>JAQPPZ010016888.1:3750000-5000000 GCA_028583015.1 Wollemia nobilis | reverse complement strand
TGATCTTTACCAGTTCACTGTCTACTAATCCGCACCTGATAGCATTCTTTGCTTTTGAGTCATTCTCAAACAGATTCTTACTGGCAGCATCGGTTGGAGGAGTGATGGGTATTGTGTATTCACTGTCTACTGAATCCCAGATGTCGTATCCCAAAGCACAAAGATATGTCTGCATCCTGATTCTCCAGACCACGTAATTAGTTCCATCAAACAAAGGTGCTTTGTTTGATGAGAAGTCTTCAACATTTTTTGGTTCAATTTTCTCTTCCACAGGAACTGAAACTGACTGAGATGCCCTTTTGGAGGAGGATCTATTCTTCTTACCCATTGCGTACTAATCCAAGATCAACCCTGACTGATTTAGCCTGAGAAGGGAACTTGGATCTGATACCAATTGTTAGTCTTACAATGGCACTGAGAGGGGGGGTGAATCAGTGTAGTTCTTTAAACTTAAATTCATAGCTCTTAAAACTGAAATAATGAAACCTTAAAACCAGATAAAGCAAGTATCACAAGAGAACATCACACAACACAAGATTTAATGAGGTTCACCAATTTGGCTACTCCTCAAGAATGACTGCTTGGACTACCATCCAAATCCAGCCTTTGCAAAGCACCAACTTTACAATCAATTTACCAGCACCCACTAGAAGGAGCACCAACCCCTTATTTATCTACACCAACAAAAAGGAGCACCAACCCCTGATTTACCAGCACCTACTGGAAGGAGCACCAACCCTTGATGCCAAGCTGCAACTTGGACTTCAATTTTGAATCTAGAAGTTTAACAAAAAAATACCTTCGCTTTTACAAGACCCTGACTGGTCTATTGCTTACCCAATCTCTCTCACTGTTTATGGAATAGACACATCTTCTGCGATCTACAGCCGCACTTCGCCTTCTTTGAGTCGCTTCTCTACGCACCCTCTATGCACTGTCTTCGTACACTCTACGCCCTTACTTTTGTACTTTGCATTCGTCTTTGCCCTTTGCACTCTCTACGCCTTCTGCTTTCTCTATGCAATCACAGCCGCACTTGGTCGAATTTCAACCTCTTCGCTCTCTATGCACTTTGCTCTCTCTGCGCACTCACAGACGCACTTAGGACAATTCGACATGACTCTTCGCTCACTTTGTGCACTTTGCCATCATCTCATCGCTTCTGCACTTTCTGCGCTCTTACGGCCACATTTCACACTTCGACACGCATTCAACGACTTATACAACACTTCAACAATTCTCCAAATAACCCTCCTTTTATAACAATATTTTCATGATGAAAACCCTAATCTTAGTCGGCTTTCATAACAAATGTAAACCCTAATCTTAGTCGGCTGTCATCGGTCTTAGTCGGCTTCAACTCAACTGCGAAAATACAACATGTCACGATATCATGACACTTTTTCTTTCTCTCTCTTTCTCCTTGCTTTGGCCCTCGAAAATACAACATGTCACGATATCGTGACACTTTTCTCTCTCTTTCTCTTTGCATCGGACCGTGAAAATACTACATGTCGCGATATCACGACACTTTTTCTCCTTGCTCTTTCTCTTAGCTTTGGCCTGCAAAAATACATGTCACGATATCGTGACACTTTTTCTCCTTGCTCTTTCTCTTAGCTTTGGCCCATGAAAATACAACATGTCATGATATCGCGACACTTTCACCTCTGTATGCTTTCTCTATTCTTTTGTCATGATATCGCGACACTTATGCCTTCGAATTCTTGCTTTCTACTTTTGTCGTGAAATCACGACACTTCTGCCTTTGAAGTCTTCTTCTTTGCTTTTGTCACGAAATCGTGACACTTCTACTTTCGTACTTTACTTCTTTGCTTTTGTCATGAAATCATGACACTTCTGCTTCCAAAGTCTTGCTTTCTGCTTTTGTCATGAAATCGTGATAGTTCTGCTTTCATACGCTTCCTCTCTTTCTTTTGTCACGAAAATGCGACATGTCACGAAATCATGACACTTTTCCAACTTACTTTCTCTCTCCTATTTTAGTCATGAAAATGCGACATGTCGCGAAATCATGACACTTTTCCAACTTACTTTCTCTCTCCTATTTTAGTCACAAAAATGTGACATGTCACGAAATCATGACACTTTTCCAACTTACTTTCTCTCTCCTATTTTAGTCGTGAAAATGTGACATGTCATGAAATCGTGACACTTTTCTTACTTGTTCTCTTTCTTTGAACTTGTCACGAAATCACGACACTTTTTCCTGCTTTCTCTTTCTCTTCCAACATTTCACGAAATCGTGACAGTTTTTCCTACTTTTTCTCTATCTTCCAACATGTCACGAAATCATGACAGTTTTTCCACTTGCCTTTTTCTCTTCCAACATGTCACGAAATCACGATAGTTTTTCCTACTTTTTCTCTCTCTTCCAACATGTCATGAAATCGTGACAGTTTTTCCACTTGCATTTTTCTCTTCCAACATGTCACGAAATCGCGATAGTTTTTCCTGCTTTTTCTCTCTTCCAACATGTCGCGAAATCGCGACAGTTTTTCCTGCTTTTTCTCTCTTCCAACATGTCACGAAATCATGACAGTTTTTCCTACTTTTTCTCTCTCTTCCAACATGTCGCGAAATCGTGACAATTTTTCTTGCCTATTGTATATGTCACGATATCGTGACACTTTTCTTACTTGTCTTTTTCTTTGATCTTTTGCATATGGGCCACTTCGGTCTTCTTGGAAAATCATTGTACATACTCTGAATAACCTTTGAACTCCTGTCTTCTGCATCTGAATAGCTTTTGAACTTCCTGTCCACTGCATCAATAGATCTATCTGACTGTGTTGACAACAATGACAATATTGTTGCTACACCTTGCTCAACAGTATTAGCAATTTATTTGGTTATATCCTCTATAATATTTCATTTCTCTCCATCATATCTTTAAATTTAAGCTCGAGTTTTGATTTTTGCTTTCTTACCTCCCTTAATGCATCAAGGGCATGAATAAGCTCACCCTCAATATCAACTTCTCCTTTATCTGATTCTTCCTCTATTTGTTTGCCTTTGGGATCATCTTCATACTTTTCTGACTTATATTCTATTAGGAGAACATCCTTCTTCCTCTAATGCCAAGAGTAGATTCTCTTATGGTCAAGTGTATCTTCATATTCATCATCACTGAAACTAAATCCATTCCTTGTACAACTATCTTCAAGATGACCAAAGTTACCACATCTAAAACACTTGAGGATTATTGGAGACCTTTTCCTAACCACTTCTTTTTCTTTTGTAAAACATAGAAATTCATCTTTATCTTTATTTGATAAACTTTCATCACTATCACTTGAGCTCTTACTTGCCTTGTCTGCATAGAAACTCTTCTTATGTATTTGGAAAAACATATTTCCTTGTGTACATTGTCCATCCCTAATTTTCTTTTGGTACTTGTATTTGCTTGTTTCCCTGTTCCTATGATCCTATTTTTCTTCATCATTATAATTTCTATCTTTTGGACAATCAGATGCATAATGATCATACTTTCCATAATGAAAACATCTAACTAATTTTGTGCCTTTATACTTTCTTGAGTCCTTGTTTCTTTTGCAATATTTTGCTTCTTCGTCACTAGATAATTCATTGCTTGAATCTAACTTCTTACCCTTTTTATTCTTAATAGCTTTGAAGGCTACTTCATTTTGAGAAATAGGTTCCTCTTTTATTATCATATCAAAAGCTGTGAGAATGCCATGTAATTCAACCCTTGTGAAAAGATAAATATCTTTTGATTCTTCTATAGCTGAAATCTTTTCACTAAACCTTTTTGGAAGTGATCTTAAAATCTTATCACACACATCAATTTCTTGAACTTCAAGCCCAAGTTCTTGCATGGAGTTAACAATCTCATCTATACAAAGTAGATATGCAGTAATATTTTCTTCATACTTCATCTTTAGGTCTTCAAATATTCCTTTGTAATTTCACAACTTTACCCTTTTGACCTTTTTATCTCCTTCATATATACCTTGCAACTTATCCCAAATTTTCTTTGTTGATTTGCAGTGCATAACCTTTATAAACTCTATTTCATGCAAACCTTTCAAAATTCCATTCATTGCTCTTGAATTGTAATTATGTAGAAGCTTACCATATTTATATGTAGGTGGAGTAGCTGGCGGTATGTATCCATTCTCAACTGCTTCCTATACCTCATTTCTAAGTGCCATTAGGTGAATATTCATCCTCATACTCCAAAGTACATAATTATTTCCATAGAAAAATGGTGCTAAATTCCCTAAGGATCCATATTTAGAATCCATCTGTGTTCTTGTAAGCTTTTCCTTCAATTTTTTAAACTCTTTTGAAGGAACCCCCTCTGATACCAATATAATAACACAAGCTTAGACTAAGAGGGGGATGAATAGTATAAGATCACTTTTTATTTTTCTTTACTCAAACTATATAATCCAATATAATCAATATAATGTCAATAGCAGTAATCAAAGCAATGCATAAATCACCACATACAATAGAGACACCAATTTAACATGGTTCATCCAATATGGGCTATTCCACGAATAAAATATTTCACTAATATTTTCTTAATCAATCTCTTGGGAATATTTTTTTATTACAATGTTTATGGACCTCTTTCCAAAGGAGATACTAATCCCCTAATCAATTTTATGGATCTCTATCCATAGGAGACACCAATCTCCTAAGTTGGTTTGTGGATCTCTATCCATAGGAGACACCAATCTCCTCAGCTGGTTTATGGATCTCTATCCATAGGAGAAATCCTTATCCTTTGCTCTAGCTGGTGATCTTCTAGAAGACTACTACCTCCACTACTATGGTATGTGGATCTCTCTCCACTGAAGACCTCTATCCTCTTTACCCTGGCTAATGGATCTCTATCCACTAGAGACTACTATTCTCTAATCTATCACCTCCAAATATTACTCTCAAATCCATCTCAAATTTGTACTAAACATAGTCCTTCAGTCTAGCACAAATCTGCTCAATCTTTGTCTAAAATATAACTAAATATAGTCCTTCGGTCTAGCACATATTTGCTCAATCTCTATCTCAAATATGCACTCAACATAGTCCTTCGGTCTAGCATAAATTATCTCAATCTCTATATCTGGTCTGGCATAAACCTATCCTCAAATTTACACCAAACTCTATGCTCAAATCTATCCTCAAGCCTTAACATAAAACTTGATCCAATCACTAATAAACTCTGCTAGATATGCTCGAAACCTTACCTCAAGGTTTGAACAAATCAATCAATAAATTTTGTTTGCAAATCTACTCAAATACTTACTCCAAATATGTCCAACAAGTCCTCTCAAGAACTTGTCCAATCTACTCACCAAGTCTTCACCAAGACTTACCTCAAATCTGCTCAATAAGTCCTCACTAGAACTTGTCCAATCTACTCAATAAGTCTTCACCAAGACTTGTCTCAAATCTGCTCAATAAGTCCTCACTAGAACTTGTCCAATCTACTCAACAAGTCTTCACCAAGACTTGTCTAAAATATGCTTTGTAAGCTTCCACAAAATCTTACTCAACTATGTCCTTAAGTCCATTCTAGGACTTACTCAAATATGTCCACTAGCTTTCACAAAATCTTATTCAACTCAACTCAATATTTCACAAAAAACCTCTTCAATCACATAAACAAGTTTCACACAAAATCTTGGTTTAATCTCACAAAAACATATAGATAATGATTATGTTAGATTTACTATAGTAATTCTTATTATTACTTTATTTATGTTGATAGGGTAGTTAGTTAACTACCTAGGTTAGTTACGCTATTTTTAGCATAATAATATTTGGTCTTTTTATTTTTTATTTGAAGACCTAAGCTATTGATTAGATCCTAGGATTACGAGCTAATCTGGCCTCTCAATGTATTATTTAAACTAGTTCTAATCAATAGAATTATGTTCGTTTTATTTCAACATGGCATCAGAGCCTGGCTGGAGATTGAAAATAATTTTTTTCGCTAAAGAACCTGACGGAAGCAGCCTGGCTGGAGATTGAAAAAACAAAAATATTCTGCCACTAAATTCTACACAGCAGCAGAGTCTGGACTTTAAAAAAAAAAAAACACTGAGGCTGGACTGGAGCCTACACAATAGCAGAGGCTTGATTTTTTTTTTTTTTAATTCTGTCGCTGGACTTGAGCCTGCACAGCAGCAGAGGCTTGTTTTTTTTTTTTTTTTTTTTTTTTTTTTTTTTTTTTAATTATGCCACTGGTCTGGAGTCTGCACAGTAGCAGAGGCTAGCTTGGAGTCCATCACCCCGCATAACCTCTGCTCCCAATGCCACCAGCTCTAGTGCGCTAGCTCCCTTGTGCCACGCCATGCCCCCCCTGACGTCGCGTGCGACGCGTGACTCAAGCGATAGCTCCTCCCCTAACATCGTGCATGACGCGTGACGCATGCGATCGCTCCCCCCCAATGTCATGCACACTGCATGATGCAGGCGACTGCTACCCCCCTCTCGACATCGCATGCAATGCGCAATGCAGGCGGTCCCTCCCTGCCACGGTTGTAGCAGCACGCAGCCATCCCAGTCGCTGCCAGCAGCGGCAAGTGCCATCCCGCTACCGCCAGCAGTCGATGCCACCCCACAGTGACCAGTAGTAGAGGCAGCAGTAGTCGTGGCCACCTGTCACCACCAGCCACGGAGGGAGCTACGGCCAGTCGACCGTGACAGCAGAAGGGTTTTTGGGACCCTCCTCAAATAGGAGGGGGTCCCTGATCCTTTCGGATCAGCCCGCTAGTCCACCTGGTGGTGGACTGTGTGGTAAGGCTCAGGGAGCCTGCAGGTCGGGGGTTCAAATCCCGCCGACCCCCCCTTGGAAAGAAAAAGGTAAAAAAAAAAAATTCTAAAGTTTTTTTTAATTATTATTTTTTTAGTTAAATTAAAAATTTTGATTTTAATTTATTTTTCAATAGTTTTTAAACTATATAAATTAAAATTTGATTTTAATTTATTTTTTAATAGTTTTTAAACTATATAAATTAAAATTATTTTTTTTAACTTTAAAACTATATAATAATTATAAAAATGCTTTGTTAAGAGATTTTTTTAAAAGGGGGTATTTTTTTCAAAAATAAAAGGGGGAAAGTGAGTAATTTTTTGAAAAGCAAATTTGGCATTATTGTAAAGGTGCATTTTCAGCTGTGCCCGACACCTAGTGGGTCATTCCTGTGGGCACTTTTTATGTTGTAGGGTGCATTTTTTTTTCTTTTTTGCACTACTTCATTAAAAAGTTAAAAAAAATCAAATTCACTCCTCAAGTCCTCGAAATAATTAAAACCCATCCATGTAATTTATTGCACTGCAGCGTTCGGTATTTGTGATACCTCTGGCCAGCACTTACAGGTAAAGTTGTCATGATTGTGCTACTATATCTGCCAACTAATATAGCTACAAAAATGACGTCTGAGCTTGTTCTCTATAAATCGTCAGGGAGATATAAGTTTGCCATTTTTGCATTTTTTTACTCCATCCATTACCCTAATAGTTCTTGTGTTTAGGCGTAAATCCTGACGAAAGTTCTGAAATCCAAAGTGTTTAGGGGAAGTTACGCCCCACGCATAAGGATTACAAACTTTCTATGGTAGGTGCCATCAACAAGACTATTCCCTTTCAATACTGCTTAAGTACCACGTATCGTATGATCTCTAAAAATTACCTATAGTTTCCCTCATGTAAGGGCAAGTGATTTTTTTTAATCTTTCTAAATACCTATAGTTTCCCTCACGTAAGGGTGGGTATTTTGTATGGTATAATGGCCTAGCATAAGGTATATCGAAAGGGTGACCAATTGGTGTTATAAGGAACCTTCACCATGTCTACAAAATTAATGACTGATTCTCATCAGTTGTTGAAAGGTCCTAATTACACACCATGGAAAAACAAGATGAAGGCTATCCTAGTCATGGATGACTTATGGGATGTTGTATCTGGAGCAACAACAAGACCTTCATCTAATGTTGGTGCTACAGCTCTATCTACTGCTCAAAAATACTTTGACAAGCTAGACAGCAAAGCAAAGGTGCTCATTTTGCTTGTTATGGCTGATGAAGTTTAACCCCATATTGCTGACTGTGAACATAGTAAAGAGGCATGGGATGCCCTTAATACTATATATGAAGGAAAGAATGATTCCACTATTCTATTTCTTCAATCTCAATTACACAGTCTAAACATGAAGCAAGGGGAGACAGTTGAATTTTTTCTTTGCAGAGTGTCTAAATTGAAAGCAAAGTTGAATTCTTTAGGAGAACCAATTGATGACAAGCTCCTTACCTCAATTGTATTGAGAGATTTACCTGATTCTTATTGGGTGTTGATCACTTCCCTTCAGGTATCGCAATGAAAAGTTACTTTTGTAGAATTGATTAATATGCTTCAAGAGGAGGAAGCACGCCAACTACAGTGAGATGATTCTTCTAACACTGCCCTCTACATCAACAAGAAAGGGCAAAACCAGAAGAAGGGTAATTTTTAGAAGGGAGGGAATTCACAAAAGGATTCAAAAGGGAAACAAACTCAACAACCTCAACAGAAAAAGCGATATTGCAAGATCTATGACAAAGAAGGTCATGATACAAATAGATGTTGGCATAAGAATAAACAATCAAAATAGAAATGCCAGAACAAACCACAAAAGAACAAACAACAAGTGAATGTTGTTGAAGAATTTGACACGGATTCTGAGAGAGCCCACAAAGTTCTCATGACTACCATAGTGTCCAAGTAGACAGATCCTATCTGGTATGTTGATTTTGGAGCCAGTAAGCACATGACTGGTGACAAATCGTAGTTTGAGTCTTTTAAGGCCAAAGAGGGCAAACTTGTCACTATTGCTGATGATAAAACCTACAAGGTTCAGGGAGAAGGTACTATTTTAGTCACTCTTCCTGATGGCAAGTGTCAAATTGACAAAGTTCTCTATGTTCCAGGATTGGCAAAAAATTTGTTGTTAGTCACACAAATTCTAGACAAAGATATGGTTGTGAACTTTAGTGTTGAGGGAGGCAAGAAGTGTTGTTCTATTACCAGGAGTGGTAAGAACTTGCCACTTCTTCATATAAGCATGGCTTATTTGCCTTAGATGCTATCTCTACTCCACATGTAGCCATGAAAGTCTCTACAAAGGAGGCAACTTCCCTATGGCACAAGAGATATGGACATTTGAGTTCTGGTTACTTACTTGAGTTAAGTAAGTATGAAATGGTAAAAGGTCTTCCTTCCCTTTCTACCACTTTACCAGTTTGCTCTGACTGCTTGGCAGGAAAGTAGCATAGAGTACCTTTTGAAAGGAGCTCTACATAGAGTACCTTTTGAAAGCAACATGGAGTTGATTCACACCGATCTGTGCAGTCCCTTCACTCCCAACAGTTGTGGGGGTAATAGGTATTTTCAATTATTCATAGATGATTACTCACGAAATATGTGGATATTCTTTCTTCAACTAAAATCTGAAGCATTTGGCTTCTTTCAGCAATTCAAGAAATATGTTGAAAAGGAGTCAGGGACTTCTATAAAGACCCTCTACTCATATCAAGGGGGGGAGTTCACCTCTAAATAATTATTTGAGTTCTTGAAAGAAAATGGGATCACACGATAGTTAACTACTGCTTACACTCCTCAGCAAAATGGAGTTGCTAAAAGGAGGAATCGTTCCATCATGGAAATGGTTCGTTGCATGCTCACAGGAGCTAGTCTTGAGAAACTATATTGAGCAGAAGCTATCACCACAACAATATATCTATTGAATAGGGCACCCACAAGGGCTCTACAAGGAATTACTCCACGGGAAGCATGGAGTGGTAGGAAACCCTCAATTTCTCATCTACGCATTTTTGGATGTAAAGCTTTCATGCACATACCAAAAGAGAAAAGAAAGAAGCTAGATGAGAAGACATTGAAGTGTATTCTTCTTGGGTATGATGAGCACTCTAAGGTTTATTGTTTTATTTATCCCTTGACCAATAAGATACACATTAGTAGAGATGTAGTTTTTGATGAGGCTTTCACATCAAAAAACACATCAGATGTATACCTAGACCTTGTGGAAACTAAGGTTGATAAATCTCCTTCATCAAAAGTTGGAGGTCTGTCTTCATATTCTTCAACACCTCAGAAGAAGAAATCAAAGTGGTATACAAATACAATCAAAGACTCTAAGCTATCCACTCCACCATATTTAACATTGGATAGGCCTCGTACTCGCAGCATGGCTCGACAGGAGAAAGTTGCAATAGAGAATACTGGGGTTGATGATCTGTGTCAATCTTTTGAGGAAATTTTTGTAGATCCAGTTAGAGATACAGAAGACATGGATATTGATAATGATAGGGTGTTTATGTCTTCCATATATGATCTTTAACCCGCATCAGTGCAAGATGCTCTTGGTGAGCCTCAGTGGAAGGCCGCTATGGATGTAGAGTTTAAGTCTTTGATGAAAAATAAAACTTGGAAGCTTGTCAATCTGCCATACAAAAAGAAGCCCATAGGCTGCAAATGGGTGTATAAAGTTAAGTATAAGGTATATGGTACAATAGATAAGCATAAGGCCCAACTTTTTGCAAAGGGCTATGCTCAAAGAGAAGGCATTGACTACAAGGAAACTTTTGCACCTACTACTCGGATGACAACCATTCGAGTTCTTTGTGCTATGGCAACACAATATGGGTGGAAAGTACACAAAATGGATGTCAAGAGTGCTTTTCTAAATGGTGATCTCCAAGAAAAAGTCTACATGACTCAACCGAAAGGATTTGAAGTGGAAGGCCAATAGCAAAAATTTTGCAGATTGGTAAAATCCTTATATGGTTTGAAACAAGCCCCTCGGGCTTGGTATATAAAAATGGATCATCACCTTCTGTAGCATGGTTTTAAGAGATGTCCGTCAGATGCAAACCTCTATTTTAAGAAACAAGGTTTTGAAATAGTGTTGCTTGTACTCTATGTTGATGATCTGCTCATTACAGGGAGTTTAGAAACAATGATTTCTACTGTCAAAAGAGACTTGTGTCAATATTTTGAGATGTTAGATCTCAGACTTATCCATTATTTTCTTGGTCTGGAAGTCATACATAAGGAGAACTACATCAAAGTGTCTCAAAAAAAATATGCCAAGACCCTATTGGAAAAATATCGCATGATTGATTGCAAGCCAATGTCAACTTCGATGGAAATAGGAATTTAGTTATCACGATATGATGATTCACCTTAGGTAGATGGTACTCTCTATCACTAGTTGATTGGGAGTCTCATATATCTGACCAACACTAGGCCAGATATCGTATTTGTTGTCAACTATCTTTCAATTTTCATGCAGGAGCCTAAGACTACACACTGGAAAGCAGCAAAGCATGTACTTCACTATGTCCATGGCACAATGGAATATCGCCTAGAATATAAGAGGAACAACAAATTCTTCTTATAGGGATACATGGACTTTGACTATGATAGATCATATGATGACCGTAAATCAACTTCAGGATATTTGTTTCATCTCGGATCTGGTCCTGTCTCTTGGCACAGTAAGAAGCAACAGGTGGTTGCTATTTCATCAATAGAGGCAGAATATCACTCCGCACATGAAGCTGTGTGCGAAGTGATATGGTTATGTCACATCCTAACAAGTATGGGTCTTCCATCAAAATCTCCAATACACTTGTTCTATGACAACATGGGTGTTTTGAATCTTGTCAAGAATCCATTACATCATGAAAGAACCAAGCACATTGACACACAATGTCACTTCATTTGAGATGAAGTTCCAAGGCACCGAATTCAGCTTCAGTACATTCCCACCAATGCTCAAGTTGCAAACATTTTCACTAAGGCACTTGCACATGTCAAATTTGAATTATTTCGCAGCTCTCTTTGTATTACCAAATGATGTAATCAGGGGGGATGTTAGTATTTTTTTTTTTAAATTACATAAATAATGTAATAAGGGGGGATGTTAGATTTACTATAGTAATTATTATTATTACTTTATTTATGTTGATAGGGTAGTTAGTTAACTACCTAGGTTAGTTACGTTATTGTTAGCATAATAATATTTGGTCTATTTTTATTTTTTATTTGAAGACCTAAGATGTTGATTAGATCCTAGGATTACGATCTAATATGGGCTCTCAATGTATTATTTAAACTGGTTCTAATCAATATTGTGTTCGTTTTATTTCAACAGGTTAGAGACTCAATATGTTTCACACTCATAACAATACTCAATCACTCTCAAACTCTCTTGCTTAACCACAAAAACATATAGAGAATGGTTAGAGACTCAATATGTTTCACTCACAACAATGCTTAATCACTTTCAATATTTTCTTCAACTCAATTCATAAATAAAGAACAATTTGTTTCATAGAACTTGAACTATCACTCCAACACTTCCAATCAACTAAGCCCAATCAACTCCACTCAACCAATCACTTAATGAAAGCTTAGTCAAAAATGCTTATCAAACAAACCTCACATAACAATGATACTCATGATATTTCACAAACCCTAGTTCAATATAGTTCTTCAACTTCACATAACAATGATACTCATGATCTTTCATAAACCCTAGTTCAAGATAGTTCTCAACTTCACATAACAATGATACTCAATATTTCCAACAATGCTTATCAAACAAGGTTTCTAGTATCAAATTTCATTCCAAAAAATCCACATCAATCAAAATTGAATTTCTCAAAACCAAACTCAACAATGCTTATCAAACAATCCTTTTCACTCCAACTTAGCATTCACAACATCCAACAATCACTCTCAAGGATAATGTGCCCTTACCTCTTGTTTGAAGAAGATTTGACTTCAAACACCTGTCTCAATCACAATCAATTCTTTACCAATTTCAAAGGTTAGGTAGCAATATCTTCTCAATCATTCACTCAATTTGATCCCTCAAAATATTTCACCATACATAGCAATAAATCTCTTTTACACCTTATAATCTCCACACTTCAAAATGCAAACCAAAAATTTATGTAAAGAAAATAATCACAATAATTTTTCTTTATAAACCCTTATCTCTTTAACACATCATAGCTTATCCCAATTAAAATATAATTCCATTTTTCAACCTTATAACTCCTATTTCAATTCACTTTATCAAAAATCACAATAAAACAATTAACCTTTAAAAACCTTATAACTCCCCCTTAATAAAAATTTATCATGCCACCTTTTAAACCTTAGAAGCAATTTAATATTAAAAAATTTAAGTACCTTTATCCTCGGTGGGATTCAAACTTCCGCTTGCACCTTCCATAATTCCCTAGCCGTGGCCCACGTGCCACGTGAGCTAGGTGCTCACCTTAGAACCAAAAAGTGCCTCGTGCGCTTTGAAGCTTTGCCTTGGCACCAAAAACTAAACACGTGCCTCAACAAAATCATTGCCACTGGGGTTCAATCATGGGACCTAAAAGTTAGTGCTTTAAGCCACAACCACCTACTTTTGGTCCAATCTCCATGGTTGGCTATGAGGTTTCATGTCGTTCGCAATTTTTGCATGCACTTCGATTAATTCATTCAAAGGATAATGTTTTTGTTCCAAGGCATATGGTATATATATTAAATTTGCTCTCCCTTTTAACACGTCAGCGGGTGGAAAGGATAGTCGATGTCAGCACCTTGAATTTTATTGCTTGCCCTTTGTAACCCTAACCTTAGGGTTATTAAATTTAAATTAATTTATAACAAAGTTATTATAATTAATTTAATTATTTAGGTCTATACTTTAGACCTTTAATATTATAATATAAAATTATAATATTATTTTCTTGGGCCTTCCAATTGCTCTTTTAGACCTTATTTGACCACCTTAAATATTATAATAAGCATATTATAATATTATTTTCCCTTAGACCTAGAAGCAATCTTTTTCTTGCACTGCTCATGAAAACTGATGCTTGACCTCATGCTGCTCACTGAAACTGACTCTTGACATCAATGACAACAAAACTTGCTCATATTTCCAATAATATCCCCCTTTTTCATTGATGGCAACCCAATTACCTTTTACCATTTCCTTTACCTTTTTCTGTTCTGCTCCCCCTGAGAAATTGCTCCCCCTGACTGAATGCTCTCCCCCTAACTCAAATCTCTCCCCCTTTGACATCAATGGCAAAGGGTCACCTTTGGGGCTCGGGGCTAAGAATGAGACTCTTAGCTTAGCCCCTCCCCCACCTCCTCTTGAGGTGGTTAATTCTTGGGTGGGAGTATTTCTACTCCCAGCAAGCACTGATATTTACCTTTGTCCACTTTCTTCCTCAACTGATCCTTCTGATTCCTTTGACTATTCCTGTTCCTGCTTGTCTCTGGAATTTTTTCTCTACACCACTTTGTTGTATGCCCATAATTATTGCACTTATAACACTTAATATTGTTATTCCTTGGAGGTGCAACTATCTTGAAGTTTCTTCTGGTGAAGCCATATCCATTCCTGTCATGAACCCTGCAATTTACTACCTTGTGACCAAACTGATTACAAGAGTAGCAATACCCTTGAAAAAGATGCATGTTTTTGAAATTCCCATATTCTTGTCTTCCATGTGTCCTGCATTGTGAAGCCTTGTGCCCAAACTTGTGACATGAGAAGCATCATCCATTGAAACTACCTTGCCTTGACCCCATTGGTCTCTTAGTCTCTTCTACCCTGTGTTGCTTCCTGTTCCATCTGTTCCTTATTTGTGCATTGTTCCTTTTCTTGTTGAACTTTTTATTGTCCAACTCATCCTCAAAAGTCTCACTTTCTCTTACACTCTCTTCTTCTTAATCTTCTTCTTCTTTAGAGCTTGAGATTGACTCCTCTCCTTGTTTTCTTTGTTCCTATTCAAATCCAAGTCCTGTTTTGTTTGATGAAGATCTTTGTACCTTGATAATATTATCTATGGTTTTTGAGCTTCTCCCAAACTTGTGTAGCTTATATTTAGACTCTTTTACTTCCTTCCTTAGTGAAGCTACTTCTTGCTCTAACCTTTCACATTCTAAAACCTTAGCTTCTAACTTCTCTTTAAACCTCCTTGTCTTAGCAATTGAGTTGGTTAGATCCTCTATAAGCTTTCCTTTCTCTTCATCACATTCTTGAAATTTAAGCTTGAGTTTTGAGTTTTGCTTTCTTACCTCCCTTAATGCATCAAGGGCATGAATAAGCTCACCCTCAAGATCAACTTCTCCTTTCTCTGATTCTTCCTCTATTTGTTTTCCTTTGGGATCATCTTCATTCTTTTTTTACTTGTCTTCTATAGGATCACCTCCTTCTTCCTCTAATGCCAAGAGTAGATTTTATTTTGGTCCTTCAAGTGTATCTTCATATTCATCATCACTAAAACTAAATCCATTCCTTGTACAACTATCTTCAAGATGACCAAAGTTACCACATCTAAAACACTTGAGAATTATTGGTGACCTTTTCCTAACCACTTCTTTTCTTTTTGCTAGAAATAGTATTTCATCTTTATCCTTATATGAGGAACTTTCATCACTATCACTTGAGCTCTTACCTACCTTGTCTACATAGAAACTCTTCTTATGCCTTTGGAAAAACTTCTTTCCTTGTGTACCTTGTCCATCCCTGCTTTTCTTTTGGTACTTGTATTTTCCTATTTCCCTATTCCTATGATCCTGTTTTTCTTCATCATTGCTATTTCTAGCTTCTGGACAATCAGATGCATAATGACCATACTTTCCACAATGAAAACATCTAATTGATTTCGTACCTTTATACTTTCTTGAGTCCTTGTTCCTTTTGCCATAATTTGCTTCTTCATCATTGGATAACTCATTGCTTGAATCTGACTTCTTATCCTTTGTCTTCTTAGTAGCTTTGAAGGCTACTTCCTTTTAGGAAATAGGTTCCTCTTTTATTCTCATCTCAAAAGTTGTGAGAATGCCATGTAATTCATCCCTTGTCAAAATATCAATATCTTTTGATTCTTCTATAGCTGAAATATTTTCACTAAACCTTTTTGGAAGTGACCTTAAAATCTTATCACACACATCAAATTCTTGAACTTCAAGCCCAAGTCCTTGCATGGAGTTAACAACCTCATCTACATGAAGTAGGTATGCAACAATTTTTTCTTCATCCTTCATCTTTAGGTCTTCAAATATTCCCTTGTAATTTTACAACTTTACCCTTTTGACCTTTTTATCTCCTTCATATATACCTTGCAACTTATCCCAAATTTCCTTTGTTGATTTGTAGTGCATAACCTTTATAAACTTTGTTTCATGCAAACCTTTCAAAATTCCATTCATTGCTCTTGAATTGTAATGATGTAGAAGCTTACCATATTTATCTGTAGGTGGAGTAGCTGGTGGTATGTATCCATTCTCAACTACTTCCCATACCTCATTTCCAAGTGCCATCAAGTGAATCTTCATTCTCATACTCCAAAGTACATAATTGTTCCCATAAAACAATGGTGCTGAATTCCCTGAGGATCCATCCTTAGAATCCATCTATGTTCTTGTAAGCTTTTCCTTCAAGCTATTAAACTCTTTCAAAGGAACCCACTCTGATACCAATTGAAGAACACAAGCTTATACTGAGAGGGGGTGAATAGTATAAGACCACTTTTTACTTTTCTTTACTCAAGCTATATAATCCAATATATCAATGTAATTTCAACAATAGTAATCAAAGCAATGCAAAAATCACCACACACAATAGAGACACCAATTTAATGTGGTTCACCCAATGTGGGCTACTCCATGAAGAAAATATTTCACTAATATTTTCTCAATCAATATCTTGGGAATCCTTTCCCTATTACAATGTTTATGGACCTCTATCCAAAGGAGACACCAATCCCCTAATCAAGTTCATGGATCTCTATCCATAGGAGACACCAATATCCTCAACTAGTTTGTGGATCTCTATCCACAAGAGAACTCCTTCTCCTCTACTTTGGCTGGTGATCTTCTAGAAGACTACTACCTCCACTACTCTAGGTTGTGGATCTCTCTCCACTAAAGACCTTTGTCCTCTCTACCCTAGCTAATGGATCTCTATCCACTGGAGACTACTATCCTCTACTCTGTCACCTCCAAATCTTACTCTCATATCTATCTCAAATTTGTACTAAACACAGTCCTTCGATCTAGCACAAATCTTCTCAATCTATATCTCAAATATGCACTAAACATAGTCCTTTAGTCTAGCATAAATTTTCTCAATATCTATCTCAAATATACACTAAACATAGTCCTTCGATCTAGCACAAATCTTCTCAATCTCTGTATTTGGTCTAGCACAAACCTATCCTCAAATTTACACCAAAATCTATCCTCAATCCTTAACACAAATCTTGATCCAATCACAAATCAACTCTACTAGATCTACCCCAAACCTTAACTCAAGGTTTGAACAAATCAATCAATCAACTCTTCTCACAAGTCTACTCAAAGACTTACCTCAAATTTGTCCAACAAGTCCTCTCAAGAACTTGTCCAATCTGCTCACCAAGTCTTCACAAAGACTTACCTCAAATTTGCTCAACAAGTCCTCACTAGAACTTGTCCAATCTACTCAACAAGTCTTCACCAAGACTTATCTCAAATCTGCTCAACAAGTCCTCACTAGAACTTGTCCAATCTGCTCAACAAGTCTTCACCAAGACTTTTCTCAAATCTGCTTTGTAAGCTTCCACAAAAGCTTACTCAACTGTTAGAGTAATATTCCATTCCTTGGGATATTTACCATTTTTTTTATATTAGGTAGAGTTTAGTTACCGTATGGTAAAAAGTAGTTTGTTACTTTTTAGCACTAGTATTTCCTTTTACTAGTTACCTAGGTTAGTTACTTGGTTTATCGACATGTTTTTAGTCGATCGATATTATGGACGGCAAGTTAGTGGTTATTATCACGACTCGATTAGTTGTTACAGCTAAATCTGATGATATTATTTTTAGGCTATCTTTAGCCTTACCTTTGTCCTATATATATTTTTCATATCAATATAATTTTCTAATTTTTTGCTTTACCTCTTTCATGGTATCAGAGTAGCAGACTTGGGCAAGGGTTTCTCCGAAGAAGCAACTTTGATTGGACGGGCCGAAATCCCATTGGGACCCCACCAGGAGTTTGCACAAAAACCCTGGTTCATTTTGAGCTTGAATCAGCACAAAATTTTCTTTGAGGAATTTTCTCCTCAAATTTTTTTTGGCTTCTCCTTGGTGAGCGTGGGCAAGCAAGCACAGCATAGTTAGCCCTGTGTCAGGCTAACATCAATTTTAAGTCTGACCTGACCGTAGGCACACTGCACTGCCCCACCTTAGTTGGTGCTTGTGCTGCACAGTAGGCACCCTCGCATGAACCCTGAAAGCTAGTGTCTACGAGCTACCCACCCTGATCAAAGGGCATGCGGCCCACATGGGTGCAGACCACCCACCAACCCTAATTAAATGGTAGATGACCCACCCCAATCTAAGGGTAGGTGATCCACGTGGGTGCAAACCACCCATAAACCTTGATCGAGGGGCAAGAGACACTCCAATAAAAGACAACTGAAGAGGAGACTTTGATGCCATCTGTAATCAACCAGAGAGGAGTCTCCGATGATCGAATCCAACCCAAATGTAGACTGATGCAACCTGGACCACGTGGTAACCTAAATGAACTGGACACTTTACACAAATTTTGAGGTACATGTGGACCCTTTACGTGGACTAGATACTTGACACAAATTTTGAACATGCAGACCCTTGACATCGACTAGATACTTGATAAGAATTTCAAGGTAGACATGGACACTCACACGTGGACATGCACTAATTGGACAAGCTAAAGTGGTCGAGTGGGACAAGTGACACTCTATGGTTTACTGATAGCATGGTTGTGTGGCACTTCATGATTTGAAGACCCGAGAAACAAAAGAGTCTTATAGGCTGCCATATTACCTACAGGCAATCATTAAGGAGGATGAGTCTCGCAGTCTTTATGCACCTCCTTCATCTCTTGTAGGATGAATGTGGGACTATTGTACCAAAGTTTGTTTTAAAAAAAAAAATCGAGAGCATTTTCAAGGATAAAATAATTCTTTTACATCCTTTTTTCTCAAAGGGGTCATGGGGCGTAGTGGTGATTTGCCTCTTTGGTGAGCGTGAGGGCTCAGGATGGAATCCCTTAGGGCTCAAAACAAGTTTTTTTTTAACAAGAGGGCCATCGATATTCATCCAAGGTAAACATATTTTATTTGATTTTTTTTTAAATTTAAGTTTCTTCTTATTTTTTTTAATAATTTAATTGTTAATTATGTTTTTTTAAATCAATTTGTTTTTCAAATTGAAATTGATTTATTAAACACAATTCTCTTTTATTATTAAATTAAAATAATTTTGATTAACTTTATTTCAATTTACAAATACAAATCAAGTATAAAGGACCTATTTTTTTTGCAAAACATCATACAAAGTGTGTTTTTGTTTTCTCACACTTTTGAGATACAAGACAAATAAATAGCACATTATTTTTGCAAATTAGGGAACCTTAATTCTTCTCAACCTTGTTCATTTTGCAACATAACAAGGGGATAAATTCAAAGACATTTGATTCTTTCTTACAAAATTGGAAGACAAGGAGACTAAAAATTTTGTAAAATTCAAAGGCAAAATGTGCATTTGTTTTCTCCAAGGGGGATATAATACATAAAATTGCACATTCTATTTTTTGCAAAATTGAGAAGAAATTGATGACCTTGGGTCCATAAAAACCAAGTCGTATGTCGACTGGTTCTGGAAGCATTTCAAACATGGGTCGTGTGTTGACTTGACTTGAAAGGAGTGTTATTTTGTTAATTTTGCAAAACAAATGGGGGAAGACAAGAAATTGTATTTCTTTTGTAAAATTGTAACACAAAAGTGAGGAGCACTTTAAAAAAAAATCAAACTTGTTAAATTTGTAAAACAAAAAGGAAAGGTAATTGTTTTATGCCCCATTACTTACAAATTTGAAAAACAAGAGGATACAAAATATATCAATTTTTTGCACAACACAAATCCAAATTTTGTTGCAAAAATTAAAAGGTGCATTTTTCAATTTTACTCAACATCTTTATTGGCAAATTAGGTGCATTTTCAATTGCATCTGACACCTATGTGATAAGAATTTTGTGGGCATTATTCTTTGATTATTGCATTATTTTTTTTGTAATTATAAGTCATAACATCAAGAACACTAAAAACCCCAAAATTTCATAATAATTTGTGTAAATCATTGCACAGGTTTAAAGCCAATTATTCTTGATATTCTCTCCTAAATCAAAACCCCTAATTCACTCTTATTTTTTTGGCTTAATTTCCTCAAACTAATTATTCCTCTTCAAGAGGATTTTCTAGCAGGTGCCATTGAATATCTTTTTGAGTGAATTCTCTTTCACCTATTATTTTTTGGCTTAATTTCCTCAAACTAATTATTCCTCTTCAAGAGGATTTTCTAGTAGGTGCCATTGAATATCTTTTTGAGTGAATTCTCTTTCACCTCTTATTTTTTGGCTTAATTTCCTCAAACTGATTATTCCTCTTCAAGAGAGTTTTCAAGCAGGTGCCATTAAATACCACTTAAGAGTGAAAGAAATATCATCTTAGTGAAAATTATAGGATCTTCGTAATGACAACTATCAACAAATACTTAAATGATACACAATTGATTAAAGGTCCTAACTATTCAACATAGAAAACTAAGATGAAAACCATCCTGACTGTAGAGGAAATGTAGGATTTAGTAGATGTCACTGAATCAAGACCCGCAATAGCAGGAGTAGATCAAAAAGCATGGGACAAAAATAACAATCATCTTCTCATGTTGATCTTCCTAGCTACTATTGATGAGATCGAGCCTCACATAAGTGAAGCTAAAATTGGTAAAGATACATGGGATGCAATGTGCACCATTTTTTAAGGAAAGAATCAATCTTCGATTCTCAACCTTCAAACCCAACTTCATACACTCCATATGAAGTTGGGTGAATCAGTAGAAATTTTCCTCTACAGAGTGGCAAAACTAAAGTCTAAGCTTTATGCTTTAGGGACCAGAGTAGAAGACACCATTTTAACTTCAGTAATATTGAGGCTCTTCCCAAATTCTATAAAAAATTTATTACATCCCTTAATGTATCTCAAATATCAGTCACCTTTGTGGATTTAGTCAATTTGCTTTAAACTGAGAAAGCAAATCAACTCCAAAGTGATGAAGTGTCAAACAATGCACTTTACTCAAATAATCAAGGTGAAAAGAAGAAAGGAAACTTTTAGAAGGGAGGATCATCTTCAAAAGGTAAGGGAAAGAAAACTCAAAAGAAGTTTTGCTCACATTGTAAAAAGGACAACCATGACACCAATCGGTGTTGGTTTAAAAACAAGCAAAACAAGAAAGGCAAAGACACATCACAAAAGCAAAACAAAGGCAATATTGCTAGTGAAGTGTCTAATTCTGATTTTGATTCTGGTTCAAAAAGAGTACACAAAGTGCTCATGGCTAAGACAATATTGTAGAGGGAAAAAAATTGTCACCTTAAGCAAGCACCATTTTCTCTCTTTTTTTTAGGTTTCATAAATAGCATAAGTTTTTGTTTGAAGTACTTACAAAAAAGGGGTGAGTACGTATTTTAGGCTTCATAAATAGCAAAATCTCATTATTTGAAGTACTTGTAACAAAAGGAGGAAATTTTTTGATGAAACATTTGCCTAGGAGGCAATATTTGTAAAACTCTTCACAAAGCTTCTTGAGTTGCACATATTTTGCAATTAAGGGGGGATAAACATTTATTTTCTTACTTCACACAATTTTTTTGTAAGTCCTAGAGACTCAATATGTTTCACTCAACAATTCTTAATCACTTTTAATATTTCCTTCAACTCAATTCATAAATAAAGAACAATATATTTCACAGAACTTAAACTATCACTCCAACACTTCCAATCAACTAAGCCCAATCAAATCCACTCAACCAATCACTTAATGAAAGCTTAGTCAACAGTTCCTATCAAATAAACCTCACATAACAATAATACTCATGATATTTCACAAACCCTAGTTCAAGATAGTTCTTCAACTTCACATAACAATGATACTCATGATCTTTCACAAACCCTAGTTCAAGATAGTTCTCAACTTCACATAACAATGATACTCAATATTTCCAACAATGCTTATCAAACAAGGTTTCTAGTATCAACTTTCATTCCAAAAAACCCACATCAATCAACATTGGATTTCTCAAAACTAAACTCAACAAAGCTTATCAAACAATCCTTTTCACTCCAACTTAGCATTCACAACATCCAACAATCACTCTCGAGCATAATGTGCCCTTACCTCTTGTCTGAAGAAGATTTAACTTCAACCACCTATCCCAATCACAATCAATTATTTTCCAATTTCAAATTTTAGGTAGCAATATCTTCTTAATCATTCACTCAATTTGATCCCTAAAAATATTCCACCATACATAGCAATAAATCTCTTTTACACCTTATAATCTCCACACTTCAAAATGCAAACCAATAATTTGTGTAAATAAAATAATCACAATAATTTTTCTTTATAAACCCTTATCTCTTTAACACATCATAGTTTATCCCAATTAAAATATAATTCCCTTTTTCAACCTTATAACTCCCCCTTAATAAAAATTAATCATACCACCTTTTAAATCTTAGATGCAATTAATATTCAAAATTTATGTACCTTTGTCCTCATAATGATTCAAACTTTTGCTTGCACATTCCACAATGCCCTAGCCATGGCCCATGTGCCACGTGATCTAGGTGCTCACCTTAGAACCAAAAAGTGCCTCGTGCACTTTAATATTTTGCCTTGGCGCCAAAAACTAAACACGTGCACCTTGACAAAAATGCTACTACCAAGATTCGATCGCAGGACCTCCTGCCAGTTAGCACCCTAAGCCATAGCCACCTATCGTTGGCCCAACCACCATGGTTGGCTATGAGGCTTCAAGCCTCCTCCCTTTTATTCGCTAGTTGACCACCACGTAAGCAAAATACCTGTCCTCTTATTCCATGTCGTTCATAATTTTTGCATGCACTTCGATTAATTCATTCGAAGGATAATGTTTTTGTTCCAAGGCATATGGTATATATATTAAATTTTCTCTCCCTTTTAACATGTTGATGGGTGGAAAGGATAGTCAACGTCAGTGCCCTAAATTTTATTGCTTGCCCTTTGTAACCCTAACCTTAGGGTTATTAAATTTAAATTAATTTAATTATTTAGGTCTATACTTTAGACCTTTAATACTATAATTTAAAATTATAAGATTATTTTCTTGGGCCTTCCAATTGCTCTTTTAGACCTTATTTGACCACCTTAAATATTATAATAAGCATATTATAATATTATTTTCCCTTAGGCCTAGAAGCAATATTTTTCTTGCACTGCTCACATAAATTGATGCTTGATATAATGTTGCTCATTGAAACTAACTCTTGACATCAATGACAACAAATCTTGATCATATTTCCAACATAATTACTCAACATAGATTAAGAAACTAATAATGGATTTCCAAGACAGCATTTCAACATCAATTCACATTCCATCAACTCTTTTGTTTCCTTCAACAACCTCACTACCGATGGTTAGTTTCACATGCAAACAAATATGCAACTATATGAGAGGAAAATTTGTCTTCCTCGGAGTTGTCTTCTTTAAGAGATATCATCATTTCCCTTAAGCATCCCCTTCTCAATGGTTGATTTCCTTCTTCCACTTATATGAGCATCTATTATTGCAATCATTCAATTCTATTAGCAACATCATGTCCTTTCATAGATTCACATATATTTTACAAAGGTGAGCATGAATAGTCATTTCAATCACCAAAAATATATCATATTTTCTTTAAAATTAATATTGTTTCTGGAAATAATATTGATATAAAAGAAAATATGATATATTTTTTGTGATTGAAATGACTATTCATGATCACCTTTGTAAAATAATCATTTATTCCATCAAAGATATTCTAAAATTTCCACAAGGTATATGCACTTGCAATTCAAATCATTCAATAAAAAATCATCATCATCAATCCAAAGCATCTAACTAGTATGAATCTAACCAAATAAAAGTCTATCAAGTGATGGTTATGACACAACATGAACATGCCCATAAATTCTTAGTCTCTTTAAAAATCCCTTACATTGTATAGGAATGTAGACACCTAAAACACATCATGTTTAGGAGATTACTCATATTGGTACCTTTGCAAACCATATGAATGACTTGGAACCTTTCCAAAGCAATGGTTTTAACCACTCATTTAGGGTAATCTAGTCCTAAGTAGTTCTAGTCGCTGATGACAACAACAGCTAAGATCCCAACCACTAAGTATTAGAGTGACCAAGAGCTAGCTACACCTGTCGATAAAAGCTAAGAGTAGCTTACCTCTAGCTATGCTTAGCAAGAGCAGCTAGCCCTATAACCAACTTGGGCTCCTCGAGTTGAGAAAAATCAATTGTGTCTAATGAATTAGAAATATTTTGGGTTCTAGAAGCCTCTAGAAGCTTCACCTAACCATTCTAGCTTAGCAAGTTCTCGATCTTAGCTTCCTAGAGAAGCTAGATCAAGGAAATTTGGAAGTCTACTTAAGGCCACAAATTTATCAAGCAAACACTATTGATATCACAAAATTCATTACAGCGAAGCCCTGTCATACTAGAGAGCATCAAATCCCCTTAAGGAGTAACAAAGTGTTGTCCAATTGAGAAATGACAAATTTCTATTTGCCAATGGATATTATTAAATTTTGAGAAGAACAACCAATGTTCAAGCACTCAATTCAATGTGATTTAAGCCAATTTCTTGCCAAAAGTCATTCTAAGAGAATGCACCAACAATTTTAAACCCCTTTGCCAATCGATTGAAACTAGGCCAAATATTTAGAGGGCAAAACTCTTTTCCCATAACCACTATCTTTGATAGTAGCTCGTAGGCTTAGCTACAAAATTTGATAGCAGCTAGTAGAGCTAGTTGCTCTGTTTAATAGTGGCTAGGGTCTGATATCTCTTTTCTCCTATTTTTAGCCATTAGATTAGATTAACAATATTTCATTGGATTTATAACCTAATATAATAGCACTTTCATTATTTACATTCAATATTTCAAGATTTATTTTAATTTTTCAAGTATTCTTTATCATTTCATGCATTTCTTTCTTGTTTGCATATTTCAAGAAATTAGCATCATCTTGAGAGGCATCATGTGCTATTGATGCATCTTATAGTTTCTATGTGCAGATGATAGGGAAAATCAAGGATACAAAAGCATCATAGAGATCATCTTCCTTGGCATCAAATAAGGAGGCAACTAATAAGCCCTCTCTTAAGCAAAGTAGTGGATACCTAAATAGCTTTTAGAATACATCACCCCCATTTTGGGGCTCAAAACTATTGTAATCATGTATAAAATTTTGTATCCCTAATAGGGATGAATATGTAATCGAGCCTTGAAATTTATTAATACAAATGAAACATTTCTTTTTTGGCAATTCATTTGGTTATACATGCTTCATAGCTTTAAATTTTTTATCATGTTGCAATTAGCCTAGATGTATGCTTTTTAGAGCTTTGCAAGTGGTGATCACGGTCGGACAAGCCCTATTTTTGCATTGTTTATTGATATCTTTGTATTTTACCTTCATGTAGGTATAGCCACTCTAATTTATAGTGGCTACCAGTCCAAGTTGCCATCGACGATAGCATCTAGCATCGCAACCACCCTAATCAATAGTGGCTATGGGGAAAATCAACAAAAACAATCAACAACATGTTTCTTCATTAGATGAGGATTTTCTTGTAAGTGATCCTATATTATTTTTCTATTTCCTACTTCTGCTATATTTTTGGAAAAGTAGTAGGGTTAAATAAATCACATAGAGAAATATTAAACAAGGTAAAACCAATTTTTCTGCTATGTTTCTTCTAGTTGCTACTGGGAACAATGACTAGTTCTGCTAGCTACCCTAGAAAACAGCAGCTAGGATTTTAGTGGCTACTGTCTATAGCAACCAATATTATGCACCGCTATTTATAGTAGTGACTATTGTTTAACTTGTTTGGTAGGTGTGCTTGCTTGAGGCCTATCCAAAGGCTAATTCATGTTAATGTGCATTGCATTTTTCTTAATGTAAAACATATTTTCCATGTTGCATATCTGAAAGTAAAACGTATTTTTACATACATATAGTGGAAAAGTCATTATATGTTGAGTGATGCATATTTATTTTCATGCAAGTTAAAATAAACCAATCACACACCACGATACAAGGATAAACATCATTTTTTTTGGGCTCTCACATCCAACCTACTGATCAAGACCAATGGTGGAAGTCATTACCACTCGGTTGGCTTGTCTGATATTGTATCATTGTTACTTGTCCATGGCCAAGGCCAATTCAAGAACTATCCTATCCATGTAAAATTGCATGCATTCCTCTTTGAAGGGATGTATCACTGACCACAATGTGCTAGGTGAGAATTAGTAGTACCTATGCTCCCTGATCGGGTATGAATTTCATCTCCATATTTTGGTGGGTAGACAGCATGTATGTCATTACTAGGTTTGTTACTAAGAGTGTATAGGTGAAAGTTTTAAATAATCTAATAATTACATCAACTATTGCAAACATGATAAAAATTCAGATTGTATACCCAAAAAATCAAAAATGCACAAAATAAGTTTTAGGAAACACAAGCAAAACTTAAATAAGATAATCACCTTGTAAATTTTGTTTACCTTAAAATAAATACAAGATATAATTTCATATAGTTATGGTTACTACATGGGGCCATCCTCAATCTATGACTGAGGTGGCATCCAATTCATCATAGGGTCTAGAACACCCTAGAGGTAGCACACCTACCCAAAACATACATGATTAGACTGCAGGTAGTCTTATAGGAGACAACACCACTCATGGAATATCTCACTAAGAGATCCCACCCAGGAGAAATAACATTGGATCTGATCGTGATCCAGATGAGATAATTTCTAGACCTAACTCATCTCATCACATTGAGAGATCAATTTCACCCAATAATGAGAAGGGTAAAGGGATCGTGATTGCTCATATGCCCATCATAATGCCAAATAATTTTGAGCATGAAAGGTGTCATTTATCCTACCTTAATTTTGGCGAAGGAGGTACACCCCTCTACCAATCATGGAAGACCCATCACCTTGACTTCTTAGATCAAGGTGATGAAATATCCCAATATGGGATAGTTGACCATGGAAGTATATATCATGATTGTACTCCTTGTGGATCTACTAGGTCTGTTGAGGAATACATCATGGATGAAGGAACTGTTACCCAATTTCATTCTATCCATACCCATGGTGAATGTCCTAGGTTAACACATGACACCCCAAAAACATCCTTACACAAGGATTGTACCCCTAGGAAAGAGCTTAATATCAATGCAACATTGATTAATCGAGGGAAGTGAGTTGCCAACTTAGTTGCATAATTTAAGGTAAACAAAGTCCCTTGCACAGAGTTGCGTAGCTAGAGATCTTATATGGAAAACTGGTCAGATCAATCACATAGGTTAGATGCAATTCAGAGAGAACAAATGCTCCAAGATCAATTAGAGGATTTGCACATCGAGCATGAGTTTTTAGATAATTTAAAACATAAAATCATAAAACAATAGTGGTTGCACCAACAATAGTTATATGAACACCGCCTAGAAGAACAATGCCTCCTTGATCAAAAGGAGCATGAAGAGCGATAAAATAGATTGGATTGATCATATTTACCTCCCTGTAGTGACTAAAGGTAGCCAAACAATGATATATGTGCTACATCACACCTTAAGCTGCATAATAGGTGAGTACATGATTATATTCACCATACTTCTCAACATGCTTCTCGACCATATAAGCGCTTAGCACCAAATTGGCCAGAGCATAGTCAGTATGAAGAGTCAAAATAGGATGAACAGGATCAGTAGTATCCTAAACTTTCTTTTGTAAACATGGTTGATAAATACAATTTACCACATAAAATTCAAAGAAACTTACTTCCACATGCACCTCGAATATCCCTTCAGGAGGAGGATATCATCTCTTCTCAAGCCCACAAGGCGCTTACAAAGATATTCAAAACTCTCAAGAAATAATATGTGGCTGGTCAAAAGCCCACTTTAAGCAAGATATGCAATCAACCATTGTGTCCATCAGTACCAAGCCCTTCTTATCCTAAGTATTTTGAAATTATTAGATTGGATAATTTTTAAGGTGATGAATATGTGCAGGAACATATAACAAGCTTCATTAATTCATGTTTCCAACTGCAACTTGACGATTCTTTGATGTTAAGAACTTTTATTATCACCCTTTCAAGAACTGTTAGTGAATGGTATAACTAGTTACAAAGGCAAAAAATCACTAACTTTGAACAGTTGGCAAATGCTTTTCTTGAATACTTCTCATTTGGAATCAAGAAGAACTAATCTATCTAACTTGGAAAATCTATGACAATATGATGATGAGCTAGTAATGGATAACAAGAATTAATGGATAAAGCTAATGGTAAAACTACCATGCCTGAATATTCATGAAAAGATGTGTGAAATGCATTGCTATTGTTGCAACTATAGTAGTATATGATATTTGAAGAGGCTTTGGTGCAAGTCAAAGTAATTGAAGATATCAAGTTACAAGAAGGAGACCTAAAGCTCTGCACAAAGAAATATTGGAAAAACAATACATGATAGAAACCACAATATCAAGGTAAACATGCTCTTGTAAATCAAGTAGTGTTAAATGTTCCAAAAGCAGCACAAATCCAACAACCACTGAATTATTAGGCTCAACCTCCTCTAGCACACTACAAACAGCATAATGACAATCAAGCACAAAAGCAACAATATAGAGCACCCCATAATTACACGCTATTACTTGAACCTTTGACATCTATTTTCAACTTCCTATGCGAGTCTAAGGTTCTAAATTTTCCTGAGATACACACCTTGGATCCTAATCGCCCCAAGACTAAGGGGTATAAGGTAGATCTCTATTGCATTTATCATTGGAAAATGGCCATGATATCGATGATTGCATTGCATTCAATAATTTAGTGCAAAATATGTTGGATAAGAACAAATTACAAATAGATAGTCCTTTGGCTATTAATAATCAAAACATCAACATATTCAAAAACCCTCTTCCCAATCATGGAGCTAACAACAATCAAGTTGAGCATGTCAATGAGGTGCACATAGATTTGTCTAAGAAGGGCTTTATCAGTAGAATCAATACTATAATAGGAAGTAAAATATTCCTTGATTAGCCCAACGTATCAAAAAATTTAACTAAAGTTGAGCATTTATTGTGGTCCATACCAATAATGAATTCAATTCACTTAAAAAATAACCCAGTGATTACCTTTTATAGGTAGGATATTAGGCCAATCTCTAGAGATGAACCCAATCTGTCACTACGCATCATAGTGAGCATCAATCAAATTCTATACAAGAGAGTCTTGATTGACATCGTATCATTGATCAACATCATCATGACTGCAACTTTGAAATATTTAAATTTGCCATCCTCACACATTAAGGACTCAACATTCACATTGAGTGTTCAATGATGCCACCTCCCCAACAATTAGCACAATAGTCCTACCTATACAGGTTGGAATAAATACAATACTGTAGACACCTAAAATACGTCATGTTTAGGAGACTACCCATATGGACATATTCGTATACCATATGATCAATCTTGGACCTTTCTAAGAGCAACAGTGGTCCTAACCACTAAAAATGGGTAGTTCTAGCCCATTTAGGCTTAGTCGCTATAGACCAAAGTGACCACCAATCCTTGCCACTCAACCTGAGAACGGCCATAGCTGGACATTGTTGACAACAACGACTAGCACTAAAACACAAATTGTCATGAGGGATTGTCCAAATCATGATTAGTAATGGTAGTTTACATGCATTTCAAATTTATCTCGATGAATAACTCCCAGAGTTCTTCCTGACTAACCCTTCCATGCCAATATAGTACTAAACCATCCCTCTCGGATAGTTAGTTGACATGCAGATATGGAGATTGGATTCCCCAAGAAGCCAAGCCCTAGATCTAGACCTAAAACCTAGAATTCTATATATGCAGATTTCCAGGAAGGAAAAAGGATAGAGAGAGTTCAAATTGTGTGCAATGAAGCCCTATTGAAATGGAGAGAAAATCTATGCCCCTTTGAGGAGCATTGGAGTGTTTTTCAATTGAGCTACATCCATGCATCATTATTTAGATCCATCATTCCCAACAGCCAATCAGTGTAGGAGGAACACTTGGCAACCCTTGAACATCAATTCAAGCAAGGTATCAACTGCCACAAACCATAATACCTGAGGTAACCTTTAAGTCAAAAATATAGTGGCCCATAGCCATAACCAGGTTGTAAAATGGTCGATTCATTTGTTCTAGGCAATAGATATTTATTTATCATTATTTCATTTACATGGCTTTAGTATAGATCTGAATCTTTCATTGCATTTAGATTAATATTTTTTATTTTCATATGCATATTGTTTACATCTATTATATTTTAATGCAAATTATGCTTATTCATCTGGATTATCATATTTTCTAATAAGAGCCTCTTCTAGAGAGGCAGCCCATACTACTTATTGTGCTCTATTTTTTCCATGTACACAGATCTACAGGTTTACAAGACCATATCAAGACATCCAAAGCACGTGATCCCTCCTGGATGAGAGAAGGAAGAGGCATTTGTGAGCCCCCAAACAAGTTTGTGTGCAAGATCAATAAGCCTATGAAAGTGCACCACCCCTTTACAAGGGAATATTTTATTCACTTGTAATTCATTGTATTAAAATGGGTATCCCTCAGAGGGCCTAACATGTAACCGAGCTTCAATATAAATAAAAGGATATTTCTTTGTTATTTATGAGTTATTGCATTTCATGGTCTTTCATTTCATTTTGGTATAATGTTGTAAGTAGAGTAGAGGTGTGTGCTTCCTTGGGATCGTACATATAGCGATCATGGTGGGACCCCACTAGGTTTTTGATTTTGGCCATTTCACTAATGTTTTGAGCATGTTTTTGTGTGCAAGTATGGTCGCTCTAGTCGATAGCATCCAGAATATCTTAGACGTTGTATCTTACAACAGCCAGAATCAGTCACTATGGTCGACAGTGGCCAACAGTAGAGTGCAGCAAAGCTCAAATTTTTCATCACTAGAGTAGGATTTGAGGTTGGTTTCATCCTCTATTTTCTCTGTGATCTTTTGTCTACATTTATTTTCCAGAAATAGCAAGAAAAAACGTAGTCTCATTAGGAAAAAATGAAGAAAATGAAAATAAAACTACATTGTACATTTCTTATATTTCTTTAGTTTCCTCTAGGTGTTGCTAGGAACAGTGGGCCTCTACTTGTAAGGTCTGCCCTAGTCTCTAGCATGCTAGGCTTCTGTGTGATTATTCTACTTGCATGTGGCCCAAATAGTGGTCACCCATTCACAAAGTAGGAAGTACATTATATGAGAAATAATTTAGATTAAATTAGATATGCATATTTTTGAAGACAAACGTTCCTTTTAGGCATGTATGAAAGTAGTCATGAATGTTGGTTGATGCATCACTTTCTATTTCAAAATTCTAAAAATAACCCCACACAATTGCACGTATCACAGTAACATTGATAAGGTTGGATTTCATCTCCAACCCCTAATTCAGACCGGTGATGTAATTCACCTCCTTCCATCGGCTTGACCCCTATATGTCCTTAGATAGAATAAGGAACTCCTTAAGTTGGTATAGGTCACTTGTGTTCAAGTTGTCTCCCTCTATTGAAACAACTTTTGAATAAGAGTGGAAGAGCTAGGCGAACCCCCCACTAGGATTTAAGCAATGTACCCTAGACTCTTTTGAGAAATCATGCTTGGCACTAGTGTTCCTAGTCACCACTTTGGGTGAGTTCCCTCATTCTAAGTCCAAAACATGAACAAGAAATCAAAGGAAACAACAAAAATGAACACACACAAAAATTTCTTAGGACACATATTTAATCCTTAAAAGAGATAATCATGTTGTTTGCTTTGTGTGTTTCTTTATTGCTGGGGCAATCAACCTAACCCTAATTTTTCAAGGAAATTTATTGAAAAAAAATAAGTAAAAATATACTTTTTTATTATGCATCAAACGAATCAAGAATCATGCAAATTAGATCTATAATGAAAATTTTATTTTGGTTTTATGATTACTCTATTTTTGAAGCTGAAAATAGGGGAAAACTGCACTAAAACAATCATAAAATGGGCTAGACAACTCCAAAAACTACCAAATTTGTTTTGATATCTTAGCCCCTTGTGCATCTCTCCCAGAAATTTTGAGTCCTAACTCTTCATGGTTCAAAATTTCCCAAAAATTCCTAAAAGTGGGCATTTCCCTAGAGGCCCGATTGGCCAATTATTTCAAAAATACAAATTTTTGACCCGAAAGTCACTTTTTGGAGCCATAGCCCATTGTGATCAGCTCATCACACTGATTTTTTTGATGTATAACACTTACAACCTTTTTTCGGAAGTCAAATTTTTATAACAAAAATTATGGTTGGGAGACCTCCCATGGTGAGCAAGACCTCCAATCTAGAGAGGGAATCAAGTTCCATAACCATTGAACATATCCAAATCAGTCCAGAGGACATGGCCATCCTTGAATGGCATCCCAGATCTTATCATAACATCAATACAACCAGTAGGGGTCAAACCTTCGAGATATCCCTATGAGGGATGCACCCACAAGACCTCCAATAAATCTTCCTGACTGGAACACATTGATAGAATTTATATAAGGAAAAATCCACCCACTGAGGGGCCTAGTAGGTCAATGTTGCAGGTTCACATCCCAAATCACTCTATACATCAATCAAAAAATGGACATGATCATACACCATGGTCTAGCTTAGGTGAGCAAACCACCCCATATGGTCAAGCAATTCACCCCTCTACTCCTCACAGAGAGAGCATTATGCATACACATATTTTGCTTTTGTGTAGTATGAATGTGCAGAGATTATATCTAATATTGAATATGCATCATTCCTCATATATGAGGAAGAGGACCCAAGTCATCCTCCTACTCCTCATGAAGAGTACGTGGGGTAGCCATGTTGCATATCTACATCATCAGACTATACAGAGCCAATTCATAAACCAAAGTATCAGGTCAATGCAACCTTTAAGGAGCATGGAAAACAAGTGATAGATATTGCTAGGGTAATAAGACATGACAAACCCATTCGTATTTCCAATATGAGGGTACATAGCCCCCATACAACTGAACAATAGGATCATACACATCAAGCACTGGGGTCACAACTTAACCAATAATAATATATGGTTCAAGTCTAGTTGGATCAAAAAAAATTAAATCAATAAAGGGTGGGCTCACAACGAGCACACCCACAAAGTTTGTATCAACAAAAGATACAAGAACAACAAAAGATACAAGAACAACAAAGGATACAACAAGTGCAAAATGCATTGCATAAAGTGGTGCTCACACCTAGCACCCAGGAAGATGCAACAATTCATAAGGTATCCAATGCAATCTCGAGAGGTCTCCCCTTGGCCATGCCAAAATCACATGCAACATCAAAGGCCATTATTTGGTTATCATCAAGAACCTCATACTCCTCAATAGTACCAATATCAATACGATGAGGAATCATGTGAAGAGTCCCAATGGGAACATCAGGAAAAAATGGATACTTACCCTAAATCCATTTATGATGAGGTATCTAATGATTATACTAATTGTCCACCTCAACATCAAAAGTGGCCCCCTCTACCTAATCAATGTTGACAAAAGGAAGATCATATCATGTCATCAAGGCCATACAAAGTTCTAGTTTATTGAATAAATATGGTAAAAAAAAAACAAAGGTCGGTTGCTTCAACTAAAGAAACTTAGAAATCAGCCTTTGCATCCATCAGTGTCATCACCGATATATCCATAAAATTTTAAAATGCCTACACTTTATAAGTTCAAATATGATGAGGATGCACAAGAGCAAGTGACAACCTTCATCAATATGTGCTACCATTTTCAATACAATGACCCCTGATGTTGAGAATATTTCTTACAACACTAGCTGGAGATGCTTTAGAGTGGTATAATCACCTACCAAATGAAAGCATACACAACTTTGAGCAATTGGCTGATGCATTCCTATAACATTTTGCCTCTAGTGCTAAGAAAATGATAAACTTGACTAACTTGGCAAGCCTTCGTCAACTTGATGATGAGCCAGTCATTGAGTATGGCAATAAATGGAGGAAGGTGATGTTAAAATTACCTTTTACCTTACCAAAAATAGAGCTCATTCGAATGTTTACATGAAGTTATTTAAAACAAATCTTACTTCTCTTACAATTGCAATAGTATCAAACATTTGAGGAGGCCTTAGAATAGGTTGAGTCCATTGAGGAAATAAATATACAAGAGGGTGATATTCAACTCCACAAAAAGGAATGGCCAAGAAAGAATATTACAGGTGGCAACATGCAACAAAAGGCAGCCCTAATCAATCAAGTTGTTTTGAGTATCCTTGAATCCTCAAACCAGGTTGCACCACCTCTACCAGTGCGGTATAATTACCAAGCTCAGCCTCCTCTGGCCCAAAATCATATGCAACAGAATTAGATACAAGGCCAACAATGTCGGCCTCAACAAGAGTATACTGATTTACCAACAATATTAGCATCACTCTTTGATCAATTATGTGAGGTACAAAGAATCAATCTTCCAGAGATCCATCCATAGAAGCCTAACAAGCGTAGTTCAAAGGCACATACCATATTGCATGAAAATCTATATTGCATGTACCATTGACAAAGGGGTCATGAAATTCAAACATGTCATCCCTTTATATATTTAGTGCAAGATATGATCAAGAGGTAAGATCTTCAGATAGGATTCTTCCAAGATCCCTTTCCTACACATGAAGTAAACATAGCACTCAAAAATCAAGTTGAGCACATCAATGAGGTGCACATAGCCCTGCTTTATGAGGTTTTTATCGATATGATCAATACTACAATAGGAAGAAAAGGATACCTTGATCAACCCAACATACTAAAAAAATCAACTAAAGGTAATAATCTATCACGGTCTACACCAACAATAAATTCAATTCACTTACAAAAGGACCCTGTGATTACCTTTTGTAGACAATATATTAAACCAATATTTGTGTATTAACCCGATCCTATGCTACACATCATAGCAAGTATCGATCAAATTTTATACAAGAGAATATTGATTGACATCGGATCATCTACCAACATCATCATGATTGCAGCTTTGAAGTATTTAAATTTGTTGCCTTCACACATATAGGACTCAATATTCACATTGAGAGCCTTTAATGATGTCACTTCCCCAACAATTGGTACAGTAATCCTACATATACAAGTTGGGATAAATATTATACCTACATTTTGCCATATCCTAGGTGGTGAGAGGTAGTACAACATATTGCTAGGCAGACCATAGATAAGGGATATGGAATTCATAACTTCCATAGTGCACCAAAATCTAAAATTCATACACCAAGGACAAGTGTATGTGGTCCCCAATGATCCTAAGCCATTCAAGTATTACAAGGATTTTTATGAGCCACAAGAAACTCTGGTGGCATGTAAGCCTCCAAACATTTAGTCAGATAAATTCACCAAACATTCGACTGAGGCTTGCATCAAGAAGTTTCTACCTTTTCCCATAACCAAAAAGCATGGTATCATATTACCTGATGAGTAGAATAAAGCATCAGTTAGAATGACTAAAGTACCTTCAACTGGTCCAAAATCTAGAGCACATTTTCAAGATTTTGTGGCAATGGTTAACATTGAGTCAGAAGACAAAGTGACTCTAAGGTAGATAAAACAAGATATGTTGCAATAATATATTGCTACCTCATTAAAGGGTTCAATACCATTAGCATTAGTCACCCCTAACTCACTTATCATGGTGCCTCCTCAAGAACAAGAATAGGTGTTTCCCCAACATCAGACTAAGGGTACCAAAGCTAACATAGTTCAACACCACGAAGCAAAACATGAAACGAGTCATAAACTTGAGCATGTGGATACCACTATCAAAGTGGATCATCATGAAGCCTCGACATCGACTTAAATGAAGGAAGTGGGTGATTTACAGTTACCTGGTGGATCTTTAGCACCCACTCTTTCACTTCCTTTAGTATAAAATGGTATTTTGAACCAATCACTAGAAATACACATGGTATTCTTATCATTATTGGAGCATATGCAAAATTACCTCTATAATATAGAGGCCTAAATGGATAAGCAAAATGAGGCATTGCAATTTATCATGAACCATCTTGAGAACCTATAATTGTAGAAGCAACCCTCACCTAAGGTCAAACCACCTCCTGTGTAGCCATAGTAAAAAAATTCAACTAGATCCAATGCCAACTCAGCCACCTCAACAACTTTACAAGCATCCCTAATTATCTGAGCTTGCAAAATTGGTTTTCAATCGATTGTGTGTCGTGAATGCCATCACCTTACCTAAGGTGCACCAATTGGATTCGAATCATCCAAAACCCCAATGGTATGAGGATGAATCACATTGTCTATATCATAGGTAAAATGGTCATGATATTCAATCATGTCAAAGATTTCAAGCCATACTATATAACATGCTTGAAAAAAAGCAACTTCGGGTTGTCAACCAGCAGGTGGTCTTAGGCTATAATCCATCCCTTGCATCCAAAATGCAAGGGGAGCCTCCTAAGAAAGCAAGTGATATACCTAGAGCTCTACCTGGTCCCCAAACTAGGCCAATGTGTGCTACACACTCAAAACACCAATGACGCATCTAGACTCCTTTAAACGAGACTATGTCCATCATCTTCCAGAAGCTGCAAGAAGCTAAGGTCTTAACCTTAATCGTCATAAAACCTCTAGACCCAAACAAAGCCAAACCTAAGTGTTATAAAGAGGACCATTATGGTCTCTACCATCGAATAGAGGGCCATAGCATTCACATTTGTTATGGGTTCAATATCTCATAGATAGGGGAGCTTCTCCCATAGATGGCTCATCCATAGAACCCTAGCCTACCAAAATAGAGGCTACATCATCCCAAGTGAGACTTGATGGTCAGTCATAGCCTCGTAGGCCAAAAAAAATACCTCATTAAGTGGTCACATTTAAAATGACTACTGCAACTTTATTTCAAAAGGTGTATGAGGTAAATGAATTTGTGTTGCCCGAGGTCAAGCAAAGAGAGCCCAAGCATGGGTCCACTAATGAAAGTCTCTTTTGTATTTATCATTGTATACAGGGGTATGACATCTGTAGTTGTCAGTAATTCTGAAAGGTGGTCCAAAACCTATTAGACTGAAATGAGCTCCGTAAAGACGGTTCACTCATTTCTTCCCACTAAGACAAGGGCACCCTACAAAGGTTCGTGCTCCAATTGAGATAGCTGATTTTCGTAACTCTTCCTAAAAAATATGACTATGTTATAGTAGGTAATATGCACACTGGGAGTACCTAAGGTATCATACCTATCTCCCTATAAAAACAAAAAAACACCAAAAACATTCAAATACACCAACAAAATATAAAAAACATTCATAAATTTCAAAATCATAAAAACAATAGAAAAGCTTAAAAACAAAAATCTCCAAAGACATCTTGAAGCCCTTTCGTCAAATCACAAAAAGCTCCAAATACATCATAAACCCTTTTGTCAAAATAAAAATGTCCCAAAGGTATCATAATCCCTTTGATAAAAATCAAAATACCCCAAAGGCATCATAAGCCCTTTGGTCAAATCACAAAATGCTCCAAAGGCATCATAAGCCCTTTGGTCAAATCACTAAAGGCTCCAAAGGTATCATAAACCCTTTGGTTAAATCACAAAAGGCTACAAAGGCATCTTAAAGCCCTTTGGTCAAATCACAAAAGGCTCCAAAGGCATCTTAAAGCCCTTTGGTCAATCCACAAAAGCCCCAAAGGCACCATAGGCCCTTTGGTCAAAAAAAGAAGAAAACAAAAATACAAAAACAATTTGAAATCAAAAATATCAAAAACATTCAAATAATTTCAAAAGCTCAAAAACAATTGAAAGCATCAATACAAAAAAAATTACATTATGCATTCACATTTGCATTCATATAGTTGCATTGCATTAGGTATTCCTATCCACTACATTTGCATCCAAAAAATTTGTGTTTGTAATATTACAAATGACACCACATTTGTACATCAATCATGCATCTTCAAAATCCATCATCATCCATAACCCATGTGTGTAATTGTGTTTTTCAACACAACCCCTCCTATTGCTATGAGGAATGTACTAGGGTTTTCCGGTCACTCGGCCATACCTAGTGGTTTTATCAAACTTTGTAGAAATTTGTCTTAGTTTTTGATAGATGAGGTTTGGTTTTGATAGCACCTGGTATATTTTAGGATCCCATCACTAATAAAAACACTCAAATCCTAGTTGGAACAAGGGTAAGATAACACTACAAAGTGGCATTAGGTATCCTATGGTGAAAATTTTATCTTGCTCATCCCCCTATGTGACCGGTTTGGAAATGTTGAGGATTGGCAAAAGGACAAGTTCAACCCTACCCAAAGAAATCCCTTGCTTTAATCAAAATAAGAAAAATCTTGAACAAAGCAAAAATTCAAAAACAAGTGATTATCATCACTACAAAAATCCCAAACAAAGCAAAATTCAAAAACAAAGTAAACAGTGATTATCATCACTACATAAATCCCTTGCTCAAAAGGAAAACAAAAAATTCAAAATAAATAGTGGTTTTCATCACTAAATCATAAGCAAGTATCCCAAATAAATATTAAGAAAATAAGGGAGTATGAACTTGAATCCCTAGAATTCTTAGCATGAATGAGCCTTATGCACAATGATATGTCTATCACATTAGCATCTCGCTTTTGTATAGACCAATGTTTGCATGTGGAAGAGCTAGCCTTAGGTGTCCTGTATCGCCTAGCGGTCTAACCCAACTAAGTCCTGTTGAGTGGTGTTTTCACCCAATTGTGAAAGCACACTCTTCGGTAGGATCTGAGTCCTAAAATCCTCTGCTTGCAAAGAAGGTAACTTCTCCAAGGTTCCTGTTATGCTGATTCTTTGTCTACCAATGATGTTATTCAAGTGAAATGCTAGGAATACCTTAGGGTTTGCAAGTGGATGTTAACAAGGGGCACTGGGGTTTATATAATTTGAATTTACAGTGGACTCAAAGTGAATAATTGTACTTTAATCTTGGATTTTGATGGATTTTCAGTTATTAATTTGGATACAGTAATTAAACTGCAGAAAATAAAGCAAGGTTTTGAACAATAAAGAAAAGTAAATGAAGAGAAACTAAACTATAGTCAAAATACTGCCATCAATTCGATGAAATCGAATATAATGAGGTTTTTTGCATGCAACCTAACCTAATGAACCTGCAAACTCACACAATCCAAATAAGCTAGGTGCGGGCTTCTAAGGTTTCTACTGTAATTCTAGATTCAGGCATTCGCATGAAGCAACCAAGAGCACTTGCATTAAACTTCACCTAAAAGCCTTATAAATTTGAAATGAATGATATAACATTAAATCATGGATACAAAAAATGACTCCTTCTTTCTCATCAATTAGATGCCAACTCTTTGTATTTTTTATTAAATGATATGTCAATTACATTCAAAGAATGTTCCAGGCATAAATATTCCAGAACAAAAGAAGGAAATTGCCCAAGTGCAGGCCCAGAATAGCATGAAGCTCTTGTCTCTGCAACTCTGCAATCGGCAATTTCCCACCCGCTCCTTCAATCTGCGCTTCTGTATTTATCCTATCTAGCGTGGCTCTTCGATTCTCCCTGGTCGCTTCGCTTCACCTTCCTGCATGTGACCTTTCGAATTCCCACCTTTTCCTTGTCTTTATTCCATGTTTAACGCCAAAACGCCTAAAATCCTTCGTTGCATGTAACACTTCTGCAGACCTGACACCTACATGCCACGTGTCACACGCTCTCTGCGCCTTCTGTAATGCCACTCTACGAAAATCCTAACAAAAACTGCATGCCACCTATTCACCTTCTTGGCCACAAAAATGCGACATGTCGCTATATCGCTACACTCTTCCCGGTCGTACGTCCTCGGCAGCATCTTGTCGCAATATCGCGACCATTTTTGCTTTTGAGCCTTCTTGCCACAAACTGTAGCGAGATTGCTACCATTTCTCCTTCAAACCTCCTTCTCACAAAACTGTAGCAAAATTGCTACCATCTCTCCGTCGGGCTTCCTTCTCACAAAGCTGTAGCGAAATCGCTACCATCTCTCTGTCGGGCTTCCTTCTCACAAAGTTGTAGCGAAATCGCTACCATTTTCTTTCGGACCTCTTTGGCAACTTTACGTCGTGAAATCGTGACCATTATCACTCTCTTGCCTTCTTTCAACAAACCGTCACGATATCGCTACGGCTTTTGCCCCCGAACCTGCTTGCTGCAAACTGTCGTGATATCGCTATCGCTTTCTCTTTCTGTATGCCTCCCCGAAACACGTCATGAAATTGTGACCATTTTTATGTTCCGTACGCCTTGGCAAAACCTATCGCGATTTCGCTATCGCTTCTCTGCTTCGGGCATGGTCTTCATTTCTGTCGTGATTTCGTGACATCTCCCTTGTGCCGTACAATTTTCTGCAATCAGTCGTGAAATCGCGACGTCTTTCTGCTTCGAGTCCTTTCACTGTTTCCTGTCTCGATATCGTGACATTTTTTCGCTTTCGTACACTTTGCCAAAACACGTCGCGAAATCATGACACTTTTCATCATCTGTACGCTTCGGCAAAACATGTCATGAAATCATGACCATTTTCATTATTTTCCAACGGCATGTCGTAATTTCACGACACCATTTCTTTTCTTCTCAACGGCATGTCGCGATTTCGCGACACCCTTTCTTTTCTTCTCAACGGCATGTCGCGATTTCATGACACCTTTTCTTTTCTTCTCAGCGACATATCGCGATTTCGTGAAAAATTTCAATTTTTCTTTCCTCTCCTCTTCGGCAGTGATGGAGCTACATGTCACGATTTCGCGACAACTTTCCTATTTTCGGCAGCGATGGCGCGACATGTCGCGATTTCGCGACATGTCGCAATTTCGCAACACTTTCAACACTTATGCATTTTTTCTTTTTTCTTCAATTTTAGCATCTGGGTCACCGAGATTCTTCCCTGCAAGCCTGCAAAAAGGTGGGTCCCCAATTTTGGGGTGTGTTGTGGATCAACCACAACAAGTCCAACTTAGGATTAGGATAAACATTTGAGAATCCACAATACAACAATGGGTTGAATAAATCCTGCCTGACACTAGGGTATGCTTATGATCTATCTAATATATTCATTTTCATACATAGGGATAATGAGTATCTAGGTCTTCATAACAAGAACTTTATCCTTCATAAGCTCTATATGGTCAGTATACAACTTTTGATCGAGTAACTAGGGTGTTTGAGTCTCATGGAAAACTTCAAAAATCCCTTCATAGCAACAATTCATATCATCACTCACATCATCAACTTTCAACAATTCATATCATCACACATACGTATCACATCATCTCACCTCACATTTGGATGTTTAAATGATTAATTCTTATTATAATAATTATCATTTATTCATGATTTTTATACATTTTGTGGTGTCACCCATTAGATTGTTGAACTCATATCACATGCATTCCTTATGTTTGAAGTAATTAAAGCATACAAGTTCATTTACATTAGATCACCATCATGTAAATAATGCATTGCACACATTGCATTCATCATATCATAACAACATAAATTGAATGCATACAATTAAATCAAAATTAAACATGCATTTAACAATAAGCACTGCATCCATAAATGCATACATCATAAGTAGTCCATCTACATCTAAGTCACAACATCTAAGCATGCATCCTTCATCTAGCTAGTGCATGTCACCAGTACATTGCATACATATAGCATAATCAAATCATTATCTAGGTATAGCATCCATCATTGCATCCATAACATAAAATCAAAACAAAAATATTTGCTAAACATCAACTGGGGCATTATTGGTATCATCCTCCCCTAATTAGAAATCAACCCCAAAATGCTCCAAAGGTATCCATAAACCCTTTGGTCAACCCAAAATGTTCCAAAGGTATCCAAAACCCTTTGGTAACCCAAAAGGCTCTAAAGGTAGCCATAAACCCTTTCGTCAATCCAAAATGTTCCAAAGGTATCCAAAACCCTTTGGTCACCCAAAAGGCTCCAAAGGTATCCAAAATCCTTTGGTCACTCAAAAGGCTCCAAAGGTAGCCATAAACCCTTTGGTCAATCCAAAATGCTCCAAAGGTATCCAAAACCCTTTGGTCACCCAAAAGGCTCCAAAGGTATCCATAAACCCTTTGGTAAATCCAAAATGTTCCAAAGGTATCCAAAACCCTTTGGTCACCCAAAAGGCTCCAAAGGTATCCAAAACCCTTTGGTCACTCAAAAGGCCCCAAAGGTATCCATAAACTCTTTGGTCAATCCAAAATGTTCCAAAGGTATCCAAAACCCTTTGGTCACCCAAAAGGCTCCAAAGGTATCCAAAACCCTTTGGTCACTCAAAAGGTCCCAAAGGTATCCATAAATCCTTTGGTCAACCCAAAAGTTCCAAATGTATCCATAAACCCTTTGGTCAACCCAAAATGTTCCAAAGGTATCCAAAACCCTTTGGTCACTCAAAAGGCTCCAAAGGTATCCATAAACCCTTTGGTCAACCCAAAAGGCTCCAAAGGTATCCAAAACCCTTTGGTCACTCAAAAGGCCCCAAAGGTATCCATAAACCCTTTGGTAAACCCAAAATGTTCCAAAGGTATCCAAAACCCTTTGGTCACTCAAAAGGCTCCAAAGGTATCCATAAACCCTTTGGTCAACCCAAAAGGCTCCAAAGGTATCCAAAACCCTTTGGTCACTCAAAAGGCCCCAAAGGTATCCATAAACCCTTTGGTAAACCCAAAATGTTCCAAAGGTATCCAAAACCCTTTGGACACTCTAAAAATATCCAAAGGTATCCAAAACCCTTTGGTCAATCCAAAATATTCCAAAGGTATCCAAAACCCTTTGGTCACCCAAAAGGCTCCAAAGGTATCCAAAACCCTTTGGTCAACCCAAAAGGATCCAAAGGTATCCATAAACCCTTTGGTCAATCCAAAATGTTCCAAAGGTAGCCATAAACCCTTTGGTCACCCAAAATGTTCGAAAGGTATCCATAAACTCTTTGGTCACCAAAAATGTTCCAAAGGTATCCATAAACTCTTTGGTCAATCCAAAATGTCCCAATGGCATCCAATAAGCCCATTGGACATAACAACATGTTAATCCAAATCAATAATTAAATGCCTAATCATAGCTAAGTGCATTCGTTCAAGAATCATTGATGAATACAATCATGCACCCTTCTTGCTTAGGGCAAATAAGCAAAATATCACAAGCAAATGCAAGCAAACTAGACTTAAGCTCATCTCCTAATTACCACCAAGGCTAGGATTTCACTCAAGCTTATCTCCTAATTATCGCCAAGGCTAGGATTTGACTTAATCTTATCTTGTAATCGCCACCAAGGCTAGGATTTAACTTAAGTTTCTCTCCTAATCGCCCCCAAGGCTAGGACTTGACTTAAGATTATCTCCTAATTGCCGCCAAGGCTAGGATTAGACTTAAGCTTGTCTCCTAATTGTCATCAAGGCTAGGATTTGACTTAATCTTATCTCCTAATTGCTGTAAATATTAGACTTAAGTTCATCAGCTAATTGCTATCAAGGCTAGGATTTGACTTAATATTATCTTCTAATTAGACTTAAGCTTATCTCCTAATTTCTGCCAAGGCTAGGATTTGACTCAAGCTTATCTCCTAATTGCCACCAAGGCTAGGATTTGACTTAAGATAGTCTCCTAATTTCCACCAAGGCTAGGATTAGACTTAAGCTAGTATCCTAATTGTTGCCAAGGCTAGGATTAGACTTAAGCCCTTCTCCTAATTGCCACCAAGGCTAGTATTTGACTTAAGCTTGTCTTCTAATTTCCACCAAGGCTAGGATTTGACTTAAGCTAGTCTCCTAATTGTTGCCAAGGCTAGGATTTGACTTAAGCTAGTATCCTAATTGCCACCAAGGCTAGGATTTGACTTAATCTAGTCTCCTAATTACCACCAAGGCTAGGACTTGACTTAATTTTATCTCCTAATTGCCACAAAGGCTAGGATTTGATTTAAGCTTGTCTCCTAATTGCTGCCAAGGCTAGGATTTGACTTAATATTATCTCCTAATTGCCACCAAGGCTAGGATTTGACTTAAGCTTATCTCCTAATTTCCACCAAGGCTAGGATTTGACTTAATCTTGTCTCCTAATTGCCACCAAGGCTAGGATTTTGACTTAAGCTTACCAAAATCAAGTTTTTCAACTCATCGAAGGTAATGATTCAATGATGTATGTTCTTTCTATGATTGGAGCATCTAACATTGAATAAATCACAAAAAGCAACCCTCTAAAGAGGTCCAAATAATTCATCTTGGTCAAGTGACTCATCGCTTTATTAATTGTCCTTTCCTCATCGACTCGTCGCTTGAGGGGGTAGTCAAAATTTTCAAACAATCATAATCAAAGTCAAAAAAATATCACTCGATCATGTCAAGTTGTGTTTGTCTTACAAATAATTGCCAAAAACTATCATAAGCTTACCCTTTGTTGGGGAAAAAAAGCAAATATGATAGTTTAGTTTGTAGCTCTCCTCCTTTCGGACCTATAGTAGTACTAAAGCTACCCGATCGCTTGATGATGAGTGCAAACTCCCACACATTTAAGCCTTCCATTTCGTTGGAAGTAATGATTCTAGGATTCATGCCCTCCACATGACTAAGGCATCCTATGTTGATTAGATCAATGATCATCATCCAACCTACAATATGGCCCTAGGTGGTCTACTTTTTTTGCTTCATGTTGTGTTTTGCTCACAACACATCCCAAAAATGGGCATCTATAGACACCTAAAACACGTCATGTTTATGAGACTACCCATATGGACACATTCACATACCATATGACCAATCTTGGACCTTTCCAAGAGCAACAGTGGTCCTAACCACACAAAAGGGGTAGTTATAGCCCATTTAGGCCTAGCCACTATAGACCAAAGCAGCCACCAATCCTAGCCTCTTAAGCTGAGAGCAGCCATAGGTGGTCACTTTTGACAACAACGGCTAGCACTAAAACATGAAATTTCATGAGGGATTGCCCAAATCATAGTCAATTTTGGTAGTTTGCATGCATTTCGAATGGATCTCGGTGAGGAACTCCTAGAGTTCCTCCTGACTACCCCTTCCATGCCAATCTAGGACTAAACAATCCCTCTGGGATAGTTAGTTGGTATGTAGATATAGAGTTTGGCTTCCCCAAGAAGCCAAGCCCTAGATCTAGACTTAAAACCTAGAATTCTATATATGCAAATTTCTAGTAAGGAAAAAGGATAAAAAGAGTTCAAATTGTGTGCAACAAAGCCCTATTGAAACAGAGAGCAAATCTATGCCCCTTTAAGGAGCGTTGGAGCATTATCTGACTAAGCTACATCCATGCATTATTATTGATATCCATCATTCCCAACCGCAAATCAATGTAGGAGACACACTCGGTGACCCTTGAACATCAATTCGAGCAAGGGATCGACTGCAACAACCCATAAGACCTGAGGTAACCTTTAAATCAGAGGTTTCTATCTTTGACAATGGCCCATAGCCATAACCAGGTTGTAAAATGGCCGATTTCTTTGTTCTAGGTAATAGGTCTTTATTTATCATTATTTTTTTTACATGTCTTTAGCATAGATCTGAATCTTTCATTGTATTTAGATTAATATTTTTTATTTTTATATGCATATTATTTACATCTACTATATTTCAATTCATAGTATGCTTATTCATATGGATTATCATATTTTCTAATAAGAGCCTCTTTCATAGAGGCAACCTGTGCTACTGACTATGCTCTATTGTTTCCATGTACGCAAATATGTAGGTTTACAGGACCATATCAAGACATCCAGAGCACGTGATCCAACCTGTATGAGAGAAGGATAAGGAGGCATCTGTGAGCCCTCAAATAAGTTTATGTGTGAGATCAGGAAGCCTACAAAAGTGCACCACCCCTTTGCAAGGGGATATTTTATTCACTTGTAATTCATTGTATCAAAATGGGTATCCCTCAGAGGGACCGACATGTAACCGGGCTTCAATATAAATAAAAGGATATTTCTTTGTTATTTGTGAGTTATATGCATTTCATGGTCTTTCATTTCATTTTGTTATAATTTTGCAAGTAGAGTAGAGGTGCATGATTCTCGAGGCCACACAGATGGCGATCATGGTGCATTGAGAAGGAACACATGGAAGACCTTGAGAAAAAAGAGTGCAATAAAATGATCTTATGCTTACATGAGAAACTCACAAAATAAAAACAAGAAGAGTGTGAAGAGATAGCAGAGAGGCTAGCTTGAATAGACGCACACATAATTGTTGAAAGGTATCAACCTGGACAACATGTTGATTCTACGCAAGGGAGAGGCACCATGCCAAGGTAGAAGAATTCCCAACATGCTCCACAACATCACCAACACCTAGACCTCAAGCAAACACAATGTAATGAGGACTAGACAAGGATGGAGGATCAAGAATAGACCCATCCTGAACTCCCAAACATGGTCATAGGAGAGGAGCATAGACACCTAATTGGGGCAAACACTGGTTTACCTCCTTTACCCCCATGAGAAAACCTTCAGGAACATGATATTATTTTCTTGAAGGCATACTAGACACTCATTGAGAGAGTCAAGTCTTTTTATCTTAGTCAAGTGGCTCGTCGCTTTATTAATTATCCTTTCCTCATCGACTCGTCGCTTGAGGGGGTAGTCAAAATTTTCAAACAATCATAATCAAAGACAATCAAATATCACTTGATCATGTCAATTTGCATTCGTCATATGAATCATTGTCAAAAACTATTATAAGTTTACCCTTTACTGGGGAAAAAAAGCAAATATGATAGTTTAGTTTGTAGCTCTCCTTCTTTCGGACCTATAGTAGTACTAAAGCTATCTGATCGCTTGATGACGAGTGCAAAATCCCACATATTTTAGTCTTCCATTCCATTGGAAGCAACGATTCCAGGATTTATGCCCTCCCGCATGACTAGGGCATCCTATGTTGATCATATCAATGATCATCATCCAACCTACAATATGGCCCTAGGTGGTCTACTTTTTTGCTTTGTATTGTGCTTTACTCATAGCACATCCCAAAAAGAGGTATCTATAGACACCTAAAACACATCATGTTTAGGATACTATCCATATGGACACATTCATAGACCATATGACCAATATTAGACCTTTCCAAGAGCAACAATGGTCCTAACCACTCAAAATGGGAAGTTCTAGCCCATTTAGGCTTGGCTGCTATAGACCAAAGCAGCCACCAATCCTAACCACTCAAGCTGAGAGCATCCACAGCTGGCCATTGTTGATAATAGTGGCTAGCATTGAAATATGAACTGCCCTGAGGGATTAACCAAATCACAATCAGTAATGGAATTTTGCATGCATTTCGAAGGGATCTAGGCGAGGAACTCCCAGATTTCCTCCTAACTACCCCTTCCATGCCAATCCATGACTAAACCATCCCTCTGGGATAGTTAGTTGGCATGCAGATCTGGATTTTGGCTTCCCCAAGAAGCCAAGCTCTAGATCTAGACCTGAAACTTGGAATTCTATATATGCAAATTTCTAGTAAGGCAAAAGAATAGAGAGAGTTCAAATTGTGTATAACGAAGCCCTGTTGAAATGGAGAGCAAATCTATGTCCCTTTGAGGAGCATTGGAGCATTTTCCGATTGAGCTACATCCATGCATCATTTTTTATATCCATCATTCCCAATTGCCAATCAGTGTAGGAGACACAACTGGTGACCCTTGAACATCAATTCGAGCAAGGGATCGACTGCCACAATCCATAAGACCTAAGGTAACATTTAAGTCAGAGGTTGCAGATCAATTATCATCATCCAACCTATAATATGGCCCTAGATGGTCTACTTTTTTTTGCTCTACGATGTGCTTTTCTCATAGTGCATCCCAAAAAGGGGCATCTGTAGACACCTAAAATACATCATGTTTAGAAGACTACCTATATGGATACATTCGTAGACCATATGACCAATATTAGACCTTTCCAAGAGCAATAGTGGTCCTAACCACTCAAAATGGGCAGTTCTAATACATTTAGGCTTGGCCATTATAGACCAAAATGACCACTAATCCTGGCCGTTCAAGCTGAGAGTATCCATAGTTGGTCGTTGTTGACAATAGCAGCTAGCATTGAAACATGAATTTTTGTGATGGATTGCCCAAATCATGATCAGTAATGGTAGTTTACATGCATTTCGAAGGGATCTCGATGAGGAACTCCTAGGGTTCCTTCTAACTGCCCCTTCCATGCCAATATTGGACTGAACCATACCTTTGGTATAGTTAGTTGGCATGCACATCTGGAGTTTGGCTTTCCCAAGAAGCCAAGCCCTAGATCTAGATCTAAAACCTAGAATTCTATAAATGCAAATTTCTAGTAAGGCAAAAGGATAAAGACAGTTCAAATTATGTGCAAAAAAGCCCTATTAAAATGGAGAGCAAATATATGCCCCTTTGAGGAGCATTAGAGCATTTTTCTTTTGAGCTACATCCATGCATCATTATTCATATCCATCATTTCCAATCGTAAATCAGTGTAGGAGACACACCTAGCTATCCTTGAACATCAATTCGAGCAAGGAATCGACTGCCACAACCCATAAGACCTAAGGTGACCTTTAAGTCAGAGTACATTGTCTTTGACAGTGGCCCATAGCCATAACTAGGTTGTAAAATGGTTGATTCCTTTGTTAGGAAGATCATGGATGAGGACATGGAATGTGTGCCTTCCATAGTGCACTAAAGCCTGAAATTCATACACCAAGGACAAGTGTATGTGATCCCCAATGATCCTGAACCATTCAAATATTACAAGAAGGTTGATAAGCCGCAAGAATCTCTCATGACATGTGAGCCTCAAAATGTTCACTTAGATGAACTCATTAAACATTCGATCAAAGCTTACATTAATCCATTGCCACCTTCTCCCATAACTAAAAACCATGGTATCATATTACCTGATGAGCAGAACAAATATCAATTTACATAACTAATACAAAAACATCTCGAATAGTTGATGATCCACCCACAACTGGTCTGAAAGCCAAATCACCTTCTCATGAGTTCGTGGGAATGGTCAACATCAAGACAGAGCGCCAAATAACTCTAAAGTAGATAAAACAATAGACAGTGCAATAAGATGTTGCTTCCACATCGAAGGGGCCAAAACCTTTGAAATTAGTCACTCCTCATTCATTTCTCATGGCACCCTCTCAAGAGTAATAAGATATGCCTCTCATACGATATACTGGGGGGAACTAAAGCTAACACAACTCAAAATTACAAGGTTAAACATAAATTTAAATTGAGTAACAAACCAGAGCATGTGGATACCGCTATCAAAGTGGATCATCAAGAAGCATCCATATTGTCTCACATGAAGGAGATCGATGATCTGCATTTACCTTGTGGATCTTTAGAAACCACTATTTCATCTCCTTCAATCAATGATGGTGGTCCAAACTCATCACTAGAAATACACATGAAAGCCTTATCAGTCTTGGAACATATGCAAAATCACATTTATAATATAGAGGCATATATGGAGCAACAAAATGAAACATAGCAATTTATCCTACTTTACCTCAGGAGTTTGGAATTATAAAAGTGGCCCATATTCAATCCCAAACCACCTCCTGTGCAACCACAGGAAGAGCCTCAGTAAGAGCAAGTGCCAATTTGGCCACGCCAACAACCTAGTACGTATCCACTGTTGCCTTAGTTGATGATATTGATTTTTAATCAATAATGTACCACAAATACCATTATCTTGCCTGAGGTTCAACCTTTAGATCCCAATCATCAAAAATCCTAGGGATATGAGGAGGAGATGTATTATCTATATCATAGACAAAATGGCCATGATATTTAGTCATATCATGGTTTTAGAGCCACAATATATAACATGCTTGAAAAGAAGCATCTTCGGGTTGTCAACCGATAAATAATCATAGTTAGAAATTTGTCCCTTGCACCAAAAAAGTAATAAAATCCCCTTAAGCCAGTAATTGCTATACCTAGGACTCAACTTAGTCATAAAACTAAGAAAGAGTGTGGTACATGCTTAAAATAGCAGTAGCGCATTTGGACTCCTTTAAATGAGCCTATGTCAGATATTTTTTAGAAGCTGCAAAATGCTAAGCTCATCACTCTACCTAACATAAACCCTCTAAAACCAACCAGAGCTAAACATAAGGGTTTTACGGAGTACAACTTTTGTCTCTATAATCGAATAGAGGACCATGGATTTTGCAACTATTATGGATTCAAGAATGTGGTTCAAGATCTCATTGATAGTGGATCCTTTCCCATAGACAGCTCATCCACAGTGCCTCAGCCTACCAAAATAGAAACCGCACATCTTCTCATTTGTGACCCCAAGGTCATCCATCATCTTGTGGGCCCAACAACCCAACTCACCATGTAGTTTCATTTCATATGATAACTTCTACCCTATTTCAAAAGCTTTATGAGGTAAATGCAATCACATTACGAGAGGTCAAACCTAGAGTACCTAAACCTAGGTCATAGGATGAAATCCTTTATTATGTCTACCATCATACACATGGGCATGACATCTATGATTGCCACTCATTTAGTAATGTGGTCCAAAACCTGATAGAAAAAAATGAGCTCCATGATATTGGCACCTCGCAAGGTCCATGTCCAAATAGAGAGAGTTGATTTCAGTCACTCTTCCTAAACAAGCTAATCATATTGTGGTGAACAACATATGCAATGGGTATCCTCAAGGTAGCATACCTTCCCCACCATCCACATTAACATCAATGAAATAAAGTGATACCTCCAAAGGTATCACACCTTCATTGAGTAGAACACATTTTGGGGGTACCTAAGGTATTGCACCTTTCCCCTTTCAAACCATAAAATCCAAAAAAATAATAATCGTAAAATCATTAAAATTCAAAAAATTGAATAAATCAAAATTAAAAAACAATTCAAAACATTAAAAATACAAAAATATTTGCATGTACATTTTGCATTTGCATTCATTTAATTACATTGCATTAGGCATTTTCATCCATTGCATTTGCATTAGGATAGGTGGTGTTTACAATATTATAAACAACATCACATTTTTATGCTAATCATGCATCCTTACATTCATCATCATCCATCACCCCTGTGAGTAATTATGTTTTTCAATGCAACCCCTCCAGTTTCTTTGAGGTATATACTAGGTTTTTTCGATTATTCAACCATACCTAGTGATCTTCTCAGATTTTATAGAAAGCTTTCACTTTTAGAAGATGAGGTGTAGTTTTGATAATACCTTACATATATCAAAATCCTATCACAATTTAAACATTAATAATCCTAGTTTGGACAAGGAAAGATGAACACTACAAAGTGGTCCTAGTCACCTTAAGTGAAAGGTATTTACTTTCTCATATTGTGATGTGCATGGTCTAGAATGTTGATCATTGACAAAAGGACAGGCTCCCCCCTACCCAAAGAAATCCCTTGCTTTCACAAAATAAGAAAAATCTCAAAATCAAAGCAAATCCCTTTCTTAAAAAAAATAGAAAAATAAAATGTAAAATAAATAGCGATTTTCATCACTAAGCATGAGCAAGTATTCCAATAAATAAATAAAAAAGGTAAAGAGCTTTAATCCCTAGAATAGTCAGTACTTGAAATCCACCAAGTGATACCCATTACAGCAATGGGCTGAACGAATCCCACCTAGAAATGGGGTAGTTCTAAGAAATTTACAAATGATCTAGCTTTAGGTGGCCTATATTACCTAGTAGTCTAGTCCAACTACATCCAAACCTAGGATCATGATGAACATTTGGTGATCCTCATTACAACAATGGGCTAAATGAATCCCACCTGGCAATGAGGTAGTCTTATGTTTCATATAATATATTCATTTGCACACATAAGGATAATGAATATTTTTGTCTTCACAACAAAAGCTTTTACTTTTAGGAGTCTTGTGTAGTCATTATACAGCTTTTGATTAATCAACTAGGGTGTTCGAGTCTCATGGAAAACCTTAAAAATCCCCTTTAGCAACAAATCATCTCATTTGTCAATCACAATTTTCCTTATGATATTTTGTCTATTAAGGGGTGTTCATAAAATAGGATAGATACCAGATGGATATTAACAATGATATTTAGACAGCCACTGGCTATTTTGTGCATATCTTTTAATTTGTAGAAGCTTCTAAAGAAATTCCATACATCTCGCATCATTTCATTTCACATATGGATGCTTAAATTATTATTTCTTATATTAAGATTTATAATTTTCATTCATGATTCTTATACATTTTGTGGTGTCGTCCATTAGTTTGTTAAAAATATTTTAAATTTATTCTATATGTTTTATGTGATTAAAGCATATAGGTTCATTTGCATTCAATCTATCCTCATATAATTAATGCATTTACCATACATCATTGCATCCATATATGCATACATAGTCGTGCACCTACACATCTATATCATAGCATCTAAGCATACATTTATCATCTAGATAGTGCTTATCATCAATATATTGCATACATCTAATGTAGTTGCATCATCATTTAGGTATTACATCCATTAAAGCAGACATGAAAACAAACCAAAATTAATAAAAAAAATCAAATAAATCAAAATGCAAATGCACCTTGTATCTAGTTATTTACTCTATACACTTGGCGATTGCAATGACTTCTGCTCCATGCAATCCAACAAGATGAGTAAATTAACATAAGGCTATTTGAACCAAATTATTCATTTATGAATTAAAATATCTTCACTTCACTCTCGAAGAAGGCCATGGCGATCGGACTGCTCCATGGGAACGAGGTATTCATTTCCTTTCTTCTATGAAATCTCATCAAAAATTTCAAAACTAACAAAAAATCAAATAAATCAAAATGCAAATGCACCTCGTATCCAGTTATTTACTCTATACACTTGGTGATTGCAGCAACTTGCACTCCATGCAATCCGATAGGATGAGTAAATTACCATAAGGCTATTTGAACCAAATTATTCATTGACAAATTGAAATATCTTCACTTCACTCCCAAATAAGGTCATGGCAGTCAAACTACTCCATGGTAACAAGGTATTTATTTCCTTTCTTCTATGAAATCTCATCAAATTTTTAAAAACTAATAAAAAATAAAATATGAAAAAAATCTTAAGTGTGCCTCATATCCAATTATTTACTCTATACACTTGGTGGTTGCAGCGATTTGCACTCCATGAACTCTGGAAGGATGATTAAATTACCATAAGGTCATTTGAACCAAATTATTCATCGTTGACTTGAAATATCCTCACTTCAATCCCCAAGAAGGCCATGGCAGTCGGATTGCTCCCAAAAATGAGGTATTTTTTCATTTATCCTATAAAGTTTTATCAGATAATTGAAACATAGTGATTCATCACATGCTTAAATTGAATTGTTATCATCTTGATGCCCTAAGAAGGCCATTGTAGCTAGACTTCTCCTTAGGATAGAGATGTACAATTACTATTAATATTTGAAATCACAACTGTAATAGGACCTACCCTACAACAAATGCAATCATCTTTATTTGTCCAAATCAATCATCTTGGTCAAGCAACTTGTCACTTTCATCACTTATAATTTTCCTCATCGAATCATCGACTGAGGAGGTAGTCATAATAATAACATTCATAATCTACATCAGCAATTGATCACCTAATCTTGTTAATCGCATTCATCTTATGAATCATTGCTAATAGCTATCTTAATATTCCCTGTTTGCAAGGGCAAAAATCAACTACAATGAATTACGCCTCTATCGTATCTCTTATCGGACCTATAGTATCTTGTATGCTACTCGATTATGCCCAGATACATTAGAGCATCATTGTTAAGCCTTCCATATCATTGGAAGCAATGATTCTGATATGTACATCCTTTCCAAAATTGAAGCATCTAGTGTTGACTAGATCAATGAACATTAGCAAACCTATAATATGGCTTTAGGTGATCTATTTTTGCTCAACATTGTTTTTTCCCACAATGCATCCAAAAGGGGCATCTATAGACACCTAAAATACATCATGTTTAGGAGACTACTCATATGGGCACCTTTGTAGACCATATGAATTACTTGGGACCTTTTCAATACTAAGTAGTGGTTTTAACCACTCATTTAGGGTAGTCTAGTCCTAAGCAGTTCTAGCCACTGATGTCAACAATAGCTAAGATCCTAGCAACTGATGATTAGAGTGTCTAAGAACTATTTATGCCTATCGATATCAGCTAAGGGTAGCTTGACCATAGTTGTTTTGAGTGAGAGCAGCTAGCCCTGTAACCAACTCGGGCTCCCTGAGCTGAGAAAAATCAGTTGCATCTAATGAATTAGCAATAATTTGGGTTCCAGAAGCTTCGCCTAATCATTCTAGCTCAGCAAGTTCTTGATCTTGGCTTCCTAAAGAAGCTAGATAAAGGGAATTTGAGAGTCTACTTAAGGCCTCTAATTTATAAAGAAAACCTTGTTGATATCACCAAATTCATTATAGTAAAGCCCTATCAGATTGGAGATTGATTTCAAATCCCCCTGAGGAGTAACAAAGTGTTGTCCAATTGAGCAATGATAAGTGCCTATCCACCAATGGAGATTACTATATTTTTAGAAGAAAAATCGATGTTCCAACACTCAATTCAACATGATTTGAGTCAATTTCCCACCCAAAGTCATTCTGAGAGAATGCACCAAGAACATCAAACCCCTTTGCAATGAAATCGATTGATGTTAGACCAAATATTTAGAATGCAGAACTCTTTCCTCATGGTCATTGTATTCAATAGATTCCTATAGGCTTAGCCACTAGATTTGATAGTGGCTAGCAGAGACATCTGCTCTGGTTGAAAATGACTAGGGTTTGATGTCTCTTTTTCCCTATTTTTAGCCATTAGATTAGATTAGAAGTCATTCATTGGATTTCTAACCTAGTATAACAACACGTTCATTCTTTGCATTCAATATTTTAATCTTTATTTCAAGTTTTCAAGCATTCTTTATCATTTCATGTATTTCTTTCCTATTTGCATATTTCAAGAAATTAGCCTCATCTTGAGAGGCATCATGTGCTATTGATGTGTCTTCTAGTTTCTTTGTGTGCAGGTAACAAGGACAATCAAGGATCCAAAAGCATCATCGAGATCATCTTCCTTGGCATCAAAGAAGGAGGCAACTAATAAGCCCTCTCATAAGCAAAGTAGTGGAGACCTAAAGAGCTTTTAGAATACATCACCCCCATTTTGGGGCTCAAAACTATTGTAATCATGTATCAAATTTGGTATCCCTAAGAGGGATGAATATATAACCGAGCCTTGAAATTTATTGATACAAAGGAGGAATTTATTTTTATTCAATTCATTTGGTTCATTTGGTTATACATGCTTCATAGCTTTAAATTTTTTATCATGTTACAATTAGCCTAGATGTATGCTTATTAGAGCTTTAAAAAGAACTCTACATATCAATTTATTTTTCGAATGAGTACAATTCATCAAATTACAGCATGAACAAATCCATTTGTTCATAATTATTTCTTAAGCATAACATCCTTATTTACAAAAGAATAATTCAATTTCCATAACCATATAAAGAAGTCATAACTTTAATCCCTTATGGCCAGTAACATGGAACAAAGATTAATATTTCTTTTGAAAAGCAAAAGGTCAACTTACCTTTGTCTTATTCAGGTTTTAATCGCTATATTGCCTATTATAAGAATTACTCCAATCCTACCTAGTGTTAGCTACATACATCAAAAGAATTTTACTCAATATATTTCATCAAATCCATTATTCATTGATCTATTCTAAAATTGAATATTTTAATATAATATCACAAAAAATATTCTTCTAGATCATACAAACATTAGTGTTTTTAATAAGAATTATAAGGTATAGGATAATCCGCCTCAATAGAGAGGTGCGTCAACCCCCATCCAATATATGGCACCATAAAAATAACTCTCTCTTCTTTTCTTTACTTCAAAAACATAAAGGCATAATATCAAGTGCTTCCCTTATTTCTAGACAAACATAGCCCATTTCCAATATAAGGTGATAGCTTCATCTGGTTTTCTAAAATACATCCCTTTTCATCGAATAACGACTTATTCACTAGAGCACTCCACTAAACTAAACCTTTGGTAGACATATTGACTACTAAAAAAAAGATATAGGTTACACTAATACAACCCAACAAAACCTTGATTTTAAGACTTTTAGCAAGAAATACCTCTACTATTTTTTGATGAAATAAAACTTCAATCACAAAAAATGTAATAGGATTTTCCTCCATGAAAACACTCCCTTTCACATCAAAGTATGGTTAGTGAGCTAATCTCATTCACCTAGCATCAAGTTTCATTTCTATTTATTTCTTCTAGCAAAACAAAACTATAAACAATGATATCTCTATTCTTGGAGAGAATAATACAAGTTTAAATCAGTGGTTTGCTTCTCCTGTCTGCAATATGAACTATTGCACTATTTTACTTCACTAAGAACACATTATAAAAATTTCTAGAGCAATGCTAATATCTCAGCAAAGTCTAAATCTAACATTCCATCGACATTCATAGGAAATTTCACAGTATATTTTCCAGTTCATTACTTATCATTTTTTGGTAGATTAGCAATGTTGATCCTGGGTTTCACATTGCACCTCCCTCAGTGTTATCACCACTCTATCACTAGTGTAAAATCCAATTAATCTCTATTGTAGTCCATTTGTAACTACACTCCAATCCCAAATTCTCAACATCTTTCACTTCTTTATTTTCTAGAGAGTCCCTTCCTCATCCAAAACTCCCTTTCCTCCTCAATGATCTAATCATACCACTTCCACTCTTTGTCTACTCTTTTCGATTAGCACCATTACTTCAACTAAGTTCCCACTCTATCTCTACCATCCATGATTGCCCAACTCATACTGATGCAATAGAAACAAAGAAGCTCATCCATTAAACATTAACTTAAAAATCACAACAATAAAAGCAACGTTTGGATTAATCTTTCATCTAAGGATAATGCTCCAGTAATAAAAAATAGTAAATTATTTTTCATAATAGCAATTAGTTAACTTGAAAAGGTATACAAGTGGCATTAATCCTTCATCGTGGTAACACAAGGTAAGGCATTAATTCATTTTTATCTAAATTGGAACATGTTTGGAAAGTTAGCACAAATATTTCATTAGATACCCAATCAACTATAGATATCCTACAAAATCCCAATAGTCACATTAATATTTCCATATAGCACCACCATAATTGCTTTGCATAATATTAACATGAACTAATCTTACAACATAGCTAATACAATATAGCAAGTTACATCATAGACTTTCCATGATATTATGTGCTTGAATAGTTTAGGCATAAAATAGTCTGTCATTTCACTAATAATTAGCATTACATTTTCCATAACATAAATGTCTTGCATAACCAATCATAAAATAATCAAACCATCCATCACATGATAACATAGCTAAACACTAAACCATAAAATCAAAAGATCTACCAAGGGAGGGTCATGACATCCTCCCCCCTTAGGCTTAACACAGTCCTCTATGTCATTAGAGTTTGAACATAAAACAACTTTACAATGCATTTTCAAACAAAAATGGGAAATGTTGCTACATATCTACTACTTTCTTCCAAGTAGTATATATTTTGGATTAGTGGTCCTACTAAACCTTGCATTGATCTTGAGTTCCTTTCCTCATTGATTTGTAATGAAAATCAAGGATTTTTATTGTTTGAACCTCTATAGCCTCTGGATTCACCATCTGCAAATTAGAAAATTCCCACACATGATTTGGATTATCTATGTATTTTCTAAGCAATGAAATGTGAAAGGTGTCATGAATATTTGATAGACTAGGTGGTAAGGTAAGTCAGTATGCCACAGGACTGATCTTTTCTATAATTTCAAAGGGTCCAACAAAATGAGGATATAGGTAAGTCACCTACAAAAAACTCTCTTGGAAACCTCTTAAGGTTGACATAACTTTTCTAACAATTTGCAGCTTCTTTAAGTCTTTTCCTGATCATCCTTAACTATTGCTCAATTTCCTAACCATTTTTTATCCAAGCACAATTTTATCCTCTAGACTATCCCATGAAAATGGTGTCTTGCACCTCCTACCATATAGAGCTTCAAATAAAGCCATTCCTAAGGTCAAATGATGATCGTTATTATAGTTTAACTCTATCAGGTGTAGGTAATCTTCCCATCGGGTCTTCTAATCTATACAATACATGCAAAGTATATCTTCTAACACCTAGTTCACTCTTTCAGTTTACTCATTAGTTTCTAGGTGATACGCATAACTAATGTTCAGTCTAGTGCCAATGGCACAATGTAAAGCTTTCCAAAATTCATATGTGAATCTCGAGTCTCTATATGATATGATCACTTCCAAAAAACCATGAAGCCTAAATATTTCCTTGGTAAATCTATTAGCCACAACCATGATATTATCTTTGGTATTTCTAGGTATAAAATATGCAACCTTGGTCAATCTATCGACCACAACTAGGATTGCATCATGTTGGAATATGATATTTGGAAAACTTACAATAAAATCCATTGAAATAACCTGCCACTTCTGTGTTGGTACATCATGAGGGCATAATAGTCCTACAAGATGTCTATTTTTTGCCTTTACTTTTTGGAATTCAAGGTATTGGGTAACAAATTTAGTTATGTCCCTATTCATTCCTGGCTAGTAGAAATTTTTCTTCATATTCTCTTTTATTTTTTCCCCTCCTAGGTGAGCAAAATATGGAGATATGTGTACCTCATTCATGATCATTTTCCTTAGGTTACCAGTCTCAAGAATTACTACCTTATCCTTAAAGTACAAGAAACCATCCTTGATGCTAAAATCCTTACTTTCCTCAAGTTTATTTTCCATATTTTCCTGAATGTGATTGTAAAACACATCCTGATAGTGCATTTCCTTAACTTGTTCCATCCAATCGACATGGATGTGCGTTAAATCAGCTATGTATCTTCTCCTACTTATTGCATCAATGACTTTAATTCTTTTCCTTTTATATATTCAATGCCAAAATTATATTTGATAATAAATTCCATCCACCTTCTCTGCCTAGCATTTATCAAAGGTTGAGTAAATATGTATTTCAAGCTTTGATGGTTTATCCTCAACTCAAAGGGCTTCCCTAACAAGTAGTGTCACAAAATCTTAAGAGTAAATACCACTGCTTCCAATTCTAGATCATGGGTTGCATAATTAACCTCATATCATTTCAGCTTCCTTGAACCATAAGCTAACACTGCTTCATCCTATGAGAGCACTCCTTCCAAACCTTCCAATGATGCATATGTACATATAGAAAAGCTACCTTGAGGATCTAGTATCTTTAGTATGGGAGACATACTGAGCTTTTATTTGAGTTGATCAAAAGCTACCTCACATTTGATCATCCAATTAAACTCTTTTCTTAACCTCTAAAGGTTAGTTATTGGAGCAATTATCTTAGCATAATCCTTTACATAATGCCTATAATATCTAATCAAACCCATGAGGCTTTGCACTGTGATCATAATTGTAGGTGGTGATCAATTCAATATAGCTTCTATTTTCTTAGGATCCACCACAATTCTTTCTGTTGTTACAATGTGCCCTATGTATTGCACTTTTGGCATACAAAATTCACACTTGGATAAATTTTAATATAATCGATTCTTTCTTAGTAGCTCTAGCATGATTCTAACTATAATGCTCTGTCTTATTATGGGAATATATTAAAATATCATGCAATAAAATAAGAATAAATCAATCCAAAAGCTTCTTGAAAATGTTGTTCATCAGAATCATAAATGTTGCTAGAGCATTCAATAGACCAAAAGGCAATACCGTAAGCTCACAATGCCCATAATGAGTTTTTAAGGCTATATTATGGGTATCTTCTTCTCAAATCCTCAATTGGTGGTATCCTGAATTTAGAACCATCTTTGAGAAGATAGTGGCATCTTTAAGTTAATCTAAGAGATCTTTGATTCTAGGTAGAGGATATCTATTTTTAATAATTTCCTTGTTTAACATCCTATAGTCTATACATAGCCGAAAGGAACCATATTTTTTCTTGAAAAACAGCATTGGTGCACCCCATGGTGACACAATTGGTCTAATTAATCCCTTCTCTAGTAATCCTTATAAGTACACTTTTATCTCTTGCATATCAATCAAATTAATTCTATAAGGAGCTCTATGAATAGGATTTGTTCTAGGTTGAAGTTCAATTGTGAAATCAAATTCACATTTAAGGGGTAATCCAAGTAAATCCTCTAGAAATACATCTCTAAACTCTTGAAGTATTGGGTTTTTCTCAAACACCTCTTCCTTATTTTTATCTCCTATATCATTTAACTTTGCTACATATATTGTTCCTCCTCTCTTCATGGCCTTCTTAAGTTACATTGCGAAGAGGATTTGGGGTTGAAAAACCCCTTCCAAGCTATACACCCTATGTATTTTCCTACCATATTTTGAGTACTCAATCCTTTTATCCTAGAAATTTATTACAACCTTATGTGCTTGTAACCAATCCATTCCTAGGACTACATCAAAATCATGTAGTGATGATACATAAAAGGTAATTTACCACTAGGTAAGATTATTTGAGACATAGGGTAACACTATTCTATAGAGTAGGTCTATCTTGAGCCATAATCAACCTTCCACCCGTGTGCTAAGATTCATAGTATTTTTGGTATATTTTTAATTAATTTAGTGGATACAAAATTGTCTATGGCACCACTATCAATCAAAATTCTAACATTTTTACCAAATATCTTATCTTTTATTAGTAGAGGAGTGTCTTACCCTTCCATATTCTAACTTCCTATCACTACATAAATCTTATGTGCATATTCCTTATGTGCAGAATCCTTGTAGGTGGGTTCTTTTCCCTTCGAACTCTACCCTATTTTGTATGGACACTTATTAGCATAATGTGGTCCACCACAATCAAAGCATCCATCCTTAGGTCCTGGGTGAATTTTCTATTTTTGTTCTTCTTTTTCTTTTACTGCCAATGGAGGTTTGGTCTGACCCTATAGTGGTGGCCTATCATCCCCGTTGTTGTAATTGTTAGGGTTACAATTTTTCCCCTTGAACCTTTTTTTAAACTTCCCTTGTTTTCTATCATATCTTATGTTCTATCTAGGGGATATCTTGTTTTCTTGCTTGCCTTCCCACTTCATGAAGCCTACACTATTTGTTTTTCTTAGTGGCTCTCTATCCTGCTTAGATGCCCCTTCATAATTGAAATAAGGCTTAAGATAAGTTTTAGCTTTCCTGGCTACATCATAGGCCTTCTAAATAGTACTAGGTTCTTGCATATTCACTCCATGCCCTACTATGGTATTTGCTCTTGGTATAAAATTATGTACCTTGATTTTATCATTATACACGGGCACATACTTTAGTAGCTTGATGATTTTTTATAATAAACTTTCATTGTCTTATTCCCTTGTCTAAGGTTGGTGAATTTCTCAAATTTCTTGGTGTAGAAGTGTTCAGTGAGGAATATTTCTTTGAAAGTTATCACAAAGTTCTCCCATTTCAAATCAACTATAGCCTTAATTACTTGTTCTCCACTAAATATTTCCCACCAATCCAAGCCAAATCCTTGTAAGTGTAGAGTGGCATAAGATGTTCAAGTGCTAGTGGAATAGTTCTTCATGTTATAAAAAGTCTCTATCTCCTTCAACCAAGCTTCGGCTTTATCACCATCTTCCTCTCCATTGAACTTGGAAGATTTTAGATGTTTCATATCCTTGTCCAATTCTGCCTCTAGTCAAACTTTTGCCTATTGAGCCTATGAAAGGGTTTCATTATCTTGTCTTCCCCTAGAGTTTCCAGCTAGCATTTCTTGGTTTATCATGGATTCCAACAATTATTTCTATGGTTCCACCTATTCTAAAAGCAAAGCAACTATAGCAGTGAGATCCTCCCTCTCATTACTAGGATTTTTTGAACCTACATCTGAGGTTCTAACCTCTACATTAGTTTGTCATGTCTACCTCATTGATGGGGTGATACACTCTCTCCTCCTTTTTGGTGGTATTTTTCCTAACCACACATAGGAGATATAGTACGAATCAGTTCACAATTATAGCTTGAATTGTTCTCCTACTAGCAACTATATTCCTAATTATCCTAACTAGGAAATATATGTCCACTTAAAACAAATACACTTTCCTTATAGATATAGTATTTACATGGAATTCATCCTATTACACTATATCTATTCATGTGCGAGGAAACTTTTACCCCTATGAACCAAGCACTCTGATACCAAATGTCATAACCCCAAATTCAACCAATTCCAACTAATGTTTTTTCTTTTTAATCTTATATCGAACTTCCACTCAACCACCTTACTTCTTTTGAGGCACACCCATCCTTGCATCTTACATATATCTAGCTATGCAAATGTACTATATGTGAGAATTTAGTTCCCAAATCTATCTTTCTCATTAGTCCCCAATGAGATAGTTCTCTCTCTTTCATTCTATCAAAAGAGGTGCACTATCCAACCCACTCTACATAAGCTTATCTATGTAAGTGTTTGAGCACATAGTAATTTAGTATCCTTCTCATCCCATGATGAGCTAGCCATTCAAATATGGGTCTCTTCCCAAATCACACTTGTGGAATCAATACCCTAGATATATTGATTATTCATCATGATCCAAGAAGATTCTTCACATATCTAGTCTACTCTTCAACATAATGAAATTACTCTTATCGATATTCTCATTGGTTATATCTTAACATGTTTCTTATTAATATTTTTAGACAATTTCTAAACCAATTTTTTCCATTATATACTATGAGCTAACATACCAAGGTTAGACTATTCAAGGATCATTAACCAATTTATTAATTATCCCAAATAATGTAATGCTCCATAATTTAAATTCCCATCAAATAGAAGGTATAAATATTACATTAATCTCACCATATACCATGTTACTACCCATTCACGTATTATCATATTTAATCTTGTGAAAAGTAACATAATCCCATAAATTACCTAACAATCTTTAAGCATATTTTAAATTAATAAGGAATCCATAATAATATGATCATCCATTAAGAGAGAATCATTTCCAGCAGTATAAAAGGTAGAGTACAACCATAATGAACAAGCTCCACAAAATATCACACAACTCATTTATCCTAGGAAAAATACCTAAGGAAAAACCCAACCTTAAAATTCGCTTTGGATTTTTCTTCCATAAAGTTTCGGTTTAATACAATGAGTCAAGGTTTCTTTTAGACCTTTAGTCCTTCATAAGGATTCCAAATTCTCTTTTAATAATACAACATGAACATGCCCATCAATTTTTAGGCTCTTTAAAAATCCCTTACATTGGATAGGAACTCTACATATCAATTTATTTGCCTAATGAGTATGACTCATCAAATTATAGCATGAACATGTCCATTTGTTCATAATTATTTCTTAAGCATAACATCCTTATTTATAAAATAATAATTTTATTTCCATAACCAGAAAAAGAAGTCATAACTTTAATTCTCTTTCGCCCAGCAACATGGAACAAATATTAATGATTCTTTTGAAAAGAAAAAGGTCATTTTACCTTTATCTTATTCAAGTTTTAACCACTATCTTACCTATCATAAGCATTAATCCAATCCTACTTGGTATTAGCTACATGCATCAGAATAATTTTACTCGGTCTATTTTGTCGAATCCATTATTCATTCATCTATTCAAAAATTGAGGAGTTTAATAGAATATTGTAGGAAAATATTCTATATGATACAAATATTAGTGCTTTCAATATGACTTACAAGGTATAATACAATTCACCTAAATAGAGAGGTACATCGACTCCCATCCAATAGATGGCACCATCAAAATCACTCTCTCTCCCTTTCTTCACTTCAGAACTGAAAGGCGTAAGATAAAGTGCTTTCCTTATTTCTAGACGAACATAGCCCATTCCCAATATAAGGTGATAGCTTCATCTAGTTTTATAAAAGGCATCCCTTTTCATCCAACAGTGACTTATTCACCAAAGCACTCCACTAAACTAAACCTTCGACAAACATCTCGACTACTAAAAGAAAATATAAAGGTTACACTAATACAACCCAATAAAATATCAGTTTTAAGACTTTCATCAAGGAATACCTCTACTTTTTTCGATGAAATTAACACAAAAAATAAAACTTCACTCATAACAAATGTAATAGGATTTTCCTCCATGGAAACACTCCATTTCACATTGGAGTATGGTTAGTGAGCTAATCTCATTCACCTAGCATCAATTTTCATTTCTATTTATTACTTATGATAAAATGAAACTATAAACAATGATATCTCTGTTATTGGAGAGAATAATACAAGTTTAAATCAGCGGTTTACTTCTCCTATTTGCAATACAAACTATTGCACTATTTTACTTCATAGAGAACACATTATCAAAATTTCTATAGCAATGCTAATATCTCAGCAACGTCTAAATATAGAATTACATCATCATTCATAGGAAATTTCACAATAGATTTTCCAGTTCATTACTTACCGTCTTTAGGTAGATTAGCAACACTAATCTCAATTTTCACATTGCAACTCCCTCGGTGTTATCACCACTCTATCACTAGTGTAAACTTCTCCAATCAATCTCTGTTTCATTCCATTTGTAACTGTAATCTAGCCCTCAAATATCAACATTTTTCACTCTCCCTTATTTTTATGGAGAGCCGCTTTCTCATCCAGAACTCTCTTTCCTCCTCCTCGATGATCGAATCATACCAATTCCACTCTTAACCCACTCTTTTATATCAGTACCATTACTTCACCTCACTTACCACTCAATTTCTACCATCCATAATCGCCCAACTCATACCGATGTGGTAGAAATAAATAAGCTCATCCATTAAACATTAACTTAAAAATCGCAACAATAAAGGCAATGTTTGGATTAGTCCTTCGTCTAAGGATAATGCTCCAGCAATAAAACACCAATAAATTATTTTCCATAATAGCACTTTGTTAAATTGCAAAGGCATACAAGTGGCATTAATCCTTCATCATGGTAACACAAGATAAGACATTAATCCAATTATATCTAAATTGGAACATGTTTGGAAAGTTAGCACAAATATTTCGCCAGATACCCAATCAACTGTAGATATCCTACAAAATTCCAATATTCACATTAACATTCCCATATAGCATCACCATAATTTCTTAGCATAATATTAACATGTACTAACCTTACAACATAGCTAATACAATATAGCAAGTTACATCATAGACTTTCCATGATAATATGTGCTTACATAGTTTAGGTATAAAATAGTTTGTCATTTCACTAATAATTAGCATTATATTTTTCATAATATAAATTTCCTGCATAACCAATCCTAAAATAATCAAACCATCTAACACATAATACAATAGCTAAATACTAAACCATTAAATAAAATATCTGCCAAGGGAGGGTCATGACAGAGAATTTCATATCGTGCCTCCCTTGTCTTGAAGTAATCTTAATATATCCTACTAAATTCAGCCCTCCATAGTCTCCCACATGTTGAAATTTCTATTTCCAAATTTCATATACCATCTTAATGTAGCATCCTTTAGAATGTCTAGGAAGAGCTTAAATTTTCATTGGAAGTATTACACTATTTGGTACCTTGCAATAATATTGCAAGTACCATGTAAATAGTATAGTTTAAAGTGTTGTAAATATTAAAGTGTATAGTAGGTGGCATGTTAGTTTAGAGTTATGTAAGTGAGGTGTCATGTAAGTATGGAATTATGTAAAAGTTTATATTTTAGTATGTACAATCATTATATTATTCTTCCTATGTAGAGTCAATAATAGATTTATTATTATGTCATATTTCTCCCATGAGAAATAAGAATTGTTAGATCTCTCGTGTGTGAGGAGATGAAAAAATTGTGTAAGTAGAAAGGTAAAGGGTTGTGAATGTAAAGAGTTTCATATCCATGTGTGTATATATTGAAGATAAAGTATTGTAATAAGTGATCAAAGAAGCTTTGCAATACATTATATATATATATATATATATATATATATATATTACCAATAAAATATTTTCTATGTTTTTGTTAGTGAATTAATTGTGTGAATATTTAATATTGATCCTATGAAAAATATAGTTGGATTGCTAATAGTGGTATCAAAGCCACATTGTGTGTGCTTGGTGAAAGCCACATTTGAGAGTATTCTAAGATAAAGGAGATAAGTTTATGAGAGAAAATGAGTTCAAAATAGGACCTAAGGATTGTGAGAAACTAGGTTGAAAAGAGCATCCAAGTATTGAGAGAAACTAGGTTGAAAAGTGCACTTGAGTTCATCTTCAAGGTTGAGAAAGAGCACCTAAAAATCAAAGATAAAGTAGTAAATTTAATTTAAGGGTAGCGTAATTGTGCCCATCCAAAAAAATGTCAAACAAGCTGGTATTATTTAATAGATGAAGGAGAAAAAAGTATGTGTCAAAGAGCTTGTGAAGCATTGGTGGAACATTAAAGAAAAAAACTTAATGGAGAACACTTGAAAAGAAGAGGACATCAAGATATGTTTATAGTAGAGAAGACTATATGTGTATGAGATAGATGGAGAACATCCAATTTTGAAGAATGAACATGTAAAATTAAGGTGAGAATGTCCAAGAGAAAGCAGAGGCTAAGAGCATTACCCGTAATGCATTGACAATAAAATTTACATAGAGACCAAAATATGTTTAAATAAGGAAAGGTGCAAGAACATGTCAAGAAACATTGAAAAGAGTCACTAGAAAATACATGTGTAAAAGTGAGTAGTGTAAAGAATAAGCCAGGTATTTAATTTATTTTAAGAAGTTTAAAGGTTCATGGAAAAATTAAAAGTTATAGAAGGAAAAAAGAATTAATTGGAGAGATAAAAGTATATGGTGAATTAGAAAAATTAAAGGAAAGAAAGGAAGGCAGTATTAATATTGAAAGTAGAATTAAGGATAAAATATTAACTTCAAATAATTATAAGTGAAGGAGAAGAATATTGAAGGAAGTTATGAGAATTATTTAAATTAAATATTATAATTATTATAGTGAAAAAAATAAATATTTGAAGAAGAAATATTATTTAAAAGAAGATATTATTTATTAAGAATATTAAGAAGAATAATATTAAATTGAAAATTGAAGAAAGAAAATTAGAAAAAAAAAAAAGAATTATTTGAAGAAAATATATTGAGGAGAAAATTAATTTATTAAGGGAAAAAACAATTGTTCAAAGAAAAGAAGAAAAATAATTGTTTGAAGAAAAAAGAAGAATTATTGAAGGAAGAAGAAATTTTAGATATTGAATTTAGGAGTAATAAGGATTTCAACAACAAAGGTATTATTAAAAGGAATATTTTATTAAAGTGAGCAAAAGAATTGCATAATTGTTCAAAGAATTAAATCTAGGATAAGTGAAAATAATCTGATGTTGATAGTGAAAAGAGAAAGGCAGACCCTCAAGCTAAGACCTCAAAAAAAAAAACTAAATTGCAAATTGCAAATGGCACCCAAACCATCCTATGAATCTCTAAAAAGTAAAACCATGTTATAGAATCTAGTTGTTATTTGAGGCCTAGAAATAATTACTCCTCTAGCCATGGCAGAGGAAAGAAATTTCTATCAAAAAATTCTAAATAAAGATCCTCTCCTAGAATGTGAGAGGCCTCAACAGATATGCCAATCAACATCTGGTGGCTTCCATAAGGAAAGAGCTTAATCCCCACATTATCATCCTTCAAGAAACCAAAGTCGAAGTTGAAATATTCAACTACTATTGAACATGAACTAGATGAGGTGGTGAAATCTCCCTTGCTAGACCAGAGAACCAAACATGACACCAATTTTGTATGGTCTTATACCCTAAGGTGGTTTCATAGAGTAGCTCTTCCATGCCTTTGATCTTCACTCAATATAAGTTGGGTGCACCTTTCATCACCAAGAAAGGCTACATACAAGAGCTTGGTGATCCGATAAGTGCCCTAGACAGAGTGATAAAAATGAGCTCCTATCTAATACAATAGGCCATCGTCATCCCAGAATAACACAACAAAAAGTTTGATTAATATGAACTAGAGGGCCTAGTGGGATTGCCTACTCTTGGTGACTTAGGATAATATGGACATACATGCCTCCTCGTGCATGTTCCTCTATACTTTCTCAGTTTGTTTTTGTTGATGCTCTCTTCCTTTAAGCTAGATTCAAGGATTCCCTTGGCTTTAGGGACTTTCTCTATTTTTTTTTTGGTTTTTTCCCATTCCCTTGTTATATCTAGGAGATAGTATCTTATGATACCCTCTAGAGGTCCTCTCTTTGTAATTATTTTCATGTAAAATATTCAAGATTCCTTTCAAAACCCCTTCAATCTATCAAAAAAATCTAGGATAAGTGCATTCAAAACTTTAAATCAATAAAAATATTTAAAATGAGCTCTAAGACAAGAAAGAAGCTAAATGGTACTTAGCAATGTGTAGAGAAAACCTTAACTTGATTGAGGAACAAACTAAGGAATTTGGAGAGTTGAAAGAAATAAATCAAGAAAAAGAAGAAATGTCAAACAATGATTTAATTCCAATAAAAATATCACCAAGACAAACAAAATGGTTAACAAGAATGGTAAGAGAATTTTTTGGTTTGAAGTCTTCAAAAACTAAATAGGGATATGATAGAACAGGATAATACATATAACAAAAATGATAAATTATTACATCCTACATTTGAGATCATTGATAACAAAATTAATAATAATATTTTTAGAGGTAATGAAACATGGAATTCAGATAATAGAATTAGTATAAAGGATAACATTGATATTAGTGATGAGTTATATTATTGTGATGACTTGCTCAAAAGTGTGACAGGTATACGTAACAGCCTAGACATATAGATTCAATGTCTGAACCCAAAGTAGTACCAGAGTCATAATAGAAAGACAAAGACCAAAATGAAGGATTGAAAATACATGAAGGCAAAGGACTTTCATGTCAAATAATTTCATATGGGGGTGTTGGAAGTATTACATTATTTGGTACCTTGCAATAATATTGCAAGTACCATGTAAATAGTTTAGTTTAGAGTGTTGTAAATATTTGAGTATATAGTAGGTGTCATGTAAGTGTGGAGTTATGTAAGTGAGGTGTCATGTAAGTATGGAGTTATGTAAGATTTTTTCATTTAGTATGTGCAATTATTAAAGTCTTTGTCCTTATGTGGATATGTAGAGTCAATACTATATTTATTATTATGTGGTTTTTCTTCCATGATAAATATAAGTGTTAGATCTCCCATGTGTGCGAGGAGATGAAATATTGTGTAAGTAGAAAGGTTAAGGGTTGTGAATTTGAAGAGTCATATTTTCATGTGTGTATGTATTGAAGACAAAACATTTAAATAAGTCATCAAAGAAGCTTTGCAATACATTGTATTTGCATTGCTTGAGTTGATATATATTTTTATCAATAAAATATTTTATCCGAGTTCATTATTGAATTGTGTGAACATTTTATATTTGATCCTATGGAAAATATAGTTGTATTTCTAAAAATTTATATGTATTTATCTTATAATAATAGCTTCTTAATAGGACATTGAACTCAAAGAGGAAAACATCTAGATCTTAAAAAACTAGTTAGTGAAATATAGGGAAAATTGAAGGAGAAATATTCTTCATCCTTGTTTCTTCTTATGTTTCCCTTATAAGAAGCTCAAATGTGGTTGTTTGTGTATATTCTACCATCTTTGATACAATCTACTTAGCCCATGGTATCCAATAAGTATATAATCTAGGAAATTTTAGGAACATGGCATGAGATCCCAAGAGGGTTTCCCTTAACTTGAGTCCCGTGGGAGGTTCTCACATCAATATGTTATATGGGCATGTGCCTATGATTTATGAGTTTTTTGGAGGTACACTTAAGATTTTTTATCTCTAAAAGGATTCCTTAACCTTATAATATTGATATTCTAACTAAAATGCCATAAAACAAGTAGATGCATGCAATCAAATAATTATCCTATATGGTTTCTAATTATTGCAAGAGCTATAAGAAATTTAAATAGGAGTTACAAGAAACTAAAATTTATTTTTTCTTAAGCAAGTGTACAAGAGAATGCACAAATAGAACTAGCATAAATGCAAACTAAATGACTTTGATTTCAATGCCTAAAACCAAAAAAATAAGATTTATTCTAAGTCTAAATCAAGGTTCCTTTAATATTCCCCAAATTTAAATGTTATAAAATAGAAAAAAATACATAAACTAATACAAAAAAATAAGTAGAATTATTTATAAAAGAGAAAATTCTAACTATAAAAGAGGTACGTATTTCTACAATTGCAATGAAAACGTCATTGATAGTTAAACACCAATAATTTTGCAAGATCATTGTCTATAAATTGTTTCCAATAATTTTATTTTGTACGTGCAAACACAAATAAAACTTGAATAAATATTAGTTTTTAGGGGGTATACCAAGCTAAGGAATATAGCTAGCTCCCTATGTTGGGTCATCAAACCCCTAGGTTTCTTAGTAAACTAAATTTTGTAAAAGAACAAAGTGTACAAGGTTGGGTGGAAAAATCATTGCCTATGGTTTATAGGTAGTGATATAATTTTGTGAAAAAATATAGAATGATAGGGAGTGAATGAATATGCAATCAGGTAGTAGAAAAATAGGTTAGATTCTAATATCACTAATCAGATGTATGTTGTTGAGATTGGTCTATAATTTGTATTTTAGGTCAAAATGATAGTTAAAATTGTTGATAATAACTTATCAATGGTAATTTCATCCTATGACAAAAAATGAGAATAACTAAGGGTCAAGCCTATGAGAAAATTATTAGGTAACTAGGGTATTGGTATTATAAATAAATATTAGAATGGGGCCTATCTTGAATACACAAATATCTAGCTAATTCTACATAAAAATTTATAGTCAATGGAATCATCACCTATAGAAGGGAGATAGTGATTATGTTCTAAGAGGTTAAGTTGAAATATAAAGGAATAAATTGTTGAGGATAATGCTATAAACATGTCCAAGGAATACCCAAAAAATGGTTGTTTAGGAAAAAAATCTGAAAAGGCTACAAAAATAGAGTCAAGCACTTATAAGAGAAATGCTAGCCTAATGAAGAAATATCAAGGTCAAATAATTAATACTAAGAAAATAATAATAATTCATGAACTAATCAACTATTTTTTATCAAAATAAAATATAAACTTGAAAGGATTAAGAGGAGAATGAGATAGCAACAACCCAAATAAATATGAGTTGGTTCTTCTTCTTACCCCATGTGTGAATCCCCTCAAGTACAAGGATGAAGACAAGAAAAACAATGAAAGCTCTAAGAAATGAGAGATCAAATTGGTAGTATTTTGTTATAATGAAATAATGTCTTGTTAGAAGCACCCCAAAACCTCAATTTAAAGAATTTAATGGCCTTGGGGAAATATAAGGTGCACTTGTGGTGATGTAAATTGGAAGGTAAGCATTTGAATTTCATATCTTTAGGACAAAGGGAGGTAGATATCAAAAGTGAAATATTAGGGTTTGGGACCAAGTGAAGAGATGACATGGATATGAGGGATATGGTGTCATACATGGTAGGAATCTCAAAGAGGTAAAGAATCCAATATTCTAAGATTTTGTACTTCATGGAACAAAATCATTGTTGATAATTTAACCAATCTAATTGTTGTAGGTCAACTAGGCAATAAGGATTAAAATTGAACAAGAAGAAATATTTTGAAAAACAATCCTACCTTTAAACTAGTGATTTCATGTAGAAAATCCAAAAAGATAATTTTTGAAAAAGTCTTTGTCATAGTTAATTTTGAAGACTAGTGATTTAGTCTAGAAAAGTCAAAAGCTCAAAAATTTGTGCTAGGATGTTTAATTGACCTCTTTAGCTACTTAGTGGATGGTTACAAATTTTATGTGCCAAAATTGGGTGTCTACATTTTCTCCCTTTTTTATGTATTTATTACACAAGAAATGCATAAAAAAATAGTAGTAGATACCCCTAGGTTTGAAGGAAAAAGCACGTCATGGGAAATATTTGAGCTCAGGTGAAGGTACAACATGAAAATCATTCTTTAAAGCAATTTAAATGATCACTCTTTTAGGAAGCATTAATTGCACTAATACCCCTAGCTAGGATTTCCATTTGAGTTTTGGATGGGATCCAAGAGTACCCAAGGAAACTCAAATGGGCTAGGAGGAAAACTGGTAGGAACGAGGAGGAATTGCACAGATGAAGGCAAAAGGCTAATATAGGGGTAAAAAAAAGGAAGGGAGTAAAAAAAATCAATTTTACCTCCACACTTGACAAAAAATCTATAGATAGAAAAAGGAAAAGAGTGTGGATGGCACAATAGGGGTAACTAGTGCATTGCATGTGATGCAGGAGCATCCGGTGGCGAAACTGCAATCTTGCATCACCCAAAATGTATTTTTCTTTAAGTACTAAAACTATCACGATATCGCGACGCTTTTTGAAGAAGGGCGCCAGTGGGCCAAATCGTCACGATATCGCGACGCTTTTTGATGAAAAGGGCCAAGGTGCAAAACTGTCACGAAATCGTGACGCTTTTTGAAGAAGGGCACCAGCGGGCCAAATTGTCGCGATATCGTGACGCTTTTTGATGAAAAGGGCCAAGGTGCAAAACTGTCGCGAAATCACGACATTTTTGAGGCAACGCAGCCGTGACCCGAAATGGTCACGAAATCGTGATATTTTTGAGTCGGAGAGATCAAGGCGCCAAACGGTCGCAAAATCGTGACAGTTCCGGAGGAAAGCAGTTCGAGCGCCAATTGGTCGTGAAATCACGACACATCCAGGAAGCAAGATTTGAAAGCACAGGGACATCTTTGGCAAAAAAAGTTCTAAGGCACAAGAATGGTTGTGAAATCACGACACCTTCGAAGGCAAGCTTAAAGGACGTCGTGAAATCGTGACACCTTCGAAGACAGTTTAAAAGACGTCGCGAAATCGTGACACTTTCGGGAGGCAAGACTTGAAATCATAAAGACATCGCAACACCTTCGAAGGCAGAGCTCAAAGACGTCGCGAAATCACGACACTTCCGGAGGAAAGGTTCTAAAACGCAAAGTGGTTGCGAAATTGCGACACTTTCGAGTCAAAGACTCAAGGGTGTGAAAGGGTCACGAAATCGTGACATGTCGCGGTTTCACGGCCCGAAATGAAGCAACGAGTACGAAATGCAAAGATGTCGCGAAATCGTGACATGTCGCGGTTTCGCGGCCCAAAGGAGGAAAGCGAGTAAGAAAGGCCTAGACATCATGATTTTGCGATGTGTCACGGAATCGCGGTCCCAAGGAGGAGAGAGAATCCTAACGTCGAAAACGTTGCGATATCACGACCAAAGAGGAGAGAGAAAGTATTGGAGCAAAAACATCGCGATATCGCGACCAGAGCGCTCACGATGTTGACCAATCGGTGATTGCAGAGACCAGTGCAGAGGGACACGTGGCATGAAGTTACAGGTGGCTCGAGAGTATGGAGCGGTTACAGGGACTCTGGAAAGGGGACATGTGGCATCAAATTACAAGCGACTTGGCGCACTCCTATGAATGATGATATGGTGGATGGATTGACAGGCGGCCGCAGCGCACTCCGCCACCCCAGACCATGATAACACGGGGCTATTGGCAGCATCTTGTAGGTGCAGCAGAACATTTGTGTGGGTGGTTAGAGAAGGCCTGCACTTAGTGTAATGACGGGAAAAGGAGGTGGCGATCGAGGATAAAAAAGGTCGCGCATACATTGTAAAGGGGACTCTGGGGGTAGTTTGGAATAGAATTGCTGTGTATTCGAAGGAAGACCTCTGCTTAATGAAAAATTGCTGGAATTCATCTATGTGTTTCTGAGCTTTGCGTTGAATTTGCTATGTTTTGTCTTAGCTCAATATCAAGTGGTATCAGAGCAGGTTGGTTCTGAGTGTGCAGACTAAACACCGACAGTGAGGCAGTTTGCACCAGGACTGTGGTTGTGGGTTGTGAAGAAGAAGCAGGATGCCTCCACGTAGAGATCATGGTGGTATGAGACACAGGTGAGCAAGAAGGGAGGAGGTCGATCTAAGAGCCCTGCAGAGGCAATTTGAGGCCTTGCAAGAGGAAATTAGAAGAGGAGTCGAGCCGAGAAGGGAAGAACCCAACGAAGACGAAGTGTGGGAAGAAGAGGTCCCATTCGATGAGGAAGAGGCCTTGGATCCAGCAGAGGCTAGGTTGTATAGAGCCATCTCCCAGATCGGGAAGAAGCCAAAATTTGACGTCTCCACGTACTCGGGGAACCTCAACCCTGAGGAGTTGATAGACTGGATCAACGACATGGAGGAGTATTTTGAATACAAAGAGATATCAGATCTAAATTGGATCAGGTTCGCGAAAACCAAGCTGAAGGGACATGCTAGCATCTGGTGGAAAGGAGTGCAGTTGGAAAGGAACAGGAGGGAAAAGGAAAGGATCACCAGGTGGGATAGGATGGTAGAGAAACTAAAGAGGCAGTTCATCCCTATAGATTATGAGTTGGATTTGTTAAAAAGAATGTAGAGTCTTCGACAGGCTAGTAAGACTGTCAAGGAATATACTGAAGAGTTCCACCAAATCTCGATCAAAATCGGCCATTCGGAGGTGAATAAGGAGAAGGTCGCACGTTACATCAATGGGTTGTGAACCAGCATTCAAGAAGAGCTGGGGCTGGTTAGAATAAGCACAGTAGAGGATGCATATCAATTTGCATTAAAAGTGGAGGAGAAACTGAATAGGAGGTTTGATGGTAAGTAGAGAGGGAAGGACAGGGGTGGAAGAGTTGGTGGAAGAGGCAGTGGTGGAAGATACAAATATTTTGTGAAAACTGGTGAAGCTAGTAGTAGCCAGAAATAGAAAGAAGTGAAAGAGGAGGATGACAAACGCCCATGCAATCAAAGCAACAACTACCCAAGAGGAAGAGGTAGGTCTGGGTTAGGGTTTGGAAGAGGTGTCTTTAGAGGAACCTGCTTCAACTACGGAGAGGAAGGACACAGGGCATACAACTGCCCGCAGCATCAAGAGAGGCCAAATCGAAGACCTGAGGGTCAGGCCCAAGCTGCTGTAGCAGACGAAGGTGTAGAGTCTGAGCACTCAGAGGAGGCAAAAAGAGGAGAAGCAATGGTCATCAGAAGAGTCTTGTTAAATGAAGAAGAAAAGATAGACCAGAGGAATAGCCTATTTCGAACAAGATGCAAGTGCGCAGGCAAGGTCTGTAACATCATCATTGATAATGGAAGCACTGACAATTTGGTTTCTGAGGAAATTGTTGCCAAGCTACAGTTGGAGAGGAGAAAACACCCACGCCCTTATCGAATTGCATGGTTGCAAAAGGACCATCGGGTGTTAGTAAGTGAACAATGCCTGGTGAAGTTCAATATTGGAACTTATCGAGATGAGGTTTTATGTGACATCTTGCCTATGGATGCATGTCACCTGCTGCTTGGGAGACCATGGCAGTTTGATCGAAGTGTTGTCCATGATGGTCGAGCCAACACATATTCTCTGTCAAAGAATGGAGTTCACCATAAGTTAAAACCCCTGAAGGAGGCGGATGAGAAAGTATGCAGCAGTGCACGAGTCTGTTTAGTTGATGGCAGGAGATTTTTGGAAGGCCTAAAGCCAGATCATATGTGCTATGCCATAATCCCCAGGGTTAGGGAAGAAGGATGCAAGGAAATTCCAGTGGAAGTCATGGGACTGTTAGAGGAATTCCCTGATATCATTTTTAAAAATGTTCCTGAAGGTTTACCACCTGTTAGGAAGATCAGTCACCACATAGATTTGGTGCCTGGATCAAGCTTGCCAAACAAGGCTGCACATCGAATGACACCTGTGGAAACTAAAGAGTTGAATCGGCAAGTTCAGGATCTATTGAAGAAAGGCCTGATTAGGGAGAGTCTTAGTCCATGTGCAGTACCAGCAGTACTAGCACCCAAGAAGGATGGAGAATGGAGAATGTGCATAGACTCTCGGGCAATCAACAAGATCACCATTAAATACAGGTTCCCACTACCAAGGATGGATGATATCATGGACTGCTTGAGTGGAGCTGAGTACTTCACAAAAATTGACTTGAAAAGTGGGTACCATCAGATCCGCATTAGATAATGGGATGAGTGGAAGATAGCCTTTAAAACTAGAGAGGGGTTGTATGAGTGGTTGATTATGCCATTTGGATTAACCAATGCACCTAGTACCTTTATGAGATTAATGAATGAAGTTCTGAAGGAATTTCTGGGTAAATTTGTTATTGTTTACTTGGATGATATACTGATTTTTAGTAGAACCTTAGAGGAGCACCTGATGCACATCAGGAAGGTTTTTGAGAAACTGTGGGAGGAGCAGTTACTGATCAATCTAAAGAAGTGCAACTTCGTGAAGAAGGAGCTGGTATACCTGGGATTTGTTATATCAGCAAATGGCCTCAAAATGGACCCCGAAAAGGTGAAGGCTATCCTAGAATGGTCTGTCCCAAGAAGTGTGACCGAGGTTAGATCATTTCATGGTCTGGCCAGTTTCTACAAAAAATTTATCAAAAACTTCAACAGTATTTGTGCATCTCTTACAGAGACAATGAAGGGGAACAAGAAGGAATTCCGATGGACAGTTGGAGCAGACAAAAGCTTTGATATTCTGAAGAAGAAGGTCACTGAGCAACCCGTCTTAGCACTTCTAGATTTTAATAAGGTGTTTCAGGTGGACTGCGATGCGAGTGGCAATGCGATAGGAGCCGTATTGAGCCAAGAAGGTAGGCCTGTAGCTTATTTCAGCGAAAATCTCAATGATGCCAGGAGAAAGTATTCGGTATATGATCAAGAGTTCTACACCATAGTTCAAGCACTCATGAAATGGAGGCACTATCTTTTTCCGAAAGAGTGTGTTCTCTATACCGACCATCAAGCGCTACAGTATATTAACAGCCATGGAAAATTGAATCAGAGGCACCTGAAATGGGTAGAGTTCCTGTAGAGCTATACCTTTGTGCTGAAGCATCGGGGTGGAAGATCCAATAGGGTGGTAGATGCACTAAGTAGGAGGCAATTTCTGATGATAGAAATGAAAGTGGAGGTTGTAGGGTTTGCTGAACTCAAGAACTTATACCCTACAGACCCCGATTTTGTAGAAGCTTGGAAAGTCTACACTGCGCCTGTTGCGTTGGATAGGACCAAATGGTTGGATTACTTGATTCAATATGGAATGTTGTTTAGGGGGAACCAATTGTGCATTCTTAGGAGCTCGATGAGAGAGAACCTCATTAAAGAAAAGCACAGTGGGGGTTTAGCTGGACACTTTGGTCGTGACAAGACCATCTCACTAGTTAGTGAAAACTACTACTGGCCGCAATTGCAGCAGGATGCGGCAAAGTTTGTGCAGAGTTGCAGGATATACCAGATGGCAAAGGGTGTGAGGCAGCCTACTGGTTTATATCAACCGCTACCTATACCTGAAAGACCGTGGGAAGATATTAGTATGGATTTTGTGCTTGGTTTGCTCAAGACGCAAAGGGGACATGATTCCATATTTGTGGTAGTGGACAGATTTTTGAAAATGGCACACTTTATCCCATGCCAGAAGACTAGCGATGTGGTCCATGTAGTTGGTTTGTTCTTTAAGGAAGTGGTATGCCTGCATGGGCTGCCAAGAAGCCTTGTGTCGGACAGGGATACCAAGTTTGTAGGATATTTTTGGAAGACCCTGTGGAAGAAACTAAAGACGGAGTTAAAGTTCAGTTCTGCATACCACCCCCAAACATATGGACAAACAGAGGTGGTTAATAGGATTTTGGGCAACCTACTGCGATGCTTGGTAGGGGACAAGCCCAAAGGATGGGATCTAGTTCTGCCACAAGTAGAATTCACGTATAACAGCTCAGTCAATTGGAGTACCAATAAGTCACCATTCCAGATCATCTATGGGAGCAGCCCAAGAAATGCCTCAGAGTTGATAAGGATAGATACGAGGGAGAAATGCAGTGCTGAGGCAGAGGATTTTGTTGAACATCTGAAGGGAGTGCATGAGGAAGTTACAAAGCACATTGCCAAGATGAATGCTCAGTACAAGACAAGGGCGGATCAAAAATGCAGAGCTAAAGAGTTCCAAGTAGGAGATTCTATCATGGTCCATCTGAGGAAGGAGCGGTTTCCTGCCAAGACCTATAACAAACTAAAAATGAAGAAATTTTGACCATGTAAAATCATTGGCAAACGCGATTCGGGCAATGCGTACGAGGTGGAGTTACCAAGAAAACTCAACATCTCCTCGTGTTTAACATCTCAGAATTGGCCGAGTATCATGAAGGAGAAAGCAGTGAGATACCCAGTCCATATCTGTGGAGCATTCCAGCAGCCATCCCAGTTGCGGACGAGATAGAAGAAGTTATGGATATGCGTGAGGGCCAAAGTACTAGGAACAGGAGTTACTTGGAGTACTTGGTCAAATGGAAGGGCAGACCCATTGAAGACGCGACTTGGTTATCCAAGGCTGAGGTTGACCGCCTGGGTCTACCTCGAAAGGATTAGAAGTGAGGTCACTTCTCAAACTCACCCCGGGTGTCTGATGCAGGAGCATCCGGTGGCGAAGTTGCAATCTTCCATCACCCAAAATGTATTTTTCTTTAAGTACTAAAACTGTCGTGATATCACGACGCTTTTTGAAGAAGGGCGCCAACGGGCCAAACCGTCGTGATATCGCGATGCTTTTTGATGAAAAGGGCCAAGGTGCAAAACTGTCACGAAATCGTGACGATTTTTGAAGAAGGGCGCCAGCGGGCCAAACTGTCATGATATCGCGACGCTTTTTGATGAAAAGGGCCAAGGTGCAAAACTATCGTGAAATCGTGACATTTTTTAGGCAACGCAGCCGTGACGCGAAATGGTCGCGAAATCATGACATTTTCGGGTCGGAGAGATCAAGGTGCCAAACGGTCACGAAATCGTGACAGTTCCAGAGGAAAGCAGTTCAAGCGCCAATTGGTCGCGAAATCGCGACACATCCAGGAAGCAAGATTTGAAAGCACAGGGACATCTTTGGCAAAAAAAGTTCTAAGGCACAAGAATGGTCGCTAAATCGTGACACCTTCGAAGGCAAGCTTAAAGGACGTCGCGAAATCGTGACACCTTCGAAGACAAAGTTTAAAAGACGTCACGAAATCGTGACACTTCCGGGAGGCAAGACTTGAAAGCATAAATACATCGCAACACCTTCAAAGGCAGAGCTCAAAGACGTCGCGAAATTGTGACACTTCCGGAGGAAAGGTTCTAAAACGCAAAGTGGTCGCGAAATCGTGACACTTTCGAGTCAAAGACTCAAGGGCGTGAAAGGGTCACGAAATCGCGACATGTCACGATTTTACGGCCCGAAACGAAGCAGCGAGTATGGAATGCAAAGATGTCGTGAAATTGTGACATGTCGTGGTTTCGCGGCCTAAAGGAGGAAAGTGAGTAAGAAAGGCCTAGACATCGCGATTTCATGACGTGTCACGAAATCGCGGTCCCAAGGAGGAGAGATAAGCCTAACGCCGAAAACATCGCAATATCGCGACCAAAGAGGAGAGAGAAAGTATTGGAGCAAAAACATCATGATATCGTGACCAGAGCACTCACGATGTTGACCAGCCGGTGGTTGCAGAGACCAGTGCAGAGGGACACGTGGTGTGAAGTTACAGGTGGCCCGAGAGTATGGAGCGGTTACAGGGACTCTGGCAAGGGGACACATGGCATCAAATTACAAGCGACTTGGCGCACTCCTATGAATGATGATATGACGAATGGATTGACAGGTGGCCGCAGCGCACTCCGCCACCCCAGACCATGATAACACGGGGCTCCTGGCAGCATCTTGCAGGTGCAGCAGAACATTCGTGCGGGTGGTTAGAGAAGGCCTGCACTTAGTGTAATGATGGGAAAAGGAGGTGGCGGCCGAGGATAAAAAATGCCGCGCATACATTGTAAAGGGGACTCTGGGGGTAGTTGGGAATAGAATTGCTATGTATTCGAAGGAAGACCTCTGCTTAATGAAAAATTGCTGGAATTCGTCTGTGTGTTTCCGAGCTTTGCGTTGAATTTGCTGTGTGTTGTCTTAGCTTGATATCAGCATAGTAGTTCTATAATATGTAATTAGACTAGTAGTAGTGGAATTCCATGAATGCTTCAAAATATGATCCCTAAATTTCATATTTTGTTTTATTTTTTCTATAAAAAATATATTTTTTATATGGTGGTGATATCATTGTTTGCAATATCACCCATTGCTATTGATTCTACAAATATATTTTTTTACAAAATTGTTGTTGTCAATAGCAGTTTTGAAGCTACTCAATATTTCATTGCTCAATAGCAATTTTGCTAGTGGTAATTTTACTCCTATGGTGATTTTTTCAACTAGAAACAATTTTGTAAAAGTAGGAAGAAAATTTAGGATTAGGATTTTACGAGGATAAATTAGACTAATATATGTGTTTATGCTAATACAACATGCTAGAGTGCCAAGAGAGACAACCACGAGCACTAAAGAAAATACTAGATTTCTTGATTCTAGGGGACAAGGTAGTCCTAAATGCTATTAGGATACTACACTTGGTGATAATACCAAAAATTGAGTAGATAGGACCCTTTTAACTTACTTGGCAGAGATGTGGTACCTTGAGAGCTATATTTTACCTTCCAATGGGTGAAATGTTCATCACCTTGGACGACATTTGATAGATATTATGGGTACTAATTTGAGTATTCTAGGTGTATAGAATCCAGGATAGGTCCTAGGCTTTATAGGTGATGGGTGACCTAGGATTTCCTATTGTGGGTAGTGGCATTGATGTGAACACCATGCTTTAGATACACCAATTTGATAGGTTGACCATTTTGTTGTGTGCGATGAATTCTAGGTTATAGATCATCTATATAAGTAGGAAGATCTTATCATGGGAATGGGCAATAGTGGTAGCATAGATGAAGGATCAATAGGTCCAGTTTACTTAGGGCCTATTGATCCTTGCATGGATTTATAAGATGTTATAGATATTCATGTACAAGGAAAATAAGATCTTGACCTATTGCACCTTGCTCTATGTTTGGTGATAGGAGCATATTGGAGTGATATGACCCATTGAACTACTTGAGTGGATGGATGATGCATAGTGGATAGTAGTCTTTAGGTGGATGCACCATTTTAAGTTACACCAAAGAGCTTTTTTGAGGACACTAGCATAGGCACACTAGGTAGTAGATAACCTCAATCTTGGCTAGATTATATGGAGATCCTAGTGCCATCACCCAAGCTATCAGGATGATGCATTTTAGTTGGCCTATGTTAGAGGATCTAATGGCCCATTAGTGATCAGGGTGAGAGATATATGTATAGTATAACCAGGTGATGCAATATTTTGGGTAGGTCTAGGTGCTATCATAGACATGATATCTATGGTACAAGAGGGAAGTTTAGGAGGTGGGAGTTAGAGGTTAGCTTGATTTGACCAATTTTCATTGAGGAGGATATTGATGACACTCTTGTTGTAGATATGGGTATCAATTATCTTAGGTTTGGGCTATGCTTCATGAGGTGGTATAAATGGTAGTTACCACCATGTATATATCAAGAGTTGATCAGGAGGGTACATCAATAGGTGAGCCTAGTTTCTTAGAAATATTGGAGACCTTCCCAAAGGAGGCATAGGGAGATATAGGTAGAGGAGACAACACTAAGGGTAATTCTAGAGAGGGCACTAGTGGTGGCTCTACTTGGGGTGGTGTCACTAGAGACAGAGGCAGAGATAGGTGCAAGTCTCAATAGAGAACTTGATGATATGAATAAGATAGATAGTACCCCTTTTCTTTAGAGGATTAGATACTTAGAGGTCCAAGTTATGAGCCTCTAGACTAGCTAGGGTGTGGATAGACATGCATGATAGGCAAATGTATATAGCCTATAGAACTAGCTAGATTATATGTTATTAAAGAGAGATGGTGTACAAGCTAACTAGGTTAGACAAATAGCTAAACTAATGGTCAACATTGCCTAGATTACAACAAATATGGATGGTACTTGGAGCCAACCGATGGTGATGACAATAGAGAAATTCATTTTAGAGCTAGGTGACAATATTGGATACTGATAGAGATGTGGAGAGGGCTTGATCAAAGAAGCTAGTATGGGAGGTGCCATGTCTATGGAGATAAATAGAGAGATTATGCCCAAGTATAGGTGGTGACAGGGGTAAGGCAAAGTCATGATGTCATGGTCTAGTATCTAATGTATCAATTAGAGATAACCCAAGCAAATATTATATGGGTCTACTATAGAGGTTATTACCACTAGATAATGTTTGAGGACCATAGGTGACCCTCCCCTTCCAAGAGTCGGTCTCAATATCACTTGAGGTCAAGATCATGCTCATAATTAGTAGGTATGTCAATGCCATATCAACCACCACCATTGTTTGAGGGAGGAGACTAGAGAGGGAAGTTCCCAAAGCTAAAACTATTTTATATTTGTATTGTATATGGCTAAGTGTGTCAATTTTTTCTTATGTGATATGATAGCATGAGGTATGCATATATGATAAAATATACCAATTTTGCTATTATGGTACACTAGCACATTAATTGATATACATCATGAATCTTATATATATATATATATATATATATATATATATATATATATATATATATATATATATTCATTTTGGTGATGTAATACATATTAAGTATGTATGATAAATGTATGGATTAAATATATAATCTAGAAATATGTTATGATTGATGATTTTATGATGATTTATTTGATGTAACAAATGCATATGAGCATGAATTGCATGATTTTGTGATGATATAGTATTTTTGGTAAATTTATGTTTATGAGGTTTTATTGTTTATAATGATGATAATTGATTGTGATAAAATAAAAAATAAATAAATAATTGGTATATCTTTTGTGATGAGAGGATATATAATGATTTATTTGATGTGAGTGTTAGTGATCATTAACTGCAAAAAAAATTGAGCATGTAACATTTTTAATGATTTTTTATTGATAAGATTTTAGTGGTCATGATGATAAATTTCTGTATGATAAAAATTCAAAATAAATGGATATGGGAATTAAAATGACATAATGGTAATGTGTGAGTACCAATTTGAAGGTTTTATGATTAATTAAAAAATCTAGTGATTTTATATTTGGGATGGTTTGAGGAGAATTTTGGTATGAAAATTAAAGTTTAAGAAATTAGGGAAAAACTGAATAATGCATTAGAAGGTGTTACACTAGATTAGTGGGGATATATTCTGCCTAATTTGGAATATTGGAAATGTTTTGTAATATTTAGGTATATTGTTGAATTAGTTTAGTTAATGAAGAAATTTTGTAATTTAATAAATTGTAATGGAAAATTTGGGAAGGAAAAACACTACAATTAGTTTTATTATGCAATAACACAATACAAGATGAAAATAAGTGTGTACAATGGTTAGTGAAGGCCTAAAATTTTGAACATTAACCAATTAAGGCCAAAAAAATTTAAATAGTGGCTAGTTAAGGCCTAAAAAATTTTGAACAATGGCCCATTAAGACCTCGTTGCTGACTTATTTACAAAAAGTATACACATCAATCAATTAAGGCTTAAAAAGTTGAACATGGGCTAGTTAAGACCTAAAGCCTGAATAAGTTTGAATGGTAGCTAGTTAAGGCCTAAAAAATTATGAAATTATTTACGATATTATGTGTAGTGGCCAATTAAGGCTCAAAATTAACAAGAGTAGTATTATGTACAATATTTATAAGTATATGTACATTGTCTAGTTAAGGCCCAAATATTTTAAATAGAAATTAGTTGATGCCTAAATTTTGAACAAGTTTGAACAATGGCCAATTAAGGCCTAAATTTCGAACAAATTTGAATAGTAGGTATTTAAGGCCTAAATTTTGAACAATGACCAATTAAGACCTAAAGTTTTAGCAAATTTGGATAGTGGTCAATTAAGGCATAAAGAATTGAACCAATTTTAATAGTGGCTAATTAAGCCCTTAAAATTTTAAACATTAGCTAGTTAAAACCTAAAATTTGAGCAAGTTTGAACAATAACTAGTTAAGGATTTAATTTTGAACAAGTTTGAACAATAGCCAGTTAAGGCCTAGCATTTGAGTAAACTTGAACAACTAGTTAAGGCCTAAATAATTAAACCAATTTTAATAGTAGTCAGCTAAGGCCCAAAAATTTAAAACAATGGCCAATTAAGGCCTAAAGTTTGAATAAATTTGAGTAGGGGTTATTTAATACCTAAAAGGAATTAGAATAACAACCAACTATAGCCTAAAATTATAAATGTATGGGATATGTAGTAAGGGTTTGTTAGCTTTTGATGCATGATCCATGAGAGATAACAATCACAAGATGCAGAATAAGATGCAATAAAGTAAATCTGCTAGATGACTGAAGAATGCTGAAATATAAAAGATATAAAATATTACAATGTAGCTATGGAGGAAGTGAGCACTCCATTAACAAAGCTACAGATCTACATCATATCCATCACCAGTAAATGGTGTGGAACACAATCCACTGACCTATGCTATCGAACAATGTCTCCCAGATTTCCTCTACCTATCATGCTTCTATCTATCTAAGAGGCCATCCTTATATATGCAAAAATAGGATGCTTGCCCAACACTCTAACTAGTTGTGCATAGGACACCTTGCACATGTACAACTTGCACATGGACACTTGTCCATTTATTACAATGCATGAAGTCACTAGATAACTTGCACATGAAGTAATCTAGGTATGTATCTTGGAGGATACATTTACATAACCCAAATGATGGAATAGACATTATTTCCAACACCCCCTGTATTACATTATTTGGGTATTGAAGGCTTTAGTCTTCAATATGGATTCTCTTCATCTGCTTCTGCTTGGTCTTTTGAGTCTTCTTCTTCATTCTTTGTATTCAGGTTCAACAGGTAATTTGTGTCTTCATATGATGCAGAGTAGGATGCTGATAGGTCTTCTATTCTCATTGGATAAATTTGACATGTTCAGATTCATCTTCTATCCAGCCACCTTTAAAGTCCTCCTTGCAAGTATCTTCATTTGATTCTGATTGTTGATGAATAAGTAGGGCATGATGCAATTGTCCTCTCATCCTTCTATGCTTGCCTTTTTGGTGTGCTGATTTTTCCTCTGTTGATTTAATCTTCATGTCTTGATCCCCTTTTGTATGTCTCTTCTTATTTTTCCTTCTTCTCTTCATGTGACTCTGCTTTGATGTAGGTGAAACCTCAGCTTTAAAACAAGTTAGTCTATCATCACAAAAGTATTGTTCTTTATCATCAACTTGTTTCTTGTGTTGAGTAAGTACGAACACAATTAATGATAGATAAATCATCAGACATTCTTCTGGAGAAAAAATAACCAATATTTGTGAGTTCCACCATGCTATGAAGAGAATTTCATGAAGATAGTTAATCAAGGCCGTAAAGCTACCTTCTTTGGCTTCCTTAAGAAATAAGGAAAATTTCATCTTATCATTAGAAGATAGATACTTGTATCCTTCTAAAGTATCTATTAGATTTTGGGAGTAGAATTCCACTTCATGGAATAGTTCTTCATTATTGAAAGCTTTCCTCAAAATCTCATCCATAATGCTTCTTTGGAATTGAAATTTGATAGGGCCTTAATAGTCTTATTTTATGGCTCCCTAGTGATAAGAGAATGATGTAGTGCTTTTTGAAATATGGTTCAAATTTGGTTGATTTTGTACAAGTCTTGTAAGAATCAAAAATCAACTTTTAACACCTTATCACTCCTAATTGAACTAAGCACTATTTCAGTTTAAAGAGGTTTTGATGTTGGAAGTCTTTTGTCTCCCTTTAGAGATTTGAGACAAGTAAAAGTAAATTTATCCAACCTAAATAAAATCCCTTAATAACCTCTTTTATATCCCTTGGATTATTTCTAATTTCCAAATAAAATAAATTTGATGGAGTAACCCTTATGACTCCCAAGTTTGGAAATTTAGAGAAATGATAATAATATTTGCAATATAGATTAATCCAAGTTAAATTCCTTATTTCTCCTAAGTAGGATTGCAAATATTAAAATAATAAGATAAGTCACCCCTTAAGCTTTCAAAACCCTAAGTTTCAACCTTAGTTTATAATCCTTATAACTCCCAATTATGAAAGCAATGAATAATGGGATTTAGACCTTACCTTTTACGTAATATCTCCTTGATGTTTGATGCTTTCCATGGCTGAATATAACATCATCTTTAGTGTACCTTGAGCGCTCGTATTAATGGATATTCGACGTGAATGTTGTACATAGGCGCTGAGAATGTTGACCTTCCAAAAATGGGGAGCCTTTAATGCTCCTTCTCCTCTGTCTTCCACACTGTAGAACATTTCTGCTTCTTCTCTCACGCCCCTTGACTACACTACATTCGTCCTTCGAATGTCTTGACTGTGCTTCACACTTGCATGCTGGTCTTGGACTAGAAGATACCTTTTAAGCATGATGGATCATTGGTATTGTGACAAGTGTCACATCCATTATGAGTGAGCGCTCTCTTCTTTATGTAACACTCCAAAATCATTTACCAGCGCTTCTTGAAAATGTATAGGCCCTTGTGTGAAGCTGATAAGTGGCATGTCTTTGCTTGTAACTCCTTCGTAGAAGCCTCTAGAATGTTGAGAGGAATGATGACTTAAATGCCAAGTGTCAATTCTGCATGGAGACCCTTCTGGTAACACCTTCGAATATGGAGATTATAACTCCATACCATTCTATATTTTTAATATTGCTTGGGTAGCAAGCAAGCCTTCTTGTAATGCCCTCAAGAATGGAGATTATAACTCCATTTCTCCTTTTGTTTTCCAATGTTGCTTGGGCAGCAAGCAAACTATCTTTTCCACAGGTGAATGGGCGATGCGCTACGGAGCTTGGACGACAGTCGATGCTTCCTTTGGTGAGTGGTCTTCTCCAAGGTTGAGACAACGCATGTAACACTCTTCCTTTTTTTATTTATGCCTCCAAACATTTTGCTTTTGTTGCTGCTAATTTGACGTCATTTTGAGATTGAAGTGCACTCGCTCGTCTACATAAATGTGGCTCTGAAATGAGCTTTGCTTCTATAGGTGCGTACATCCAAGGATGAGCTCTCGAATGGATCCTTCTAGCTCGGGAGGAGGAGTGCTGACATCCGACCTTCAATGGCTATTCTTTTCCTTGTAGGAAAATGTGCCCTAATATGGCACTTTCAAATCTGCACCTTATGCTATCAAAAATAGATTAGAGGAGTGCAAGATGATGTAATATATTTCATAATAAGGCTTTTAATAAACCTTCTTTTGCACTCTTTTTTCCAGATTTTAGATTCTGGTTTTATGGTAGATTTCTTGCAATATAAGGGTTTGAGGTTGTCTTTGACAATAGACACACCTTCCCCTTTTTACTTGGAAACTTTTGATAGCAAGTCCAAGTCTCAATAATAGTAGATAGGAATTTTTTAATTGATGCAAATTTTCTGCATTCTTTTCTTTTTGCATTTACTTGTAATGCTTCTTACTTTCATAAGCTTCTATCTCTATTTTTTAGGTTAGTTATGTTCTTCTCCAAATCTGGAGGATTCTAACCCTTATTGGTGGCTTCTATTGGCCACACCAAGTTGCAGATTTTTGTGCTTCAATAGTGTCTTTAGACACTTGATACAAATCAGATTTTGTGCCTTTCAAGAAACACAAAACTAATTTTCTTTTTGAGAGTAGTATAATAGTACAAACTTTTTAATGCACTAATATTACACCTTATCACTCCAATCAACTCTCAAAGAAATGCACTTAATAATCTACTACAACTAATCAAGAATAACCTAAAAAGAATCTTTAGGAGTTATTCTGAAATTTCACTACAATCAAAGTTGTAGGACTTAGTCTTCTTTTTTTTCAATAATAGATAATAGGCAGTTGATAGAAACTAATATGGAATCTAATCAACTCCTAATAAATGTGCAATTGAATCCTTAAAAGAATCTATTTTTCCTTTGCACTTTAGAAGACTGAAAATCTGATTTTCTTTTTGCAACTTTAATCCAATTTTAGGTGCTCTAATAAATTTAATAAGTAGTTCAATTTAATGAATCTTTTTGCACCATAAGTTGCATACCTTTTTCTGTATCTCTTCTCCCACCTTTGTAGAGGATGTAGGCCTTGGTGTCTAGGAACACCAAGTTGCTACTTCTGGTAGGATGTCATTCATAACTCCTTCTTCACCAAATGATGGTCTCAAACTTTCTTTTATGAGCCTAGGATTTGGTGGCTTGTTCTCCTCTTGTGTTCTCCTCCTTCTGTTGTAGATTTGGAGAAGTCTATGTCTCTAGGGTGGTGCCTTCTTGCTGTGAGAGGTAATCTTCAAATATTCAGGATTTGGTGAGCTTCTTCTATCTTCAAGTCCTCTTCCCAAGTTTTGACTTCAAGCAGGATCTTCTTCTAGGGTTTGGCACTCCTTGCCAAACTTCTTCTTCCGTATTTGGCACTCCTTGCCAAATTCTCCTCTTGGGCTTGTTGTCGGATGGCAAAAATTGTCCCAAGTCCTTCACTATCAGGGACTTCACCTGGATAGTGGATTTCTCCAATGAGTTCTCAAAGAACTCTCTTGATCTTCAACAAGGCTCTCCTAGCCTTTCTTGGATGCTCGATGAGACCTTCTCAAGGTCTTTGATCTGGCAACTTTTGATGGTCTTCCCTTAGACCATTTCTTCAACCTTCTACTTCTGGAAGTGTTGGTGGTGAGATCTTCTCTTGGATATTCTGATTCTGCTACTTCTGGCTTCAAGCAGGACTCTCCTAGTCCTTCTTCTTCTTCCAAGACTGGAAGTTCTTCAATGAGATCTTCTCCTGATCTCTTCTCTTTTGCTTCAGGATAAGCTAATTCTGAAGAAGATGCTCTTCCTAACTCTCTTGTAGGAAGTCTCCCAACTCACTGAATCTTTTGTTCCTGCAACAAGAATATTAGTACTAAAATATTTAATCTACTTTTGAATCATATATTCTTCTCAAATTCTTCTTCAGGATCAAGGCTTTTGTGGCCTATTTTTATGTTAAGGCTTCTATGGCCTTTTTCAATACCAAGGCTCCTATGGCCTTTTTTAGTATCAAGGCTTCTATGGCCTTTCTGTATCAAGGCTCTTGTGGCCTGTTCTTCAAGTGTGGATTTTTGCAATCCAAAAATGGAGATCTTTAGTCTCCTATCTTCACCACGATCCTTCATAGGAAGTCTTCTTCCGTAGTATTCTTCTCTCGCATGATGAACTAACCTCTGCACTATGAGGGCACTCCGACCATCGGGCAACGAAGTTGGAGTCTCCTAGCTGTTTGTCGTAGGAGGAGTCCCAATCCTCTGAGGATTAATTTCCTGCAACAAAAGAAACTTTAGGTACCTATTAGAAAACTCCAGATGACCTGGATGATCTTCACTAGATGATCTATCAACCTAGTGGATCGAAATGTTGAGTCCTAGTCTTCACGAGTTTTCATAACAACTATGTGGAACAAACTCTAGATAAAAATGATCTCAGTGACTTTTAAATGAGAGTCCCCTCTGTCCCATCTTTGTGTCTCCCAAAATCAACCACCTAGATGCTCCTAAGATATTTTGCCAGTGGTTGGTCCAATGGCGCGTCAGTTTGACAAAACTCTCAGGAAAACCAATAATGGTGGTTCCTTAAAGACCTGCACAGATTAGATCTACCGTAGCTCTGATACCACTGTTAGATTTTGATGCATGATCCATGAGAGATAACAATCACAAGATGCAGAATAAGATGCAATAAAGTAAATCTGCTAGATGACTGAAGAATGCTGAAATATAAAAGATATAAAAGATTACAATGTAGCTATGGAGGAAGTGAGCACTCCATTAACAAAGCTATAGATCTACATCATATCCATCACCAGTAAATGGTGTGGAACACAATCCACTGACCTACGCTATCGAACAATATCTCCCAACTTTCCTCTACCTGTCATGCTTCTATCTATCTAAGAGGCCATCCTTATATATGCAAAAATAGGATGCTTGCCCAACACTCTAACTAGTTGTGCATAGGACACCTTGCACATGTACAACTTGCACATGGACACTTGTCCATTTATTACAATGCATGAAGTCACTAGATAACTTGCACAAGAAGTAATCTAGGTATGTATCTTGGAGGATACATTTACATAACCCAAATGATGGAATAGACATTATTTCCAACAGGGTTGAGGGATTACCCCTAATAAATATGGGAAAAAAATATGATATGATAAGACTATGAGGGTCATGGATAGTCGCATCATTTATCACTTGTCCCATTGATGAAAGTGAGGAAATATATATTTTGATAAGAGATCTATAAACATATTTTATAAAGGTTTAAATAGAAATATTTTGAACAAAAAAATGTTTAACATGTGAGCGAGTACCATATGGAATGTCCAATCTATAACCTAGATGACTAGTATGCCAAGGGAGATAGTGACCGAATTGACCATTGCTTGTTGCATCCATAAGAGCATATGCACTTTCCAAACATCATTCAATGTGATCCCATGATCCCTAGAACACAAGAGCCAATGATAAAGAGTGGTAGGAGAGGTAGGGTGTTATGCCATCTAGTTGGCCTAAGTACCAATGAGAGATGGTATTTAGATAGTTTGGTGCATATGATTTGTAATGCATTTATTAAATATCTCTTTATTGAATCCCATATTATTATGGGCATATAGGCCATTGAGAAATAGGATTATGATGTAGAATAGGAAATGAGAATATACTTGGTTTCTGATAGCAAAGGCACACTCAATGCTAAATACCTCCCTAGGGCCTAAAAAAAAGAAGCCTAGCTAGAAAGGTGATACTAAAAATATAAATAGGTGGATCATGTCTAGTGAAACAAGGTCATCCTATTGCCCTTATGCACCACCAAGAAGTATGAGCATTAAGGCAAGTACAAATTTGAAAAGGATGGTTAAAGCCCATGCTATTTAGTAGTTCATAAGGATAATTAGAGTGAACATGATGAGTAGAATATGATGAAGGAATCATATTATTATATATAGTTTGGGCCGATTATGAAAAGAATTCATGTGTTTTGAATGGTTTAGTTAAATGATTTGTATATACCAATGAAAGGATTGATTATGTTGAGTCATCATAGGATAAATCTATACTATCTTATATATTTTCAAGCATCAACTCAATATTCAACCACTTTCATTGGTATGATTGTAGATCATTATGCATTTTTTATTAGTAATCAATGAGACTCTATTTTCCTCTAAGGATTATTGATATGGTGAATAAGGAATCATCGGGTCCAAGATGGCATAAGTGCCTATGAAAAGATAAGGTTGATGTTGATAGATTCCTATTGGATGGATACATAAGGCTTATTATGTATTTGTTAGTCATCAATGCCTGCACCATCTCCTTAGAGGCATATAATCCAACTAAGGGTATTAAGAGGGTTGAAAAGAAATGATATGTAATTCCAGCTAACATAACAGTCAACGAGATATGTTGATAGGATAGCTCGATGTCTAGCAGGTGCATGTAATTATAATGTATTTTTTAGACATCCAACTTATCTAATCCCATCATCTTAAGGGCCCATAAGCTAATGAGGGGCCCTATAGGAAAAAAAGGATGAATGAGTAGAAGTTTACCTTGATGGTTTTATAAACCATTATGGAGTTTAATCTATATTGATCGAATGTCATGGAAAATATAAAGAACTAACTTAAATAAATCATGTTATGAGTAATGGTTTATAAAGATAATAAGGAGAACTGCGTCTAATTGTGGACATCCAATTTTTCTCATCTATCACATCCTAGGATCCTAGTCAATTTTGGCAACCTACCCAAGTCATTTTTTAGCCTTCACTATAGAAATTGAGTGCTCAAAATAAGTTCATCACTTACAGATAAGTTCATAGGCTATGAATGTATCTCCTTTATGATGAACCTTATCCAAAGATAAAATTTGAAATTCTTACCCCTTCAATGTTCAAATGGATAAATTCTCCACTTAGAGAATTTCACAGCCACAAATTTGTCTAGGCGGTAAATTTATCTCCAAACCTTTAAAATGGAAATTTTCTCTTCCTAGCACTCATGCCTATCTATGCCAGTAGTTTTCCAACCTATATTTAATCAACATACCTCTAAATATTTCCAATTTGGCATATTTTTTCCTATGCCGACTTGATCAAATCATGCCAACTATCCAACCTCATTTTTTCCTAGTTTGAGTTTGTTTTTTTCTTATTCATGCAAATATGACAATATTACCTTCCTCTATTTTTCTCTAAGCCCCAAAAATCTATAAATTGGGGCACCCATATCTTGAGAATAATTGATTGGATAACAACAAAGCTCTACCAAAATTATCTTGCAAATAAAACAAGCATTATTCTACAAATATGTTTTTTCACCGCCAAGTCTCCTACGATGTTCTATTCATAAGATCTTTTCTAGTGATGAAAGGGGATTTCTCTTGGAATGCTTTTATTTATTTTTATTTTCTTTAGGGGTATTTTTATTCTTCATTAGGCCATTTTTCTCTTATTTAGTGCATTATACCTTGTCATCTAACCTCCTTTTGTAGGATCTTAATTTCCCTATCTAGTTTGTTTTAGCATGCTAATTTTATTTGCATAACGCTTGTTAAATTTTCTCTAATCATCTTATAATATTTGTAGGCATTAGTTGGAAATATTCTATTCACTCTCTAGGTCCAACACCTAGTAGATTAAACCTTGATTTCACCGCTACAACTAGATACTATGAATGTGCAGCCAACAAGACTGGTAGGCTACAAATTTGCCTAAGATACTCTATTTTTGAGTTTCTAATAATTTTTTGATTCCTTGACATTAATTTATCCAATCTATTATTTTTTATCCTAAAAATATTTTATTCCATTCCTAGAATTAAATTTGTAGTTCAAAGGCTCTATAGGCTACAAACCTATCTTACAAGTGATAAACTTACCCTCTAGGCTGTGAACCTTCCTCATTCAGTGCCTTTATTAGTTTTAGCATCAAAATATTTATTATTAAAGCATAGGTACATTCTATAAGCCTCCCAACTAGTTAAATTTGGTTTTTGAAAGATAATCTTCCCTCAAAGGTTTAAATTTTTCTTTTGTCAAAAGAACAGGGGGCTTGACTACAACAAGGAAGTTTAAATTATTCCCAAGCATCAAGTAGGCCCCCTAAAACTAAAATCATTTTTCCCCCTTTTAATATTTTTTATAAATTCACATGTCAATAGGCAGTGAACTCGTTATAGGTAGCGAATTTTTCATAGGCGATGAATCTAATTTTAGGTAGCAAATTTTTCTTCAATAGTGTTTTAGGTACTTTGTTCTAGTTTTTCCTTTTAGCATCACTTATTTACTTTATTATTTTATCTCTATTATTTGTGGTCCTTTTTTTAATTCATTAAAGCAACATAACAATTAAATAACTAGTTTTAGGATCCATTAATTCGTCAAACTTATTTTCTCTCAAAAGCATACTCATTAGGCATTAAATCAAATTGCATATAGCTTGCATATCACTTGCTTAGAAAAATAAAGAGATTTCCTTTTTAATTTCTATTTTTAGTTTCATATTTCTTATAAGGAATTGAAAAATTCAAATAGATCATTTCATTCTAGATAAAAACTTTCACTTTATAAAGGCTAATTCATGATCATTAGCTATAATGTTCTACCAGATATGTATTTTTGGTGTTTTCTAGTTTTTGAATACTCAGAAAATACAGTGCAGAAATATTGCATCATGCATAACTTCTATTCTACTTAACAAAAATACACGAAACTTTGGAAATAGATAATAATGATTTTAAACTACAAACCCATTAAAGAAATTTTTCAAAAATGAAAGTACCAGAGAGTTATAAGAATCTATAATTTGCAACTTAATACATTGATTAGCAACTAGGAATACTTTTTTTCAATTACAACTCCACCAATTGATGATCTTTAAAAGTGCAAATGAATACAAGATGTCCTTAGACCCTAGGTGCCCAAGGAGAAGGAATAATAAGCTCTAAAACCCAATCGCCCAAGCCTCAGGTCCTCATGCCAAGTTGGAGACTGTACGGCCAGGTACAGGTGTATGGCCTGCCAGATGAAACCCCATAAAATTTACCTATAAACACTTCAAAATCACCAAAGACCAATTTCTAGGCTTGCAAATGATAGCGCCAACTTTGGTACAAACCCTAGCTCCAGTATTCACTCTAAATCACCCAAAAATAAGCCAAAATGGTATGGCCTATTGAAGATGATTAGCAATTCAACCCAACAATAAAATACTTTGAAACCCCTTGAATATTACTCTTAATCTCTACAATAAATCTCTATAATGAATCTCCAATGCATTCCTTGAGATGGAAATACTAATGATCAGCCAGGGGTGATCTTTCACACCCAAATATGATGTTCTTACTATAGGTTTTCACCCCTAATAAGCTTTGGAAACCCTACAATTTTACCTACACGTCTTCTCTCCAAATTGCTAGAAGAAATAATAAAACAATCCTAACAAATGAGCTCCTCAAAAGCCTTTTATTATCCTCCAAGAGGTTTGACCTCTATTAGGGTTGCTCAATAACATTTAAAAACAATATAAAATAATTAAAATGTCACTTTTAAAATGTGACGTCCCATATTGAGGTCCTCATAAGTCACTTTTATAAAATAAGTTATTTTTCCTAAGTGACATCTTAACCCCTTATGTCCCATTTTTATAACATAAGGTTATAACTATATAAAATTAAATAATTAATTTAACTTTATATAATTAAACCATTGCACATTAAAATCTTGGACCTCAATCGAACAACCTGGAAATTGAAGATAGAAACGGACACCCATTTTGGAGATGAATCACACCATACCATCCGTTCTGATAGAAACCCTATAAATTGACTTACTATTAATAGTAAGTATGCTCTCCAATGCTCTAAAAGACTGGAAAAATGGTAACTAAAGGCTCTCAGTGACCTAAATAAGACTCCACAACCTCCAATTGGCTCCCACACATCAATCTTAGCCTACGGGAACCCATGAGTAGGCTAATCCCAACAAATAAAGCTAGCTGACTAGAGAGGGGACATTACAGTTTGTCCTCCCAAAAATTGCTTGTCCCCAAGTAATTTCAACTCTGGATGCTGTAATATTTGCTCATTCTTCCAAGTAGCATCCTCCACTGGCAAATTCTTCCACTTAATTAGATATTCTCTGATCACCCTCTTCCTAAGAGTCTTCTCTCAAGAATCAATGATGGCTTCCAAAATAAGAGTTATTTTTCCCTCCTCATCCAATGGTGGTAACTCTAAAGAAGGTACTACATTATGGCCAAATGCCTTTTTAAGGCAAGATACATGGAAGACATTGTGAACTCTACTGTCAATAGGTAACTCCAACTCATAAGCCACCTCTCCAACTCTCTTGACTACCTTTAAGGGTCCATAAAATCATGGCTTAAGTTTATTCTTTCCACTCTTCTTGAGAGTGGACTATTTGTAAGGCTACAATCTGAGGTAAACTAAGTCACCAACCTCAAAATTGATCTCCACCCTATGATGATCAGCATACATCTTCTACCGATTTTGAGCCTACTAAATGTTATCCTTCAAAGCTCTTATGATATCCTAACTATCCTGTAGTAAATCCTTGGCTCTAGGCACTCTACTATCACCAAGTAACAAATCAATGAAGTTGGGAGCTTAATAGACATACAATGCCATTAAAGGAGTCTTCCCAATAGACATGTGATGTGTAGTGTTGTAGCATAACTCACTTAGGTGCAACCATCTAATCCATGCCTTATGCTGTCCTAAAACATTATTTTGAAGATAACCTTCCACCCACTTATTAACTATCTCTGTTTGCCCATCTGTATATGGGTGGTAACTAGTGCTGAGAGTAAGCTCAATTCCTCATAGTCTGAAGATATCCTATGAAAACATACTCATTAACCTATTGTCCTTGTCATTGATGATGGTCTTGGTCATCCCATACAATCTAAACACCTTTGAAGAACACAAGCTTATACTGAGAGGGGGGGTGAACAGTATAAGACCTCTTTTTACTTTTTCCTTTATACTTCAAAACAGTAAAGTAATATACCCAAAGCAATATCAAAGCAATGCACAATATCATCCACAAAGTGACACCAATTTTAACGTGGTTCACCTAGAATGGCTGGGCTATGTCCACAAAACTTTTCTCTAAAATTTATCTCAAAGTTCTTTGGGAATCCTTCCCAATTACAATGTTTATGAGCCTCAGCCCAAAGGAGATACCTTCCCCCAATCAGAATTTATGAGCCTCTGCTCAAAGGAGATACCTTCCCCCAATCAGAATTTATGAACCTCTGCTCAAAGGAGATACCTTCCCCTCTACTCTGGAAATGATCCCTCAAAAGATCAACTGCCTCTACCTCTTGCTAGCATGTGGAACTCCTTTCCACCGAAGACCTCTTGTCCTTAATGCTTAGCCTAAAAGACCTCTACCTTCTATGATCATGTCCACAACAGCTTTGCAACCTGTACCAAATACAGTTAGTCGATCTAGTACAAGTCTTCCTCTGTCTGTCAGATCTGTTCAACACTTGAACAAATCAATCCTCTGCACACAAGCCTTCTCAAAGACTTGCCAAATTTGTCCTCAGGTTCTTCTCAAAGAACAATTGCTCTTCTATACTCAAGTTCTCTGATAGAACTAACAAACTCAGCTCACAAGTCCTCTACTAGGACCTGTCCAAATCTGCTCACAAGTCCCCACCGAAACCTGTCCAAAACTGCTCACAAGTCCCCACCGGAACCTATCCAAAATCTGCTCACAAGTCCCCACTGGAACCTGTCCAAAAACTTAGCAAGCTCACCAAGAAAAACTTTCTTAGTAGGAAATCACAAAGTGAATTGTTAGAGACCCAATGTGATTTGTCAAACTCATAGAAGCATAAAGAGAATTGTTAGAGACTCGATATGTTCTATACTCAAATACCAATCTCAAAACTCAACTCAAATCAACTCAGCTCAATCTCAATATCAAATCTGAAAACTCAACTCAATATCTGAAATGGATAGGATAGAATGCTTTCTTTCAAGAACATGAAACCCAACAATTGCCAACTATGCAAAGAATCACATAACAATGATACTCATGTTCTTTTCACCATCAAATAAGGCTTCAACAACAATGCTCATCAAACAAGGTTCAATCAACACCATTCAACTCAAAACACAACCTTGAAGCATTTCACAATCAACATCGAAAAGGAAACAAGTAGAACTCCTTTTCTCTCCAATATTGTTTTAACAAAAGCATCCACCAACTCAACTCACAATAGCATAAAACAACTTTTCAATTCATCAACAAAGGAGTAAGCCCAACACTTTAACCAAGTAAAGAATAGCTTGATTATAACCAACTTAATGAAAGCAAATTTCAATCTCAAAGTTGTCCACTTAAGGTTTCATACTTTCACACAAGAAGCAATTAACCTTAACACATCATGCTTTCATTTCCATAATCAACCAAAAGCACTCTCAACATTACAAGAAAAATTTATCCATTATACACCTTATTTCTCCCTTATAGTCTTATCAAAAATAAACTTTATCTCTCATAAGAATGCAAAAAGATATTTCAACAACACTTTCAAAATAATCTTTTATCAAAATAACAAGCTTTGAAACTCCTTATAACTCCTAAGCTGTTTTTATTTTAACAAACTTCCTCCATCCGCAACATACACTTAGCAAAAGATTAATTTCGAAAATACCTTAGCCAACATCAAAAATAACTTTGGAGAAATTTGTGCCTGAAATCTAACATCACCCACTGCGTCCACGACGAAAAACCCTTTTGCGTTATTCGAACGTGGAACCTCCCGTTCGGGTAGCACGCCAACAGCCTAGCTGCTATCGGTGCACCAAAGGCACCCGGTGAGGTTAAAACCTCATGCTGTTACACTTGTCCCTTCTGTATCAGGAAAAATAAAACACAGTCCTCCCTTCCTTCTGACGTGAACTCGTAGATGACAAGATATACAACGGATTCGATAAACGGTGAGACAAACGAACGAACAACGGATTACAAAAAACGGTGAAGACACAGAAGCGATCAGCGAGCAACTCTTCAAAAATCGAATGGGCTTCATATTTGTTTTCACCGAGGGGTATTAATATGAATCCTTGCCATGAGCTCTTTGACATCGGTAGGGAGTTTACCACATCGACGGAGGTCTTGGGCTAGCACCCATCAAGTTTAAAACATAGTGCCCACCTAGACATTTGCACCATGGATTAGGAGAACCCATTGCAAACCATAAATTAATATTTATTTAAAAATAATTAAAGGGAACCTTAGCAAGGTTTTTAATTATTTAAATAAATATTTCCTCCTGGACCCAATTGCATTAAATTGATGCATCCACCTGAAATCTTTAAACCTGCCAACTTGGGGTTAACAAAAGACCTTTGACACTGTCATGCCGAACCTTCATCAAAAAAAGTTATTTGACATCAAACCAAAATCCTTCAAGAGCTTCTTGACATCAATGACAACTTATACACTTGAGCAAGGGCAATGTACCCAAAGTACCCAAAATTGCCAACAACCTCCATAAAAAACAAATCTGCCACCTGAGCTATTGTAGAAGTTGATGAAATAGAAAAAAACTGAGAAAATTTAGTGAGCCTGTCCACCATCATATATATGCAGTCTTTGCCTTGAGTCATATGCAATCCAATAATAAATTCCATTGATATTTCTTCCCATTTTTGGTTAATAATTGGCAAGGGTTGCAATAAGCCAGCTAGGTAGGTGTGTTCATCCTTGTTCTGTTGACATATGGTGCAATCCCAAATATATTGAAGGACCTCATTCTTAAGACCCTTCCAAGTAAACCGCTCTCTGGTGCTCTTGTAAGTTTTGAAAATTCCTGAATGACTAGTTGTGGGATCATCATGAAAACACCAGAGGACTTTCTTCTTGAATTCATAATTCTAGAAGCAAGAGGATGCGGTCCTTATACAAAATCAGCCCATGCACTATCGAATACATATCATCTTGTAAAGTGCCATCAATCAAACTAGAAGTCCACAAATACTTAGCATACTCAGATATAATCTCATACCTCCAATATGTAGAAATACCTATCATAACACATAAATATGGTCTTCTAGATAATTCTTCAACTACAACATTCTTCTTCCCCTTGACATAAATGATGTCAAAATCATAAGCTTGCAACTTACTCACCCACTTCTTTTGCCTCTCACTGAGGTCTCACTTATTGAGGAAATATCAAAGGCTATTATGCTCAGTCTTCATTGTGAACTTACCCCCAACCAAATACTACCTAAATTTTCCAAAGCATGTATGATGACCAACATCTCCTTATCATATATCGAGTAGTTGCACTCTGCACCCTTAATATTACTACTCTCAAATGCTATAGGATACTTATTTTACATCAATACTATTTTTATTCCCTCACTAGAAGCATCACACTGTAATTCAAACAACTGAGATAAATCAGGTATAGCAAGCACTGGATAAGAACACATAACTGGTATGAAGTGATCAAAACACCTCTGAGAAATATTAGACCAAGTAAATACCCCTTTCTTTATCATATTTTTAAGTGGGGAAACGGTTTAAGATAACCCCTTAACAAACCTCCTGTAGAACCCACATAATTCAAAGAACCCCTTAATTTGCATAAGGTTTATAGGAGTAGGTCATTCCATAATAGCCTAAATTTTCTCTGTATCAACGTGCACTCCCTCTGCGCTAAATATGTGTCCCAAGTAAAGTAATTATGTCATCCCAAAATCACACTTGAACTCCTTAGCATAAAAGGACTCCTACTCCAATATACTCAATACCTCCTCTAGATGTTGCAGGTGTTCCACCCATGACCGGATGTATACTATAATATCATAAAAACATATCAAGATGAATCTCTTGAGCTGTCTGCTGAATGTCCTATTCATGTAGGACTGTAAAGTGGTAGGGGTGTTGGTTAACCCAAAGGGCATAACCAAAAACTCAAAATGATCAAAATGGCATCTGAATGCAGTCTTCTCAATGTCCTGCTCTCTCATCCTGATCTAATGGTACCTGGACCTCAAGTCAATTTTGGAGAATCAATGAGTTTATCAATATGAGGAATAGGGTACCTATTTTTGATGGTTTTCTTATTCAACTCTTGGTAGTCAACACACATCCACCAAGTTCCATATTTTGTCTTCACCAATACCACTACAGAGGCAAAAGGACTCTTACTAGGATGTATGTGACCCATATCTAATAACTCCTGAATCGACTTCTCAATTTTATCCTTATGTTTTTGTGGTATCTGTAGGTAGTAGAGATGATGATCTTGGCACCATCCTCTAACTCTATAATATGCTCAGTACTCCACTCTGGAGGTCTCCTAGGAGGTATATCATTGAATACTTTGGAATGCTTAGTTAGAAGTTTTTGAATCTCTAGATGATAATCAACCTTTGGTTGCTTCGTAACTGTAGGTATGATGAGAAATTCTACCACCCATCCACTTCATCATGCTGAAATAATATTTCCATTCTTCTAAGGGAAACAACTCTAGCCCCTCCATCAGACATACCTCTCAAAACAATAATATTTCCTACTGCCTCAAATTTCATCTCCATATTACGTAAATTCATAGTGAATTCACCTAGAGTATGCATCCACTACATACCAAGAACCACATATGTGTTACCTATATTTACCACATAAGATTCATCATTAAGCTCATACTCTCCCAACTGGATGTGCAATTTTAAGAATCTTGCAGGTACAATGAATGGAAGAACCATCTGCAACCATCACCTAGAATCCCTCAAACTCCTCAGTTTTGATTCCTTGCTTAGTGATAAACCCCTCTTATATAAATTTATGTGTAGTGCTAGTGTCTATGAGAGTCACTACTCACTATCTATTAATGATCCCTCAAACTTTGAATGAACCTCCCTTCTGGAAATTGTAGAGTTGGGCTATTGTATCACCATGTTTGGAATCATATTCAGGCTCTTCTACTTTTTCTTCTTCACTTTTCTCTGAATAAAATTGTTGCTCTAAATTTTTAGACCCTATATACTTATCTTCAAAGTATTCTTTCTACTCCATTTGCTTCATTTGAGCCTTGAGTGGACACTTATGAGATAAATTCCAAGGTTCCCTACATTGAAAACACAGTTTCTTCTTCCTTAGCTCATTGAGCTCATCATCCCCTAACTTATTTGAATTTTATTTCTACTAAGGATAACTCTAAATTTATTTTTATCTTTGTCTTTGCTGCCCTGGAATGGTTAAAATCTTATTTGCTTTTTCGAGCTACAAACTCCATGTTTCGAGATTTTTTCATAGCCTCCTAAATCAAGGGTGGTTTGAAGACCTTGATCCATCCATGGAGTGGCTCCATTAATCCTTCACTAAATAAAATTGTAAGTATCCTCTCTGAAATGTCATGCACCATGACTGAAAGCCTCTAAAATTCTAAAATGTATGAGTCTACGAAATATGTCTGCCTCTAATGTGCCAACTCTCTAAAATATAACTCTAAGTCTTTCTTATCAAAACGATCAATGATTTTGTTTGTGAACTCATCATAGAAAGTAATCAGTCCATGTCCCAAAGTGATGATACCATGAAACCACCAATCATGAGCAATGTCATCGAGGTGAAGTGTGGCAAATTTAATTGCATCTTCCTCTGACATAGGTTTAAGATCCAATTAGTTATCCAACTTTTCCACCCAAGCTCTAGTTGTGATTTTTCCCCTACCTTTGAAATGAGGAATGGTTATCTTTCTCACTACATGTTGAAGGTCTTGGTGTGTTGGTTGTCTCCTTTGCTCATGTCAATATCCTTCCATATTCATATCAGTCCTCTTATGATTCATGAAATTATCAAATGACCAAACATCCTTGATATCATCTGGAAGTGCTCGATATTCAATCCATATTTTAGCTACATTATTTTTGGGTGGGTCCTGTATCTCCTCCTAAATAGGTGGCTCCTCTCTAGGAATAAAAGTAGGCTATGTAGGCCTAGGAGTATTATTGCTATACCTGGTAAAATTTGAACGATTTTAAGTGCTAGCATCCTCATTGTTATCACCCACATTGATACTCTGTAATGAAATGAACACCTCCCTCAAAATTTTAGCTATCTCCCTTTGTGATTATTGCAAATCATTCTGCATTACCTATTATTCATTTTGCATATCGCACTAACCTCTTGCTAATGAATTTAAGATATCCTATAAACTCTACTCGTTGGCACTTATTTCCCCCATTATGATACTAGATTCTATATCTATTGGATGTTGGAGGTGAGGTCTTGTTGCTAAATATGTTGTCCAAGTACTCTGTTCTGGATATTAATCCTCTTTGGGTCACTATTTTTTATCTCTATATCCCCCTATGTAAGCTTGCTCTATTTTCTTTCTTTCTCTTTCTATTGCTCTTTTGTCTCTTTTACTCATGAAATTTTCAACTTAACCATAGGATGGCAGTGTTGAACCTAGATCTAATACCATGTAATGTTCTATCCAGTTTTTATTTTTTCAAATATCTAATTTTTTGGTGTTTTCTAGTTTTTGAATGCTTAGAAAATATAGCGTAGCAATATTGCATCATGCATAATTTCTATTCTACTTAACAGAAATACATGAAACTTCATAAATAGATAATAACAATTTTAAAATACAAACCCATTAAAGGAATTCGCCAAAAATAAAAGTCCCAAAGAGTTATGAAAATCTAGAATTTGCAACTTAATACATTGATCTACAACCAGGAAGACTGATTTTAAATTACAACTCCACCAATTGATGCTCCTTCAAAGTACAAATGAATATAATATGTCCTTAGACCCTAGGCACCCAAGGAGAAGAAATAATAAGCTCTGAATCCTAATCACCCAAGCCTCAAGTCCTCATGCCAAGCTGGATATTGGACGACCAGGTATAGGTGTACAACCTACCAAATGATATCCCACAAAATTTACCTAGAAAAACTTTGAAATCACCAAAGGCCAATTTCTAGGCTTGAAAAATGATAGCACCAACTTTGGTACAAACCCTAGCTCTATTCTTCACTCTAAATCACCCAAAAACAATCCAAAATGGTATGGCCTATTGAATATGATCAGAAATTTGACCCATCAATGAAATACTCTGAAAACCCTTGAATATTACTCTGAATCTTTCCAATAAATATCCACAATGAAGCTCCAATGCATTCCTTGATATGGAAATACCAATTATCATCTAGGGGTGATCTTTCACACCCAAAGATGATGTTCTTACTGGAGGTTTTCACCCCTACTAAGCACTAGAAACCCTGCAAGTTCACCTGCAAGTCTTCTCTCCAAATGGCTATAACAATAAGGTTATAACTATATAAAACTAAATAATTAATTTAACTTTATATAATTAAACTATTGAACATTAAAATTTTAGACCTCAATCAAACAACCTAACAATTGAATATAGAAATGGACACCCATTTCGGATATGAATCATACCATACCGTTCGTTCTAATAGAAACCCTAAAAACTAACTTACTATTAATAGTAACTATGCTCTCCAATGCTCCAAAAGACTCCAAAAAAATGGTAATTGAAGGCTCTCGACAACCTGAAGAAGACTCCACAACCTCCAATGGGCTCCCACACATCAATCTTAGCCTATGGAAACCCGTGAGCAGGCTAATCCCAAAAAATAAAACTAGCTGACTAGAGAGGGGACATTACAGTTTGCCCTCCCCAAAATTGTATGTCCCCAAGCAATTTCAACTTCGGATGTTATAATATCTACTCATTATCCAAGTAGCATCCTCCACCTAGAAAATTCTTCCACTAATTAGATATTCTCTTATCACCCTCTTCCTAAGAGTCTTCTCCTGGGAATCAATGATGGCTTCCAAAATAAGAGTAATTTTTCCCTACTCATCCAATGGTGGAAAATCTGAAGAAGGTACTACATTATGGCAAAAATCCTTTTAAAGCGAGATATATGGAAGACATTGTGAACTCTACTATCAACAGGTAACTCCAACTCATAAGCCACCTCTCTAACTAACCTGACTACCCTGAAGGATCCATAAAATTGTGGCTTAAGTTTCTCCTTTCCACTCTTCTTGAGAGTGGACTATTTGTAAGGCTGCAATCTAAGGTAAACCAAATCATCAACCTCAAAACTATGCTCCACCCTATGATGATTAGCATACATATTTTATCGATTATGAACCTATTGAATATTATCCTTCAAAGATATCATGATATCCTCACTATCCTATAGTAAATCCTTGGCTAGGCACTCTGCTATCACCAAGTAACAAGTCAATGAATTTGGGGGCTTCATACCCATACAATGTCATGAAATGAGTCATCCCAATAGATATGTGATGCATAGTGTTGTAGTAGAACTCACTTAGGTGTAGCCATATAATCCATACCTTCTACTACCCTAAAAATTAATTTTGAAGATACCCTTCCACCCATTTATTGACTATATCTATCTACCCATCTATATGTGGATGGTAACTGGTGCTGGGAGTAAGCTCGATTCCTCCTATTCTGAAGAGATCCCACAAAAACATACTCATGAACCTATTTTTCCTGTCATCGATGATAGTCTTAGGCATCCCATGCAACCTGAATACCTCCCTAAAAAAAAATATGCCACCTAATTTGCTATAGAAGTTTATGAAATAGTAAAAAATTGAGCAAATTTAGTGAGCCTGTCCACCACCACATATATGTAGTCTTTGCCTTGAGTCATAGGCAATCCAGTAATGAAGTCCATTGATATTCCTTTCCATTTTTTTTTAGGAATTGGTAAGGGCTACAATAAGCCAGCTGGATAGGTATGTTCATCCTTGTTCTGCTGACATATGGCGCACTCATGGATATATTGAAGGACCTCATTCTTAATACCCTTCCAAGTAAATCACTCTCTGGTGCTCCTATAAGTTTTGAAAAATCCTGAGTGACCAGTTGTGGGATCATCATGAAAACACCGGAGGACTTTCTTCTTGAATTCAGACTTTAGAAGCAATAGGATGCATTCCTTATACAAAATCAGCCCATGCACTACCGAATACCTATCATCCTGTAAAGTACCATCAATAAAACTGAAAGCCCACAAATCCTTAGCATACTCAGATATAATCTCATCCCTCCTATCTACAAAAACACCTATCATAGCACATAGATATGGTCTTCTGGATAATGCATCAGCTACAAAATTCTTCTTCCCCTTGATATAAATGATGTCAAAATCATAAGCATGCAGCTTACTCACCCACTTATGTTGCCTCTTATTGATGTCTCTATGATTGAGGAAATATCAGAGGTTATTATGATCGATCTTCACTGTGAACTTTCCCCCAACCAAATACTGCCTAAATTTGGTCAAAGCATGCATGATGGCCAACATATCCTTATCATATATTGAGTATTTGTGCTCTACACCCTTAAGCTTCCTACTCTCAAATGCTATAGGATGATTATTTTGTATCAATACTACTCCTATGCCCTCACCATAAGCATCACACTGTAATTCAAACAACTAAGATAAATCAGGTATAGCAAGCACTCAACAACACAACCTATTTGAAGTTATCAAAACACCTCTGAGCAGTATCAGATCAAGAAAACACCCCTTTATTTTTCAAATCTATAAGTGGGGCAGCGGTTTGAGATAACCCCTTAACAAACCTCCTATAGAACCCACATAAGTCAAATAACCCCTTAAGTTGTGTGAGGTTTGTAGGAGTATGCCATTCCATAATAGCCCTAATTTTCTCTGGATAAATGCACACTCCCTCTATGCTGATGATGTATCCCAAGTAAAGTAATTATTTCATCCCAAAATCACACTTGGACTCCTTAGCATAAAAGGACTTCTACTCCAATATACTCAATACCTCCTCTAGATGTTGTAGGTGCTCCTCCCATGACTGGTTGTATACCAGAATGTCATCAAAAAATATCAGTATGAATATCCTGAGTTGTCTATTGAATGTCATATTTATGTAGGACTAGAAAGTAGCAGGGGCATTGGTTAACCCGAAATGCATAACCAAAAACTCAAAATGACCAAAATGGCATCTGAATGCAATCTTCTCAATGTCCTACTCTCTCATCCTAATCTGATGGTACCCGAACCTCAAGTCAATTTTGGAGAAATAATAGGTGTCATGCAACTCATCAATGAGTTCACCAATGTGAGGAATATGATACCTATTTTTGATGGTTTTCTTATTCAACTCCTGTTAGTCAACACACATCCTCGAAGTTCCATATTTTTTCTTCATCAATACCACTGCAGATGCAAAAGGACTCTTACTAGGATGTATGTGACCTATATCTAATAACTCCTGAATCACCTTCGTAATTTCATTCTTGTGTTATTTTTGGTGTTTGTATGGAGTGGATATGGTCTTGGAACCATTCTCTAACTCTATAATATGCTCAGTACTCCGCTCTGGAGGTCTCCCGGGAGGTATGTCACTGAATACTCTATAATGCTTAGTCAAAGGTTTCTAAATATCTAGATGATAATCAACCTTCTACTGCTCCTTAATTATAGGCATGATGAGATATTCTACCGCCCATTCCACTTCATCTTTTCAAAACAATCTTTCCATTCTCCTAAGGAAAACAACTCTAGCCCCTCCATCATACATACCTCTCAAAATAATCTTCTTTCTTGTTGCCTCAAATTTCATCTCCATATTATGTAAATTCATTGTGAATTCACCTAGAGTACACATTCATTGCATACTAATAACCACATGTGTGTTAGCTTTATTTACCACATAAAATTCATCATTAAGCTCATACTCTCCCAACTTGATGCCCAATTTAGGAATATTACGGGTATAGTGAATGGAAGAACCATCTAAAACCATCACCCGAAATCCCTCAAGGACAAATATGGGAGAGATTTTCTAGCTTAGTCACCTAGTGCAAGTGCAATGCAAGTGTAAGTTAACCTTGAATAGGATCATAAATATATCCTACAAATCCCCTAACTCTATATGCAACCAGCAAACTAGGAATATGTAGTCAAACAGATATGGTGGCAAGCATATATACAAATATGTAAGAAATAAATCAAACCATGTACATGTAAGCAAATAATCATGTAAACCAAGCAATATACAAGAATACAAGGTGTGCAAGCAAGACAATCAATATTCAAGCATAATATCTTGCATAATATTGATTGGTTTTTAATGTTATTTTCAATAAAATAAGGTCAAGTGATAAGATCATAATCCAAACTTAGCAATGATGATGAATGGACCTAGCCACCTAGGCTTAAATTTTCCTTTCAACTCATCTTTGGCATTGGTGTTCTTTTTATTTTATTCGAGAACAAGATTGCAAATTTCAAAAGAGTAGGTATATACCTTATTATCATAAAATTATTGAAGCCTATTTTGGTAGCCCCATAGGTGTTCTAAGTTGTGGATGAACTTTTCATTAAGCAACTCAAGTTGATTAATGTAGCCTAAGCAATATTCATCACCAATAATATAATCTTATAGAAATATTCATTAGGGACTTCTAGCTCAAATGGAAATATGACCCATCCCATAGACCAAATCATAGGAAATTGCACCATTAGGAGTTCAAACACTAGTGCAATAAGACCATAGAGTAGGGTTGAGTTGTAAATACTAGTCTTGATTCATTTTGCTAACAATATTCTTAAGGACTTTGATCAAGGATTTACTAGATGCTTTGCCCCAACCATTACCTTTGGGATAATAGGGAGTGGATCACTTATATTGAATCTTGTACTTAGCACAAACCTTTTGGACATATTTGTTATTAAAAGGTGTACCATTGTTTGAGATTATGATAGAGGGAATTTTGTAGAGATATAATATTTGATTAAGGATGAACTTAGAGACTTGGTGTTGGAACCCCATACTAACATTATAATGTAATTCTCATATTATTATGTAATGATCCTTTTCCAACATGGGAACCCAATTCTAATGATATTTTATAATATTTTATAATGGTATCTGGCATTTGAGGTGCCCACACAAGTGGGGCTATTTTATGTAATTGTTATAAAGAATGTAATTATATGTTTGGTAGAATATTCTAGCTTGGGTGGCACTTTACATGTAAGCCAAATTTTGAGCATTAGGTTAGGGTTGCATGAAGTGTATCTTTAAAATACAAGGGGACATAAAAAAATGTATATTTTTGCATATTGAATCAAATTATTGAAGTAGGTTTCCCCCTTAAAGAGGCCAACGATTATGTATTGTGCTTTTGTGAGATTAATATAGATTTTGCATTTCCATTTCATATTGTAATATTTTGTTCTTCATGAATTGCTATTTTATTGCAATATCTTTGTGTATGTACTTATTTTAATTAGAAGGTTCCTAACAATTCGTATTAGAGAATTTTCCAGTGCCATGTTCCACTATGACTACAATACTTTTTACCATGTCATATTGACCTTTACGCATAAATTTTCCATGTTTTTATTTTTGTGGTTTTTATCCTAATTAAAAAAAACAACCCTTTTTTATTTTATTTTAAAATGTTAGAAATCATGTGTTGAGGGTTTTAAAATATCATAGAGGATTTATCATTATTGGCTAAGCTATATTACCCGTAAATCATATAGTGAAGTGAGGGGTGATTTGGCTCAAATACTCAAGCCTCAAACAACACTTATATACAAAATTGAGCTCCCTCATATCTTTGGGTATATACCCTATAATTAGGAGAAACCTTTATCCCCAAGAATATTTTTGACCATGTATCTATCCATAGTGCATCGAGCATAGTACTAGTGAAGATCACCCTTCTATACTTTTATAGAGGATGGTAGTATGCTCAAGGGTATGTGTGGAATCCTCCTTGAGTAGTGGCCTAAAAATTTGGTCTAAGCATTATCATTCATTGTTGCAATATAATATAGGGCTATGGAGAGTACATACTCCTTGGACTAGAGTACCCTATTTACATGAATGTTTTTCCTACACACCAAAAACCCTATTGTAGAAAGTGAGAATTTTAAAGAGACTATACTATCATATAATTGACAAAACCAAAATAGAAAAAATAATTGGTGGTGAAAGTAACAATCTAGATAGGTTCTATAAGTAATAATCAGATATCATTTTAGTCAAGGCCATAGTACAATAAAAAAAAAGTCTATTCATGCAAATGTCAATCACATAGCTAGTAACAATTAAGATAGAGTCTAACTATGCATTTATTTATAGTTGGAAATCATAACAATCATAGTATATGTCAACAATAAATTGTTGGAGGGACTAGAGGATCAATGAAGGAGTTATAACAGAGAGAATATATGGAGTAACTAAATCATTCACTTAGTAACCTACAAATTCAAATGTCCCATTTGGATAAAAAGTTACAAGGATGAAAGATCACATGCATGTTATCAGAACTAACCAAATTAAAACCAAATATAAAATTGAAGAAAAATTATTAGAGGTTGAAGAAAAATCAAGGGAAGCCCCAAAGGTATTTGAGCATATTAACACTGAAGTACTAGGTGGCATTTTAGTCAAAAAAGAGAACGGATTCCACCATACTCTTTTGAAATAGATACCCCATTTAATATGCCTAATTTAAAATTTTTCAAGTTTAATGGAAAGGATGTTGGTGGTTGGTTGTGTCGAGCAGATCAAAACTTCAAACTCCATAATGTACCTTCATATTTGTGGGTCACCATGGCATATTTTAAATTTGAATCTGAGGCTCTACAATTGTATCAATAGATACAAAACACAACTCTTCACTCTTCTTGGAAAGACTTTGATTCCTAATTACTCACTCATTTTGGTTCTAGTGAGTATGAGGACTTTACAGGATCCTTAACCAAATTATAAAAAAACTCTACTATTTGGGAATATCAAACTTAATTTGAAAACTGGCTAATAGGACATAGAGGTTGAGTGGAGTATTTTGTCAAATTTATTTTATCAATGGGTTGAAATATGATATCAAGGTAGAAGTAAGAATTTTTAAACCCTAGTCAATGATGCAAGCAATAGGATTGGTGAGATTAGAATAAGAAAATATTTTTCTCAAAGGAGATTGTCCAAAATTCTATAGGCCAAACCCACATTTCCATCCATGTTTACATCAAATACTAGTAATAAATCTCCACCAATTAGTGATTGACTAGGTGGAACTGGATGCTTGTATAGCACAAAACCTATGTTATAATTGTGATGAAAAATATTTACCAAATCATAATGTGTGCAATAGAAGTTTTTGTCGGATGTTTATGAGGCAATAACTATCAAATTTTCTAATGAATAAGAATATCATCATGAAGAGGAACATATGGAATAGTTTGATGTCCTAGAATAATCCCAACAAAAAATTTTGGTGCATGCGTTAGGAGGAATATAAAATCCCCAAACCATGAAGGTGATAGAAAACTTTAAAGGACAATGAGTCATAACTCTCATTGACTTTAAGATCACCCATAACTTCATTGACCTAAAGGGTTACCAAATAGGTAAATTGATATATTAATACTTGTAACTCCTTTGAAGTCATGATTTCCAATGGAGGAACTTTGTCTTGTAAGGGAAAGTGTGAATATGTTAAAATACAAATAGGGGATTATAATATTAAGGTAGACATGTTTGCCCTACCATTATTTGGGTGTTATATTGTTTTGGGGGCTCAACAGATGATATTTTGTTAGAATAAATAATTATTCTCTTAAGTTCTACTAGGATAGACTTACTTGAGTTACTACTCTTCCATGAATCAGGTGAACTCTCAGTTTAGACTAGTGAGTTGTTGTAATCCAATGGCTCTCAATGATCAACTTTGTTATTGATACAAAGTTGATCCATGGAATAAATAAATCAGTTCTATTTGTATCTTCAAATCTTGTAATGCTTTGTAGTTCTAATCTTAGGAAATTCTAACATGGTACCATAGCAGGATAGATTCTGCTAGGCATTCTCTCTTGAAGGCGGTTTCACAAACTGGTTCTTATCTTTTATATTTTTTTAAAAAGGAGTTTTTTTTCATATCTATTGTAGACTGCTCATATTTCATCTACAATTTTTTTTGTGAAAAACTATTTATGGTTCTATCTAATGTTGTTTTACAAGTTTATTTTACCATAATAGATTCTCTTTTAATTTTAGAAGATATTGATATTTGCCTCACTATAGGAACAAGTATTTGAAATTTTTTTACCAAATTGCAAATGCAATATAGGCATATCATTTTTCCATTTATTCCTACCATTTTTTTCTTGTTCTCCACAGATCACAGTACAAGAACACGTTGGTCCACCTCTCTTGACAACGCTTTTGCCTTGGCTCCTCCTTCGCAATTGTTGTGTCGTCTTCATGGAAAGTAAATTCATGGGCATACCTTTTTTTTTGTGGAGATCATTTAGTTTTGTGGCCTCTTTTTATCTCATGAATCTTTGTATTTTAATTAAAGTCTAAAGTATATTTTCGTGAGATATTTTAATATTTATAAAAGCACAATTGTTGTGTCTCATCTCAAGAGATATTGGGTCATTAATTTTAAATACCATAGTGCTTATACTTAATATTAAAACATGGCAAGTTATCTCCAATATTGCCAACATCTATATCTTGGAGCATGACGTTCTTTCTTCTCATATTCCTCAACAGACATTTCGAAAGGATATTAGAACTCGATGGAAGATAAATCTTAAATTATTTTCCCTCATAACTTTACTCTAAGCTTCACCTATTATCCATTCTCTGGAATTGCAAGAAACATATTCAAATATTATAAATCTGAATGTGATGATTATTGCTCTCCCATCCTAGCTTTCAATCATCATCGTTATTTTTTTTAATGTGTATGGTTTTGTTATGTTGTGTATTGCTTACCTTGTCTTATGCAGTGAGAAACGTAGCCTTCCCTTTGTGGTAATTTTGCAGATCAGTGAACGCTTGATGAACACCTTCGCATTTGTTATCTTCTCTTCGCACTCCCTAACGTCTTTCTATCGCTTTACGAGCACCTTCCCTGGCGTCTTCTGCATCATATTTTTAGGAAAGAGTAAATAAAGTATTATTAAATTTTTAATATTATTTGACATATAAATATCCTCTCGAAAATGTAGTGTAATCGTAGGTAAACATTGACGTCCTTTTGGAGTGCATCCTCAGAAGTGCAATGAACCTTCTCTCGTTGTTCATCGATGAAGTGCAGTAAAACACAAGATTCATGCTCTTTCGAGCCTTTTGAATACCCTTATCTTGTTGTTCCTTGACAAAGTGTAGTAAAAAATTAGATTTGTGCTCTTTCGAGCCTTTAGAAGACCCTTCTGTCACTATTTGAAGACCCATATCTTTTTTTGGACGAACGTCCAATCCAGGTCAGGTAATATTGTATTTTTTTATTATTTTTCTAATCCTCAGAAGTACAGTAAATATCCTAGGTAATCTAGCATCCTCGAATTATAGTGAAGAATGAGATTCATGCTCTTTCGAGCCCTTAGAAGACCCTTCTCTTGTTTTTTTATGTCTCTTGTGGGGTTCGAGTCACCTATTAAAAATTCAGTGGGCTCTTTCAAAGCCCTATAAGTGCTCTCTCAAGCCTTTCCATCCATTGAGAGGGTTAATTAATCAGATATTCTATTTAAAACTGGTTTTTTTTATTTTTATAATAACCAGTTTTAAAATAAAGATCTGCTCTTTGTATTTAAATATAACACCCTCTCATCAATTTGCTGTAATTTTTACTTCTTTAGTGCCTTTTTTTTGCCACTAAAAGAAAAAATGACAAGTTTGTAACCTCATAAATAATAATTTTTTTTGGGGGGGGGTTTAAAGGTGCCAACTCTTGCAAATTTTTTTCTAATGCTTCAAGGGGGGTTGTTATTATTGGTCATTGCTTCTTTCTTTTTTGCATCATTGACTTTGTTCTAATCCCTTTCTTAAATATTCATTACTCATAACAACAATAGGAGATATTTTTTTATGTGAAACTAAATGTGGCTTTTTTTCTTTTGGGCACTTGGTCATATATTTTCATATCATTTCAAGTATTTTAAAAAGAAATAATTTTCATACAATATATGCTTTTTTTTTTCAAATCGTATAAACTTAAATAAAGCAACAAAATAAAATATTTTCATAAAGGCACTTCAAAATTTATAATTACATATGTTCCAAATATTGGACTTCTCACTAACTTATAGTTTCCCTCAAGTAAGGGCGGGTTATTGAGAAATGTGATATATCGGACTGGCTGGTTATTATTGCATCAAAAGCCTATGTTCCACATATCAATTCTACTCATTACTTATATTTTCCCTCATGTAAGGACAAGTAATTGAAAAGAATAGGTATAAAGGCCTAGCCAATTTTTCTTGCTTCATTAGCCTATTTTAATATATCAAATCTCCTCATTTACTTATAGTTTCCCTCACGTTAGGGCGGGTAATTTGAGGAGATTGGTATTACTATCAGGATTTTGTTCCCTTATTTAAAGCTCCATTGTATTCTCTAAAAACTTGAAGTTAAAGGGAGGAATTATTGGTTCACTTCAATTTTTTTTGGAAAAATGAATACAATGAATACAATTGATCCAATCACCCCTCATAACTATCATACATGGAAACCCAAAATATTAAATCTCATTTCTCAAAAAGGTCTCACACGCCTGCTAGAAGAGAATCAACTTGAATTTGAAAAGGAATATGAAATATTTATTCATAAAGGAAAAATGTATGAAACAATGGGTATTATAAGCACTAATGTAAATTAAAGCTTATGGTTTCACATTATGGATTGTAAAACTCCATATGAAAGTTGGCATAAACTAAAGAACTTGTTTGGTAAATTAGATCAAATAAGGTCAATGCAGCTAGAGGTAGAATTAACAGCATTATTTCCTGAATACTTCAACAATATCGTTGACTTTCTCACCAGATTTAAATAAGTCCTCACTCAATACAAAGGTAGTGGCAAGAATAAAATAGAAGAAGAATGCATCTATCTAATTCTTTCTAAATTAAATGGTGTATTTCAAATTTTTGCAACCACCTTTCTATCTACAAAAGATGCTCTTGGTGCAAGTTTTAAAATGCCCTCCTTAGAGGAATTTTGTGATAGGCTAACTAGAGAAGAAACAAAACTTGCAAAGTATGAGATATCTTCCTCTTCCTCAAAAGCCTTAGTAGCATCCACCTCTACTAAAGAAAAATTCAAAAAGAAAGAAAGGAGTCCCATAACTTCTACTCACTACAAAAGGAATGGTCATTCTATGAACAAATGTTGGAAAATACTACAACAACTAGAGACAACAATGAAATAGCAAAATATAGAAACTAATAATCATATAGGAAAGGCCTTAAATTTTCAAGGTAATACCATAAACACTTCATCAAAATACTAGGTTCTAGATTTAGGAGCAACTCATCACATGACTTCCTCATATGAGTCATTCACTTCAATCTCCTCAAGTTCAACATGTAGCATAGAAGTTGGTGACTCATCCTTTATCCCAGTCAAAGTAAAAAGTGACATATCCATTTATGGTGGTTATATCAATAATGTTCTCTATGTACCAAATATTACAACAAATCTCCTCTCCGTCTATCAAATTTGTACTTATGTAAAATGCAAAACAGTTCTCTTCTTATCAATAGGAGTTGAGATAAGAGACTTTCAAGACCTAAAATCTCTCATAGCAAAAGGAGTTATTGATAACAACACTCACCTATTTCACTTTAAAGGATTCAAAAATTCATAATGGGCATCCTATTTTATTGTACATGGAGATCTTGAAAGCAAAATTTGGCATGAAAGGTTTGGACATCTCAGTTATAACTACCCAAAAGAATTGAACACCCATGAAATGGTAACATTATTACCTCAAGTCTCTTCTATTTATGGAGTATGTCTTGTATGTGCTCTTGGAAAGCAACATCAAGATCCTTTCCACCCAAGTGGTTCTCTAAAGGCCTCATCCCCTCTAGAGTTAATCCATAGTGACTTGATGGTCTTTCGAGAGCCTTCCTTCAAAGGAGTAAAATATGCTTGAAACTTAGTTGAAAATCTTCAAAGCCTTAGTTGAAAATGAGACCTTTTACAAAATCAAGCAAATTTGTATAGATAATGGGGGAATACTTCAATAATGAGTTCTCAATTTTTCTATCAGGTCATGGCATAATTCATCAATATTTTGTCTCCCATTATCCGTAGCAAAATGGCATTGCAGAGAGGAAAAATAGGACTTTAAAGAAAATGGCAAATTGTATTCTCCACTCAAGAGATATTCCAAAAGTTTTTTGGGCAGAAGCAATTAACTATGTAAACTATATTCAAAACTGCACACCTCATAAAGCTTTTGGCCATTTGACTCCTAAGGAAGCATGGAATGGCTCAAAACCTTATGCCTCTTTCTTCAAGATTTTTGGATGTACTACTTGGGCGCATATCCCAAAGAAGAATAGGAAGGCTCTAGATAAGAAAATCAAAAAACTCATCTTTGTTGGTTATTATGAGGAATTGAAATCATACAGGCTACTTGATCCCGCAACTTATGAGGTCTTTTTTCATAGGAATGTTCAATTTTATAAAAAATTCCCTCATAAAAATCCTCAACCATCCTCTTCCACCATTGATTCTCTTGAGCCATATCCAATGTTAGAGCCTCAATATAATGAAGAACCCACTTTAGAGATTAATGATAAAAATGACCAAGATGAGGATCCTATACTCCAAACTCCAACTCAAAGTCCTACCACTCCAATTACTCCTTCTATAATACCTAAATGGGCCCACATAATTGTTGAAGAAGCAACTCCATACATCAAAAATCTTCCATCATCCAGAGTAAGCAACTTCATAGGCTCTAGTCTTGTCTATCAGTCCATTTCCATAGATCCTCAATCCTTAAAAGAAGCAACTGGTATTAAAGAATGGGATGATGCCATGGAAAATGAATTCTCTTCCTTAATCAAAAATAAAACTTGGGATTTAGTTCCTCTACCTAAAGGAAGGAAGTTAGTTCACTGTAAATGGATTTACAAAACGAAATATGGACCTAATAGAGAAATTTACAAACAACAAGTAGTAGCACTATCATATATAGAGGCAAAATACAGGGTAGTAGTTTTAGCAAGTTAGGAAGCTCTTTGGCTTTGTCAGATACTAAGAGAATTTGTTTTTTCCATGACAATCCTATTACTCTTTGGTGTGATAATTAGAGCACAATTTATATTGCCCGTAATCCGGTTGAGCATCAGCATACCAAGCACATTTAAATTCACATGCACTTCATTCGACAGCATATTCAGAGAGGGGAAATGCACTTGGACTATATTCCCACAGAAAATCAAATTGTAGACATCTTCACCAAATCCTTTCCTTATCTGCATTACATTCAGTTGCGAGAGAAACTTGGAGTAAGGTAGATGCATTAGAAGGTACAAAATAGGTTTTCACCTCTACTTTCTTCTTATTGTTTCTTTTTCTTTGGAAGATGGTTTTTTCCCATGTGGTTTTTTTTACCATCTCTCCTATATGTAATAACATTGTACATGAGTACCTCATCAGGCCCAGTTGTTGGGACTCATTTCTTTTTTTCAATGAGGACAATCTTTGCCATCCGAAGACATGCCTCTTCATTTTTATTTTTGATAGATGATTTTTTCCCATGTGGTTTTTTTTACCATCTCTCCTATATGTAAAAATATTGTACATGAGTACCTCATCAGGACCAGTTGTTGGTACTCATTTATTTTTTCAATGAGGACAATCTTCGCCATCCAAAGACATGCCTCTTCATTTTTCTTTTTGATAAAAGGTTTTTTCCATGTGGTTTTTTTACCATCTCTTCAATAAGAATCATTGTAAATGAGTACATCATCAGAAACTGTTGCCGAGACTCATTTGTTACATTCACCCCTAGTATCACTTAAGGGGGGGTGTTAGAATAAATAATTATTCTCTTAAGTTATTCTAGGATAAACTTACTTGAGTTACCACTCTTCCATGAGTCTGGTGAACTTTTAGTTTAGACTAGTGAGTTGTTGTAATCCAATAGCTCCTAATGATCAACTTTGTTATTTATACAAATTTGATCCATGAAATAAATAAATCAATTCTATTTGTCTCTTAAAATCTTGTAGTGCTTTGTAGTTCTACTCTTGGGAAATTCTAACAGATTGTTGGGTCCATTATCATAGGATTTCTCTTAATTATGGATAAATTTCAGTTGATAGGGGATAGAGTACGCATTATGGGGCTTGAAGGCTAGGACTACTCAAATTGTGATGTCTCATAGGATGGAAAAACTATTGAAAAATTCAATCCATGGCATTGTAGCCCAACTATTTGCTATACAAGACTTAGACAATAGAGACAAACACCAGCATGAGGAATTATAATTATTATTGCAAAAACATGTCAGTTTTTGGAGAACCCATTGAACTACCTCCTCATCATACTCATGATCATGCAATTCAACTTATTCCTAGTAGTCTTCCTCTAAATGTATACCCTTATAGGTATGAATATGCCCAAAAATAAAAATTTGATAAAATGATGTAGAAACTTCTTGCTACAAGGGTTATTCATCTTGACATCAGTCCTTATTCTTCCTTATTATTTTTGGTACAAAAAGAGACGAGTCTTGGTGTTTGTGTATGGATTTTAGAGAACTAAATAAAATAATGGTTAAGTATAAATTTCCCATTCCAATAATTGATGATTTATTAGATGAATTGCATGGAGCCCAATATTTCTCAAAGTTGGATTTATTATCAGGATTATAGCTAAATCCTTAGAATCATCTCTAGTAGTAGAGGTTAGTGAGAAACTCATAGAGTAGAAATCCTTGTATCTCAAAGATAAGATAATTTTAGATAAATTTAATGAGTCTTGGCTAGGGGCTTCAACCTTGAGAAAATGGATTGATAGGAGTTGGAAGTGTCTATGAGTGATTCTATCCTTTCTTATCAAAGGTTTCTTCCTCGCCATTTTTTGGTCCAAGGAGGAAAGAGATAGAATCCTAAAAGGGGGTCCTTGGTTTATGGCAAGAGCAAGACTCTTACTTACTTACTTGTATGAATGGATTAGGATGAATGGATTACCCATTAAATTTTGGTAAATGGATACCTTTAAGGCAATAGGTAACACTTTGGTAGAAGTCCTTGAGATTTAAAAAACTACAAAATATGGATTCTTGGCTATTTATGCTTGAATATTGGTTATTATTGATATAAGTAAACCTTTACCAAAATTAGTCATTCTAAAGTAAGAGGGTAATTTTGTTAGCTTTTGAAGCTAAATACTAAAGATAAAATAACCACAAGATCTAAAATAAAGTTGCAATATGAAATATAAGATAATGGCAATATTCTAAATGTATAAAACTCATAAATAACTTCAACAATAACTCATATAATTGCCATTAACAAATGCTCACGAAAATTGTATCTCCATTGAATCAAGATCTCAAGTACCCATACTTACAAACACTCTCATACTACAATACATGTATCTTGCACACACACACATAGATACATATATAATGGAATGTGACTCTTCATATGGAGCACCCTTGGCCTTCACTCTTCTAGAGACTCTTCATCTTCCTATTCTATGGACTCATGTGCACATGGACTATTATGCACATTTACATTACCAAAATACTTTGCACACTTGTGCATTTATTACATTGCATAAAGTAAATACTCACACTCTAATCTAGGACACTCTTCTAATCTAAAGATGTACCCAAGGTGGTACATTAGCATGTACCAAATAATGTAATATATTCCAACACCCCCTGTATTACATTATTTGGTTATTGAAGACTTTAGTCTTCAATATAGTCTTCGTATTTTATCTTCAATCTATCTCTTTAAGATCAATTCTTGAACTTGCACAAAACAATTCTTGTTTTACCTTTCTGATGTGACTTCTTCTATTCTTCTTTTTCTTTCTTTGCTTTTGTATCTTCTTTGATGATTCACCTTCTAAGCATTGTGTTAGCAAATCATCACAATAATATAACTTAGATTTTTGTCTTGAATTCTTCAAACAAGTATCTTCTTTAGGTTTAGTCTTCATTTTGCCTTTCTTGATCTGACTTCTTTCCTTGTTTCTTTTCCTTCTTTGCTCCTGCACTCTTACTAGAGATTCTCCTTCAATATGATGAGTTAGTAGATCATAATAATATTGACTTGGATTTGATGATTCTTCCTTAAGATAATCATATGAAGCATTTATTTCAACCTGTATCTTTCCTTGAAAGAGTTCAAAAACAATTAATGAAAGATACATCATTAAACACTCTTCTGTAGTGAATACAATGATGTTTTGAGATTCCCAACAAGACCTAAAAAGTATTTCATGAAGATATCCTATAAAGGTAGTAAATTTCCCTTCCTTAGCTTCTTTGAGGAATAAACTCAATTTATCTTTTAGAACATTAAATATTTGATCTCCATCAATATTGGGTATTAAGCCATGTGAATAAAATCTGAATGCATGTAATATTTCTTCACTATCTTCATTAAATACCTTCTTCACTATTTCATCCATAGTTTTCCTGAGTAAGATAGCTTTGATAAAAATACTTAGCTTTCTAAGTTTTCCTTTAAGTTGAATCCCTTATTTCTCCCTAATTATGAATAGTAAGCTAAAGATAATTTTGAAAAAAAATTTTAAATCTCTAAACCTTTGAGGTTGACTACCTTATGACTCCCTAGTTTTGAATATATTATTTTCCTTGATAAAATCTTTTCAACTTCTAAATTTTGAATTGGAAGTTGAGTATATGAGCAAATACTAATTTTCAATCCTTCAAGTTCTCTACTCTTTATTTCTTTGTAGTTTGGGTGATAGACTAAGAATAATTTTTCAATTGTTAATCTTATAGTTTGCAACCTTTTATCTCCCGTGCTCCTTTTAGTGCAAAACTTGTTGAATTCCTTTTATCTCCCAAATCTCAAAAAATATAATTTCTTTTAATTCTAAATTTCTCAATCCTATGTTGGTGTTGAATTCCTTATAACTCCAAATTTAGAAATTTAGAAATTTCATAAAAAGATATTTGCAAGTTTTATATTCCTAATTTGATGTAGAAAACCTTATTTCTCCAATCTTATCAAATTGCAAATATTTCAAATTGTTTTGTAAATTCAAATAATCAAATTACAAAACTTCAAATTAATTCCTTCAATTCTTCAAACAATTTTCAAAATATTCATAAACTTTCAAATAGCAATAATCAAGTTTCTAAGGTTTCAAATATTAATTCAATATCTTATCTCTCCAAAATAAATAGTTTCACTTTAACCTTAGAAAATAATAATTTTATGTAACCTTATACCTCCTATCTTGAGCATATAAATAATTTTAAATAGAATGAATTACCTCCAAACTTGAATGCATAAATTCTCTTGGTCAATAGTGTTTGACCATCTCCTAATTGGTGCTCCTCCTTCTATGTTGTATGTATGGAGTTCTTGTTGTACTTTGGCTTGCCTTGGAAAGACTACTCTCTCTCCTCTTTGATTGGTCAACTGACTTCCAACCTTATAAAGGCACTCTAATTAATATGTTATCCCTGTTGTTGTAATTGAAATGGAAGTAATGCAAACCTATTTTTAGTCTTTAGTTTGACCCTTCAACTCCTTTGTTGTACGTATCTTGGATGGCTCTCTTGCATGATCCAAATGGAGTATCTCCTCCTTACTTGCACTCAGACTTCAATCAATGAGCTTCCTTGCACTCGCTCCTATTTTTGATGTTCTCTAAAATCAAACTTACACTTCACTATCTTTGGTACCTCAAAATATGCATCAACGTATCCTCTGTGAATGTTTGAATTGCTTCAATCCTATTGACCTTCCACTTCTCATGTGCCACATGGCACTCAATCTCTTCTATCGCTCCAAATTCACTCACCTTGTTCTCCTCAGGCGCTTATAATGTAACTCTACCCAGTTTGGTGAAATTATGACACTTTGGATGTTACACTTTACAAGTGTCTTACCTCCATCAAAGATTCAAATATCTCCTTTAACCTTGGTACAATCTTGGCACTTGGAGTTTGCCCTAGCTCATCCTTTCTAATGCTTTGTCTTCTCTACACATGTCCCTTCAATATCTTTTGCATGAAATATTTCCTTCAATCTTTGATGCTTGGAGTTTGCCCTAGTTCTTCAATGCTCTATCTCCTTTACATATGTTCCTTCACTATCTTTTGCAGAAACATCTCGGTTACATTCGTTTGAGCTCCTTGAGTGAAGCTATGGTGTTGGACCTTCAGCTTGGTGGCTTTATTTCACTTTTCTAGTGGTGGCTCTTCCTTGAGCGGTGGTGGCTCTTCCTTGAGTGGTGGTGGCTCTTCCTTGAGCTATGGTGGCTCTTCCAACTCGGTGGTGCTTTCACTACTCCAAATCGATGCCTCCTCATTTTCTTGCATGGTGGTTTCCTTAGTGTCTTTAGACACTCTAAAATTTGCTCTATTTTGAGCCCTTATTTGGTCTTCTATTTTCTTAGAAAAATGCCCTTATTCGGTTTCTTTTTACTCCAATAAATTTGCACTTTTATGAGCTTGTAAAAACAACATTTAATACTAATATTATTTCCTCCTTATTTCTCCTTTTCAAGTAAGATTTAACTTAGATCTTTGTTGTTTTATTTTTGCAGATTTTAGGACACAAATGCTACCACCTTCTTTTGCTTGAAGACTCTCTATTTCAACTTCCTTTTTCAGAATTTAATAAAGCTAATATGGTGCTCTCAAATACTTAATGTAGACTGGTTTTAATGCTCAAATAATAAACTTATGTAGCACCAATATCACATACCTTTTTGGTCTCCTTTTGTAGCTAATTTCCTTGGTGATTTGATTCACCCTTTTGCTATCTCGATCTTGTAAATTTTTTAGCTTCACTTCCTTTCACTTTGTTTCTCTAAACTTATCAATTTTGCAGCTCTAATTGCTGCCCAAATACCAACTTGCTCGCTGCCCAAAAAATCTCTCAAATCTACCCCAAAGTTCTCCAAAATGCAACTCTATTTTCTTCTTCTAATGTTGCCCACAAAATCTGATTTTTGTGGCTTCAAATCTCCTCCAAATTCATTCTCTCAAACTCTAAAACTTGCAACTATTAGTGCTACCCAAATGCTGTCCAAAATTCTGCAATTTTATAGTCAATTCCTCCTTTGTTTTGCTATCCAAAATTGCCTCAAAATTCTCCAAATTGCTGCCTTCTTTTGCTGTCAAGTCTTCCTTCAATTTTTTGTTCAAGGGCACTTCAAAATCTGCCCAAATATTCTCCAAATCGCAACTCTATACCTTCTTCAATTTGTTGTCCTATGACCCTTCAACTTCTACCTCAAAAATCAGCAACCTTCTTCTTTTCAAATCAACCTTCAAAATCTTTGTGGTTGTCCTCAAAATTCTCAAAACTATGGCCTCTTCAATATTTCTTTCTCCTTCAATATTCTTGTCGAATTCTGACTTCAAATTTGATATCTTCCATTGTCTTCTTCCTCAAGAATTTGAATGTCTTGAGATCTTCAAAAATCTTCTCCAAAATTTGGCAACCTTCTTGCCAAAACCTTCTTCCTTTTGGGCTTGTTGTCGGATGACGATAATTGTCCCAAATCCTTCTTATCAGAACCTTCTCCTTGCTTGCAATATTCTTCCTCTAGCTTTCTTCAAATCTCCTCCAATGGCCACTTCTTCAACTTTACAATGAGGCTTTCTCTAGCCTTCTTCTTCTACTAATTCTCTTGAGACCTCTTCCCTTGGGTCTTCTAATTCTGCAGCTCCTCAATTCTTCTTCTCAAAACTTCAATGAGACCTTTCCTTGGTCTCTCTAATCTTCCAACTATGGAAATTCTACAATGAGATCTCTTTCTTGGATCTCCAAAATCTATTGCTTCTCAAATCTACAATAGGACCTTTTCTTAGTCCTCTATCTTCAATCTTCAATCTTCTATGGGGACCTCCTACATGGGTCTCCTCAATATTCAAATTCAACAATGTCACTACCCAATATTCCCTATCCCATTTGTAAGTATATTTTTTTAACAATATATTATTTACTCACATGCTTGTTAATAAATGGTTAGCCCTATTTATCAAGGACTATTCCTAAGGATCGGCCAAAGACCTTAGTGACCCTTAACTCAATTACTAGTCCCTTATCCATGATGAATCCATTTATTCCTACTATATCCACATGGGGTACACCCATCCCTACAACTTACATATGTCTATATATGTAATTGTATTAGGTGTAGTGCAATATTAAGTTATCGATCTCATGATTCCAACAAGCTAGCTTATCCCTTTCAATATATCAAAAAGGGGTGCACCAATCTCTACATTGTACATAAGTCCATCTATGTAGGTGCACTAAGCATGTTGGGTTTATACTATCTATCTCATATCCTAGATGAACTAGCATCCTCCTCAATAGGTCTCACTCAAAGTCTAAATCCATGGACACAAAATCATCAAATCTCTTTTCCACACTACTAGGGTTCATCATGAAAGAACTTATCCCAAGCATGGCATGAATTATTTAAATATTTCTCAACTATTTTTTATGAAGTAACTTATAATAGTGTAAACCCCCTTAAGTTATCCTTCATCGAGAAGTACCCATATAGTACCTCCTAAAAAATTATGCATTCAAATTTTACTTTAGAAAATTTATATCCATAAGATTATTTTATTAGGAAGACTAGGTTCAACCCTAACCCAAAACTCATTCCATTCTAAAAGGATCATAAAGATTTAAATACTTTTTTGAAATATGAACGCTATACTTTAGATTAACATCAATGTTCATACTAAATTAAACCATTATAAACCTTCATGATGCATTTAATATAAATCTAGTACCATGCTTAAATAAAATTACTTCAATAACATTTCACCATGATCTACTTTTGACCAAACATCTCTTCAATGACTATTATATCTCATTCATATAACAATAGTTTCCATACATTTCCAATGTAAGAGACAACTCTTTCTAAATTTATTGCCAACAATAAAGATAATAAACCTTTAGCATCAAAATATTTGAATCATAATACAAAAACTTTGTTGGTTCATAACCATCTAATCTTGTTGATATGTTTTAACATAGAAATCAATAACTAGATATCTATGTTTTTATTTAAAAGGATCTCTCCCTTTACAAGAGATACAAACAACAATGTTAATTTCAAAAAATACATCCCAAGTATGCTAAATTCAAATGATTGTTCAAAGATTACAATGTCCATTCCAACACATGGACTTAAAATAATAATAATAATATAAACTCTTTCTTCTATCCTTCGAGTGCTCCAAAAGTCCTTCCATATTTGAACTCTCTTTTAACCCACCAAGAAGGAGATTAATCAAGGGATCATAATAGCTCTCTATCATGAGAGTGCATTTCTAAATGCAAGTATTTCTTTTTCTTTGCTTGTAGTATTTCTAAGTAAATCAAGACATATTTTATTATGTTTATCTTAATAAACTACAATTACATGCATGCTCTCTATCTTTACAGAGTTGTAATCCCAAAAAAAACCCTATAATTTATTTTATAAACAGTGGACTCCGTGGCTCACAAACTAAAGAACCCAAAGCATATTTTAAAATTTCAACAACACCCCATTACCCTTTCATTTTTTAAAAACTAGAATTTCACAACCATTCAATTTTAAACTTAATTAAATTACATCACATACTTTTGGAAAATAAAAAAGGCATAATCTAATTGTTTTCTCAAGGGCATTCTTTTTCAAAATGATCTATCAAAATATCCATAAAATCTACCATTTTCTATGGTTATAATAAAATCTCTTCACAACAAATGTATGGGCATCATATTGAAAATATGAAATCAGTAGTCATCAATTTTAACATTTATTTTCATTGAGTTAAACTTATTATATTGAGAGGTATTTTTAAATTAAAATAAGTCTTGTATATTCATTTTCCTTATTTATAAATGAATACATAATGACAAGCCCTGCACAAATTATATCCATTTAATCTGAGACTGAAATTTCAAGCTATGTTTCTCATTCAGTTCCATAAAAATAGAAATTCATTATGGAGTGTACCATGCAATACTATAGTTTAGACAATAATTGAAGTGAACATATGGGTTGCTATCACTCCATACGTGCAACCACAAACTCTTCTCAAGCTTTGTAGTACATCTAAGATGTCAATCGAGATCCATGCATTTGACCAAATGAAGAATATAATTTAAAAATAAATATAGTATCACAAAACTATCTTAACTTACCGTCTCCTATAAATGGAAATGAACTCCACTCACCATTTTCACATCCAAAGCACATAGTATGCAAAAGAAACTAAAGAAAATATTTCTATAAGAAAAATGTGTTCAGCACACTATTCATTACACATCATTGTCAAATTCGCAGTAGTAATCAATTGTGGCTATCATATCTAGATATTAAATATAATATAAGTATGTTATCATAAATACAATAAGTAAATAACCTAGATATATCTCTTCTAAGGTTTCAACATTATATTCTGATTGCACTTACAAAGAAAAAACTTTAGAGGTTTATTCACTCCTAGTCCCCTTTCAGAAGATGAATTCATTTAACCAAAGATTCTAAAAAGAAGAAAACACTCAATAGAGTATTGAAAAACATACATCAAAATAATTTTCTACTAAAACATGAATACTCAATTCTAACAACATATTGTTGATCTCAGCAAGTTGAATGGTGCATGAACAAAAATGTTTAAAACTTAAACGAGAAGTTTTCAACAAAATGAACCATACCACTGGAGAATTAATTGAGAATTTAAAATCAACACACTAAGCCCCAAACCATAAGAACAAATTTTTTGAAGCCTACCTCGTAATTACAATATGAATTTAGCAAGTTTTTTTATCTAAAATGACCAGTCCAATTTTTATTTGCTAGCTCCCTTCAACATCAAACCAAAAACACCCAAAACTTCCATATTGTGTGCCTCTTCCCTCTTTATTCAACTCTAACTCAAAAAAAGTAACAACTCTCTCCCCCATCATCCAATTCTACCAGGACATTATTGAGGGTGTGTGTTATCTAAACATCCACTACGCACATCTTCCCCTCTTTCTTTTGACACATGATGGAGCAATGCTAACCAACCAAAAACAATTAAATATATAAACATATATACATTCCAAAGTTTTTACTAGAGTCACAACTGGATATTTTAATATTATTCATTCTTTTCTTGATTGCTAGCTTAGCAACAAGCTCCACCATAAAGTAAGGTAATAATTCAATTAACCAAAACCAAGTCATCAAGACCATGCTTAATGAATCTCTTCTACAAGAAGTATTTTTTTCCTTTCCATGGTGGAAAAAACAAGAATCCTCAATAAAAATATTAATGAAAAACCTTAATCATTATTGAATTCAAGCAAGCATAATAATAATCTTTCCTTATTAATGCTAAAGTAATAATGCCAATCAAAAGATAAATTCCCTTATATATTTTTTTTAAATAAAGAAACAATAAAATATTGCAATGAATCTCTCTATATCAAATGAAATCTCATCTAAAAGAAGATTTTATCAAATAAAATCACATCAAAGAAATATTATCAAGCAGCAAACAAGTTTCATCCAAAATTTAGTATATTTCCCTCATGCAAATCATGATATGCAACTACATGAAAAGAGCATTCATCCATGTTGCTCTGAGTCATTCGATGAATAGATCATCACATAATTTCCTTTTCTTATGGCATCCCATTCTTAGTGGTTAGTTATTTCTTCCATCCATGAGAAATTTTATTCCTACAAACGTGCAAATCCATTAGTAGCATCATAGTCTTACATCTCATTAATAAGGTAACATATCAATTCATAAGTCCATCCTATGAATAAGTTCTCCAAGGGAGGGTCATGACATACTACCTCCCTTAGGCTAAATACAGTCCTCTATGTTTCTTCAAAGTCCAAAAATTAAAACCATTACATTTCTTTTTCAAACAAAAACAGAAAGTTTCTCTACATATACGTCACTTTCTCCTAAGTGGCATTTTTGTCAAAATAGTGGTCCCACTGGACCTTACATTACTTCAAAGTCCTCTTCCTCATTGCATTGGAGTATAACTCTAGGATCTTAACTGGACACACCTTAATGGCCTTTGGGTCTACCATCTGTAGTTTAGAAAAATTCCATACATGATCATGATTAGCAATGCATTTCCTAAGCAAGGATATATGGAAGGTGTCATGGATATTCGACAAACTAGGTAGCAAGGCGAGTCTATAGGCCATAGAACTAATATTTTCCATGATTTTGAAAGGTCCAACAAAATGAGGATCTAGTTTTGTGGACTTTATGGCACTCTTCTTAGGTCTCACCCTCAGGAATACTCTATCACCCATAAAAAACTCTCTTGGCATCCTCTTTAAATTAGCATAACTTTTTTGATGATCTATGACTTTCTTAAGCCTCTCTCTAATCATCCTTAATTGTTTCTCCATTTTTCCTAACCATGTCTAGCCTAAGCACAACCCGATCCTCTGTATTGTCCCATGATAATGGTGTCCTACACCTCTTGCCATACAAGGCTTTGAATGGGGCCATGCCTAAGGTCGAATGATGGCCATTGTTATAAGCAAATTCTACCAGGTGTAAATAGTCTTCCCATCAAGACTTATGATCCATGCAATACATGCGAAGCATGTCTTCCAAGACCTAGTTCACCCTTTTAGTTTGCCCATCAATTTTTGGATGATACGTAGAGCTAATGTTTAGTCTGGTACCTATGGCATGATGTAGAGCTTGCCAAAACTTGGATGTAAACCTGGAGTCCCTATCTAAAATAATCACCTCAGGAAATCCATGAAGCCTAAATATTTCCTTGGAAAATCTATTAGCCACAATCACGACATCATCCTTGGTATTTATCGGTATAAAATGTGCAACCTTAGTCAATCTATCAACTACAACAAGGATTGTGTCATGTTGGAACCTGGTTTTAGGCAAACCTACAATGAAATCCATTGAAACAACCTACCATTTCTAAATGGGTATATCATGTGGGTACAACAGTCCTACAGGATGTCCATGTTCAACCTTTACTTTCTAGCATTCAAGGCATTGGGCAATGAATTCAATGATGTCTCTCTTCATCCCTGGCTAGTAAAAATTTTCTTCATGTTTTCTCTCATCTTTGCTCCCCCTGGATGAGCAAAATAAGGAGATCTATGCACCTCTTGCATGATCATTCTCCTTATATTGCCTACTTTGGGGATCACTACTCGATCCTTGAAGCATAGAAGACCATCCTTGATGCCAAAATACTTGATTTATTTGGGTTTCCTCTCTATTTTGACCCAAATTTGGTTGTAGTACTCATCTTGATATTACATTTCTTTGACTTGATCTATCAAGTCCATGTGGTTGTGGGTCAGAGCAACAATGTGTCTTCTCCTACTTAGGGCATATGCAACTTTATTTTTATTTCCCTCTATGTATTCAATTCCAAAGTCGTATTTAGCAAGAAACTTCATCCATCTCCTCTGCCTAGCATTAAGCAAAGGTTGGGTAAGTATATACTTCAAAATTTGATGGTCAGTCCTCAACTCAAAGGGTCTTCCCACTAGATAATTTTGCTAGAACTTGAGAGCATATACAACTGTTGCAAGTTCTAGATCATGTGTATCATAATTAACTTCATGCCTCTTGAGCTTCCTCAAACCATAAGCTATGACTACCCCCTCTTGCTAAATTACTTCACCCAAACCTTCAAAAGATGCATCCGTGCATACTGAGAAGTTACCCTGAGGGTTTGGAATCTTCAATATGGGTGTCAAGGTGAGTTTTTTCTTGAGCAATTCAAAAGTTGCTTCACATTTATCTGACCACTTGAATTCCTTTCCCTTTCTCTAAAGGTTAGTTATTACAGAGGCTATCTTGGAATAATCCTTCACATAGTGCCTATAATATCCAGTTATACCCATGAAGCTTCATACTTCAATCACATTTGTGGGCATTGGCCAATTCAGTATTGCATATATCTTCTTCGGATCTATCGTGATCCCTTCTATTGACACTATGTGTCCTAAGTATTGTACTTCTAACACATAGAAGTCACACTTAGATAGATTCCCATAAAGTTGATTCTCCCTTAATAATCTTACATGATTCTAAGGTGCCTATCATGATCTAACCTATTTTGGAAATATATTATAATATCATCCAAAAATATAAGGACAAATTGGTCCAGCTGTCTCCTGAATATACTATTCATCAAGTTCATGAATGTTGATGGAGCTTTCATTAGTCTAAAAGGTAATATTGTAAACTTAGTGTTCATACCAGGTTTTAAATGTTGTTTTATAGGTATCTTCTTCTCGTATTCTCAATTGATGATAACCGGATTTCAAATCAAACTTTGAGAAGATGATGGCATCCTTTAGTTGCTCAAAAATATCTTCAATCCTAGGAAAAGAATATTTATTTTTTATGGTTGCCTTGTTTAAGATTCTGTAATTTATGCATAATAGCAAGGAACCATCATTCTTCTTAACAAATAGCATGGGTGTGCCCCATGGTGACACACTCAACCTAATCAATCCCTTCTCCAGCAATCCTTGTAGTTGTACCTTCAACTCTTGCATCTCAATGGGATTCATCCTATAAGGAGCCCTATGAATAGGCTTTATTCCAGGTTTTAGCTCAATAGTGAAGTCAAATTCACATTTTGGAGGAGTCCAGGTAAGTCTTCTGGAAACACATCTCTAAATTCTTATAGCACTAGGTATTTCCCAAATACTTCCTCCTTTTTTCTCTTTAATTTTGTTAAGCTTAACTACATAAATTATTCCTCCCTTTCTAATGGCTTTCTTTAGTTGCATTGCAAAGAGGATATGGGGTTGGAAAGTCCCTTGCTAGCTATGGACTCTTTGTCTTTCCCTACCATCTTCTAAATAATCAATCCACCTTTCCTAGAAATTGATCACAACCCTTCGAGCTTGTAGCCAATCCATCCCTAAGACTACGTCAAAAGTATGTAGCAATGCTACATAAAGACATCCAATGGTAGTACCACTAGGTAAGGTAATTTTAGTCATAGGGTAACATTGATCCACATAGTAGGTTTATCCAGAACCATACTCAACCTTCCACCCATGTGCCAAGATTCTTGGCCTTTTCGGTATATCCTTGACCAAACTAGTTGAAACAAAGCTATCAGTAGCTCCACTATCTATTAGAATTTTTATATTTTACCAAAAATCTTACCCTTTAAGAGCAAAGGAGTGGCTTTCCCTTCCAAATTATGACTTCCTATTATTGCATAGATCTTATGAGCAAGTTCCTTTTGAATAGGTTCCTTTCCCTTTGAGCTTGGTCTTGCTTTGTACAGGCAATGATTGGAATAGTGTGGGCCTCCACAATCATAGCATCCACCCTTGGGGATTGGGTGTGCTCCCTACTTCTGTCCCTCTACTTTCTCTACTAGTGGAGGGTTGGGTTATCTCTGAGGATGTAGCTTGTTATTGTTGTTGTTGAGGTTATTAGTGTTGTTGTTCTTTCCCTGGAATTTCCTCTTAAAATTTCCTTGTTTCCTGTCATTTCTTTTATCATGCCTTGGGAAACTTTTGTTTGTCTGTTCTCTCTCCCATTTCATGAAACCAACACTATTTCTTTTCCTGAGTGTCTTTTGATCTTGCTTAGATGCCCCTTCATAGTCAAAGTAGGGCTTTAGATAAGTCTCTAATTTTCTAGCCAGATCGTAAGCCTTCTATAGAGTTTTAGGCTCATGCATATTCACTTCATTCCCAATCCTAGGATCTACCCCCAAAATGAATTTGTGGATTTTCATCTTCTCATCGTATGTGGGAACATACTTCAACAACTTAACAAATTTTTTGATAGTAGGCCTCCACCATCTTATTTCCTTGTCGAATATTGGTGAAATCCTCAAATTTCTTGGCATAAAAATGCTCCGTGAGGAACCTATCCTTAAAGGCTACAATAAAATCCTCCCATTTTAGGTCAACTACCTCAATATTTTATTCCCCACTAAAATTTTCCCACCAATCCAATCCAACACCCTATAAATATAAAGTGGCATATGATGTTTGGGTCCTAGTGGAGTAATTCTTCATAGTGAAGAAAGTTTCCAATTCCTTCAACCAAGCTTCGACTACATCACCTCCTTCTTCTCCATTAAACTTGGAGGATCATACATGCTTCAAATATTTAGCTATTTCTACCTCCAACCAAGCTCTGGTCTCTTATGCATTTGTAGGAGAATCATTAGCATGTGTAACTCTAAAGCCCCTAACCCATAAATCCTGATTTACTATGGTTTCTAATAGTTGTCTCTATTTTTCCATTTTGTTCTCGAATCATAGCAAATATTGTAGTGAGATTCTCCCTCTCACTTGTAGAATTACCTACACCTAATCTGGGGTCCTAGTATCAACATTATTCTATTGTATCTGTCTCTTCGATGGGACAACACTTCCTCTCCTTGTTCTTGGTGCCATTATCCCTAGCCACACACAAGAGAGAAAGTTAGAATTAGTTCACAATTCCTTATTCGAATTGTACCACCTATTATTCAATAGGTACATCATTAGCTTGATTATTAAACGGAGTTGGTTACCAACAATTACCCTATCTCCATTTTATGTACAACCTGTATTAGTGATTTTTATACTCAAAATTCTTTCATCACCTAATCTAGCTATATCTAGTTTTTATCCAAAGAAGATTATAGTCTTACGACCATGATCTTTGATACCAAATGTCACTACCCAATATTCCCTATCCCATTCATAAGTAAGTTCTTTAACAATATATTATTTACTCACATGTTTGTTAAGGATTAGTCAACCCTATTTTCCAAGGACCATTCCTAAGGATCAGCTAAAGACCTTAGTGAATTTTAACTCAATTACTAGTCCCTTCTCCACAATGAACCAATTTATACCTACTAGATCTGACATAGGGTACACCCATCCCTACAACTTACATATGTTTGTTTATGTAATTATACTAGATGTAGTGCATGATTAAGCTATCAATATCATGATTCCAATGAGCTAGCTTGTCTCTTTCAATGTGTCGAAAAGGGGTGTGTCAATATCTACATTGTACATAAGTCCATCTATGTAGGTGCACTAAGCGTGTTGGGTTCAGACTATCTGTATCATCTCCTCGATGATCTAGCCTTCCTCTCAATACGTCTCACTCAAAGTCTAAATCCATAGACACAAAATCATCAAATCTCTTTTCCACACTACTAGGGTTTATCATGAAAGAACTTATCCCAAGCATGACATGAATTTTCTAGATCTTTCTCAAATACTATTTGTGAAGTAACTTATAATAGCATAAACCCCCTTAAGTTATCCTTCATTGAGAAGTTCCCATATAGTACCTCCTAAAGAATTATGCATTCGAATTCTACTTTAGAAAATTTGTATCCATAAGATTATTTTATTAGGAAGACTAGGTTCAACCCTAACCCAAAACTCATTCCATTCTAAAAGGATCATAAAGATTTAAATACTTTTTTCACATATGAACGCTATACTTTAGATTAACATCAATGTTCATACTAAATTAAACCTTCATGAACCCCCATGATGCATTTAGTATAAATCTAATACCATGCTTAAATAAAGTTAATTCAATAACATTTCACCGTGATCTACTTTTAACCAAACATATCTTCTGACTATTATATCTCATTCATATAACAATAGTTTCCATACATTTCCAATGTAAGAGACAACTTTTTCTATATTTATTGCCAGTAATGAAGATAATAAACCTTTAGCATCAAAACATTTGAATCATAATACATATTTGTTGGTTCATAACCATCTAATCACATTGATATGTTTTAACATAGAAATCAATAACTAGATATCTATGATTTTATTTAAAAGGATCTCTCCCTTTACAAGAGAATCCAAACAACAATGTTAATTTCAAAAAATACATCCCAAGTATGCTAAATTTAAATTATTGTTCAAAGCTTATAATGTCCATTCCAACACACGAACTTAAAGGAATAATAATAACATAAACTTACTTTTTTCCTTCGATCATGTGCTCCAAAAATATTTCCAACTTTGAACTCTCTTTTAACCCATTGAGAAGGAGATGAATCAAGGGATCAGAACAACTCCCTAGCATGAGAGTGCATTCCTAAATGCAAGTATTTATTTTTCTTTGCTTGTAGTATTTCCAAGTAAATCAAGATAAATTTTGTTATATTTATCTTAATAAACTGCAATTACAAGCATGCTCTCTATCTTTACAAAGTTACAATTCCAAAAGAAACCCCATAATTTATTTTGTAAATAGTGGGCTCTGCACCTCACAAATCAAAGAACCCAAAGCATCTTTTAAAATTTCAACAACACCCCATTATCCTTTCGTTTTTTAAAAATTGTAATTTCATAACCATTCAATTTTTAACTTAATTAAATCACATCACATACTTTTGGAAAATAAACAAGGCATAATCTAATCATCTTCTCAAGTGCATTTTTTTTTAGATTTCTCTATCATGGGCTCCATAAAATCTATCCTTTTCTATGGTTATAAGAAAAAAAATTCACAACAAATGTATGGGCATCATATTGAAAATATGAAATCAGCAGTCATCAATTTTAACATTTAATTTCATTGAATTAAATTTATTCTATTGGGAGGTATTTTTAAATAAAAAGAAGTCTTGTATATTATTTTTCCTTATTTCTCAATGAAAACCTAATGACAAGCCCTGCATAGATTATATCCATTTAATCTGAGATCGAAATTTCAAGCTACATTTCTCATTTGTTTCCATCAAAATAGAAATTCGTTGTGGAGTGTACAAATCAATACTATAGTTTAGACAATAATTGAAGTGAACATATGGGTTGCTATCACTCCATACGCGTGATCACAAACTCTTCTCAAGCTTCGTAGTACATCTAAGACGTTTATCAAGAGCCATGCATTTGACCAAATAAAGAATACAATTAGAAAATAAAAAATATCACATAACTATCTTAACTTACGATCTCCTATAAATGGAAACAAACTCCACTCATCATTTTCACATCTAAAGCATATAGTATGCAAAAAGAATTAAAGACATTCTTTGTATAAGAAAAACACATTCAACACACTATTCATTACACAACATTGTCAAATTCGTAGTAATAATCAATCGTAACGATAATATCTAGATATTAAATATAGCAAAAGGATATTGTCATAAATACAATAAGTAAACAACCTAGATATATCTCTTCTAAGGTTTCAACATTATCTTCCGATTGCACTTACAAACAAAAATTTTGCAATTTTATTCACTCCCATTCCCCTTTCAGAAGATAAAATCATTTAACCAAAGGCTCCAAAAAGAAGCAAACACTCGAAAGTACTAAAAAACATAAATAAAGACATTTTTCTACTGAAACACGAATACTCAATTCTAACAGCATACTGTTAATCTCATCAAGTTGAATGGTGCATGAACAAAAACGTTTAAAACTTAAAAGAGAAGTTTTTGACCAAACGAACCATACCACTAGAGAATTAGCTAAGAATTTAAAATCAACACATTAATCCCCAAACCATAAGAACAAATTTTTCAAATATTACCTGGTAATCATAATATGAATTCAACAAGTTTTTTTTTAAATGACTAGTCCGGTTTTTTTATTTGCTATCTCCCTTCAACATCACACCAAAAACACCTAAAACTTCCATACTGCACTTCTCTCCCCTCTTTTTTTGACTCTAACTCAAGAAAAGTAACAACTCTCTCCCCCCATCATCTAATTTTGTCGGGACGTTACTAAGGGTGTGTGTTATCTGAACGTCCACTACACACATATTTCCCCCTTCTTTCGAAGCATGATGGAGAGATGCCAACCAACCAGAAACAAATAAATATATAAACATATATGCATTCTAAAGCTTTTACCAGAGTCACAACTGGATATTTTAATATTATTCTTCCTTTTTTCTTGATTGCTGGCTTAGCAACAAGCTCCACCATAAATTAAGGTAATAATTCAATTAACCAAAACCAAGTCATTAAGTCCCTACTTAATGAATCTCTTCTACAAGAAGTATTTTTTTCCTTTCCATGGTGGACAAATACAAGAACTCTTAATATAAATATTAATGAAAAACCTTAATCATTATTGAATTCAAGCAAGCATAATAATAATCTTTCCTTATTAATGCTAAAGTAAAAATGCCAATCAAAATATAAATTCCCTTGTATATTTTTTTAAAACAAATAAACAATAAAATCTTGCAATGAATCTCTCTATATCAAATGAAATCTCATCTAAAATAAGATTTTATCAAATAAAATCACATCAAAGAAAAAGTATCAAGCAAAAAAAAAATTCATACGAAATTTAGTATATTTCCCTCATGCAAATCATGATATGCAACTACATGAAAAGAGCATTCATCCATGTTGTTCCCAGTCGTTCAATGAATATATCATCACATCATTTCCCTTTCTTATGACATCTCATTCTCGGTGGTTAATTCTTTCTTCCACCCACGAGAAAGCCTATTTTTGCAAACATGCAAATCCATTATCATCATCATATTCTTATATAAAATAGGTGTTTACAAAACTAAACATGAAATAGCCTTACATCTCATTAATAAGATAACATATCAGTTCATAATTCCATCCTATGACCAAGTTTACCAAAGGAGGATCATGACAAACAGTCTTCAATCTTCAATGAGACCTCTTTCATGGACCTCCTTAATCTGCAATGTCTACTATTTTGCTGCAACTCAAAACTAATCCCTACACGAGGAAAGCACATAGACTTTCAAGAAATCGAAGGTGAAATTATTCTCTATCTATTGTAGGAAGCTTCTCAACTTCTAAGAACTAATTTTTTGCAACAAAAAAACTTAGGCAATAGCAACCAAATGTATTCAAATTTCCAAAATTCTAAAACCAATAAACTTCACTAGTTATCCTTAAAATTAGTGGAAATAAATCTATGTTGAGTCTTAGTCTTCACAATTTTTCCTTCAAACCTATGGAAATACTAGCCAAATAGCAATCTAGAATCTTCTTCAATCTATCAACTTTTCAATAGGACCTCCTTCTTGGGTCTCTTAATCTCATCAATGTCAAGGTCTATCTTCAAGACCTGTAATTTCCTTCTATTCCGAATTTGCTCTTGGAATAGGTAAATCTTCAAACTTCCTTGGTTTTCTTTTCCAAAGGTAATTTCTTTAACTTCACTAGTTTCTCCTTAACCAATGGAAATCTCCTTTGCAACTTTAAAACTTGTGCAAGATAAAACCTTGTTGTAGCTCTGATACCACTATTAGTTTTTGAAGCTAAATACTAAATATAAAATAACCACAAGATCTAAAATAAAGTTGCAATATGAAATAAAAGATAATGGAAATATTATAAATGTATAAAACTCATAAATAACTTCAACAATGACTTGTAGAATCTCCATTAACAAATGCTCACAAAAATTGTATCTCCATTGAATCAAGATCTCAAGTACCCATACTTACATACACTCTTATACTACAATACATGTATCTTGCACACACACATAGATACATATATAATGGAATGTGACTATTCATATGGAACACCCTTGACCTTCACTCTTCTAGAGACTCTTTATCTTCTTATTCTATGGACTCATGTGCACATGGACTATTATGCACATTTACATTATTAAAATACTTTGCACACTTGTGCATTTATTACATTGCATAAAGTAAACACACACTCTAATCTAGGACAATCTCCTAATCTAAAGATGTACCCAAGGTGGTACATTAGCATGTACCAAATAATGTAATATATTCCAACAAATTTGTGGATCCAAACCATACTATATGAAAATATATCTTTTATATGAAGATGTCATGAGGTGGGGTGTATTAAAAGATCATGCCCTACGAAGAGTCCAACAAAAACATATGTAGAAACCCACAAGAAAACTTACAAAAGGATATAGATGAGGATGGTTTTCAACTTCAAAAAAATAGGTCTAGATAGATAAAAGTACATAAATAGTTGAGACCAGTAAGGAAGGATATTGGAATAAATACCAATTCTTTTGAGACTTTAGCCTATGAAGAAAAATAGATCAAAGCTTAGAGGACATAGTAAAAAAGGATCAAAATATTAACAAGGAATTGTCTATTTAGTATGATCCTGATTTAAGGATGAAATTTTTTTATGAACTTAAGGAACGTGCCTCATCAAATTTTGAAAATGCTCTTGAAGTACCATGCACCATTTAGGACAAGAAAATGGGTAGATAAAATGTAGTGTTCTATATTAATGCCTCTACCATTATTAAGGAAATACTAGAAAATGAGCAAGACAAGACAAAAGCTTTCATAGTAGAGCCAAGAGAGGATAAGTCTAATGAAAAAAAGTAGTGAAAGAATATTTATAAATAGAATAATAAGACGTAATCCTGATATAGGAAAAGCAAAAAGAGAAAACCCCTCAAATTATCAAGCAAGATCTAAGGAAGCAAGATTAAACATAGATAAAGGAACACAAACTAAGTTGGTTGGTATTTTCTTTATAAAACAGCAAAATAATATTGGTAATTCATAGGTAGGTCTAGTAGCCCCTCATGAGACATGATTACCATCTCATATAATATAAGGGGTGCTAATGCCCCCCCAAAGAAGAGGTGTGTTAGGGACCTATTTCTAAGTAATAAGCCTGATATTCTTTGTATCCAGGAAACTAAAATGACAAAGAAAGAAGTTTTCAAGACTATGAAAGCAATATGGATGAGGTGTGAATGGGATATTATGGATTCTGAAGGAGTAACAAGGGGAATTCTAACATGTTGGAGTCCTATTAGAACCTCCTATGTAACCACTTATAATACTAGGCATTGGATAGCCTCTTTAGTCACATGTTATTTTATAAATATTTGTTTCATCCTTATTAGTGTCTATGAACCTACATCTTAGGTAAGAAAATCAGAAGTATGGAGTGAGATTAAAGCCTTTATGAGAAGTAAAGACCAAAAAAATTGATTCATGATCATAAAGATTTTAATGCCATAACCAAGCAAGATGAAAATTTTGGAGGAATTAGGAATTTAACCCAAAGTATGAGAGATTTCTCAGCTTTTATTCAAAACAATAATCTATAGGAGGTTTATTTTGAAGAAGACAACTATACATAGACCAAAAACATGAGAGGCCATAACCTAATAGCAAAAAAATTAGACAAATACATGTTCTCAAATTATTGGCTAGATGAAGGGACTTGTGCTCAAATTAATACCTTGACAAGGATTGGATCAATCATTGGCCTTGGTTCATTTATCTCTCTTTTCTTGAAATTGATAGAAAAAAGTTTAATCTATATTATATGGTCCTTTTTGTGGTTAGGTTTACATGATAAAAGGAAGTTTCCTTGGTAAAATGAAGTAAGGTGTGTGATGATAAAACTAGGGGAGGTCTTGGTTTAAGAGTTCTTATGGATGCAAACTTAGCTCTTAGGGTTAAAGTAATTTGGAGATTGTACAAAGAGAGTCAAAGACAATGGGAAATAATTATTCTAAGTATGTTGAGTCCAATGACCCAAGCTTAATATTTACTACATTCTCACTTCCAAATGGTTTTTCTCTATGGAATGGTTTAAAAAAATCTATCGATCTAGTGATCAAAGGTCCAAGATGGGTGATGGGAATTAGAGAAAAGATTTATATTTGTATGGATACTTTATGTGATAAAAAACCACTCAATTTAGATCTAATTTTGAAACCATGGATGTGATTACTTCAAAAACATATATGAAAATAGGGTTTCAACCATTATGTATAAGGATTAGGAAGGAAAATACAAATGGAAAGAAATTTTTTTTACAAGTATGCAAGACATTGATGGTAGGAGGCAATTGAGCAGAAAGATAATAACAATGATTATTCTAATGGGATTCAAGGATAAGCTAATTTGAGAGTTGAATAGCTCAAGAGAATACACAACAAAAAGTGGATATAATTTATAGAACAAACAAAATAGAAATATCACAAGAATGTGGAGAGATATTTGGGATAACCCAAGCATTCCTAAAGTTAAAATGTTTGTTTGGATAGTAGGTCATAGAAAAATTTTATCCTAGGATAATCTTATGAAAAGGGGTTTTCATGGCCCCTCACAATGGGTTCTTTGTAAAAAGGAGGAGAGTATAGATCATATTTTGGGACACTACTTAATAGTATAGAATCTATGGAAATGGATTCTTAATATGTTTGGTAAACGCATGGTGTTGAATGGTAGAATTAAAGCAATGGCAAAGCAATTTTAAAAGTGAGGCTTTATAGACAATCTGAAATATATCAAAAGATACAATACTTTGGACTGTATGGCTAGAAAAGAATAGAATAATATTTAAAGGAGAGGAAAGCAATTTAGTGGTAATAAAAATGAATGTCTCAAGAGATGTTCTATACTCTCTTCCATTTTACAAAGAACACATTTTAAGGGGCCATGAAAACCTTTTTTTAGAAGGTTATCCCAGGATAAAAGTCTTCTATGTCCTACTAGCCAAATAAACATTTTGACTTTAGGAATGCTTACGTTATCCCAAATATTTCTCCATATTCTTGCAGTATTCCTCTTTTGATGGTGCTTTATATTATATCCACTTCTTGTTATGTATTCTCCGAAGTTATTCAACACCCAAATCAACTTATCCTTGGCTCCCCTCAGAATAATCATTGTTTTTATCTTTCTACTCAACTACCTCCTAACATAAATGTCTTGTATACATGTAAAACAATATTCATTGCATTTGTATCTTCCTTCCTGATCCTTGTACAGAATGTTTGAAACCCTATCACCATATTTGTCTTGAAGTAATCTCATCCATGGTTTGAAAATTGGATCTAGATTGAGTGTTTTTTATCACACCAATTATCCATCCAAATGGAATTTTTTTATGTAGTTTCTACCACCAATATTAAACCTTTAATCACTAGATCAATTGATTATTTTAAACTATTTCATAGTGTAGAACCATTTGATAGAGAGAATGTGGCAAATATTGATCTTTTGTAAACCTTACAAAAGGCTTTAAAAAGAGAGAGGGGATTTATTTTAGCTTTTGAAAACCTAGAGCTTACCTTTTTTGAAGTGGGGAGAGAGGAGAAGGAAGCCTAGGTCAAGTGCTCACCTAAGCCCTAAAGGTCTAAAGGTGCTCAATTGTTTGTCATTTTATAAATTTATTAATAACTTATTCATCCCTTTTAAATAATGGTGGTGGGGGAGAACATGATCAATCTTAATACATATATAAAATATTTCATATTGCATATGTAATATGATTGACAAGGGAGAGGAGTGAACTAACCCCATCCAAACTTAAGCAATATCATTCCAACGAAGCAAACTAGTTAGGGGCAACAACAAATCAATGAAGGTTGTACCATTTCTTCAATAGGAAAGGAAGTTTCTTAGGTGCCCACTCTCTAAAACCTTGATGATAAGCACCAAGTAGTATTGAAGATTAGCAACAATTGGATTTTGATCACTCTTTAGACTCACTACCAGCAAACCATTCCCTAGTGGCATAGGTGGGTGAGTGGAAACTTCTTTCTCTTGGTAAACTAGGTTGCATCATCATGCATTTGCAACTATCAATTAAACATCTTGTTAGTATCAAAGGTAGATATCAAATTGGTGATTAGGCATCAAACATCCAATTGCTTTAGTCATATTATGGAATATCACTACCACTATAGACTTTTGGTATAGGTTCACCCCGACCCTCATAATATAATATATTTTCTTAGAAAAATATCATTAATCAATGGCCAATTCTATCATTGTTTATCTACTAAGAATTAACAACTTAAAGTCATGGGACTAGCTCTCTTTTTACTCATGCATATCGATGCCAAGCATCTCATTCACTTGAACCCTTTTTTTCTAGTATACTTTTGATGTTAGGATCATTTTTTTAGCATAATAGATCTTACATCGATGGGAAGCTCTAGAACTTTAAGGCATAGATGACTATTATGGTTGCACCAGCTAGGTGTTAATGGTTATTGTTGCATAGTTGTTCCAATCAGATTTGACATAGTTATTTCAATCAGATTTCTTCTACAAAGTGTAGTGAGTGAACTCTCAAATAATGTTTTAGAAATGAACATCTATATTGATGGAAGTATTAGAGTAATTGATCAAATATCATGACCCAAATACTGCAACTTCTTGCCTTGCATATAAACAAGATCTAACAAATATAATATAGCTATAATATTCTTGTTTAAAACCTATTGTCAATTAAGCACTCAACAAAATCTTTTAAAAAAGAGAGATACTAATTCCTCTTACTTCTAGTAGGTTAGCATGTGCCATTCTAGTGATAGCTAAGTTAGGTTGTAACTCATGTATATGTCATAATCAATTTGTAATCATCTTGAAGGTTCTTTATCCCCCTCACTGCTTAACTTGTGCTTTCGTATTCAGACCTCTCTTAAATTGATTTTTCTTTAAGGATAATTACTAATGTTGCTCTAATTTGGCATACTTTAATATCATTTCCTATGTATAATCTTTTAAAAATTACATGACGATTTTGTCAAATTTCACAATACCTTCCAAAAATAAATAGAAGCATACATTCACCATAAGCATTATAAAAATATCAAAATAAGAGAAAGAGAGAGAGATGCCCATGAGCATAAAAGAGAGTCCCTTTCCATAGAATAGAATTTTATCACACCAATGCAATGGTTTGGATGGTTGAGGAGTATTTATACCAAATGCCTAATCCCCAATATTAATAAGTATATAGTGCATTAACCTAAGATGACATAAGGATCAATATTAATTTAAATTCAACCATAAGTTACTAAACCCTTAATGAAGGTTTAGTTAAGGTTAACCATACAAGTGATTTAACCAATTCCACTAGGGGTAAATATAGCAAACCATTGCCTATAGACTTACATCAAGTTTACCTATAGGATGACATCAACGATTGTTGTCCTTGGTTTGATAAGGTTAGGTTATCATCTTCCAACATCCCCCATAATTTGAGCTTGGGAACAAGGATAGGAGACATTAGAGATGGTAATGTATCCTCTCATAATGGATGTTTGAATGGGCTAGAGAGCATCTAAACCTAAAGAACATCTAAAACTTCTACAATATCTTGAAGTCTACTATAAAAAAATATTTTCATTGTAAAATAATATTCTTAGGTATGACTATGGTCATTACAGTCAATATCAAATACTCCTACACATATACAAAGCAAATTTTGTAACTTCAAGATGCTCCAACATTCAAAAAATAATTTCGTCAGTCATGACCTTGGTTGTGGTAGGTATTGGCTACACTACTAAAGATACATGAACTAGATTAGATATCCCATTGATATAAAACCATGAATTTATCTCCTAGATAAAATATGTTGAGATTCTTATGAAAATATCATAATCATATGGTATAAAGTTAGCAATCTATTTATCAAAGTCAAAACTAGATGATTGTCACAAGGAGATCCTCTTATCAACTTCCCCATGAGAATGGACATGTTGGACCTCAATCTAGAGTATCGCCCATCCACAAGAAGTAATTAGAGATAAGAATCCTCAAATGGACCATCTAATCAGTAATCAGTAGAAGCAAAAATATTGAAATAAATAATTCCTTACATCTGAGGAACCCTATAGAAACAAGGAATACCTTGTGTTGACCATTAGGTAAATACTCCATCTCATCATTATAGCAATTTTTTACCATGGTCAAAATATTAAGCACACAACTATTTGGAATGCTCTTGCCAATGGTTTGGAGCAATCTCATAGCAATAATCAATATCCTTGCCCTTGGTAAGAGAAGTAAGATTATGTTAATGATTAATGCTCTTATTTGTGGACATTAGAGCAATCTCATAGTAACCATTAGTATGTTTTCCCCCGATTAAAGAATCAAGCTCAAAACATCCATCAATGCTTATACCCATGAGTAGAGGAGCAATCTTGAAATATTCATGTTCTTACCCTTGGGAAGAGGATCATGTTTCCATGTCTATATCTCATAGTTTTTCAATCAAAGTGGGTTCATGTGCCTCAAGTAGTCATAGCTCATGTGGCCATGTTAAAACCCATTTATGTCATCTTCCTTAACCAGTTTTATTGGAAATAGAAAGGAGTCAAAGCAATGTTGAATGTGTAAGCCTATGGAGTTTACAAATGCAAAACCTTCTACTCTTAACAAAACATCTTCCATGATAGTCAAACTTGTCACATAGCATCTATAACTTCCTAGCATCCTTTGCATTGACCATTTAGCCTAAAACATTATGAAGATATATATTAGTCCTTTCTATATTTGAAAAAGGTGACATTGTTGGGAGGTGGAACCCTTGCTTCCCTACATGTCGTCTCATTTATATAATTGTGATTCCAATATAACTTCTTGTCAATTTCAAACATGTGCACATGATATTTAATCTAATCCCCTGTTGGTTGGGTGAAATAAAATCATAATGGCAAGAAGAGTTGAGGTGATCTCATTTGGTAGTGAGCAGAGTAATGCTGATGCACTCTAGGAACAACAAAAAAAACAAAGTACCCTTGCATGTATCAAACTCAATACCTTCCATACATAATAGGTCAATAGAGCACTTCATAACCATATCGTCATCCATACTTCCAAGGACACATTGATGCCAAAGCCAAAACGATGTATGTATAATCCAAGGGGATCGTAAAACATTATGGCATTGGTCAACTTCATGGAAGAAAAAAATGGAGGGGGTTTGAACCCATGCCCATCTAGTTTTCAAGGGCCTATCCTATTTAGAGTAGCCAAAAAAACTTTAGTGTCTTAGTGAACAAATTGGTCATTGCTGAATGACTCATATATATGTGGGAGAGAGCAAGTGATGTCATCTCTTTATTTGTTACCTTTATCTTCTTTAAGAAAAATGCTAACACTCGATACCATATCACCCCTTTGTGTACTAAGACTTGGAACTCCTCTCATGCATGCACAACAAATAAAATAAGCATCACAACTTGATCGCATGACCTCCCTCATGCAATTTTTTGTCTAATGCATCCTTTACCATTACACTATGGTCATTACTAAAGAGAAGATTTCTTGTCGACGAAAAAAATAATCATTTTTTGAGCACCCAATGAATGCTCAACTTGTTTCATGCCACTAGGCATTTTTTCCCCACATAAGAGAATATTCCATAAGTCAACTTTAAAAAATTGCAAAGTGGCGACAAAAAGAAATTTTCTTGACACAAAAAAAGATACTTGATATCATAATTGCAAAACCTGTTGAATTGTCACCCTCCTAAAATTTCGTAAAGAATCCAAAAATATTGATAATTCATCCATATCTGCCATAATTTTCCTTGTATAACCTTTTCTATAATGAACCAATCAAGCCATACTCTGCCATCGAATCCACATAAAATTTGTTGGATCTATTTTACAACTTTTTCAAGTTGTTAAAAGGTGTTTTCCATGCACTAAATCCTACCCAAAACTTCTATATCAATTAGGGATGATTGAAAAACTCATTTTCTTCTTCTATGCTTTGAAAACAATGTAGACTCTTCTCTCAACTATGTTGTACAAGTCTCCACAAATCCAAATTAGAGAAGGAAAAAATGTTTCAAAAGACCTTAAAAATCTAAACAACATGAACCAGTAAACTTCAAAAGGTTAAATCCATTATATTTTTTCTGAATTATTGCTCTAAAATCTAAGGCATCACTAAAGTAATCCATCACAATAGTTAGCTAGCCAATTGAATATCAAGAGATAAAAAATGAACCTATCAATGGATATTTCTTCTAAGCCCACCAATTTTAATGCTACTCGACAAGATCATTGCGATCTAAGTTCCAACAAGGGTTTTTGGTGAAACCCTAAAAAACTTCATACAAAATATACAAATTACTTCAAAATTATTTCTTTATGTGACCAAGTAAATTCAATTTAGTACCATGTCAAATTTCACAATGTTTTCCAAAAATGAAAAAAAAAACATACATTCACTACAAGTCTTATGAAAATATCAATAATAGAGAGAGAGAGAGAGAGAGAGAGAGGAGACATGATTGTATGGGTGCCCTTGAGCATCAAAGATTAATCATTTTATGTAAAATAGAACAATATTTTCCCAATGCAATGGATCAAGTGGTTGAGGGATATTTATAGTTAAATACATATTTCCCAACATTAGTAATTATATACTACATTTTGCTAACCCAGTATAAGGCTCAAATTTAATTCAATTTCAACCATATGTTACTAAACCCTTAATGAAATTTTAGTTAAGGTTAACCATACAAGTGGTTTAACCAATCACACTAGGGGTAAATACATTAAACAATTGCTTATAGGCTTCCATCAAGATTGGTTGTAGACTAACATCAACCACTACTAGCCTTGGCCTAATAAAATTGTATTACCATTTACTATTTGTGTATATTACATGATGATTTATGGTATTGGTTATTAGATATTACCACTTATTATTTGTGTGCATCTCATGATGATTTATGGTATTGATTATCAAGTTTTATAACTAGTGGTTTCAGACAAGTGATTTTGGCAAAGATATTTTTTATAGTTTTAAATAATTTTTGAGAATTTTTTTGAACATCCCATCTTTCAAGGTGTATACAAGTACAATGATATTGAATTCCAACAACTCTTATATTATTTTTATAATACTTCAAAAGCTATAAGTGAGGTGCTTCTCGGTAAAAGGCTCTATTTTAACTACCAGCAAAGAAAATGCCTCCTTTTTGCTCAAAATGATTTTTTTAACAAATTCAAGCTTTTTTAAGACCATAGAAGAAAGAAGATTCGAGGAATGGCGCTCGCCTTTCTTAATGAGCATTTTGTTGTTGTGCTCCTTATTTACCCTTAATATTCTTGATCAAAAAGAAATAAAGGGCTAGCTCTCCCCCATCCCTAACTAATTTAAAGGGCAAACGGCCCCTATATATCCCCACCCTCCTATAGATATTCTTTATTTAAAATCTAAGGAGGGAGCACACTCACTCCACTATGGATATAGGGGACCCATCACAACACTCTGCCCACGATTTCAAAACTAAGGAGATCAAGCCCCTCCTTGGAGAGCCCTTTGAGCCCTCCTCTGTTGTTCCATGACCGCAATTGGGTGAAATCTCATAGGTGGAGGCAAGGGGGTTGGGGGCATGGCTTCCCTAATTAGAGCAGATGAGATCAATAAGGTTGTAAAGTCCATCAGGTTGGGATAGATGATTATTAGATATGGAAACAATGTTATAGCCAAGACAAGGTTGAGCTCAGCAAGGGATGGTCATACAAAGAGATCTGATCAATAAAGAAGTTAGGATCCAATTAAATTATTCTTTTAATTGAGATATAGTGCCTTTTTTTTTTAAATACAACTTATGATTTTTAAGGGAAAAATGAAAATCATTACCTCATTCTAGAAGATGAATTTCAAAGTAGCCTAATAGTGGAGACTTTGAAACTTTGAATAGAGGTCCAAGGTTCAAATCTTGTGGGGTGGGTTGTACACCATGCTTTGGTAACTGAAGTATGGTCATATAACCATATATTGGGTAAACAACATCCTTAATGAGGTTTGTCTCATATGGCCTATGGCCTCATGGACATTAAAAACTACTTTTTTTACCCCTTTATAGGAAATATTTAAATATTATTTTTTAATTGAAATTTACAATGATAAGATCTAAAAAATATTAAATATGTGATACCTTAGTTTCATAAAATCCTACCTTCATCATAATTTTATTCGGAAGATCATGTATCTACCAAAAGTTTCTAGAGAAAATAACATTTATACTAGCAAATAGTAATTGCAATATAAAAACGCTTGTACTTATTAGAAATGTTATGGGATCATTATTCGGATATTATTTTTGTGATCTATTATCATAATAACCTACCTTCATTATGATTTTATTTGGGGGCTGATGTATTTACAATTTTTTCTAGAGAAAATAATATTGATACTAGTAAAATAATAGTTGGCATTCACTTATCCTTGCAACATTTTTTATTGGTATGGATTTGGTCATTGTTTGGATAGTATATTATTCAGCTAATGAAGTGTTTGGAGACTAAAAGGTTTTCTTGGGAAAGCCTATATATATTCTCTTAGATAAATGGGGGAAATAAATTGGAAAAAGAAAACAAATAAGGGAAGGATAAGTAAACCCTTGTACCAAAAGGAGAATATAAAGAAGAGAATGAGCAATGGTTATGATTATGATTCCATCAACAATGACTTGATTAAAAGAGTACATGTTTAGAAAATAGAAATTAAAAAAACATTGGCTTATGGTGAGATTGCCCATGTTTTCAAAGATTTGAAACTCTCTATAAACAAATATATTTTGTAGGTATATTTTATATTTTGTATATAATTGATTATATGGGATCGAAACAGACCCATCCATATTACATAGTGACCATAATGATAATATAACAACTTGCAATTACACATATCACTTGGAAATATTCAAACCTAGGTCTCCTCCTTCAAAGTTGAGGAATTTAACCAATTGAACTTATGCCACTTGATCAATTATATTTTATGTTATAGATGATATAAAAATTGTTCTTAGATATCCTTGGATAGAGTTAGTGGTGTCATTAACCTTGTTGTTAAAAAAAGTTCATTAAGCTTTGGTGTATAAAAAAAGGTAATATTATAGCACGTATTAGCATAAAGAGCAAGAATCAAAAGAGAAAGAAAGGGTTGTAAAAAAATTTGTAACAAGTTACTACCTTGGGATTCCCCCAATTCTAAAGATATGCAAAACCTTTTGGATGGATCAATTGAGACCTCCAAATACCCAATCCTGCAAAATCTTGCCCAAAGGTGTGATTGGCTTCTAAGAAGTGAAATGCTAGATAGGACAAAGTGATTGGTTCCTAAACAATGAAGCACTACCTAGATGGACTGAAGTGCTTCCACACTAGAGCAATTTATTACCCCCTAGAGAGAATCACTCTTTGACAAATGAAAACACAAAAAGAGGTGCATAGATCTTGAGAAAGATCTTCAAAAAACAATATTTGGCATGTAGTAGAACCACTAAACATTTTGGGAGCCTTCTAAGTGGTTTAGGGGTGTATTTAGAAGCATCTAACATTTGGAGGTACATCATTTTGCTAAAGATGTGCACAAACTTTTAGTTTTACTAGGGAGTAATAATTTCTCACCCAGTATAACTCAAAGGTGAATTATTCCTATAAATAGGAGCCATGGGATTCATTATAAACATATTTTGGCCTTGAGAGAACCAAAGCTAGACTTTATGAACCCCACATTGTAATTTTTCTTCCCTCTTAGATTAATAAGAAGTTAATGAGACCTTTTGCTTTCCATCAATGGCACTGCCCTACTAGATTGTGGAATGCATGATGATTATGACACTGCCCTTTCGCCCTCTTGTCATTCCTTGTTAATTTCATCTCATACGTGTGGAATCCATTGTTGTTATTCAATTTTCCCCTTAATTGATTCATCACACACTCTCCTTGATATGATTATCGTCATAGTTACTTTTGATCTCTTGCATATTAAACTTCAAAATTTACTTTCATGCACTTTATTTTTTGTGTTTTAATTTTCATACTTTAAATTTTACATTTAATACCATATACTTAGCATAGATTAGTTAGATTTAGCAAGGATGGTATAAAGTCAACCTAAATCCATAGGTTGAAGAGGGCACACTCCCCTTTCTTCCAATATGTTGAAATGAAATTATGGGTGCATAAGAAGTTATACCTTTCTACAATTCAACATGTTTCTAGCATGCCCAATAGGACAAAGGGCTTGATCTCCATGATGATATTGAGCCCAATCCCAATATAAGCTCTAACTTTCATATCATATTTTTTTATGTTTAATTTTTGTAGGTGATTTGCAAATGGCAATGTCATAACAATCCTCATTATTTTTATATTTTTATGAATCAAGACATCCTCAAATTGGAAATTATTTAATTTTGATGCCAGAATTGCACTTGCCATAGGCAAAAAGCAATTTACAAAATCTTGGGAAATTTTTGTAAAGTCTACACTCGAGAAGTGATGTGCTCCAAAGTGAACCAATTTGCTTCTCTTGAGGCCAATCACCTAGGAAATCAAAGGAAATATTCAAGTCTGACCTACTAATTGATTCACTTTGCACAAGTTTGTTTTCCCTAATTTCCTACTAGTTTGCAATTATGTCTTTGTCATTCCAAATTCTTCGAATTAGGCCTCGACCACTATGGGACTAATCCACTAAATGGGATGCCTCATATTGATATAAAAATACCTTCAAATAATCAGCTTTTGGTATCCTCTTTATGGTTGAGGTAAGTCAACCATCGATTTCCAATGTCTAAAATTATCATCTGACATGGACCATCCCAACTCATAGTCTACCTAGGTCTTTTCAACAAAATTATATTTCTAAAGTAGTGGCCTCATCCTCGATATAGTCCATGCTTCCTAATGTGAATATTTTTGGTCAAATTTATATCCCAACTTTGAACCAATGTATCATTCATAATTTGCAAGTGCTAACTAGTCAAATGGGGCACAAGGAGTTTAGAGAAACCCCCCAAACCAAATTTTACCTCTAGCCAGTTAGTTGTTATATAATCTATAGCAATACCTACCTATCCACAATCAACAAGTCCCTCAAAAAGGATTGCAATAACCTCATCTTATCCAAAATTTCTAAGTTCCACCTAGACAATAATTGGTCTACCTTAATCCATTCCTAATTCAAAACCCAAATCCTACTTTTCTACTACAATATTATGTTGCGTAACAATATCTTTAGAGTTTTCTCCAACAAAATGTCACTCAAATGCCTCATTATCAAGCATATGTGGTCTCACCTCAAGACTATATGGTATATTTCTATTTTATGCAACACAATCATCCACCCTCAAAACATTAGGCACCTCATCCACCTAAGCCTCAAAATCAACTTCTAGATTGGACCTACAAGGACTATTGAACCTAAGTGTCTATTTTCCCATTTTGACTATTGTTATGAAGGCCTTACCAAGTTTTGACATAAATGGGACTAAAATAGGAATGGATCACCTAAATGAGCTCCCCACATTGAAATTTATTCACCACATCCAAGGATAAGACATCATAGTGCATTTGCTTATCTATTTATTAAGGGATAAGGCTAATTCATGTTATAAAGAATTGCTAAATAACTCAGTTACTAATTGGGCATTAATTGTAGAACCTTCTGTACAAATATTCAGTAACATGGGTAATACGTATTTTGTTTTGTTTTTATTAAATGTTATGCATGATTGCAATACTAGATCCATGAGGCAAATGTCTGATCCAATGAGGAATAGGCAATTCCATATTATATCAAAGGCTTGTAATTTGATTTAGCATTGAAGGTATGTAATGCTGACCATGACACTTAAGCTACATATTTTAAAGAGGTAACCCATACATAACATGCCTTGATTAGAGTAGGTAAACTACCACCTATCCCACTTATAGATTATATTGCTCATATTATCCAAATCCCTAGATACCGAGATCCACTCCTATCATTTCTCTCATTCAAAATGTCCTATCATCCACAAATGTAGCTCCTTAACCATACTTCGTAACATATTTAGATCAAAATTTATCTTCAATCATCACTTTTCAACCTCAATCGCTAGCTTTACCCACCCCACCATAAAATAGTAATGATACTAATGTCATTACTTAAATTCTTGATGAATGTAATCTTAATATGGAAGAAATGGTTAAGGTAGTGAAGACAATGGTGAACCAAAATAACATGGAGAAGAGGTAGTGGTAGCCAAACAATGGATGGAAGCAACAGAATTAGCAACCAAGGAAAAATCCTTACCTTACAAAAAATCACATGCCATGCCAAAATGCTGGACAAAATACCGATCAAGTGTAGAATAAAATGGTGAAGACAAATTCAAAAATTAACACATTATAGTGTTTCTCATGTATCATGAGACACGACCAACAAATTGTTTTGTGGCTATTAGGCTAGAAAAATCAATATGATCAACATTACCAATCTAAACATATAGCCACAATGGGACAAATGGTGCCTACAATGAACCAACCCTTGAACCCAATAGTCTCCAACCACCTATGATGAATCAACCAGTTTACCAAGCTCTAGACCTAGTACAACAAATGGGTCCAACCTTACCAAACCTTAAAAATATTATTTTTGTCAATTTTGATGTAGTCAAAGAAGACAAAGACTCCTTATTTGAGATCAATGCTTTATGTAGTAACCAACAAGGGGTTGGGGACCAGGAGTAAAGAAAGACGATAGAAGGGCAAGAACTAATTCATAAACAATTTGAGAGAAATAAGGGTACTATGGTATCAAGGAGGGGAATACCATTGATTCACGTGAAGGATAAAGGCTTGGTGGCTAGTACACAATAAAAACAAAAGGATGATATTGGGAAAGATCCTAACATTATTTCCTAAGCTATACAGCTTGAAAAGTGAAAGAAGATCAACATGAGAAAAAGAACCCAAAACAAACAAAAAAAGTGTAACGATGTGATAGATAGATAAAACAATAAAAGGAATGAGAAATAAAGGGATAAGTTACAAAAAGAGATTGAACAAAGTTTGAAAGACCCTTCTCTCACTAGCAAGGGACGCATGCTAGCCACCAAGCAATATAGCAAGCTCACATTGTGTAGTGAAATTAGCTCTATTGAATTCAAATTCAATATCACAAAGGAAATAAAGTAAACACTAACAAAATTGTGCATGCTAGAAGCACTAGTTCTACCAGGGCAAAGGGATTTGCTACAAGAAGTCTGTTGAGTGGTATTTTCACCCGATTGTGAAAACACACTCTCCGATAGGATTTGGGTTCTAAATCCTCTGCTTGCAAAGAAACAATTTCTCCAAGGTTCCTGTTATGTTAGCATTTTGCATCTGTGTATAAGAGATATTTAATTAAAATGCTTGGAATACCTTAGTGATTGCAAGTAACTGAAAACAAGGGGCACTGTGGTTTATTTTACTATGAAATTTAATGATTGTTCCTTGAACCCTAATAAAGTAAATGTGATTTGATCCTTAAATGACCATTTTGTAACTTCAAAATAAAATTTAATGAAATGCCATAACATGAATGGAATTATTTTTGGGTTTTGAAGTTTTTTAATTTTTAAATTTTATTTTAATGCTTGAAAATAAAATTGGAGTTTCTGAAAAATAAAATACAACAAAAGAAAATAAAATGTGAAGAAAAGAAATTAAAAATTGCATCCAGTCTGATGCTATCCCGTCTCGGCAAAACCGAAGCTGTGAGGTTTCCATGCATGCAACCTAACTTACTGGACCTGCAAACATGCACAATACCGATAAGCTAAGTGCTGATTCCTAGGGTTTGAAATAAAAATTCAGATTTCAAATATTCGCCTAAAGCAACCCACAAAAGTGGCATTTAACATTATCTATAAATATGAAATCTGAAAACAAAAGAATAAACATTAAATCCATTAGCATGCACAGAAGATCTCCTTCTTTCTTGCCAATAAGATGCAAATTTCTGAACACTCTACATTAATAATATGTCAAGTTACAATGGCAGCATCTCTGGTTTTCTCAAAACCAGCAAAAGGCAGAAAATAGCCCCAAGCAGGCCCAGAATGGCCCTCTGGCCTCTAGCACTGCAACTCTGCTCCAGGGGTTTCCCCCCCTTTGTGCCAATCTATGCATCTGCATTTATACTTGCTGTTGAATTGATTCCCCTTCCACGACGGTTTCCCCCTCTTTGTGCCAATCTATGCATCTACTCGTTTCACCTTTCTTTGACTGCGTGTGTTTTGGCTTTATGCTTGACATTAAGACGTTTGATCTTCTCTGTAACGCTTCTGCAGCCTGTACGCCATGTGTCCCGCACTTTTCTGCACGTTCTGTAACGGTTCCATGAAAATCGCGTCCAAAAAAAAAAAAATAGCATGCAGCCTTGTCCGCCTTCCTGGTCACGAAAACGCGACATGTCGCGAAATCACTACGCTTTTCTCCTCCGTACGCCCTCGCTGCTTTCCTGTCGTGAAATCGTGATGTTTTCTCACTTCGGGCACCTTTGCTGCATGCTGTCGCGATATCGCGACGATTTTCACTTCGCGCCTCTTTCGCTACAACCTGTCGCGATTTCGCGACGCTTTTTCACTTGAAGCTGTCTTGCGGCAACCTGTCGCGAAATCGCGACGTTTTTCATCTCCGTGTGCTTCGGTCGCAACCTGTCACGAAATCGCGACGCCTTTTCGTTTCTTTCACTCGGGCAGCTTTCTGTCGTGAAATCGTGACACTTTTCTGTTCCGTACTGCTCTTGCTGTTTTGGCCGCAAAAACGCTACATGTCGCGATTTCGCGACATATTTTGCTTTCCGTACAACTCGGCTCGTTTCTGTCGCGATTTCGCGACGTTTTTTGTTTCATGTCTTTTCGCTGCTTTCCTGTCGCGAAATCGCGACGCATTTTCGTTCCGTACACCTTCGCTGCTTTCCTGTCGCGAAATCACGACGCATTTTCGCTCCGTACACCTTTGCTGCTTGGAGCCGCGAAAACGCAACATGTCGCGATTTCGCGACATATTTCCTCTTCATGCTCCTTTGCCGTTTCTTGTCACGATTTCGCGACGCTTTTCTGCTTTGCCCTGTTTGACTGGTTTGACCCGCGATTTTGCGACATGTCGCGATATCGCGACACTTTTCTGCTTCGTCTTTCTCTCTCCTCTTTGGGCCGCGAAAATCAAACACGTCGCGATTTCGCTACGCTTTTCTCCCACCTGCTGTCGTTGACTGCGTTGACCGCGATTTTGCGACATGTCGCGATTTCGCGACACCTTTCTGCCTCCTGCCCCGTTTGACCGGTTTGACCGCGATTTTGTGACATGTCGCGATTTCGCGACACTTTTCATTTTCTGGCAGCGACGGAGCAACCTGTCGCGATTTCGCGACACTTTTCTGGTTTCGGCCGCGACAGCGCAACACGTCGCGATTTCGTGACATGTCGCGATTTCGCGACAGTTTCTACACTTGTGCATTTTTGCCCCTTTTCTTCATTTTTAGCATCTGGGTCACTGAGATATTCTTTGAAAGCATGCAAAAAATATGGGTCCCCAATTTTGGGGTGTGTTGTGGATTAGCCACAACATGAGAAAAAGAACCCAAAACAAACAAAAAAAGTGTAACGATGTGATAGATAGATAAAACAATAAAAGGAATGAGAAATAAAGGGATAAGTTACAAAAAGAGATTGAACAAAGTTTGAAAGACCCTTCTCTCACCAGCAAGGGATGCATGGTAGCCACCAAGCAATATAGCAAGCTCACATTGTGTAGTGAAATTAGCTCTATTGAATTCAAATTCAATATCACAAAGGAAATAAAGTAAACACTAACAAAATTGTGCATGATAGAAGCACTAGTTCTACCAGGGCAAAGGGATTTGCTACAAGAAGTCCTTAAAGAGGAGGAAAGAAGCCATGCTATGATGGATAGCAAAAACTGACTCAACTATGTCCAATAGAGAAACAAAACCTAATGGCAAAGGATCCTTCAGGAATTCAGTCCGATGTGACAAATATTCTATGTAAATTTGAAGATCAAACATTATCTACTGAGTTACATAATAGATTCAAGAGTTGCTATGATTGTGATGCCTATAGTTGTATTTGAATAGATAGGCTTGTCATACACTAAAACCACTAGGAACTCAATTCAAATGGATGGCACTAGGGTAAATATTGTAGAGGTTTTAAATATTATTTATGGTCATGGTGAAACATCCTCAATTAGTACTTATCTAGGATGTTATAGTCATTGACCTCCCTCTATATTTTAGAATGCTACTTACAAGAGAATGGACATAGAAATTGTCTAGAGATATATACTTGATGATAACTATACTCATATGAAGGTTCGTCATCGTGGAAAGATGATCCACAATGAAAATAAACCATGTGATTACTTGCTACATAAGCTAGATGAAGATGGCATAGTAAACTATTTGTTGATGATGAAATCATGAAGAGTGGTCAATATTCGATTGATATGATTATTGACATGCTTTAGGATAATGAGGACTCGAAAGCAAGCTTCAAGGAAACTAAGTTTGGGAATTACTTAATATTTGAAGAACCTACTAGCACATAACCTTGACTATTCAATAGGTACAAGGATCTGACTAGGCATGGACCACACATTTCAACGGTGTTATAACCACAAATGGGGTTGGTGTTAGTATTCAATTCTCAATTGAATTTTGCTTGTAGGTTGTTTAATTGCACCACTAATGTGGACAAGTATGAAACGTTGTGCAATTGCTTGAGGAAGGCCAAAAATACAGGGATCAATAACCTTAAAAAATTTGGTGACCCCAACTAGTAATAAACAAGGTGAATTCATAGTTTCCTACCCAAAACTAACATTTGAAGTTGTATAAACACAAGGTTTGGAATTTATTAGAAATCTTCAACACCTATGAAATCAAGGTAATCCCTCAAGAACTCAATAATAAAGCAAATGAATTAGCATCCATGGAAGCTAGATTTGACCCTGCTTCAAGGACATGGGATAAACCAAAGGAATTCGCAATGGTTTTTAGGCCAACAATTCCTAATAGTTCTAATCATTAGCAAGTTTTCAACAATTATGAACAAATTATCAAATTCCTTATCAAGTAGGTTTAGTATGTTGAAAACAAAAAATAATATGAGGACAATATAAAATATATAGGAATCCAGTTTAAAACTAATCAATTGCCCAAGCGACTAATCACACTAGAAAGTTTGTTCATCCTAAATGATAGTGCCAATAAATCTAGCATCAAATTGAAAGCATCTTCCTATCATCTTGTCAAAATTGTTGAAGGGAAAAGCATGTTACTAGGCAAATAATGCAACATAGAGGAGGTATGCTTGTTCAAGAAGCTCCACAAAAAATATAAAAATATCATTGTCTAGTCTTATGAAGATCTAAAGATGTATGATAGAAGCATCATAAAATATACTAGAGAATTAGAGTCAAGTGCAAAGCCCTTCTAGCAGAAACAAAGACCCGTGAAGCCCAAAATCAAGGTACTTATGCAAAACAAGCTTCTATAGGCCCAAATTATCTTTCCAATAAAACATTCTACTTGGGTAACCAATCTAGTATCAATTTGAAAGAATGGTGATATCAAGCTATGTGTCGATACTTAGAAATATGAATAGGGCATCCTTGAAGGATCATTACCTACTACCTACTATAGATTATATTTAAGAAAAAATGGTTGGGGCTCAAATGTTATCACTCCTAGATGGCTTCTCAAGGTACAATCAAATTTGGGTCATGGATGACGACCAACACAAAACAACTTTGACCACCAAATGGGAAACCTTTACGTATTAACAAATGTCTTTTGGGTTGTTAATTTTTGGGCCACCTTCCAATGAGCTATGTACATAACCTTTGCAAGACTAGGAGGTGAAATCATACTCATACCTTTTATGATTAACCATTTTCTCAAAAGAAAGACTAAGTGTATTGAACACTTCGTCCTTCTTTCAAAGGTATGTGAGTATGGTATTTCACTAAATTCTAAAAATTTCATTTTCATGGTCCAAGAAGGAAAACTTTTAGGGCATGTAGTATCTAAATATGGCCTAGCTATAGATATCGATAGAATAAAAGAAATCTCGAAGCTACATTTTCCCTCGTCTATCAAGGGAATGAAGTCTTTCCTATGTCATATTCAATTCATAGCTAACTTCAAAATCAATTCTGAACTAGTTAGACCAATCACCGAGATGTTGAAAAAGGCAACCTAGTATGGATATAAAAGACATGATTACTAAAGCAACATTTTAATCTACCCAGATTTTCCCAAAGATTTTAGGTTGTATGTGTTGGGACAAATGAAAGCATCATTGCAATTATGACTTAGAAATATGATAAATATGAAGAACATCTAGATTCCTTTATGAGTCATGTGCTTTATAGTTAAAAGGAAAGGTACACAATCATTGAGAAATAAGTATTTTCAATAATAAAAGCCCTAATAAAGTTTAGGTATTACCTATCCCAAAGTAAGAACATTGTCTTTGTGGTCCATACCAATGTTAAATCTATAGTGATGAATGGTGAACTAGGTGTTGGAGTATATTACATTATTTGGTACATGCTAATGTACCTCCATGGTACCTTTATGGTACAAATGTAGATATGTAATAGATTAGATTTTGAGTCTATAGTTTATAAGAGTGATTTATATTTCTCTTTTATGTAAGTGTCTATGTGCAAGATATGCACAAGTGTCATGTATGTAAGAGTGCAAGTGTGTAATGAGAGAAAGTGCACAAGTGTCATGTAATTAAGTGTGCAAATATGTAATGTGAGGATGTGCACAAGTGTCATGTATTATGTGTGCATGTAGAAGTGTAAGTGTCATGTAAAAGAGTGCAAATGTCAGAGTTAAGTGTGCAAGTAATTAGAGAGTCAAGAGTCATGTGTACAAGTGGCAAGACGAGAAGCCAAAGGACCTGTGAGAGTTGTCATATGGAGAGTAATAGTCAAATACTTGAAGAGTCACCTTGTATGGCTATTTTATGGAGACAAAGCACCATGTATTGTAAAATATATATAGAAGAATGATCGATGAAGATCACATCCAAGCATTAATAATATTGAAGCTTGTATGCATATTTTGAGCAATTCTATTATAAGTGTTCATATAATTGCATGAATGATTTTGATCATTTTTACATTCATATTTGATATTATTTTGAATGTTATAATTATTTATATGGGCCAACTTATATTTGTATTGCTCTTATAATTGAGTCTACTCTAGATCAAGCATATTGGGACCTATGATAATTTGGCTTAAAAGCCAATAGTGGTATCAAAGCTACTATCATATTCGGAGCTACTTCAAGTAGTCTCTATTACTACCATTGAAGGAAGTCTTCGATGTGATTACTACAAATTTTAAATTTGCGGATTGATATATTGATATTTGATAAGGTCCTCAGCCAGAGTCTCTCCACTTTAAAAAAAAGTGAAGACTAGGACTCCATTCAAAGGCTTAAAGAGTACATATTGAGGGGACAAATAAACATCACCCTGATACTAATTAGATTCTCTAGACAATAGGAGAATTTAAAACCACCATTGAAGGACAAAATTCCTTATATATATTGCATTGGACGAAGTGTCCAATAGCTATAAAATATTTGAGGAGAAGGAATCCTCATATATATATATATATATATATATATATATAATTTCGTGATCAAGCAGACAATAAAAGATTAAATCATCAAAGAGATTAAAGCACCAAAAGTGATATATGAGCTAGACAGCTAAGTAAGGCAAAATAAAGAAATTTAAGCATCAAAAAGTGATATATCTAAAGGCATTATTTAAGCAAGAAATCAGTGAATCCAAGTGTCATTCTAAAAAGTCATTCGGGAAGCTCAAGCATCATACAGTGAAGCTAATAGCTACGTACATTTGGGAAGCACAAGCGCCACTCAAAGAAGTTATTATGCTACGTGCATTCAGGAATATCAAGGGCCATAAAGAGGAGCTATCAGGATTGGACAAGCACTACCAATCTAAACGTCACTCGGGAAATAGGGTCAGCCTAACTAAAACCCATTCACATGGTGAGTAGGTTCAAATAGCATGATAGTAGCAAAATATAAAGGTCTAAGCACCATAGGAGAGCCTGATTTAGCTGCATCAGCTAAAGTATAATTTTGGTAACACCAAAGAAGTAACCAGTTGAAGCATCATCATGAAAGAGAAGAAGAGGGGGAATAAGCTATCTTTAAATTTGTTTTTGCATGGTTTAACAAGGAGTATCGTTTATGTGGCCTAGTAGAGTATGATTATTACTTGGTGAGCGTTACAAGTCATAATGCTTTGATTATCTCATACGCCGCAATTAAAGTTTTTCGGTGGAGGAAAAGGAAAGGTAAGGAGCGTTACCTTTGCATTTAATATTTGATATTTAATTTTTATAAAGTCCTAAGTTAAAGTTTAAATTTGAGGGAATTGGATAACTTAGGAACTTTATTTAAGTTGGAGCTAAAAGGAATTCAACTTTATGAAAAAATAATATTAAGGTGGGAGTTATAAGGACTTCAACCTTATTTTTGAAATATTGAAAAATATTTGATATTTTATTATTTGCAATTAATTATTGCAATATATTTTCAAAAAAATCATTTTTGATAATTTGTAATATTTATTTGATTTTGGAGAGATAAAGCTTTCTATTCCAAAAGAATATTTGAAAAATATTTTGAAGTTCGAAAATTTTGAAAAACATTTTTGAAACTTGAAGATTTATAAAATTTGCATATTTAATAAAGTAGGGAAATACTTCAAAGGATTTGAAAAATTAGAAATTTTTAAATTTGCAAATTTAATTTTGAGTAAAAATTTTGAAACAATAATTTGATTATATTTTGGAGTAATAAGGAAATCAACTCCAAAAAAATTTAGGGAATCTGAAATTTTGAAAGTTTTTTAAATTTCAATAAAAAAAAAAAAAAACTTTGGAGTAATAAGGCATACTATTCCAAAAGTTTCAAGCTATGGCTATAATAAATATTCAAGTAGAAAACAATACATCATCAGAAAATATATAACTCATTTATGAAAACAAAAATAGAATGTCTTTAATATTATATTAATGGTTGCATTATTTTTTCAAGAATACTAATTATTATGACTACAACACTATGATTTGGAAGAAATGATTGAAATATAAAGATAGATATTATAATCATCTGAAATGTAGTCATTGCAATAGAATTGGGCATATAGAAGCAAGATGTTGGAATCTTTATCCATGTAAATTTTGTGGAAGAAATAATCATTCTCCAATATTTTATCGATATAAGGAAAACAAATATGAAAATCTAGAAAAAAAATATTATTGATGAAATTAGACAATCTTCTTCAAAGTCTTATTTTTGAAACAATTCCAAGAGTCATAAAAAATGAAGCTAAATGGTTCAAAGATCAAGATAGGAAAGAAGAAGAGCTTATGAACATTAAAATTCAGTGCAGTGCAAGAATATGAGCAAAAGAAATATCCAATCATCTTTCGTCTAAGGATCAGATTAATGATGAATTGTTTGGTTTTTTAGAAAGACGAAAAACAAGAAAATGGACCACGCATAGTCCAAGATTACCTTGCAAAGATTAGATAGAGGCAATGGATGAACACAAGATCAAATATGAATACAAAAATTGAAGACTAAAGTCTTTAATAAGGATAAGACAGAATTATGCTTCTTGCTAAAGAAAATGCACTATTGTCCCCAAATGATCCTCATCCTATTCCGAGATTTGAAGCCTCCTTGCTTCATTCCTTACACATATATCTAAATAATTTCAACTCCAATCATTCTCAAATCTCTAGAAGCAATATCAAATGGATGCCTCCTCCCCAAGGATGGGTCAAACTTAATTTTGATGGGGCAGCTAAAGGAAATCCAAGCAGAGCTGGGGCAGGGGGGATACTCAGGGACTGTAAAGGGAATTCCATTTTTGCCTTTGCTGAAGGTCTAGGAGATCAATCTAACCACATAGTAGAAGCTAGAGCCCTGTGAAGAGGTTTACTCTTGATTAAACAATTCCCTAGGAAAAGTCATTATTGAAGGGGACTCCCTAAACATAGTCAATTATTTAAAAAATTCCAAAACTTCGGCATGGAAGGTTAAGAACCTAATTGAAGAAGCTAGAAGCTTACTCCTCTATCATCACGAGGTCATTATTCAACATGTTTTCAAGGAGGCAAATGGTGTGGCAGACAAGTTGGCAAACATCGGAGTTTCTGCCCTCGAAATGATGACATGGACTGACACCCTTCCTCACGAGGTCGAAGAAATTGTAAGGTCATAACAAATTCAAAATGTATAGCAATTTACTTTTTAAATTTGCTACCTTGGAAAATTCGTCTTCCCAAGGTCTCAATATTTTAGATGGATTTTGCTTCACGAAGATCTTCCTAGGTCATCCTGTCAGTCCAATGATGATGTTTACCTTTTCGAGGCTTTCAATGCTTGTTGCCTCTAGCACGTGTGAGAGTTTTCGACACACATCCCTTGTGCCTTTCCTAGACCCCCTGTTTTTTGCTTCGAGTGGCGCAATCGCCACTCTTTTTAATAATCCTAAATTTATCGTTTTGTTCATTTCGTTGTCCTTTCTTTGTTTTTAGCCTTCCACAAAATCTTTTCTCGATTTCTTCCCGCGTGTCTCTCATTCGTGCTCTGTTTCATCTTCTTCCCCCATCGCCTCTCATCCTCTCGGCTCGCTTCCACCACCCCTCGCATCCACCCATTTTCGCATTTTGCCTTTCATCGGGGATAGAAGTTGTTGGAACTCTCACTTTTCCAAGGCTTTCCGCTCTATCATCCGTGAAATATTGGCCTTACACTTCTCTAGGAAGTATCTTATTTTGAGGACAAGGCATAGATGCTTCCAAAAAAATTTCAAACTGTCATGTGCTTTTAAAGCTTACCTTGACGCTGGTTTTTTTATCCGCTTTGCATGCGTCCTCAAGCCCAACAAACACTCTCTTTCCCCTGTTCTCAAACCTATCCTTTTCCCGGTCACCATGAGCTTTGTGGAGCCATAAACTCTTGATATTGAGTCGGTGGCCAAAGTATTCATGAGCGGTGGAGGTTTATTGTCATTCCTGAAACGCTTCTCCGAGACAGATTGGGACATCAATATGGCCTTCGCGTCTACCTGGGAGCAAGGCACAGTTATCATCCATGGTGTGGAATTCCAAGTGGACGTTCATATTCTCACAAAAATCATTAGACAATCGCTGGTGGGCAAAACGATTCGAAGGGATAAGCACAATTGGGATACCGAAATCAAGGAGTTCGAGCCGAAGTCGAATCTGAAGAGGATTGTGAGATAGGGCATGTTTCGCGATGACCTTCCATCCCCTTGGAAGGAGGTGATGAAACCAGTCATGGAGTACATCATTGTGGATGACCCGATTTCCCAGCTGAGAAGCTTCCACATCGCATTTGTGAACCATTTTCGGGAGGTAAAGCCGCTGAATATTCTAGAATTTTTGTTCTTGTCCATGGATTACACCATTAAGGCAACCCGTTCAAAAAAGGAGGAAGCATGGCCTTCGCACCAGGGGCTTTTCAAAGTTCTGTATGTTCATCTTTTGGAAAAATTCCCCAAAGGAAATATGCAGCCATAGGAAGAACAGACAGATTCCAAACAAGTAATGGAGGAGGATACGTCCTTCACTCCTTCCTCACCTGTACATGATTCCAAACAGAGGAAGATGGAAGGACACAAGGATGTTGAGCATTCCGCGAAGAAGGATAAGACAGAGACCACTCCAACAAGAAGTTCCCAACGACTGAAGAACAAGATCGTTCAAAATCAGGGGAAGACATATGGCGCTACCAAGGATGAGCTTGAATATATTGCGGTGAATATTCTTCAAGAATATGTCATCAAGGCCTCCACTGCAACCATTACTCAATTGGAGAGCACTGCAACCACAATCATGGCGGCTACTATATAGATGAAAGAGCACAGGAATGCCCTGAATTTGCTTTTCTTCTGCGATAACTTTGCTGAGGAAACTCCAGCAAAGAACGCAGCCGGAGCCAAACCTGAAGATGATGTAGTGGAAATTGCCAAGGATATATTTAAGGAAGTCTCCAAGGATGCCGAGAAGGAAGACCTCAAGGATCCTGTCACTACTTAAGTAGTTGAAGTTTTTTGTTGATTTTAGTTTTTGTCTTGTCAAGACATTTTAGTCCCGTCCTTGTCCTTTTTGGTTTGTCCCAGTTTAGTTTTACGTTCTCGGTTTTATAAGGATGTCTTGAAGTTTTTGAGGATGTAGCATCCTTTATTCCTGATGATGTACTAAGGCGTTAGGGCACCTTTCAAATGCCCTCTTTAATATAAATTTTGTTAATTTATCAAAAAAAAATAACCAAATAATGTAATACAAGGGGTTGTTGGAGAATATTACATTATTTGGTACATGCTAATGTACCTCCATGGTACCTTTATGGTACAAATGTAAATATGTAATAGATTAGAGTTTGAGTCTATAGTTTAGAAGAGTGATTTATATTTCCCCTTTATGTAAGTGTCTATGTGCAAGATATGCACAAGTGTCATGTATATAAGAGTGCAAGTGTGTAATGAGAGAAAGTGCACAAGTGTCATGTAATTAAGTGTGCAAATATGTAATGTGAGGATGTGCACAAGTGTCATGTATTAGGTGTGCATGTAGAAGTGTAAGTGTCATGTAAAAGAGTGCAAGTGTCATAGAGTTAAGTGTGCAAGTAAGTAGAGAGTCAAGAGTCATGTATACAAGTGGCAAGATGAGAAGCCAAAGGACATGTGAGAGTTGTCATATGGAGAGCGATAGTCAAGTACTTGAAGAGTCATCTTGTATGGCTATATTATGGAGAAAAAGCTCCATGTATTGTAAAAAATATATTGAAGAATGATCGATGAAGATCACATTCAAGCATTAATAATATTGAAGCTTGTATGCATATTTTGAGCAATTCTATTGTAAGTGTTCTTCATGTTATTGCATGAATGATTTTGGTCATTTTACATTCATATTTGATATTATTTTGAATGTTATAATTATTTATATTGACCAACTTATATTTTGATTGCTCTTATATTTGAGTCTACTCTAGATTAAGAATATTGGGACCTGTGATAATCTCGCTTAAAAGCCAACACTAGGGGTAAAGAGAGCATGATGGATAAACAAGATCCAAGAATTTGATAGATATATGAAACCCATTAAATTGGTTATGTAGGGCTTTTGTGAAAATATTACTATGACAACCACCAAAGATCAGGTAGATTTGGTAGAAGAAATCAAACCAACCAACCAAGTTGGATTAGAGAGATTAGGAGGTGTATGATATCGGGACAAGTTCCAAAAGGATTAACACCCAAAGAAAGGACTAGATTTAGATAGAAAGCAATCCATTATACAAGCAATGTGTTTTTTCACAAATGATATGTTGGAGCCTTGTTGTGATGCATCGAAGAGGAAATGATAGAATCCCCAATCAAGGAATATCATGATGGATGACATTATTCTGCCCAAATTACAACCCATAAAATTGAGGGCAGGATATTATTGCCCTACCATATTTTCTTATTGCTTCCAATGGGTCAAAGAATGCAAATTCTATTATACTTTTAAGGGTAGAAGAAGAAAAGTGGCAATGCCCCTAAAACCAATCATCATCATAGAATCCTTTCAGCAGTGGGTCTTCATCGGCAAGATAAATCACTTATCTAGTGTAGGGTATGGTGGATTGTAACCACAACTGACTACATAAAATGGCTATAAGAAGTTCCAGTCAAACCTACAAACCAAGAGACAATTGCCTAGATTTTGGAAGACATCGTCAACAAATTTGGGTTTCCATCAAAAATAATCATCAATAATGTCAATCAAAATGATGAAATTCGCAATAAAGTACAGATTCATGCTGGAAGTGACTTCTAATTATGACCCCTAGGGAAAAAGATCTAGCAAAATCCATAACAAAAATATTACGAGGATTCTAAAAAAGAAAATATCCCAATCACAAAGGGATTAGCATACTAAATTAAGGTGTTATGGGCAGATATGATAACACGTAAAGCTTATACAACATTATCTCCCTACAAGATAGTTTTCAAGAAGGAAGCAATGTTGTCAGTAAACCTAAAACTCCCTTCTCTCTAAATGTCCCAACAACTAGAGTTTGAAGATACTAACATTGAGTCAATGCAACCATGATTAAATTACCTACTGACTCTACAAGAAGAAAAGAAGAAAGAGTTTAAAAGGAAGGTGCAACATCAAATGGCGGTAAAAGGATGGTTTGGCAAAAGAACCGCAAAAATGGATTACAAAGAAGGTGATTTGCTATTCAAATGGGATGAAGATAGGGCTAAGCTAGGAAGCCATAGAAAGTTTGACTCCCTCTAGAGTGTGTCATATTAGATCCTATGAGTTGCAGGGCTAAATACTCATGTGTTTATGACGATGGATGGAAGATCGTTGTCAATTTTAGTTAAGGGGCAGCACCTTAGACCCACCTGAAAGGGTGTTCAAAGCAAAACAAAAATGTAAATATGTACATAGCATTTTTATGTTTTCCCTGGCTATTATACTTATTCTTGATTTTATTTTTTTCCTGATAAGTATTCTTGATTATAATTCCCCTTTCTCAAAGAAAAAGAAAAAAATGGAAAAATAAAAAAATACTATAAAAAAAAGGAAAAAAAATTGAGCCCAAATGAAAACTTTGAAAACTGGGCATTCCCTTTTCTTCTTTTTCCTTTCTTCCCATTGTCCTAAAATTTAGACTTGTAAAAATTTGAAAAATTATGCCAAAGTCAATATTTGGAAGTGATTCACTCCAATGGAGGAGTGAATTGCTCCAATAGTGGAGTGAATCACTCAACTCATCAAGCAAATCATTCGACAAAGTCCAACATTGCAAAAATAAAAGAAGCGGGCAAATCGGACTGATTTCGACACAACCACCCACCCAAGTTGTTAATTATAGGCATGGGTAGAGGTAGGGGAGGGTTTGAAATCCGCAATTTTAATATCGTAATCCTCATTTTCAGCATCATGTACACTAAGATTTCCACATTCAATAGTGCGAGAATTATGCTATACAAACTACAGTCTCTGCCATAGCAACTAAGGAACCAAATTGCGTAATGGAGTGGATCAAATGTTGACCCAACATTCCCCGTCCAAAGTGAGTTGTCTCATATTATTAAAGTTTTTATTGTGCCCCCCTTGTAAGTGCATTGAATTGGTTGGACGAAGGGAGAAGCATTATTTTTATCGAGTAACCCCAGTAGCGATTCACTCAATTTGGGCAAATCGCACCTCTATTAAGTCCAAGTGAGAAAGGCCACCCTAAGACCTCGAGGAGGGAATAGCCCCTATAAGGTTGGGCAGAGTGCCAAATTTGAACTTAAAGGAAATATTTTGCCCGAGGGTTTGGCGTTGAGCGATTTGCTCTCTCCCTTGAGCGATTTGCTCCATTAGGAAGACAATCAACCCAATTCAAAGAGTTTTTTGCCAAAGTACCGTCTAACTAGTTAATCATTGGCCATATCGAGTGATTCGCTCCTTACCATCAATATTTTTACTAATCGGATTTTCACCAACTTCCATCCAACTACTGATTCACTTAACCCTACCAAGTGAATTGTTCCATTCACTGAGTGAATCGCTCCTTGGACTTGGACTTCTAAAAAGTGGCCCAAGACCCCCAAACCCACCATGTACATTGCTTTGACCTCTGCCAATCCATCCATTCCAAAATCCAACCTAGTATCCCTAACTACCATCATTGTTGCCTCTCTTGTTTCCACCCAACAACACACATCCATTGCCTCAAGAGCAAGTTCATCAAAGAAGGGGAAGAAGAGGTCCAAGAAGAAGAAACCCCCTCATCCACCTAGAAGACCACAGGAACTTTTTAATGGACCCTACAAGAGGGTTGAGGAGGGAAAGTTCAATTACTCCCCTACCAAGGTCATAAAGGAGGCATTACAAAGATTCAACCTAGAGCCTGGAATGGACTAATGGAATATAAATCGGGGTATGGACTTCCAGCCTAGCAATGAACCTAGTACCCCAAGTTTTAAATTGTCCCATACTAGTAGAGGATTGTGAAGAAAGGCATGACTTTGTGAGGAAGAAAATAAGGTCATCTCAGTGAAAAGAGGAGTCCTATATTTGGGAGGATGACCTTAGAAATATGTTTAATATAGCAGATGAGCCAACAATGTGAATCACTTGCAACCCCAAGGCACAAAAGGACTATTATTTTTGCTTTGACTAGTATTATGTGAGGGACTTCTTGGTGTTGCATCTAAAGGATCCAAACAAGGATTTTAACTTCAACATCCCATTGGAGTTGGAGGTCTTTAGACATGACATCCAATTGGTACTATCGGGGATTGTAGCAATGCTTAGGGAGAAGAATGATGCCCAAATTTATGAAGAGCACATTGCATTCCATGCAATGGAAAGCTATTTGGGCCACTCTCAAATGATTGACAATGCAAAATACATAATCAAACAAATGAACAAATGGTTGAAATATTTTTAAGTATGACAAAAATTTTGCCTACATGTCATACGTAGTCTGAATGATCGTGTATCAAAAGGAGTGGTTCACTTCCCTGTAGCTAAACCAAATTGGACTTAACAACAAACCCCTCTCCATAGTAGATTGCATAGTTGTTCCATGGTAGGAACCTAGGGTTCCTAGCACATAAAATGATAAATAAATAATAAATAACCTAAATCTAAAAGAATCGCCTTTTGATATTGTCGGGAAGTCCCTTCAATAAATTATATTATATTTTATATTCATGGATATATTAAATGATAGAATCACATAGTGTCTTATACCCCTTTAGGGTTATGAGTGAAGAGTCACCATGCTTCCTAACCCTAACCCTAATCTTATAATAATATAATAATTAATATAATTAATTATTATATTATTTATTAATATAACCATAGGATAACATGTATTATTATTATTATTAATTAATGTTAGGATAGTATCCTAACATGCCATCCCTCTTTGAAGAGCTTTGTCCTCAAAGCTAGAAAAATTTGGAAATATGCTTCTACAAAGTTTGCCAATCTCAATATCACAGGCTTCTTGTAGTTAAGTTTGTCTTTAAAAAAAACTCAATTGTCACACTATAATGCACATTAACATCGGCCACTTCTCGTCTATTCACAACTTCTTTCTCTAAATAGTTGGTTAATTAAACCTTTGAAAATCCTTAACGAGGCAAATGCCTTATTTCTCCTAAGGTTTAGAACTTGTTTGTTAGAGATAAAGAACCTCTTTGTATTGCCACTCCCGGTAGTATATGAATAATGCTATCTTGTATTATTTATGGTCCATATTCTTCTTTTCTCGTTTCGATAACAATTTCTAAAGAAATACCTTTTTTTTTTTTTTATACCATGGGATCTAAGAATTCCCAATCTTTTTTAGAATAACAGTGCTCTATATTGTTTAGTGCATAGGACAAACACGATGTGCAATCTTCTATGGAGATGGTCTTTCTTCTAAGTTGTGATCGTGATAGTTGGTGAATTTGATTGTGAGATTTTCCTCCATAGTATGTTTGATGAAATAAAAGGGCTCTATGAATTCGTTAAGTGTGGCCATCTACCAAGTGTCTGTTACCAACTTGAGTGCCATGTGCCTATGAATTTCTTCAATGTGGCTCGATGCTTGTAAGCTTACATGTCGGTAAGTTGTACACATAATACCTGCAAACTATGTACACTTTCAATGAAATGAAAACAGACCCATCTATCAACAATCATCATTTCCATTAGTAGTCACTACTCAGTAGTCTTTATATCATCTTATTTTGAAGTTCATATCGTATCCAAACAAAATGGAACAGTTTTCACTTCAGTTTTTTTTTTTTGAACGTAGACAAAATATGATATAGATACCTAATTGTCCTTCTAAATTGTATACAAAAAGCTTCCATTTGAACCTTATAAGAAGAGACAACAGTTATAAAGCTTCTCTTTTAACTTTACTGATTTTAACCGCCGAGTGATATAAGAGTCCATCTTAAATCTTATTGATGAACACCGGTAATAACTAATGTTCACCACAACGAAAAAGGGCGGCCTTTTCCGCACGTAGGCTACGATATATTCGTCTTGTTTATTTTTGAGATAATTTGTTGTCATTCTGATTCAACTTTAGTGTATCCCATCACTTATATGTTATCATTGAACTAATGCTCTATTGGCACCTCCATTAATCTTTTCTTCTCAAACTCGTTCAAAATTTTCAATGATCACGAGATGCTGCAAAAAGACATCCCTAGGATGAAATCCATGAATAGATAGAAAAAAATATTTTGAATAGACAAATCCCTCGTTCGTTCTCCATGTATGGCGAGTATGCGCACAATAGATATTATCACCCATAACTTAATCGATGTGTTTTAGAACCGACTACTGTGTTTGACGTTCGTTCGCAACACAGGAGTGTGAGAGCTTGTAAGGAAGAACTTTTTCATGGCACTTAGAATTTAAGGGAAGCCAAATGTATTTTTGTTTTTAATTTCTTATTTTACGTTTGAGCGAGTCATCTAGCTTGGCGATGTGGTTGGTGTGGTATGCAGTTGGCCTGCAATTTTTGGACCGAGTTGCTGCTAGATTTCATCTTTGAAGTGGAGAGATCGTTCATCATCATTGGTCTCCTGGTTTGGATGGTCACGGTGGGCTTAGGCTTTGAACATGGCTTCGATGATGTGATTCCCATAAAGCCTGTGGTTCCTCACATTTTTAAACACATATGTTTTGTTATATCTCAGGCTCGATTTCCCTTCCGAAGAAGAGTAAGCTTGAGTTACTGACGAAAATCTACCCAACAAAACTCTAAAATATGGCATTGAATTTGAGATGGATGCTCACAAAGCTTTATATTCTGTCCATTATCTATGATTTGTTCCAGGTTTTTGTGAACCGAATTAAAGACGTGAACCACTGTTTTATACTGTCCACATTTTTCAAAACCAAAAATTGATGATGAAAGGATTCATACTGAATGTCACTAAGAATGAATGACAGTGCATGGCGTTGGTCCTCACATGTAGATTCAGAAAATTTTGACAAGTCCTTCACTTTATGTGCCCAATTGTTTGAATTACCACCAAACCGAGCGACCATTTCAATCAAATAGAAAGGATGGTAATGGTACTTTATAATTTTTAAATACGAATTCAACTGCAGCCAGACAATTCCACAAAGAAGGATCATTGACACTGCATAGGAAATGGGAAATGGCGGAGGTGGCCATGGAGGCGGACGGGCAGGGCTGCATTCCTTAGATTTTGTTTCTTTTGCTTTTGCAATCTGAAATTCACCTGCAACTAATTTGGAGCTATGAGAATACTCAAATGTAACCTCGCTGGGAATGATGTCCTTCACGAGGATTGGACCTCCTAAATTTTGAGAAACAGTTTTAGTAGCACCAGGTGAAGGAGAGAAATAAGGAGCTTTAGTGGATGTTAGTGCAATGGAAATAACTTTATGATACTGAGCACCTTGAGCCTCTATTTTGTTTGCATAGGTGATACTAGGTTGGCTTCCACTTTGATATGCATTGTAATTTTTAGAAACTTTCGTTTCTTCCTCTGCATTAAAAAGAACATTGCAAACAACATTGGAGATATTGCAAACAATATTGGAGATATTTTTAGGGTTTGGATTTTTTTCGTTCTTGGGGAGTGCAATGGGTACCCTCTGGGATTCCCTGGTTATGGGCTCTTCCTCCACCTGGGATTCCATGGCTATGGGATCCTCCTCTACTTGAGATTCCATGGCTAGGGTCTCCTCTTGTATTTCCATTAAATATTGTATAATACGATCAGAACGTTCCATTTGTTTTTTTTGTTTTTGTTCAATCATTCTTCTAATTTTTGCAATGTCATTTTTCATTTCCTTGACCAATATGGTTGGATCCATAAGGCTCTGATACCAGATGGTAGGAACCTAGGGTTCCTAGCACATAAAATGATAAATAAATAATAAATAACCTAAATCTAAAAGAATCGCCTTTTGATATTGTCGGGAAGTCCCTTCAATAAATTATATTATATTTTATATTCATGGATATATTAAATGATAGAATCACATAGTGTCTTATACCCCTTTAGGGTTATGAGTGAAGAGTCACCATGCTTCCTAACCCTAACCCTAATCTTATAATAATATAATAATTAATATAATTAATTATTATATTATTTATTAATATAACCATAGGATAACATGTATTATTATTATTATTAATTAATGTTAGGATAGTATCCTAACATTCCATGTCGAGAAATGGGAACGATATCATAACACTTCTATGATGCAATATACCATCCAATAATTGGTTAAATTGAAGGGAAGAGTCCCAAGACTCTTATAGGAGGCCCAAAACCTATTAAAGTATGAGGAATGGTCGAATGAAGACTACTTTGAAAGGCATAGATCATTTATTCGTGGTCTGGCTTCTCAACCATGCCCTTCAAGTTGCCTACATACATATCAAATTACTTGTTCAACGTAGATGTGTGAGACAACTAGACTATGTGGCCAATAAGTACTTGATGGGACAAAAAACATTGACCTACCCCCTCAAGAAACAAAGCATGTAGATTACCCTGAAGTTGCAAGAGTTTCACCCTATAATTGAAGAAAAACTAAGCATGGGACTCAACATGCTAAGGGTTTTCTGGTTATATGATCCAAAAGGTTATTTCCAAAGGCAGCTTGAGGCCAAGGGTTTGTATACTTTCACCCAAAAAGAGACATAATAGAAAAGGAGGCAAACCCTTCCGAAAAGTCAGTCCAAACTATTTTGGGGGAAGAGCAAGGGTATGATGAACACAAGATTCAACAATGGTATGCCCACCCGCAAAAATGGTTTGCTTTCTATGCCGTGGCAAAAGTCAAAGATGACTTTGACCCAAATTGTAAGATGAATCATCAAAGCTTTTGAGAACTTCAACTACTCACAGAGAAAGATCTTAGCCTAGCAAAGGATGAGGTACAAAATGGGAATAAACAGGACGCCAATGTGAAGGAATCCCTTCGATAAGCAGTTCTCAACAATTTGGGAAAGAAAACATAAGAGGTCGGCCAAAGAGGCCAATGATCATAAAAGAATCCCCTAAAGGAAGTCGACTTGATTTCCCACCAAAGCACTTGAAATTGTCATTACTATAGCACCAACAACTCTAGCCATGGTTAGTGTTGCAGTTCAACAGACACTCAAAGATGGATTTGAGAAGTAGCAAGAGGACCCTCACAAGTCATTCTTCAAGAAGTTGACAATCCAAGTGAAAAATGCACTAGAAGCAATCTCAAGCCACCAAGTAGGAGTACCACCACCTACAAAAGAGCCAAGGCAAGAACTTCCTCCACTCAAGGAAGGGGAAATTCCTCTTGAATGACCTCTTCCATGATTAACATCGATATATTCCCAATTTAAGGTGTCAACCACCTTCATCGAGAGCAAAACTAATGACCAACTGAGGGCGTTGGATAAAGCAGGAAAAAAGAAAAGGGCCCAGGACCCAATGGCCATCATAATCTCTAGGGACCCTACTAAAAAAAAGGAAATCATCTCAAGGATCATGTTGGAGGTTGCCATTGGTGACTCCATAATCCCCCTCCCTCTCTCTCTACTTCTCTTTCCCTTTCTTCTATTCCCACTTGTTTCCCACCTATTTCTTCTATCCTAGCCTCTTCAATTCATTCTTCTTCTATTGCACATCCTTCTCCATCAGTAAGTGCAACTATAGGTTCTCCTGAAGGTACATAACCTCCCATAGTAACCTAAACTCCCAACACCACACCCATTACTTCATTTCCATTGCCCATTGTAGAAGTCACCAATTCTTGGCCACTTGTTTCATATGATGAGATCCCTTCACCATTACGTCTAGTTTCACTGCTAATTGAAACCTTGGCATATATGGTAACCAAAGTGTCAACCACCACCTCAACACTCAACCCCATTTCCAAGAGACAATGGCATTGTCAACTCCAAGTTACATGACTAAGTCTAAGAGAACCACCCCAAAGTCATGACCAACTCTAGGATCTATCCAAACCTATATCTCGCAAGTCATTGGTGCACCAAGAGAAACAGAGGCCCAAAAGCATTTCTCCCTCCAAGGTGAAGAGAGAAAAGTCAAAAAGGACACAATGATCATGCAATCGTAGCTAACAATTTGTGAGATAGGGTCCTCATCATGAAAGCAATTCCTAATGAGTCTTCCAAACAAACCAGCTCTCCTACTGAATTTACCTCCATTGAGGCGGTCATGCAATAAGGGGAACCAACAATAGAACATGTGACAAACAAGAAAAGAGCAAGTGATCATGAGTCAACATCAGCCTATCTTGCAGCGAAAAAATTCATCTATAACAAGAAGTTGAATCCTTAAGGACATCATTGAAAGAGCCCACTTGCAACAAGTTGAGGAACTAAATGCCCAACATGTTGAGAGCAAACGAAGCAATTGGAGGATCTCTCTAAACAACTTGCTTAGGGGAAAAACTAGCTAAGACAATAGTTCGCACAAGAGAAATCATGGCTAGTGCGATAAATAGAGCAAATGCAGACGATCCAACAACAGAGATTGAAAAATAAATGAGTTCCAAAATGAAGTCATGAGACTAAAAGGAGCAGTGACAAACCTACGGTAAGCCTAAGTAAAAGAAGTCTAGTTCCTATCATACAATATCAAGACTAAGATAACAAGTGCCAAAAAATACTTCGATTTGTAGCTAATATAGAAGCAATCCTGAACCATCTAGTGAGGACAATCTAACAAATAGAGGAAGAATTGGCTGCAAAAGTGTGGTACCAAGAGGTACTTAGACAATTGGCCACCTTGTAATGTCCTGCCCCCAACTGAGTTTTGGGTGTTTGCTATTTTTTTGTGTATTTTGCTTAAAAGGGTTTACTGTATTCTGCTCTGATACCAATGTAATATCCCACCCAAGCTGAGATACGAAATTTTTGCCTTGTTTTGTTATTTTGGAAATTTGCAAGGTTTTCGGTTTTTGTGCAATATTCTAATTTTTTGTATTTTTTTTATTTAAGTACAAAATATGCAGAAAAAAGTTAAACTACCAACTTGAACAAAATAATATCTAGCAAACTACTTGGCGGGAATCAATGAAACTTGGAATTTAGATAATATTTATATAAAACTATAAACCCTTTAAAGGACTTTGGAAAGTAACAAAATACCCGAAAGCTGTACAAGATTGAAAATGGCAACTTTATAGCTGAACAACAACACAAGAATATATGTATTTCTTTCCCAGTAACAAATAAAAGATGTCTTTTTACAATATCAATGCAAAGGAAAGCTTCCAATCCTTAGACGCCTTAATCACAATCATTAATTGGCAGCCAAACTCCGAATATTAAAAACCACCTTCAATGCCGGGCAAGATATGGTACGGCCGAGTTAGAGGAAATTATGGCCAGCAAGAAATGTCCGAAATCTGCCCCGAAACCATAAGAAATCCACTCTAAATGGAACAATTGGAACTGTAGAAGCAAAAAAACCAAGTCACCTTGAAACCCCAACTCAAATCATGGAATCACATACAGTAAATGACTCCACTTATACGGCTATGTTGAGGAATGAATGCTACAACAATGTATGCAAAATATGCTTTGAAATCCCTTCCAAACCCCCTGAAAACCACAATAAATCTACAGATATAAAGCTCCAATGCAACCCCTGAAGTAGAGTTGCTCATGAACACCCTGAGAATATATTTCAACTCCGAGGATGTTGTCCTTGCTGGTGATTTTCGTCACACAACAAGCTGAATTCGAAACCCCTGCAACTCTGCAAGAACTCCTCAAAATTGTCCCAGAGAATGAATAGCCAAAGATGTGAAAATGAATTCAACTTCATTCTTTTATTTCCCTCTCACAATTGGGTCGACCAAGTTTGTTTTTTTTTTCCTTTAATTTCATTTGCATTTAAATTTATTTTTAAAGAGCCCCATGAGGGGTCGTCCCAAAATCCTAGGGAGATAACATCTTAATTTTAATTTATAACTTACCTTATGACTCCCAAAAATCCCCCTTATAACCCCTTAATAATAAAATATAAGCCCAACATTAGAATATTTAAACATTACATTTAAATATTACATTAATAACTTTTGGGCATTAAAATAATAATCCTCCTAAGGCCGGACCCAAGAAAAAATACTGGAAACAGAGACCCATTTCGCCGAACAATCCATCAGTAACGTCCGCTTCCCAAGATATTGCCTCTGATCGACTTACTAAAAATAGTAAGTCCCCTTGAAACCTGTTGGAAACGGTCCTGAAAGCTGTCCACACTGAAAACTGAACGTCCAACAGTAACTCCACAACACCTGGAGGCTCCCAAACCCACGACATTGCCTACGGGAACCATTGTATAGGCAAGTCCATACTGTACCCAGTGGCTAGTTAGGAAAGGGGACATTACACACCTTGTCAACAACGCAATCACAACAGATGGGGATCAATAGAAATGATAGTGAAAAACCTGATGAAAATCCTTTGTGCCCAAACAAACCTACAAACTTGTGAAAACACAATGGTCTCCTTAGAAACCCCAATACGAGAAATGATAAGAAATTAAGGGGTTAGTCATGTTGGACTACTCGATGTGCTTGATGATCAAAAGAGGCTCCTCGATGATGACATTGCCAACATGATGATCGAAGAGAAGATCAAGGTTAAAGTTAACGCGACACCCAAAAAAAAAGCAACTGAAGGCTTTGTTAAACAAGCTACACATGATGGTGGGAAAGCAGGATGGGTTATCAAAGAACCCATATGAAGACCTGACAAAAGACACTGAAGACCTTGTAGATCCAAGGCTCCCCTAGGACGAGGAGTGGTAGACCTTGTAGATCCAAGGCTCCCCTAGGACGAGGAATGGTAGAAGACGTTGAAGACCTGACAAAAGACACTGAAGACCTTGTAGATCCAAGGCTCCCCTAGGACGAGGAATGGTAGAAGACGTTGAAGACCTGACAAAAGACACTGAAGACCTTGTAGATCCAAGGCTCCCCTAGGACGAGGAATGGTAGAAGATGTTGAAGACCTGACAAAAGACACTGAAGACCTGATACATCCAAGGCTCCCCTAGGACGAGGAATGGTAGACCTTGTAGATCCAAGGCTCCCCTAGGATGAGGAATGGTAGAAGATGTTGAAGACCTGACAAAAGACACTAAAGACCTGATAGATCCATGGCTCCCCTAGGACGAGGAATGGTAGATGTTGAAGCTACTACCTTGAGGACATGGAGGACCATTGATTTTACAATTTTGTGGCAAAGTGATTCCAATTTTGTAGACTCTATGCCCAAAGGTAAAGGAAGGATCTAGGATCTCTCGCCAATCAAGCTTGGTGCCCCATGAAGTCCCTATTTTGAATATGTGCAAAACCTTTTGGATGGATCAATTAAGGCCTCCAAAAACTCATTTTTGCAAAATTTTGACTTTAGTGTGATTTGCTCAAGATGATGCAATTGGCTCATGAGTAGCGAGCGAAGCGCTAAATAGCACAAAGCAGTTGGTCCCTGAACAGTGAAGCGCTAGCAAGATGTAGAGAATAGCTACTAGACGAGCAATTCATTGCCCTCCTAGAGTGAATTGCTCATTGACAAGTAAAAACACAAAAGGATATTTACAAATCCCAATGAAGATCTTCAAAAGGCAACATTTTGGTATGTAGTGGCGCCAATAAATATGTTAAATGCCTTCTAAGTGGTTTAGGGATGTATTTAGAGGCATTTAACATTTGGAGGTGCATCATTTTGATAAAGATACCCCCAAAATATTTCTATTACTAGCGAGTAATAATTTCTCATCCAAGGTAACTCAAGGATGAATTATTCCTATAAATAGGGGCCATGGGCTTCATTGTAAACATTTTTTAACCTTGCAAGAATCAAAGTTACGCTTTGTGAGCCCCACATTGTAACTACTCTTTCATCTTGGATTAATAAAAAATTGATGAGACTTTTTGCTTTCCATCACTAGCACTGCCCTCATGGATTGTAGAATGCATGAAGGTTGTGGCAATACCATTCCCTTCTCTTGTCACTCATTATTAATTTCATCTTATACATACAGAATCAATTGTTGTTATTCAATTTTTGCATGGATTGTAGAATGCATAAAGGTTGTGGCAATACCCTTCCGTTCTCTTGTCATTCCTTATTAATTCCATCTTATACATATGGGATCCATTGTTGTTATTCAAGTTTTGCATGTTTTGATTGATCACACACCCTCCTTGTTGTAGTTACGGTTGTATTTACTTTTAATCTCTCGCATCTTAAAATTTAAATTACTTTCATGCACTTTAATTTCCAATTTTTAATTTTTTGTACTTTAAATTTTGCATTTAAATTCATGTATTTAGCATAGATTAGTTAGACTTAGCAAGGATAGTGAGGAGACAACCTGAATCTGAAGGTTGAGGGGGAAACTCTCGTTTCTTCCAATTTGTTGAAATGGAATTGTGGGCACATAAGAAGTTACACATTTCCGCAATTCAATTAGAAACAAAGGAAAAACTAGTTGAAAAACCAAAAGAAAAACATTTAAAGAAAATTTTGATAAAGGGAATAAAAATGAAAGACTTACAAAAAGAATCTAAGAGAAACAACAAAAAATGATTCAAATCAACAAAAAGATCAAAGTCAAAGAGGAGGTCATAACATGTCAATGTGCACATCACCATGAAAGGAAATAACTATGGATGCATGGCAAGAAACATCAAAAGAGCTAGAACTATAAACATTAATAACTACCAAATGAATAGCTACTATGGACCTATTTAAAACCAAATGAGCAACTCCTATGAACTTATGTTGAAAATAAAAGACAAATATATAAACAAACATAGAACAAAATGAACAAAATCAAGTCATAAGGGATGAAACTACTTACGATTTTATGGGGATGACTAGATGATCAAACTTGGTACAAGTGCCTATGATGCTTGGAAGATCATGTTATTTGGTTGTCTCATATTTCAAGGACAAAATCCATTAAACAAAATATAATATAATGTTGGTCAAGAATCAGCCTTAGGTATGAAATGTCTCATTCATGCGCCCTAGACCCGACCAACATTGAAAGGCCGAGAGGAAGAAATGCCCCCCGTGCCAATCTCTAGAGATGGGTTGGTTCCCTTGCTATTCTAACTTGGGGATTTGAGATTAAGGAACAAGAAAGAAATGGAAATGACTGAAAGGGAAGGGAAATATGGCCTCAACCCAAGATAGAACAGGGGTGATAGACAAGCAGCACGATAACTTAATTGCACATTGAACCAAATAGCACTCAACACAGAAAACTAACAGAAATTAAAACTAGGCATCTAACATGTGTAATCTCCAGAATCATTCCAGCGTTCACCCTCTATCGGGAGTCAAATCCAGACATAGAATTATAACCCACATACAGAGCAAAGAATTTAATAGAAATGTAAGACAGAAGACATACACATAAATAGAAGTCCAGAGTTAGAGCCAAACGTTGTCTGTATTGATAGCAAAATTCAAGTTACAGCAAGCCTCTAGCAAAACGTCCATCATTTTACAATAAAACTATCGGCTTTTATAGAGAATTTTGTCGCTTGAAATATTTAATGCACACCCACAAAACATCGCGGTGGCAAAGAAGATAAGATTTGAGAGGAAAAACACTCATGAAACAGCAACCAGGCATAGGCTGAAACTGATGACTCTGAAATGCAGTTGCACCCTTTCAATATTTTGACAGTTGGTGGCGCCGTCTCCCTGCTTGTTGGAACCGCCCTAGTGAAAGATAGGATTCTGAAATCCTAGGAACGTCAAGTCTGGAAGCTTCTCAGATCGACTGTGCTTGGATGGATAAGGATGCGCCTTGTGTCGCTGAGAAGAATTTATGAGGGGTCCTGACTGAAGCAGGGAGAACTAGACTGAAACAGGTGTGTTGAGGACGCAGGCCAACCTACACTTCGTTGTTCCTTGGCCCGAAATGGACCTGCGCTTCAAAAACTGCAGCAAAATAACTTGCCATCTCGAGAGCAACGCAGGCGTTGAAAATTCAAAGGCTAAAGTGCTGCTAGTTACTCCCGAAACTGCCTTGCGCCTGGAAAATAGAGCGAAACACCTCCAACTACACTTGTACCTTCCTTGGGATCTGGGTTGAGCCTTTGAAAAGTCAAAGGTCATTTCTCTCTTAGCAGGAGCGAAACTGCCTTGCGCTCTCAAACTGGAGCAAAATGTCTCTGGCCACACTAAGCATTTTTTCGTTTCAAATTGTTGCTGCTCTAGGAAAAGTCAAAGGATGATTGTCCTTAGAACCCCAAAAATGAATTGTGCTTAGAATCTGGGGCAGAACGTCCTGCTGCATCGGGAAGGACGCTAGAGTTGAACGGTCAAAGGCCAAAGCATTGCTAGCTTGAAGCGAAAGTGTCTTGTGCCTGAAAAAAGAGCGAAACTACCTGGAGCCTTGGGAGGTGCACTGGCATTGAAAATTCAAACGCCAAAGCACTGCTAGCTTGAAGCGAAAGTGCCTTACGCTGAAAAGTGGAGTGATATGCCTTGCAGCCTCGGGAGTGGCACCATAATTTGAAAAGTCAAAGGTTGTTGCACTCCCACCTGCTTCGGATTGGCCTTACGCTCGAAAAACTGAGTGAAACAATTATTTCAACACAGCATTTTTTTCGTCCGAATGAAGAGCACCTTTGAAAATTCAAAGCCCATTTCTCTCTCAGCAAGAGTGAAACTACCTTGCGCTTGAAAAACAAAGTGAAATAGTTGCCTCCATACTTAGCATTTAAATGTTGCTCTCTACACCGTTTGAAAAGTCAAAACCCCAAGCGCTCCTGGCAGACTTCGAAAAGGCTTTGTGCTCCAAAACAGGAGCGCAAAGGATATGGGCCCCACAACATTTCAAACAGGTTTATGTTGAACGGTCAAAGGCCAAAGCGTTGTTTTCTGATTCAAAATTGCATTGTGCTTTCCAGTCGGGGAGAAAAGACCTTGTTGCACTTAGCATTTTCTTTGTAAAATTGCAGTTGCGCTCAGTCAAGGCCAGAATTTGGCTCATGCTCTTCTTCAGGGGTGAAAGAGCATTGCGCTCTTATGCTTTCTTTCCTGGAGTTGGCCCTTGCTACTGTCTGGCCCAAAATGGGCCTGCGCTCTACTTCTACCCCGAAACAAACGTGTGCTTGAGACATGGCGCCAAACTACCTTCGCCTTTGAAAAGACAAATGCCCTGCATAATGGATGAACAAAAAAATTACACCAGGCCTTAGGCACAACTGACAAATTCTGACAAAGAAAGCAGAAAAGAGAAAATACATTCTGTACAAAGAAGAAATCTTCAGGAAAGGAGAAATTACATAATAGTACAAATTTATATAGAGGAAGTCAATGTGGTAGGAAATGCCAACATCTCTAGCGGCTTGTGAGGGAATTGAGCTCGCCTCAATGTTGAAATACCAGGCCTTATCTGTTGGGCTCATAGTCATCATCATTGTCCTCTTCTGAGTGCTCACTGTTGGTGGTAGACTCTTCCTCCAACCTCTCCTTTTATGATTCTTCCTCTTCTTTTTGGGGCTCACGACCCTCTTCTTCTCCTTGGCCTCCCTCCTCTTCTCCTTGGTCCTCATGCTGCTGGGGAGGTTGTGTTTGCGGGAGACGCTCACGGATCGATTCATAGGTGGCTTCGACCAGGGCCCGAGCTTCTTCTTGGAACGGAACGCGGTCTTGCAGCTCTTTGACCAGGTATTCAATAGTCTCAAGTTGGTCTGCATCAGGGAAGTTAGCCCTCTAGCTAAGGTGCACCAAATAGGACTCGATCCGCGCAAACTTTGTTGTCAACTGGAGTACCTGAGCTTCTGAAATAGGCTCACTCCAACCGTCGATCTCTGAAGTATCATCCTCAAAGGCATCCCACACTGGTCTAAGATATTCCTTTGTCAAAATAGCCTCATCCTCGCAAGTGAAGCTAGCGAAACCAAGTTACGCGAGAGCATCGAAATACATCTGAGAGATGTGCTTCCTGCTCGAACGCGTCTAACAACTTTCTCACTTCTCGGGCTCTTTTTTGCTTTGTGAAGAAAGCCCGCAACATCATCTTTGCAGTTGCCCATGACCGAGAAAGCAAGCACATAGGAGCAAGGTGGAATTCTGTTTTTTTAGGGTTTGTGCCTTCATTGCCAACTCCAGCCATCGCTCAGTGTGCCTTTCAGCCTCCTCCACGATGGATCCAACGTTAGAAACCTTCTGCTTGGCCTCCCAAACGAATGTGAGGACTGCTATCGCCTTGCGTTCCCTTACTCTGAAATTTGACAGAAAGTGACGGCCAATCTCTTTGATGCGGTCTTTTCTGAAGACCTTTGTTTGAGTTGTCCTTTTCGTCAACTAAACCTGCAACTCCTGGACCTAAGCGTTAGAAGCCTGCAATCGGCTTCCTGTCTTTGCATGCGCTTTGAGACGTTGCTCAGATTCTTTTCTGAAGTTCACCACTTCCTACTCCATGCTAATCACGCGTTGTTGCAACTGCTCGGATTTAGCCTAAGCATCTTCTAGCTGCGCTCTTGTGTGCGCCAGGGTCTCCTCCAGCTCTGCGTTTTTAGACTCGGCCTTGTAGAAGCGAGTCTTGTAATGCTCACTATGAAAATAGATGGTGCCCATTTCAACCCCAATGTTGCCAATCTTGTCGGTTACACTGATCGTTTTCATATATTCAACTGTATGCTGGAAGGAGTAGTCCGCTGGCGTCATTTCCTCCAGGGGCTTTTGGACCTTGGGCACCTTCTCCATTCTGTGGAGTTGCATGTTCTCTGGATCGAATATGCCCCTCCTTTCCGTCTGGGCTGGAGCCTGCACTTTTCTTCTTTTCTAACCCTTGAGCCAGCGTGAGGAACTCTGCTACACCAAGCGTATGCTTTCTACAATCGGACCCTCCTGAATGTCCTCCAACTCCATCCCCATTGGTTCCTCTACGCCAAAGAGCAACGCGAAAGGGAACAAAGCTTGTTGCGGAGCAGCTTCAATAGGTGACTCAGGGACATCCGAGGAAGCAATTGTGGCGACCTTAGGAGACGCCAGGGTTTGCACAACGGCGACCGAAGTACTAGGGACCGACGCTGAGACACCAAGAGGCATTGTTGCTGCTACTGAGGAGGTGCACGGAGGCGAGAATAGGCTAAGATTGGCTGCAACAATAGACACAGCAACAGGGTGGAAAAAATCTTGAGGGACGGGGCGGAAGATAAAAGAAATACAAATGTGTTGGACACAAACGCAAAAGCATCAAACGTTTGAGAGACAGGAGGCAAGGATGAAGGGGAAAATGACTGGGACGTCGGGTGAGGAGCGACTGAGATGGGGACGCCGAATGCAACTTGGGTGGAAACTGGGGTTTCGGCGTTGAAATGGAAAGTCGCCAGGGGAACAGAAGAGAGAGAGAGAGAACGCACCTGCGGGCTCGGACGATGCCAGAGCCGAAGTAGCGAACTGCTGCGTGATTGGACTCATTCCACTTTGTCCGATGCTTTCGTTTCCATATCAATGAACTCGACCTCCTGTCGTGCCTGTTGTGCTTGTTGTCTGCTGGATTTGCCGCACCTGCTGCTCCGGCACAGGAACTTTTGTAGCGCTTCCCCCATAGCCGTTAATGTTGTGGGAAGGTTCGTACCAAAGGGGCGGGTTGTACCAGTCCGAGGCTTCTTTGCAACGTTGGTGGGCAAAAGTGCTGCAACAGCTCCTCTTTTTTGGAGTGACCTCTTCTTCAGGGAGCAGCTGCTTGCCCTTCATTTTGACAAGTAGGTCTTGCTCAGTGTGTTGCTCATGTACTTGTGTCGCACCTTCCACTCTGCTAGGGCTTTGTGTACTCCTAGTCACGATGTCAGCGAACAAGATAGGTCGATAAGTGTTACAATTTGCATCGTATGCCTGGGAGAAGCTCTCGTTTATCACAAGGCCCAGATCAGAAGTCTCTTTTTTGTTGTGGACCCTCATGATCCACCAGTTGAAAATTTTTCCTTCCGACCAATCGGGTTGTTTGTCCTTCACCACTTTGAACAACTCATCATCAGGGTCATGCGTTGGATTTGATGAGGGGTCATACTCCACTTCCATTGTATAGAAGTCGTGCCATGGGGGGAATGACATCATCCTCTCCACGTGCCACTCCAAATCGAGCCCTGAAGGATTGTTGCGTTGGGCCACAATATCTGGGCGCGGACAGCTGTGAAAGTTCTTCGCCCCAATCTTATCCTTGAAAATACCGCGCGGGTTGTACTTCCAGCGCTGGGGAAGCTCAACTAAGCGAAAATCGTACAATGTTGTTGCTAGAAAAGCGTTATGCCCGTTATCTGTGACCTTGATGTCACCGAGCTGGAAAGGCCAAGGGCAGGTACGTGGCTTTCTCCTCTCATGTCCATAAGTGTCATCAACGAAGTCACACTATCGGGTGACTTCGAGGGCAAACAAGTATTCCATCGTGTAGTATGGCAATAGGAAGGGTTTTCCAGTAAACCCATAGATTCTAACAACGAGGCCCTGAGTGAGCTGGAAAACATCGCCAAGGTCCCCCTGCACTACTCCATCTCTCATCTGTCTTGGCACTCGCTCGCTAGTGCTGTGAATAAGCTCCAAGGTCGGACCAAGGAACATCCTGTTGAAAATATAATAGGACTCGCGTCTTGACAGACTCTGAGTCCATTGATAAATAGGGAGCGCCTTGCCTTCTGCATTGGTGCGAGTTGTGTCAAAAGCAAAGTGGTTGTGCATGTGGTAGAAGAAATACCACACAAGAAAAGAGCAGGGCCGGAATGTCATGTCTTTCCCACTCTGCACATCGGTCAGCTGGAAGTGCATTTGCCGCGCCACCCATTCCGCCCAGTCGAAAAATATGGGCTTGGTACCCGGCTTCATAGTGGCGGGCGCGTAGAACTCGCCATGCGAAATGCACTCGACAAGTGAAACCTGCCACTTATACACTGTCGTATCTGTGGCCAGCCCCATAACCCATGCCAACATTGAGTATAAGTCAGGGTACTTAAATACCTTCAAGGATTTAGGCAGGTCTGGCAATACTCCGGGCAACTTCGGCTTTTCCTTCAGTTGCACCTCCATGAACTGGCGCATTTGTTCCGTGTTGGTGTACCTTTTAGTTTGCTCAGTACAACTAATTCTTCTGATTATGAAGTCCACAAGGGGCTTCTCTCCACAGGTGAAAGCCTTCTTCTTTTTAGCATTTCGGACTGTTCTAGTCGTAGGGTCATCGAACTTGGCGATGGCGTGAACCAAATCCAAGCAGTGGTGCACAAGCGTGCCAGAAACTGTTGGTCAAGAATTCGCATTAGGTATAAAATGTCTCATTCATGCGCCCTAGACCCGACCAACATTAAAAGGTCGAGAGGAAGAAATGCCTCCCGTGCCAATCTCTAGAGATGGGTTGGTTCCCTTGCTATTCTAACTTGGGGATTTGAGATTAAGGAACAGGAAAGAAATGGAAATGACTGAAAGGGATGGGAAATATGGCCTCAAGCCAAGATAGAACAAGGGTGATGGACAAGCAGCACAATAACTTAATTGTACGTTGAACCAAATAGCACTCAACACAGAAAACTAACACAAATTAAAACCAGGCATCTAACATGTGTAATCTCCATAATCATTCCAGCGTTCACCCTCTATCGGGAGTCAAATCCAAACATAGAATTATAACCCACATACAAAGCAGAGAATTTAATAGAAATGTAAGATAGAAGGCATACACATAAATAGAAGTCCAAAGTTAGAGCCAAACGTTATCTGTATTGATAGCAAAATTCAAGTTACAGCAAGCCTCTAGCAAAACGTCCATCATTTTACAATAAAAATGTTGGCTTTTATAGAGAATTTTGCCGCTTGAAATATTTAATGCACACCCACAAAACATCGCGGTGGCAAAGAAGATAAGATTTGAGAGGAAAAACACTCATGAAATAGTAACCAGGCATGGGCTAAAATTGATGACTCCCTGAAATGCAGTTGCACCCTTTCAATGTTCTGACAGTTTTAGCTGGTGGTGTCGTCTCCTTGCTTGTTGGAACCGCCCTAGTGAAAGATAGGATTCTGAAATCCTAGGAACGTCAAGTCTGGAAGCTTCTTAGACCGACTATGCTTGGATGGATAAGGATGCGCCTTGTGTTGCTGAGAAGCATTTATGAGGGGTCCTGACTGAAGCGAGGAGAGCTAGACTGAAACAGGTGTGTTGAGGACACAGGCCAACCTATGCTTCGTTGTTCCCTCCCCCGAAAAGGACATGCACTTCAAAAACTGCAGCAAAATAACTTGCCATCTTGAGAGCAGCGCAGGCGTTGAAAAGTCAAAGGTTAAAGCGATGCTAGTTACTCCTGAAACTGCCTTGCGCCTAGAAAATAGAGCGAAACGCCTCCAACTCTACTTGTACCTTCCTTGGGATCTGGGTTGAGCCTTTGAAAAGTCAAAGGTCATTTCTCTCTTAGCAGGAGCGAAACTGCCTTGCGCTCTCAAACTGGAGCGAAACATCCCTAGCCACACTTAGCATTTTTTCGTTTAAAATTGTTGCTGCTCCAGGAAAAGTCAAAGGATTCTCTCCTTAGAACCCCAAAAATGAATTGTGCTTGAAGCTAGGGCGGAACGTCCTGCTGCATCGGGAAGGATGCCAAAGTTGAACAGCCAAAGGCCAAAGCGCTGCTCGCTTGAAGCGAAAGTGCCTTGCACCTGAAAAATAGAGCAAAAGTGCCTTGCGCATGAAAACAGAGCAAAATTGCCTGGAGCCTTGGGAGGTGCGCTAGCTTCGAAAATTCAAACGCCAAAGCATTGCTAGCTTGAAGCGAAAGCGCCTTGCGCTGAAAAGTGGAGCGAAACGCCTTGCAGCCTCGGGAGTGGCGCCAAAATTTGAAAATTCAAAGGTTGTTGCGCTCCCACCTACTCCGGATTAGCCTTGCTCTTGAAAAACATAACAAAACAATTGTTTCAACACTTAGCGTTTTTTCTGTCTGATGAGGAGTGCCTTTGAAAAGTCAAAGCCCATTTCTCTCTTAGCAGGAGCGAAACTGCCTTGTGCTTGAAAAACATAGCGAAACTGCCTTGCGCTTGGAAAACAGAGTGAAACTGCTGCCTCCATACTTAGCATTTAAAATGTTGCTCTCTGCGCCGTTTGAAAAGTCAAAACCCTAAGCCCTCTTGGCAGACTTCGAAAAGGTTTTGCGCTCCAAAACAGAAGCGCAAAGGATATGGGCCCCACATCATTCCAAACAAGTTTATGTTGAACGGTCAAAGGCCAAAGTGTTGTTTTCTGCTTCGAAATTGCATTGCGCTCTCCAGCCGGGGTGAAAAGACCTTGTTGCACTTAGCATTTTCTTTGTAAAATTGCAGCTGCGCTTGGTCAAGGCCAGAATTTGGCTCGTGCTCTTCTTCAGGGGTGAAAGAGCATTGCGCTCTTACGCTTTCTTTTTCGGAGTTAGCCCTTGTTGTTGTCTGGCCTAGAATGGGCCTGCGCTCTACTCGCCCCGAAACAAACCTGCGCCTGGAGACATGGCGCCAAACTACCTTCGCCTTTGAAAAGACAAATGCCTTGCATGATGGATGAACAGAAAAACTGCACCAGGCCTTGGGCACAACTAACAAATTCTGACAGAGAAAGCAGGAAAGAGAAAATGCATTCTATACAAAGAAGAAAGCTTCAGGGAAGGAGAAATTACAGAAACAATAAAAAATTTTACAGAGGAAGTCAATGTGACAAGAAATGCCGACATATACCTAGCAATATGATATTGTATTGCATATTGGGGTTATGGTGTAGTTCACCTGGACCACACATTACCCTAGGTTTATTATATTAAACATTATATCAATAGTAATGGTCAAAGATTATTTAATCAATAATGGGGTTTAGCCTCCCTTATTAAGTCTAATAGTATATAGACACATGGATATCATTGTAGTGTAAGGAAGAAATTGTGAGATATCAAATATTAGCATTGTAGTGGTTTTGAAAGTTACTTCCCTCAAAGTGGCACTCTCATAATTTGTGGAGTTATTGTGTTCATAAGTAATAATTGGTGTTACATACCTTAAGGGTATTTTTTATATTTATCTCTTATATTGATCTATTTCATAGTGTATGTTTATTTTGATAATTTTTCATATTAGGGAATGTTGTACAGTATAGACTATCAAATTTCATGGCCGGTGCCTTCAAGAGAAATAGGGAATGTTGTACAGTATAGACTATCAAATTTCATGGTCGATGCCTTCAAGAAAAATACTCCCTTTGCTTACCATCATCCTTTGTAACAATTGCTTTTCCTTTAGAAGCTTGGGTGACATGTTTGACTCTGCCCGTTTTGTTGCTCCTCTTGGTGAACCCCTTTTGATGCCTCTACTTGAGACTGAGGGTGATGTTATGACTCTTCCATAACCATGTAGCCATCATTTCCAGCTTAATTTTGATTAGTTTTATTATTCTGAGAAAAGTGCAAACTCTGCTACTGACAAGAGTTACCTAATCTTGCTTCCAAGATTTCTCCTTTGTAAATGCTTTTACTTTAGAAGCTTGGGTGACATGTTGACTTGCCCATTTTGTTGCTCCTCTTGGTAAACCCCTTTCGATGCCTCTTCTTGAGACTGGGGGTAGGTGTTGTGACTCTTCCATGACCATGCTTCATTGAGTAATCCAAGAAGCTCACCAGGAATCCCAAACTTATTCCAGATTTAGTAGTTGTTTTTCCATGTCCTCCCATATTATCATTTTGTCCTTCATTCCTTCTATACACTGTAAAGAAGTAATCATTTCCAGCTTGATATTGATTTGTTTTATTATGTTGTTGCCCCAATCCCCCAGGCCATTTCCATGTTGTTAAAAATCCCGTGTCCATTCTCCTGAGAGTGAAGGCCCCTCTTCTAAGTTATGGACTATCAATGGCCAAAATCTAAGAAGATTACCATACCAACGACACTCTCAACATATAAATGGAAAAGCTTCAAGGTTCAGAGTTTGCACCCATGTATCCACAATCTGGATTTCCATTTATTTTTAGTTAAGATTTTGTTACATCAATCCCTACAAGCTTTCCCTTCTCTTGTGATTTAAAAAGCACCCAAATGAGATTTTAGCATATTTTCAATCATTTGCAGAATTTCTTCCTTCCACCAAATTATAGGTAATGCAAAGCACCTTTTCCAAACTAGGATTTTCAAGAGCAATTCCTCTAAAGAAATGAAATCCAAATGCCATTCATTAATGAAAAACCCACCTTTGCTTATACAAGTGTGGGTGTCTTCCAAAAATTTGCATGCAAACCTCAAGATTTGTAAAATACAAGAAGAAATATCCATTAGCAACTAAAGTCATCCACAATGATTTACTAGTCCATTCCTCAATTATTTTTGATGTTAATGAGGACACTCTTGGCATTTTTGCCACATTAAATTTTTTGACAAAATTTTGCCTAAGTATGGAACTGTAAATCGGCAAAGAGCATGCAGAGGTGTTGGCATTTTCGCGGGCCCTAAAAGAGGATGATAAAGTGGACGAATTAATCTTTTGATGTCTCATTATTGCAGATCTCTTCGCAAGCTTTCCGGCGATATATTACAATAGGTGATCGGGTCAGCGGATCAAAACTTATGGCCCCAAGAAGTACATCCAGCAAAAGTCCACTTCGGGCTCGAAAAAAATTCTAAGGCATGAGGGGCACTTCGCCCAGAATGCTGCGAAGTTGCCACTTCGGGCTCTTTGGTCGCCGAACCTCCACTTCGGCACCAACTCCAGCAAACCTCCCCGTCCCGATGGTGAAAGAAGGCTGGCAGGTCACTTCGCCAGCAAAATAGGGTAAGATAAGAAGCTTCGCTGAACAAAAAGAAGGAAAGGGGCAGCTTCGCAAAGAAGGGACAGGAAAGCCTAAGTTCGAGCCCGGAAAATTTCTAAGGCATGGAAGGAGCTTCGCTTGCGAAGCTGCCAAAGCACCTACTTCGGGCAGAAAAGTTGCGAAGCTGTGATTGTAAGTTGCCGGGATTTTCTAAGTCAGCGGGGTCACTTCGCTAAAATTTTAGCGAAGCATTCACTTCGGCAACAGTTTTAGCGAACCTTCGGTTGGCAAAAAAAGTTTTAAGGCAAGAGGGGCACTTCGCCCAGAATTTGGTCGAACTGCCACTTCGGGCCTCCACTTCGCCGAAGCTCATGTCGGCCGCGAAGCTCATGTCGGCCGCGAAGCTCAACGTCGGCCAAAATCCTCCACTTCGCCAGCAAAGCTCATGTCGGCCAGAAAACTTCACTTCGCCAGCGAAGCTCCATGTCGGCTCCGAAGCTCCATGTCGGTCGCGAAGCAATGTCGGCCGCGAATCCCAACGTCGGCCATAATTCCAACGTCGGCCAAAGTCGGCCAAAAATCCAGCGAACTGCCAATTCGGGCCAATTTCTCAGCGAGGCTTCTTCGGAACTTTTTCTGACGACGGTGCTTCTCCCGAAAAGCACACATTCCAAGGATGGGTATTTATCCAAGGCAATTGAATGTTTCATAAATGCATTTTTTCTGGCCCAAAAGACCCGATGCCCATTTGTAGCAATAGGATACGAGTTATCAGCCGCAGAGAATGGCAAGGGCAACTTGCGCATCCACTCGAGCACCTCACCCAAAGCGACCCAGGACAAGTCAAACAACTCATAAATGCAGATTTCCCCGGCTGATGCAACTATGTTTGCTAATAGTAGAAATGGATGTGAAACCTTAGTCACAGAAGGGGACGGGCATGGATTTTTGTAACTGCCAGGGGCTTACTTCCGAATCCAGCGCATTAATGGCTCAGAGGGTCAAGTCCTCTATAAAAACCCTCGTATTGTAATGAGAAAAGGGGGGAACTCTTGCTAGAAAATTGCTGTAACTTGGTTCCTGCAATTGATATTAAAGACTTTGGGCTTATTTCTCTCTTGTATGCTGCCTTCTGTGATTATTTCTGCTATTTTGTCTTTGTTTGTATACCGTAATTTTGAATCCTGAATTTAGGTGTGTAATTGGGGACAGAACCCTGGAATTTTCCTGAAGGATACATAGGGGAGATAATATTGCGTTAAACTCCTTTTATGCCGCCTGTGGTTAGTGGTTTCTGTTACGTTCACATATTTTCCTAGTCGCTGTAATTCTGAAATCTGGATTTAGGCGTGGGAGAATAGTTGAATTCTGGAACTCTTCCAGAGGATACATAGGGAACTTTGCGTGATGTTCATTTATGCATTATTCTTGGTATTTATTGCTGCTTTTCCAAGTTATTAGTTGATAATCATGTTGTTGGTTCTTTCCCACCGAATTGTTGACACTTCTTACCCTATCCTTTTATTTCTTTCCTGCACTCTCATCTTAGAAAAACAGTAGTTTAGTAAAGGAGCCGGCCTTTTTCCGAAGATTGGCACGGGGGGCATCTCTTCCCCTTGGCATTTCAACGTTGGTCCAGGTCTGGGGCGCGTACACATACCAAAATCCTTTCCTGTGGTAGATTTGTGACCAACAGACACCATAAAATTTCAATCAAGCACATGTTTCTGATGGTACAAAATTATCTTTTGCCACTGCCTCTGGATTTATCACCATCCTCAATTTATTAGTACTCCTTGGAAGGCATCCATTCACTTTAACAAAAGAATTTTTGTGTTGAAGCCTGCTGCAATCATGCAAAATAGTCTTTGCTCTTAACAATATTATCCTCCATCTCTTCCACTAATCTAAAACAATTTGCTCGTAAAATGGGACCTGAGGGCCACACCATTCCTCATGTGGGTATGCCATGCCTTGGCTGTAACAGACCAATAAGCTACAGTGGGCTAAAAGCATATTAAGAACCTCAAGATTTGCAAAGCTTAACCCACCTGTAAAGGATATCCAATGTTGTTACATCATAGGTTGAGGTCAATTTAATCTCTACAACCTATCCTTAATAGCCAAGTGTATTGTGTATTCTCCATTTTACAATTTATCACTTCAAAATTTGTAGTTAAGAGCAAATATTAACATTGAGTCGCGGCATGTGTGTGGGGGTAGTTGGCCCTCTTGCTTTCTAACCAGTTCATGTGATGTTGTTCCTATACAAGCTGTTTATTTCCAGTGGCATATTCCTATGTTGGAATTTCATTCCACTTTAATACCTCTTCTTCTTCTCTCACACACATCCCCCTCTATACATACATGCATGCGCGCGCACACACACACATATATATATATAAAGAGAGAGAGCTATTTGTATATACATACAGAGAGACACACACTCATACCTCAGGCTGTGATGAATTGGCAATATTCGTGACTTATCATGACCTTGACCAAAGGGTGGAATTCCATAGAGGCACACTCTTGAACTAATCATCTAAGGTAAATGAAAACACACCCTTTCTCATATAAGTTGTTGTCAAAACTTGAAGTCATACCATTGGGTCCAGAAGAAACATAATAAACCAAACATAAGAACAAAGCAACAGAAAAAATTAAACGGCTAGTTTTTTATTGAACATCGCATATTGAATTATTACAAATATGGACAGGATTTAAAATATTTTAGAGTCTGCTTTAAAATTTTGCTGCATAGAATTTGGGCTTAGCTGAAACAAGAATGCTGGAATAGGCTGCTTGCTGTTCAACTTCTATATAGTCCTTGCTCTTCAAAGCCTGTAGCCACAAGTAGCTTAAATCAAATAGTGTGATTTGCACATATTAATTCAATATTGCTAAGTGGGTATAATGGTAGAGCAAGCGGATGCAAGAATATTCAGAAGTCTTCATGTTTTGAGAGGACAAAGGACCCCTGAACTATTACCAGTATTTCCAAGATAATTCTGGCCGCTTCTTTCTTTGTCCTTGCACTAAGCACTCTATCTAGATTCAGAATTGATTTTGTATGATGAGGAAATGACTTTTCAAATGCTCTTTTCAAATAACATGCCACTGCCCTGCATAAGTATGCTTCATGTAAATAGGATTTAATTTTACCAGTTAATCCCAGAAAACAATATTTGTTTATTGGTCAAACCCTCCTCTATGGCAAAGACCAGGAAGAAGATACTGATCCTGATTAACATTGTTTGACCATAAACATAATAACAGATGACCATACCCACCTTGTCCTAGTTGACAAATCATTAGTATCAAAATCTGGATGAGCTTTCATAGAGTCTCTCATGCCATGTTGTTCTGGAAACATACCATTACCAGATACCACATAATCTGAAAGAAGACAAGACAAATGTGCCCTTAGACCTGTGACAACTGTCCTGATCACATCATGTGTGGGAGTTCATAAAAAGGAATAGAATATGTGTAGCTTACCCTCGCATCTAGAATCTTCTTCCAGAAAACTGAAGTCCTGAAAAGCAAATCCACAAGTGGCCATCGTTTAGGTATTGGTTGAAATTTTATCAGAAACATTCATATCTTAGAACTGACATGAATCACTTCCTTATGGGGTTTAAGAAAGCATTGCCTGTGACTCAAAAAACACAATCAAATTTCAAGATTCCTTCCAAGCTCAGATTAAGGCATATATTATCAAATAAGATAAGACGTTAAGACTCACTTGATCACACTCTTTATCAAACATAGAAACCTCCAAACCATGGGCCTCTCCAACTTGCATGTTTTCTGTAGTCTTCAACACATCCACTCTATATGCAGGACTTGGAGTCCTTGCTTCCGAACCATCAGATTCAGTTGTTACTGGTTCTACACCAGGCAACATTTCAGCTCCCTCAGTTTCTAGACTTGTTTCTGAAATGCCTGTCATCCACAGGTTGTAAGCTCTGTTCATCTTAGAAGGAGCAGGCTTATTTTCTTGCAATTCTTCAGAAGTCCCTTTCAATTTCCAAGAGGTACCTTCAAAATAACTTTTACCTTCCTGAGTGTAGACTGGACTATTTATGCATGGATGATTTAAAACTCTATTATATAGCTCTTGAAGCTCCTTACACATGCCTGGACAGACAAGTAAAGAATTAAGAACAGGCAATTTTTATATTAAATATATCATAATTAGTAGCTGCAAGGGTCAGTTACCCCAAAAATCACCTTCCATGATGCATTTTGACTCATCAAATTTGTAATAGAAAACAAAGGAATTTTTTATATTACATGCCATGCCCTTAAAATTAACTGACTGACCTGGAACAGCAGGCTCCAAAAATAACTGTTCTATATGAGAAAGCCTATATGATTTCCAGGATTCAGTAACAGTACAAGGAACTTTTCTCCGAATTCGACATATGTCATCAGTATATGTCAACTGTTGTCTCATAATCCTACATTCCCAATGGCAATGGCAAAAATCAGAAATAAAAATACGTAACTCTAATCCTTCCAACAGAAACAATTATATAAAGCAAACTTTTTAGATCTGTAGCTTGAAAGTTTTAGGACGACAAATTCTAACCATCTTCAAAAAGACGGTATTACAATCATTCTCAGTAAATGGACATTTTGTTTTCCTCAAAACATTGTTAAACCAGATTACATGTAGAGTTAGATTAAAGGATTATAAAGAGAGTAAAAAAACAAAAATTGTTCAAAATTGGGGCAGCACTCAGAACATCCATTAAACTTTACTCACTGATTTGGCAGAACAATTGATTCATCTAAGATCTGTTTTCTCTTCCTTGATCTAGGTCGCCTCTCTTTAGGGGCAGGAGTCTTAGGCGTAGTCATTATATTCACGGCTGGTGAAAAACCTCCTGCACATAAGAAACTCATCAAATCCCATTTAAAAAAAAGCATTGATACATGAGAATGGCCACATGTAGAATGCAATTATTTTATTATGCAATGACAACGAAATTAATTGCTGGGTAAAACAAAGCACTTCCCTCATATTCATGAAAGACATTTTAAAAAGATGTCAGCAAACAATTCATATCATGCAAAGGACAACATTTTTATATTAACACACATCCATATTCTAGGCCACAGGATGAAGCTACATAATGAAAAAGGGTCCTAATAAGTTTAGCATGAAAAATCTTAATTTACTTGATCTCACTAAACAAAGACACTGATAATAGATGCAAACCTAGAATAGAGGCCTGAACATCATGATGCCCTGATGTTGATTTTGGTGTTGTAGGTGGGGTAGGCAGGCCCATGTTAGTGCCTGCAATATCATTTTCAGGAAGAAGGATCTCTTCCAGAAAATGTTTATTTGTCTTTGTCATCTGGCCCTTGTCCACCTCACCAATTTCAGTGTATTCATTATCTGTGTCTGCTTTGTCAGTTCCAATGAAACATATCTCTGAATGAAGGATATGCTGTTGGGTACGAAGTGTTTCAGGCTCAGGGAAATCTGTTGGCTCGGTTGGCTTCTCCATGCTCTGTTTAGGACTCTTTCCCAGATTAAATGCACAAATTGAAGCTGCAGAGAGACTCGAAGATGAAGGTGAAGCATCCCCAATGCTGTGTAATGAATCTGATGTCTCAACATCCATATTATCAAAACCAAAAGGACCATCCAATGGTAGAGGGGGGAGAACACTGGTAGAACAAACTCATGTAAGCTTAGACTATTGATTGGCAAAGATCCAAGAATCTAAGACCATGCACTAAAAATTAAACGTTCAATACTTTAAAAGTCCTGACAAACCGAAAATTACTGTTCTGATTATTTGTGACAAGTTTACAACCTTAAACAAAACTTACTCTTCTTCCAAGGATGATATCTCATGGTTTGAAAATTCCACCTGATGAGAAGTTGTCTGCCTTTGGTTGCCCTGACAGTCAAACATACTAACCGTTTAGCTTCGCTAGCACATGTATAATTCACGCCATTAACATATCCTTCTACCCTGTACATTTGGAGAATAGGTTTTTAAATATTAGATTATACTATGATTCAATTTCCCTAAAAAGAAATTCAAATAGAAAATGGCATTTCATAAAAGGAAGAGAAAGGGCTGCGGGGGAAACAGATTATAAATGCAAGAGATTCAAACCTCATCCAAGCAGAGCATTGTATAAATGTCCTTACAGCCATGAACATGATCTGCATTTACAGGGAGTGAAATATCACAATTGAAAAGCTTACAAGTTACAACAAAGAAAAACTACTCTGCAGAATAACCAATTACACTAGTAGCTCACCATAAATTCTCAACCGAAATCTAGCTTCATATTCTTGAGGCCGTTCATGTAATGTGATTTGGTCACGAGTGCTAAGATGAGAACCTAAATCCCTGCATCAAGAAGCAGCATATATTTAGGTGAATAAATGTCTCCACTGTTCACTGGTAGCAAAATTGTTTAAGACTTGTCCTCGACCATATTGTAGTTATGTGAGAAATTTCTCACCTCGTATTTTCATATCCTATATTATCCAACTCCATATACTCAAATTCAGAAGTCTCAGGCAGTGTTACTGCATGAAATGGCGCCATGTTAGCATCTTGTGGCAGATCAACACGAGCTGAATGAAACGCACGTTTTATTCTCAATAAAGTTTCACCACAGTCTTGATAGAGGTAGTTTACTTTCCTAGAATATATCTTCACCACACCAAACAGGAGGAACCCCGAGAGCCTAAGAGCTATTGGAACTTTAGAATATAAAATAGTGTCTGCAGATTCAACCACCCAAACAAAAACGTTTCTCATTTCAGAATAAGATTAGCAATGCAGAAGTGCGGTCTACAAAAAGGATGATTCTAGATATTATAAACTGTCCTGACAGGTAAAATAAATGTAGAAGAAAACTAGTACCACAAAAACAAAAATGTAGTCCCATCATCAACTTGGTTTCATTATTTGTCTTAAGATGTAATAAAATCATTCAGTGCACAAACACATAACATCCCAAAAAAATTTTGAAGGCAAGCTTATTTGGAGATTTTAAAGTGAAGTGCAATTGTATGATGGAAAATAGCACGCAAGCAACTTTCGGCAGCTAAATTATAGACAAAAAATACAGTTATATGTTCTAAATACACTGAAATATGTTGAAGTAGCTATGTAAGCACTGCACATAAAATGAAAATCAGTATGCACACAAAGTAACAAGGATTCAAGCGCTTAATAATTCTTTAAGCAAAGGTATTTAGTTATTGGTGTCTATGTATGACTGATACCAATGTTGTAATCAATCTAAGTTGCATGGGAACAGCATATGGAACTGTCGTGAGTGCACTGCAGAATACAGATATGACAAGTATTTGAAAATCTTGGATATGATATGGCTGAAATGCAACATTGCACCAACCTAGGTGGCATAAATTCCAATAGAAGGTATGTAACAACTTAGAAGAAACAATAGAAATATGGCCACGGACAGATTCCAACTAGTAATATAACCAATCAATGCAAGTAATAAGTCATTTGTAAATCCATACAAACTTTTAAGTAAATGAGATGCACAAGCCCAAAATCTAAAGTAGTTCTTTAAAAGTAACAAAATTATACAGATTAAGGATCATCCCACTGGAACACTTGCAAATTACTACAAAATACAAAATGGCAACTCTTGGCTACAATAACATGTGCATCTGAACCACTCAATCCTAGTAAACAAAACCTGATAAGTTTAGATCAGAAGAGTGACATCATCAAACTACATCCAAAGATGGTCATTCCTTGACTTGAAGTATCACAAGTTCCAACCATGTTTATTGTATCCATCTAGCACAAACATAAGTTCACTGTCAAAATTCAAATCAACAAACACTTAACACCTCCAATTACTCTTCATCAAGGATTCCATTTATTCCACAAATTTCCTCAACTGAGAGAATCAAATGAATTGGCCATAGAGTTACCTCAATTGATCCTTATATCAAGCACTAGGCCATGAGTTATCTCAACTGATCCAAAATTCAGTCATTGGCCCTTCCATTGACTAACCCTCAATTCAGCAAATACAACAAGATTTAACTTAATTGAGCATTATATCAAATTACTATTGACCATTAATTCTGTTAATGGACCATGAGATACATCAACTGAACCCTTTGCAATCAACAGCCATGAGTTACCTCAACTAAGCCCGTCCACCTCAAGAGTGGCCTTAACCTTGGATCTTACAACTGGACAGTACGATGTCATTTATGGCTCAGGAAACTCGCTATGACTGGCAAATTAATCATAATCATGTAATTACAACAGGGATTATCTGTTATCACAAGTAGTCAAACAAGTACAGCGGCCCAAAATACAATCAACTTACCTGGTCTAACATGAAAAATTCAGTCAAAAATTCAGTCAACACAACCTCTGATGTGGTCAAACAAAGATTGATAATTAAACCAAAGGTCTTGGTGAGCATTGTTAGGTTTGCTGATGTCAAGAGAAGCTATGCCAATTTTAGCAACCGAGCAGTATGATTGTCCTAGTAACCTCCTTTTCTATCCTCGGCATATTTGTCAGCCAAAGAAGAGAAAATTAAACTTGATTAATGTCACTAATAAGGTGCATTAATTATATTTATATAAAAGTCTCAAGGAAAAACAGGACTGATGTGACACTAGTCAGCCCAGTCAACTGGTCAACATATAATAAAGGCTGCATTGAATGCCCAGATGGCCAAAAGAGAGAAAATGAGCTGTTAATACTTTAAATATGGAAAATCCTTCATAAATATAGTGATGATATCTATAAATGATTGTGGATAATGATGTCAACAACCTCTTCAAATTCTTGTTCATATTTCATGTCGTCTCCAATCTTAGGTTTTCCTTTAACACTTCTAACACAGTTATTGTCACCTCGTGAAGTGAAGGCATTCTCCAGTCCATAACAATAAGCTTTCCTAAAAGCATTTTAATTTGAACCATTTAACAAATACATAGAAAACAATTTTCACGTCCTACTCCAAGAGACTTGAAAAAGAATATGCAGCACCTGCCAAATCCTAATCTAATATCCATAATCTGTTATTATATCTGAAAACTGAAGACCCTCCATAGAGAGTGTGTCACTAAGAACAATCTCTTTGATTAGATGTATCCTCTATAATATTATTCTGTATATAAAATTAATATTACACTATCACTGATTACCTGCATAGGAAGGGGTTCCTAAGCAGGATATAATACAGTGAAAGAGGCTTACCCCAGATTCTGAACACTGGCGAGGACAACAATACCAATCCAATTTGGGAGATAACCTGGAAAACCAACAGCCTGGTCAAATCTTTTCTTAGCTAGCCTCGAGATATCATGTACTTGCTCAAGATAACTTGCAGAGGCAGAGCTTTCTCAAGGCTTCATAGTGTCTTCTGTGTTGCCTCTAGAATGAACATACAAACCCCCTGTTGCTCCACGGTTATTTTGCAAGTCCTCCTTGTCAGAAGTTTATGCCTTATGGACCTAATCAGTTATCCATGGGTTATGCAAAGCCCCCTTAAAGACTATTTAAGGATGTGCTTGATTTAGCTGAAAGAGGAAGACTGGAATTTGATGGGACATTGATAGTGTCCTAATACCTTGGGAAGTTTGGCTTGAAAAAAACAAAGGACATTCCAAACTAAAGCTAAGGAAACTGCTGAAGTTTCAAACCTCCTAAGAATGCTCAATTCAAGAAATGGTCAGACTTTATTATGTAAGACTGAAGAAAATTTTTAAGACAACCAAAAGAGATCCCATAGATCGATCTTTAATAGGATCCCCTGGCTCTAGGGGTCCTAAAATCATATTTTTGATAGGGTGTCCAAAAGCAACCTCCTTCAAGCATAGATTGATTGTGTCTGCAAATACTACAATGAACGATCGATTTTATATTATGCAGAAGACCTACTTGTTTCAACTAATGAATAAGCAGAACAATGTGCCCTGCTTCACATGCCTAAAAATTGCCAAAACCAGAGGCATCAGGTCCCTTTGGCCATTGAAAGAGACAAGTGGTGGTTAACTGGTTCAATAGTGACAAACTATTTTTATTAACTGGTTCGACAACGAAAAACTAAAATTTGGAGTTGCAATGATATCCTGGAAGACACTTTACCCAAAATGTCCTCTTTTGATTTTGTTACCACAAAAGTTAAAACAATTTATGGGGATAACCAATGTTGAAGCAAATTTAGCCATATCTTCTCTCTTTTTGAGGCTACAACTAGTTGCTAATTGCAGAGAGGTTTGATGTAATGTCCCCTTCCTAGTTTATTGATTTGATATACGAGATTAGCCTACTCTTGGGCTCCCGTAGGCTAAGTACGATGTAGGGGAGTCCATTCTGGGCCATTGACAGTCTTCAGTGGTCGAATTCTGGTGGCTTATTGAAGAAACTTACTATATATAGTAAGTCACTTGGCTAGGGTTTCTGCCAGAGCGGAAGGTACGACTGGATTGTTTGGCTTAATGGGTATCCAAATCCGTGATTTGTTTATATGTTGGGTTGGTGGAGCTTGGAAATTTTAATGCCCGAAGATATTTATATAAAATTAAATTAAATATTTAATTTTATATATATTATTATGTTATGAAGGGAAAGGTCATTTAAGTCACTAAATAAATATAAAATTATAAAGTGACTTTCCTAGCATAAAAATAAAAGGGGACTTAATGATAAATGATGATGTCATTTTAGAAGCAGGTTCTAGAAGCCAATTTGAATTTTGAAAAGTTCCCTCCAAAGCCACCAACCTTATCAAGAATTTCTATAAATTGGGATTTTGGCTCTCATTTTGGATATCCAGATTGAAGACAGGCTTTGGGTATTTTGGGAGACTTCTTGCAGAGGTTATTTGCAGGGTCAAGCTCATTGGGAACGATCATTTCCAGTGGGAACATCCAGTTCGGGTATGAAACCTTACCCTGTTGGATTGGTGATCAGATTCAGGACAAAGATTTCATTGGGCTTCATTGAGAAAATCGAGCTGGTGATTGGAAGAGATAAGAGGTGGTTAGAATATAGACATTGGAGTTCATACTCAGGCTGCTATTCAACATTCAACAGAATCACGTGGCTGTCCCAGGGCAGACTGATGCTGTTTTGAGGAAAGCTCCATTCTTCCAATAGTTTCGTTACTGAAAAGGTACTTTCCAGGCGCCAGGGTTTATACACTTTATTTGGTATTGGAAATTGAAATTGTATTCACTGTTGAATGAACAATTTTCAAATCATTACATGCTTCAAGTATTTGCAATGGTATTCCATAAGTCTGTGCATTATTAGTAATTACTTAGTTTTCTGCAATTAAGCCTGTGCATTCCTGAGTTCCTTTATAAACCAGAAAATACAAAAAAAAAATAAGGCAAATCCTGGTGGGTTGTTACATTTGAGGCAGATGGTTGTGAGAGAGATTAGAAGCAATGAAATTGTGGATTTCTTTGAGCTTCTCAAGGATTTTGATAACAGCCATAAAATGTGGGCCATGGAAAAAAACCATGTGGAATGTTGTCCGCCTTCCAGATGCTTGTTTTTCAACTGCAGTTTAGTGTGGCTCTTGGTCCAGTACAGAATCCTATACAACCAAAGTAACGGTAGTACAATAGTGTGCCCTCTTTGAAATCATCAACCTACCAATTGAGTAGGCAAGGATCAATAACGAATTTGGAAGATTGTTATTCTATTACATAACCTGTCTAATCAAGGTTATCTAAGCCCATATGAGACAAATAATATTGAAAAAGTGTCCTCAAGCAAGATTGTTATGTCAAATCTATTTTTTTTTAAATTTAATTTGCATGTTCCACAGCATGTTGAGAGATTCATCGAAAAAGGGTGGTAATCATTGTGAATTAGATTTTCCGCACGTACTTCGCAACATAGTTGAGAAAATAGGAATGTGATTGGAATCGACATGGAAAAAGAATTTGGAAAAATCGATTTAAAAAAATGGAAGAAAATGCAATTTTTTATTGAAAAAAAGTTTTTTTCATGCATATCACAATTTTTTGGAAAAAAACAGCAAAAAATCGGGATTCTGACGTGATTTGAATCTGTAACCCTGCTGAATCAGAAAAAGTCAGATCAAATCGAGATTAAATCGGGATTTTCATAACTATGCTTTGCAACATTTGTAAGAAAGAGATCTTCAGGTTTCCTGTGTACTATGAGATCAGAGGCAAGTGCACTTTCTATTTTCCTCTGATATCACAACCAGAGGCATTTGCCTCTACACCTTTGAGCACTAAGTACCCCTTCAATGATATAGTTGCATCTTTCTCAGATGAGTTTAATGCTATGACACGGTACCTCCCCCATAAGACAGCTACCATGGGATCTTCTCAACAGATAGGATGAGACAGTTAGCATCACCAATGTCAACCGCCCAGGAGGTCCAGATGAGTACGCCTTTCTAATTTCCTTTCTGGATACTTTGCTCAAAGTCTACCTCTTCGTGACAGCAGACCTTCCACAACAGTTTTGAGCCCCCATTGTGTCAGGCCTGTACATCTGTTGTATTATGACACTATATGAGATGTATATGTTCCATATAGTGCCATTAACACAGAGACATGTTCTGCCTTCTTGGAGTCGGAATTTGCCTTTTTCATTTGTTTTTAATACTCGACTTTGTATTTTTTCATTTTGTATTCTTTGGAGTATTACATCTTCCTGGGAAATTGTCACAAAGTGTAATACTTGAGTCATCACCCATGCACATCTGTAAAATTTCTTTCTGATACGGCTCAACACTATTTTCATTTCATTTCAACATTTTCTCTCGTCTTTCAGATTTCAGGCATGTGGCATGCTGATCAGGTGGCATTTGCAGTTCAGATGGTCTCGCATACCTCATTTGGGATTGCCTTCATCAAAATGTATCATCGGTCGCATCAGATGAGCACTCCAAATATATGTGGTCTCGGATCAAAAGGGGCCCACCCCCTCTTAGAGACATCTTCATAGTAGTATGTTAATCTCCTCCACAGCATCATCAACTTTTGCCATCCACTTTGATGATGACCCATACTTGGATCTCTACCCAGAGATTTCTACATATTCATCAGTGGGTGATGTCAATATTTTAGGTGACTTCAACACCCACCCTAGGACCCACCAAGCAACTTTTCATGATCTTATAGAGGACGAGTTTTGTTTCTCTGAACTCAACCCCAAGTATCTTGCATTCACTAGGACCTCTACAAATGAGAAGCATCTTGTTACAGCTTATGGAAAACACTTGATTCAGTTGAGTCACATGGCGTCTTGGTTCTCAATAAGATTCCTTAGTTTCCTAACTCGTCTTGGTTCTCAATAAGATTGCTGCCCCTTTGCATCAGTTGACAAAATCCGATGTTGCTTTTCAATGGATAGAGACTCACTCTCATGCATTCAACACCTTGAAGCAGATACTATGCTCAACACCAGTACTTGTATTGCCCGATCTCTCATAGCCTTTTGAGATTGGGACAGATGCCTCTCAATTTGCACTTGGAGCATTTTTGAAGCAGAATGGCCATCCAATGGCTTATCATTCATAGACATTCGTAGGAGCAAAAGATCTATATGATAAAAGATCTGTATGCCCTAGTTCAAGCCATCAAGTAGTGGAGACAATAACTTTTAGGTAAGGAAACAATTGTACATACTGATCATGTCTTTTCAATTTCTTGAATCTCAAACCAATTTTGAAGAGGCATAGCATTTGAAATGGGCAGCATTTATGCAACAGTTTCATTTGATCATCAAGTATAATAAGGGGAAAACAAACACTGCTGTAGATTATTTGAGCCGACCTCCTCCATCGCATGCCTTCAGAGTGGTCACCACTTCACACCTTGGATTTCAAACTTGGGCTTCTCTATATGTAGATGATCCAGATTTTGGGAAGGTTTATAAGTGCCTTCAACCTCTATCATCTTCAAACCTCACACCTTTCCAAGATTTTCATATCAAGGAAAGGCTTCTCTACAAAACTTCATAAGTTTGTGTGCACCTTGTTATCATCGAACTTCTTTTCTCAAGAGGGCCCACTCTACTCATTATGGCGGTCATTTTGGCAAGCTGAAAACACTCCATCACTTGCAACGTTTCTTCTATTGGCCTCATGTGCAACGTGATGTCTTGCACTTCTTACGCCTCTATGTAGTATGTTGCCGCTCAAAACCCACCAATAGAAAGTTAGGTTTGAGTTGTCCTTTGCCCATTCCCACTCGTCCTTGTGAAAGCATTGCCCTTTGCCCATTCCCACTCGTCCTTGGGAAAGCATTGCCCTTTGCCCATTCCCACTCATCCTTGGGAAAGCATCTCCATGGACTTGGTGAGCGGTTTTTGAATGATAGTTTAACGCCAAGATTGTGTTTTTGTGGTTGTCGATCGCTTCAACAAGATGGCCAAGTTCATTCCTCATCGCAAGACCAATTTTGCAAGCAACTTAGCCCACTTGTTCTTTGAATGAGTTTGGTGACTATTTGGTCTCCCTACTAGCATTGTTTCTAATCGTGTCATGTTTTATGGGCCACTTTTGTCACTCCTATTGGAAAAAATTTAGGAGTTTCTCTCAAATTTTCCACATCTTTTCATCCATAGGCAAATGGTCAGACAGGGGTGTTGAACAACACCCTTGTGTAGCATCTACAGATATATCACCACATTTCTCTAGCAAAATGGTATTTGAGCTTGACACACATTGAGCATGCTTACAACCCAGCAATCCACTCTTCCACTAGTCACTCACCTTTTGAGGTATGTCTTGGTTTCCAACACTTGGCTCCTTATGAGTTGTAGTAACAACATTCACAATGTATGAGAAAAAGAATATTCAGATCTGGAATGGAACAAATCTACAGTATATCATTTGCATTATGTATGGACAACAATGTACATTCAATTACAGCAGCAATATGTTCATTCAGTCACATGCAATTACATGCACAACACAAATATGCTTTCAGGCACACACAACTAGATGGTTGAATGAATGTTCTCTAATTATGTCTCATTTGAAAATGTAAGGGGTCTACTTATACTTTTTCCTTAGAAAGGGAAGTTAGATGCCACTTCCACAACTTCCTTGTACCTAACCTCCCGACACTAATTACATGACATTGTAATTACATTAACATTGTAATTATCCGAACATCTTAATTAGACATATGCTCATTTTGTCAACCACTTAACAATGACACAAAATGGCAAAATTGTATGTACAATCAAAATTGTTTTCACGTACTTGGCTTTGCACGAGCTTACTCAAGCTTGAGGTGGTGCCATGTTAAAAAAGGCTCCTACATTTGCCTTCCACTTTAGATTGTTCAATGTCCTCTTCGACAACTGTCGTTGCTCCTCAAGGCTTTGACTTTGTTGTGGCTAAGGAGTGGATGAAACATGAACGAGTGCACCTCCCAACTACTAAACTTGCATTTTGGGGGCCTCTATTTCATCCTTCAAGGGCTTGGCATAGACTAGATACCTTGCTCACTAGAAGCCATAATGTTGTGACTTTTGTTCTATCCCCGCAAGCCTTGCATGCAACTTTGTTTCCCTCCTTGCTACCTCTGCAAGTTGTTGATCTCTATCCATAGTCAACTGATCTCGGTGAGCAACCTCCTGCACATTGGCTTCAAGAGCCTATTCTCTCACCACAAATTTTGACTTCACCTACCCATTTAGTTGATTTTGCTCTTTCTATTCTTTTCTCAACCTATTGCACCCTAGGTAGTCCTGCTTCATCCTCCTATTGCACTTGTCGAAACTATTCTTGCATCTCCTACAATTGGATTGACTATTCTGTTAGTCTTACAATGGCACTAAGAGGGGGGTGAATCAGTGCAGCTATTTTAAAACTTAATGCTTTAACTCTTAAAGCCAAAACAAAAGAAAGCTAAAACCAGAAACAGCAAGTACCACAAGAGAGCATAACATAACACAAGATGTAACGAGGTTCACCAGTTTTGGCTACTCCTCAAACTAGACTGCTTGGACTCCCATCCAAATCCAACCATTGCAAAGCACCAACTTTACAATCAATTTACCAGCATCCACTGGAAGGAGCACCAACCCCTAATTTACCAAAGATCAAGCGGAAGGAGCACCAACCCCCGATTCCAAGCACCAACTTGGATTTCTATTTTCAATTTTGATTGACATAAAAATGCCTTCGATGTTACAAGATCCTCACCTGGTCTAGCTTAAATCAAATCAATCTCATGGAAACATACACTCTTTTACGGTTCTACCTTCCGCACACTTACGACCCTTTCATATGGCATGCTCTTGCGACTCTTCACGACATTAACACAACACTGTTATAATCTCTTACAACACTCTCACAGCTCACTTACAGCCAACCTCTTTCTACAGACATCTTCTATCACGCAGCGACAACTTCTTCTCTGTACGATTATTCTTTTATAACCTTTCAATCCTGCATGCAATCGAATCACATACTCTGACTGTTCAAATCCATGCAATACGGCTGTTCGGTTCCATGCACTTCGACTGTTCGAAACCCTGCAATACGACTGTTCGGTTCCATGCACTTCGACTGTTCGAAACCCTGCAATACGTCTTTTAGAAAGCTTTTCTGATTCTCCATATTCGGCTGTTCAATTTCTTCGAATACGGCTTTTCGAATGCTTATTCGAAACTCCATATGTGATGCATCGAATGCTTTTATTATCCTTCATATTCGGCTTTTCGAATGCGTTTCAATTATGCATGTTTGGCTGTTGCATTGCATGTCCAACACCTATCAACGTTTAACTGTCTGTCTGACTTCAGTTACTTCTTATGTGACAGACTGCATGATGCTTTTCTGCCATGTGTCACCTTTCATGTTGCTTCGGCATTTTCCAATCTAACTGTTTCCTATCGCGATATCGCGACACTTTTAACTTATGCTGACGTCACCCTGAAGGTTGTCGCGAAATCGCGACCATTTTGGCCTTGAAAGCTTTTCCCCCGCTCATGTCGCGAAATCGCGACACTTTGAACTTTTGCTGACGTCATCCTCAATGCTGTCGCGAAATCGCGACCATTTTGGCTTTGACAGCTTTCCTTCTGTTCATGTCGCGATATCGCGACACTTAGAACTTTTGCTGACGTCATCCTTAAGCATGTCGCGAAATCGCGACCGTTTTGACTCTTGGAAGCTTTCCCTGCATCTTGTCGCGATATCGCGACACTTTCAACATTTGCTGACGTCATCCTTAAGCATGTCGCGAAATCGCGACGCTTCCGGCTCTTGCTGACGTCATCATCCTTCTTGTCGCGAAATCGCGACGCTTTCGGCTCTTGCTGACGTCATCAATCTTCTTGTCGCGAAATCGCGACGTTTCCGGCTTCTAGCAGCTTTCCTTGAAACTTGTCGCGAAATCGCGACACTTTCGGCCCTTGCTGACGTCATCGTTATCTTCGTCGCGAAATCGCGACGCTTCTGGCTTCCGTACGCTCTTTGCTCCATGCAGTAGCGAAATCGCTACATCTTCTTGTTTGTGTCTTTTCACTTGTAGCGAAATCGCTACATCTTTGTTTTCTGCACTTCCTAATTGTAGCGAAATCGCTACACATTTGTGCCATGTATTTTCATCATGCAGCGATATCGCTACACCTTTGTTTCCATTCATTTCAACATGTAGCGATATCGCTACACCTTTGTTGTTGAGCATTCTCTCTCCTCTTCGGGTCACGAAAACCCGACGTGTCGCGATATCGCGACACTTTTCGTTGCTAGCTCCTTTTCTCCATTTATGTCGCGAAATCGCGACATCTTTTCACCTTGCTTCCCTCTCTGCCAGCATGTCGCGAAATCGCGACAGTTTACCTTTCACTTTCTCTCTCCTCTGCCATGTCGCGATATCGCGACAAATTGGCATGCACTTTCTCTCTCCTCGGCAATGTCGCGAAATCGCGACAATCTTCCTTGCAGTTTCTCTCTCTTCAATTTTGTCGCGATATCGCGACACATTTTCTCTCCTCAGCGAAAACTCGACATGTCGCGAAATCGCGACATTTTGGCGTGCATTTTCTCTCTCCTGCTTTTTGTCGCGAAATCGCGACACATTTTCTCTCTCCTCAACGAAAACTCGACATGTCGCGAAATCGCGACATGTCCTGCTGCGCCTTCTCTCTCCTCGACCATGTCGCGAAATCGCGACAGTTTTGCTCGCATCTTCTCTCTCCTCGGACATGTCGCGAAATCGCGACAGTTTTGCTCGCATCTTCTCTCTCCTCGGACATGTCGCGAAATCGCGACATTTCCGGCTGCGCCTTCTCTCTCCTCGACCATGTCGCGATATCGCGACAGTTTTCTTCCTTGTCTCTTTCTGCCAGTTTCTGAATCTGGGTCACCTCTGTTTTCCTTGAAACTTTCTGCACTTGATCTGACTGACCTCTGAACTGCATCAATCGCATCAATCGATCGTGTTGACAACAATGACAATACTTTTGCAATGCTTTTGCTGCACCTTGCTCAACAAACAACTCCTATCCATCACCTTGCTCACCAATCAACTTCTAACCATTGCATCAACTGATCAACCTGACTGTGTTGACAACAATGACAATACTTAGGTTGCACCTTGCTCATCATATTCTTCTCCCCACAACTTTAGGCTATTCACCATCTCCTAAAACACTCCAATCCAGCTGCCAACCACTGTATCATGTACGCCTAGAAATTCATTATGGCATATGTTGCTTTCAATTTTGGTGCCAACTTGACTTTCTTGACAACAAGAGATTCTGGATAGTCGTCAAATCTCTCCTCGCCTATATAAACTCAAGGTGGGTGCCAATACAATACTAGAGTCCCCTGTAACAGCAGTGTTACTCCAATCATCATTTGTGTGTTGTTGCCTGCAACAACAGTGTTACTCCAATCATCATTTGTGTGTTATCGCCTGCACCAAGCTCCCATGTCTGATTTTTGTGCATGTCCTCAAACTTCTCATGCAACCCAACTATCCAAACTATCCAACTCAGCATCCACTCGTAATTGCCACAATCACCATTCTCCGAGGGCATTGACTCGGAATTCACTTTGCACCTATCAGTTACCCCTCCTCCCAATCTCTCAAAGAAATTGCCTACCTACTCATTTATCCTCGCACTATATACTAGGGGCTGCCTCAAATTCGGCACTTCAAAGACAATGCTCGTTTGTGTCATCTTCTTCCTCAGGTTCAAGCTCGTCATCTTCGATGGTGGTTTCTTACTTCTCCCCATAAAGTCCTCTAGCAATTTTTGCTTTATCAGCTTTACCTAGTTCCTAAATCTATGACTCAGTCTGCTTTCCTGCATCCACCACAACATCCACAACATTTTTTCCCTTCATCGCTTCATCCTCTTGAGTTGATTGTTGATTGCATTGGCTCTTATACCACCAAACATGCTTATATACAGGGTCATTTTCCTTTTTCTCCTCCTGACATTGATGATGCTTGCATCGCCATTTGTGTTGTAGTAGATGTGATCTCTATCAGCTCCTCATCGTCCAATGGTGGGGAACCGCACCTCTACTCAAAAAATTACCGCAATAGTGGTGGCAAAACTTTCCTACTAGAAAGTTGGTGTGCCCACCATAGCTCCTTTTGCATAAGATCCTTGCAGCCTCTCAAACTCCATCGATGGTGAGGTGTCCATTGCCTCCAATGCAACATTAATCTCTTCATCATCATCTACTAATATTGGTGTTAATTGCACTATTTATTGTGCAATTCCTTATTTTATTGCCTATTGCATTATCTCCTCCACTTGCATCACTTCCTACTCATCTATTGGTGGTTTTGTCTGCCTTTCTCCTCATGCAGCCTTCTACAAAGCCTCTATTTTGGTACCCACAATTGTAGTTGTGGTGCCTCTAGGTAAGCCTAGAAATTCATTATGGCATATGTTGCTTTCAATTTTGGTGCCAGCTTGACTTTCTTGACAACTTGAGATTCAGGATAGTCGTCAAATCTCTCCTCACCAATATAAACTTGAGGTGGGTGCCAATACAATACTAGAGTCCCTTGTAGCAACAATATTACTTCAATCATCACTTATGTGTTGTTGCCTGTACCAAGCTCCCATGTCTAATTTAAGTAGATGTCCTCAAACCTCTCATGCACTCCTCATTTTTGGGCCCGACTATCCAATCTGTCCAACCCAACATCCACTCGCAATTGCCACAGTCACCATGCTCCAAGGGCATTGACTTGGAATTCACTTTGAACCTATCAATTACCCCTCCTCCCAATCTCTCAAAGAAATTGTCTACCTACTCATTTATCCTCGCACCATATATTAGGGGTTGCCTCAAATTTGGCACTTCAAAGACAGTGCTCGCTTGTATCACCTTCTTGCCCAGGTTCAAGCTTGTCATCTTCGATGATGGTTTCTTACTTCTCCTCCCCACAGAGTCCTCTAGAGATTTTTCCTTTATAGGCTTCCCCTAATTCCTAAATTTGTGGCTCAGCCTACTTCCCTGCATCAACCACAACATCCACAACATCTTTTCCCTTCATCGCTTCCTTTTCCTTCACCGCTTCATCCCCTTGAGTCGATTGTTGATTGCATTGGCTCTTATACCACCAAACATGCTTTGATACAAGTCATTTTCCTTTTTCTCCTCCCAACATTGATGATGCTTGCATCGCCATTTGTTGCAGTAGACACGATCTCTATCGGATCCTCATTGTCCAATGGTGGGGAACCGCACCTCTCTACCTCAAAAAACTACCACAATAGTGATGGAAAAACTTTCTTGCTAGAAAGTTGGTGTGCCTACCATAGCTCCTTTTGCATAAGATCCCTGCAGCCTCTCAAACTCCGTCGGTGGTGAGGTGTCCATTGGCTCGAATGCAACTTTAATCTCTTCATCGTCATCTACCACGATTGGTGTTGATTACACTATTTGTTGTGCAGTTCCTTCTTTTCTTGCCTATTGCATCATCTCCTCCACTTATGTCACTTCCTACGCATCTACTAGTGGTTTTGGCTGCCTTTCTCCTCATGCAACCTTCTGCAAAGCCTCTACTTTGGTACTCACAATTATACCTGTGGTGCCTCCTTGGGCAGCCTAGCTTCCCAAATGCGTTGAAGTGCCTTTTTGCACCGCAATATAGGTCCAACCTTGAAGTTAATAGTGTTGGCCTTCTATGAGTCACACAGCACTTTTACGGATTGTACCAACTACCGCAATCTGTGCCAGTCCTTTGGGTGGTATAATCTTCACCGCCTGGCTCACCTATTGGAGTTGAGGTGGGTGCGACTGGAATTGAGGTTGATGTTGCAACAGTTGCCCCATCTGCTACCATTCCAACTTCCACAATGCATAGTCGCTCCTTAGTCGCATCGAAATCAAACTCCTCTACCAATGCATCTATGTCATCTCCCTCATATTCTTCTAACAACTCAACTAACTATATTGTTGGTGCCTTCCTCTTTTTTGTCATGGCCTTTTTTACTACTAAGGCCCTTGCTGCTTTCATCATTGGCCTTGTCCTTGTTATTGGGGCCACATAGACCCAACGGAAAATGGTCAACACTCCTAATAACTCTTGAGGTAAGCCCACTCCTAAAAATTGGACTTTCTCATACGTCATTGTAGCCAAAAGCACCGCAATGGCATAGAAAGCCATTGAGAAATTTTTAGTGAACCAAATCAAAAAAATCTGTATGCAATCTCACGAGAATGATGCCCAATCGTATTTAATACCACCCATCATCAAACCTTCCATGTATGATACGATCCAAGTGGGCATATCCAAGGCTCGTTGCTCTCCAAATGATCTGGACATAACCACGTTCAAGGCACAATGTAGTTCTTTAACTTCAAATGATGCATCCGCAATTGCAATGCTTTATCAATTTCCCAATCTCCCTAACTTGGATTGGTGAATCTATCTAGGAATACTTTCAGCTAGTACAGTTCTCTCCCTTTCTTCACTAGTCTGCTACTGTTCACGGCTAGTAGCCCGAACACTTTTCTGAAACTGTTAGGTGAGAACACCCGTACTTCCTTGTTGCCAAGCAAGACTTTACTCTTTTCCTCTACATCGTACTTCTCCAGCATATGCAACAAGTATGGCTTGAAGAAGTCCTTGTGAAAGTTATGGACTTGCATTATATGGTGGGCTCTTGCACTTTGAAAGGCTACCTTCAATGGATGTTCTTGAGCATCATGCCACCAAGTCTTGCAAAATTCTCCTACAGGTGGTCTAGGTCATCTCATTCAAAAGGGAATTTACATGCTCTCCTTCCCCTTTGTACTCTATTATGGTGAAGTTATCAGCTCCTTCCCCTTGCCTCTCTAGTCTTCATCAAGAGTTATGATCTATGATCGCAACCTTGAGCCACCTCCTCCCTCTCTGTGTTGTCGCACTCTTCCCCGCTCTGCTTCCATATCGCACTCCTTGAGCTCCCGATGGTGTGTGCGCTGCACATGACTCTTTAGAAAGCCTACACTGACTCCTCCATGGGTTCAAGGTCCTTGCCATGACAATACTTGGCAAACTCGTGGAGGGTGCCTCCTTGATTCTTCAGGCTCTACAATTCTCGGTCTACGTTGCATTCCACTTGCACTCAATTCCGTATCTAGTTCGGTTTTGAACTCCTTTGGCAGTAGTTACTCCCAACTACCCCAACTATCTCACAATCGGTGTGGCTTCCTCCTGTAGTTCCAAGTGGCACACACTTTGTCTTTCATGACATTCACCTCCTTGATTCATATGCCCTAATGGTTTTGCTCCTAATATGTCCAAACTGCCGCCTCCTAGCTCCAAATGGCCTCCTAGGTTGATACAGCCTGACCTCCTACCTCGAGACAACCCGACCTCCTCCTAGCTCCAAACGGCACCGCACTTGCTCCAGATAGCCCAACACTGCTCTAGATGGCCCAGTTCGGTCATATTGCTTTTCTCCTTCCTCGAACAACCCATCTCAGCTTCCAAATGACCAACTACTACTAGACGGCCTGTACGACTTACTCATCTACTCGAACAGCCCGTACTATCTTCCGTACAACTCTCTCCTCTCTAACGGCCTTCCAAATGGTCCATACAATGTTTTCCTACCCAGGAGGAAGCAAAGAGGCCCAAAAAAATCCTAAGTGTAAAATGCGCCCCAAAGCGCTCTAGTTTTGAGCGCTCCAGGGCAAAAATCCCGAGGTTGAGCGCTTTGGGGTTATTTTCGGCACTTAGTAAAAAAGATGAAGAGGGCCAATTTTTGGTTAAGGACTAAAATGCGCTCTAAAGTGCTGTCGTCTGGCAGTGCTAGAGGGCAAATCACTCTCCCTGGAGCGCTTCAGGGCATCTTTTCCTTGTCCAGTTTTGGGGCAGCCAGCCAGCTCCAAGGTGGTTGCAGCAGTGTTTCGTTTTCAGCATTTTTGATGTGTTTCCCGCCCGTTTTTTGCCGGCTAAGCAGCTGACGTCTCCGGAGGTCAAAGTCAAGTTTTTCGGACAAGGGCTCATCCAAGTACAACCAAGGCCATACTTCAGCAGCAAAGTGGGTGACCATTGAAGACGAACAGTAGCAGGCATTTGAGGCAAAGTACCGCTACACCCACCGCGTTGATGAGCCGTCTCCTCCCAGCTACCCAATCTGTCAGAGGCCATACTGGAATCAAGGAAAAGCATACTACGGATGCAGATACGGCCGACAAGGATCAAACCTGGCCGCTTTTTGCAGCTTTTGCAGACTTGGGCATCTGTGCCTACATTGTAATCTGGGGGAAATTCTGCTATAAATAGCAGCTCATTCTATTGTAAAAAGGGGGGAACATATTGCTAAAGAAAGTTGTTGTAGCTAAGACCGTTTGCTTCAATACAATCCATACTTTTGGCTCCAATTGTGTCTCTTTCTTTTATGCTGCCTTATTCGTGTCATTTCTGCATTTACTCATTTATTTTTCTGATTGTTGTCATTCTGAACTCTGGATCGCAGCATTGGCAATTATCTGAGCCTAGAATGCATGTTTAAGGATACATAAGGAAAAATTTCATAGCTGGTTTTTGTTACATGTATTGTTTTGATTGTTGTTGGTTTAGTTGCTAGTTAGTGACTGTGCTGCTTGTTCTTTCCCAAAGCCGAATACCACCGTTTCTATCCCTTATCTCTTTTATTTCTTTCCAGTTCCCTTATCTTGAAACCAAAAAGTTACATAGGAAGCCGGCCTTCTCCGGAGATTGGCACGGAAGGCATCCCTTCCTTCCGGCCTTTCAAGCTGTTGGGCGAATCGAGGGCGCAACGACAACAAATCCTTTCCTCATGGCAGATTTGTAACCAACAGTACCAACAACACTGAGGAAGAATAGGGACTAACGCTAGGACGAAAAACCCCTACACCATTTTCTTGATTTCTGAATTTTGGGCATATGCATACCTGTAAGGGTGGACAATTTGGAGGAAGACTACCAAGAATAAGCTGAATTGCATGATCATGAGTACGATGAGGGGGTAGTCCATTGGGTTCCGCAAAAACTTTGGCATGTTTTTGCAATAACAGTTGTAATTCCTCGAGTTGGTCTTTGTCTCCACTATCAAAGTCTTGTATAGCAAATAGTTAGGCCACAGCTCCATGGGTTGACTTTTTCAATAGTTTTTCCATCCTATGAGACGTCACAATTTGAGTAGTCCCAACCTTCAAGCCCAATAATGTGTACTTTGTCCCCTGTTGGCTGAATTTCATCCACAATTCAGAGAAATCCCATAATACTAGACTCAACAGTCTCAACCACTAAGCCCCCAAAATAACATCACACCCACCTAGGGGTAATGCAAACATGTTTGCCTTAAGATTATATTCCCCTATTTGTATTTTAACATTTCTACACTTTCCCTTACAAGGCAAAGCTCCTCCATTGGAAATCATGACTTCAAAGGAGTTACAAGTATTAATATAGCAATTTCCTTGTTTGGCCATCCTTGGGTCAATGAAGTTATGGGTACTCCTAAAGTCAATGAGAATTATGACCCATTGCCCTTTGAAGTGTCCTATCACCTTCATGGTTTGGAGAGTTGATATTCTTGCTAAGGCATGCACCAAAATTTTTAGTTGGGATTCTTTTGGAATGTCTGACTATTCTATATGTTCCTATTCTTGATGATCTCCTTCCTCCTCAAAATATTCGATGGTTATTGCCTCATCCACATCCAACATAAACTTTTATTGCACACATTTATGCCCTAGTGAATATTTTTCATCACAATTTTAAGTTACATAGGCCCTGTGCTCTACGAGCATCCATTTCCTCCCTAGTCAATCGCCTAATTGATGGAGATTTATTGCTAGTATTTGATGTAAACTTGGATAGAAATGTCGGTTTGGCCTGTGGAAATTTGGACGACCTCCTTTGAGCAGAAAATTTTTCTTCCACTAATCTCGCCAATCCTATGGCTTGCATCGTAGACCGGGGTTTGAACATTTCTACTTCTGCCTTGATATCATCTTTCAACCCACTGATAAAACAACTTTGAAAAAAACCTTCAGTCAACCCCTTTGTTCTATTAGCCAATTTCTCAAATTGAGTCTGATATTCCCAAATAGTAGAGGTTCGTTTTAATTTGGTTAAGGCGCCTAAAAAATCCTCATACTCACTAGGGCCAAAACGAATGAGTAATTGGGACTCAAGATTTTCCCAAGAAGGGTTTGGAGTCGTGTTTTGTAGCCATTGATACCAGTGTAGGGCCTCAGATTCAAAATTAAAAGATGCCATGGTGAACCACAAATATCGAGGTACATTATGGAGTTTGAAGAGTCGATCTGCTTGACACAACCATCCACCAACGTCCTTTCCATTAGACTTGGAAAAGTTTAATTTAGGCATCTTAAATGGGGTATCTATTTCAAAAGAGTATGATGGACTCCTTTCTCTTTTTTGACTGAACTGCCACTTGGTCCTTCAGTGTTAAGATGCTAAAATACCTTTGGGGCTTCCTTAAATCGCTCTTCAACCTCTAGGAATTTTTCTTCAATTTCGGATTTGAATTTAATTTGGTCAGTTTTGATAACTTGCATGTGATCTTTCATCTTTGAAACTTCTTGTCCAATGTGGGACATTTGGCTTTGTAGGTTACTAAGTGAATGATTTAATTGCTCCATATATTCTCTTTGTTCCAACTCCTTCATTGATCCTCTAGTCCCTCTAGCCATATATGTATGATTTGGAGTCTTGGGCCACCCAAACTGACTTACTAAAAATAGAAGTGTTGTTCTAAGAGTTACTATTTTTAGTAATGGGCCAAAAAAAGTGTTTGGGTGCTATATATCAAAATGATCAGCATCAAAAGACAAATGCAATGGGCTAGGTCATGATGTTTTTCGACACCCTAAAAAAAGTGCATGGAGCCTATATACCAAAATGATCAGCTTGACGAGACAATCACAATGGGCTATATCCCAAAACCACATTTTTTTTTTTTTAATATAGGGAAGTGTTGTCTTCAAGTGTCGTCTGTTTTTCTCCTGGAGTCTCTGTTCATTCAAAAAACTGACTTTTGTCTGACAACCCTTTAACAGGCTTTGCAATGTCTGTTACTGACAACTACTCTGTCTAACTCTGTAACTCACTATTTCTAACAGTTATCCTAGCAAACTCTGTTTCTGACAAATACCCCGATTGTTATGATTCCCAACTGTAACTAACAACTACAAGGTCAAACTCTATCTTAATTGTTACTAATTATGTGACTGACAACTGCATGAACAGACTCTATCTTGATTGTACTAACTGTGGCCTTGACTAAAATGATACCTGAATGTTACTGGCAGACCTTGTCTGGACTATTACTTTCACCACCAGTTCTTTTGTCTGTTTTGGTTCAATCAATTTTGTGATAGTGTAGTCTCTTTAATATGCTCACTTTCTATGGTAGGGTTTTTGGCGTGCAGGAAAAACATTCACAAAAACAGGGTACTCTAGGCCAAGGAGTATGTACTGTCCATAGCCCTCTATTATACCGTAGCAACGAACAATAGTGCTCGGACCAATATTTTAGGCCACTACTCAAGGAGGATTCCACGCATACCCCTGAGCACACTACCCGCCTCTCTGACAGTACAAGAGTGTGATCTTCCCGAGTGCTGTACTTGATGCACTATGGATAGATACATGGTCAAAAAACTTCCTAGGGCTAAAGGTTTCTCCTAATCCTAAGGGGGTCTCCCGATATACCCGAAGATACAAGGGAGCTCAATTCCGTATACAAGTGTTGTTTGAAGCCTGGGTATTGGAGTCTGATCGCCCCACTTTACTAGATGCTTTACAGGCAATCTAGCTTAGCCAATAACGACAAATCCGTGATATTTTAAACCCCCCGGCACAGGGTTTTTAACATATTAAACTAAAACAGAAAAAAAAAAGGGCTTGAAATTTTTTTTTTTTTTTTTAAGGATAACAAGCGGAAAAATGAAAACACATAAAATTTATACCTAACGGTCGAAATGGCAGGGCAAGAATTGTTGTAGTCGCAGTGGAACACGACCCTCGAAAGTGCTCTAATACCACTTGTTAGGAACCTTCTAATTAAAATAAGCACATCCACACAAATATTGCAATAAAAAATATAATTCATGAAGAACAAAATATTGCAATACGAAATGGAAATGCAGAAATCTATATTAATCTCACAAAAGCACAATATAGAATCGCTGGCCTCTTCGAGGGGGCAACCTCCTTTGATACTTTGATTTAATATGCAAAAAGATACATTCATTTATGCCCCCTTGTCTTTCAAAGATTCGCTTCATGCAACCCTAACCTAAAGCTCAAGAGTTGGCTTACATGCAAAGTGCCACCCAAGGTAGAATCTTCTACCAAACAAACAGTTACATTCTTACATGAAATGGCCCACTTGTCTAGGCGCCTCAGATGCCACATACCATTACAAAACATTACAAAATATCATTATAATGGGGTTCCCACGTTGGAAAGGGGTCATTACATAATAACATGAGAATTACCTAATAATGTTAAGATGAGGTCCTAACATACGTCGACAATCACGGTGACACGTGCATCATGCATTCATACACCAACCCATCCACGTTAACTCAAATTTTACCTTAACATAAGTTAGAAACACACAAACTAGATAAAATGATAGAAAACTACAAGGTCTATGTATACCTGAATCACTTATTAAGGGAGGTAAAAAAGGAATCAATGAATGCAAATTCCTTGTTCATAGGCACAAAGAAAAGGACAGTAACTATAGCAAGGGGTAGCAAGTGCCAATGGTAAAATAGCAGACTGATATAAATGTTGAATGCAGGGTAATTATTACATCAGGATTATGTCATCAGCATCTATGGAGTATTTCCTGTGGAAAAATAAATGACACGGCTCAATGTCCAAACACATGAGGAAGAAATTTGTTAAGAATGAAGATTATCTTTCCTTGTGTAATAGGATGCATGCCTCCAGCAATCAAATTCTTTGATCCCAATTATCTTCACTTTTAATCCACAGCTCTTGTTTAAGAAAGGAGACACCATGTAAAACCTAACTTACCAGGTTCGAATTTGTGCTCAAGTTCAACAAGGACAAAAATCACAAAAAAAAAATCTTCATTGAAAATTTTAATTGTAAAATCAGTCATAATGTTCAAAAAACAAAATAATTTTATTGATGTAAATATCTGAAATAAATATAAATATATACAAAGAACGTCACATTTCATACAAAAATGATGCCAACTTGCATGTGCCTCTATAAACGAGTTTCCCTAAAATCATTTTGCCCTGTCTTCTAAGTTTTTCTTTAATTGTTCTGTTTCAAACTTTACTTTTTATATATGTAGAATGGAGTAGAATGGAATCATGTAGATGTCTGGATGAAAGACAAAAATGGGAAAAGTTTTAATGTAATACATATTATGTTCCGTTGATTGTTGTTTGTTCAAATATGTTCATGGAATTTGTTCGCCTAAGCTGGAAAATCACCAAACTTTGGACATTTTTTATAAAATTCCCCAAATCTTGTGACACTGAAAATTATATATATTTATAAGGCAAGGTCACCTAATGTGGTATTTCCAAAGTTGACTTGTGTGACATGAAACATATTATTTCACTATTTACCTTGTGTTTAGGTTGCATTCTTTTGGATGCATAAGGATAGAAGAAAGATAAATTCCCACAGGAGGGCACTTAAATATGGTAACCAATATCCCATACTGAATAAGTCAGAAAAAGTTGAGGAATGCAATTACAAAAGCTTAAGCCAAAGATATAATTCCCCTTGAAATCATGGAATTAATTATTCAATCTGTCAGTTTAAACCTTAGGAGACGACGGCATATGGCTCATACTTTGCAGTGCCTTGGCAAAGCTGAAAAGTAAGAGCATAACTTGTACTGAGCAATTACTTTGCAAAGAATTCCACATAACAAAAGGCAAAACAAAATGAACACAGAAACATGTATCAAATAAAGAAACCATGTATCAAATAAAGAAACACCATTTTGATACAAAGTATATCATCCATAGAAGGTTTCTAGCCTATTTAATAAACGTCGATATGCTTATTTTATTCTCTATGAAGCACAGTAATGCAACTCAGACTTGCACAGAAATAACAAGCTGTAGCAAACTTGACACTTGGCCCCCCCAAAAAAAGAAGTGACAATAATTTGGAAAAGGGTGACTCTGTGACTGTTTTCAAGGAAGAGAATAAAACTCATGAGGGCTTGACCACTGTGGAAGAGTTTTGTGTCTATGTTCCAAATATAGCAATAAATAATGTAGAAGGCCATCCACAGCATTCCTGAGAGTAGCTGGATTAGTCATGGGAGATTACCCCAGACTGGGGTTCATGACAAAAAATAATCTCAACATATTAGAAGCAGAATCTGCAGTTGAAACAACTCAGGACAAACAAGTGATCACCACAACCTTTTCCTCTACCCAGAAAACAAAATAACGGACTATTAATAAAATTCTAGAAGGGTAATAATGGCTATATAAGCAGTGAATAGTGTGAACATCAAACATTGTAGCACAATGCGATAGGGAGCAGAAATCAATATAGAACACGTCTCAGTTTATGGAAATGGAGCTACTAGTTTAGTGTTTAAGCTCGGTTACAGACTGTAAGCTTGATTATTTAATCTTAGAAAAATGTACAATACTAGAAATGGGGTTTCATAGTAATCAACATTGTAACAAAACATATTTTACCATATTTGTACCTTTTCCTAATGGCCATGTTAAATTGGAAAATAAATGGAGACTGTGCATGCAAAAATTTCCATAAGAGTAGTTCATTCAAAAATTGATAAAACAATTGGTATGCAATTTCCAGAATCCCCCCATTTCATGAATCCACAACGGCATTACCCATAGACGCAAAATATACTGAAATCACCTCCTGATTATTTCCTCATAAATCTCCCCATCCTACTTTACAGCCACCTTATCAGCACAAACTTGCAAAGCTAAATGCAAGAGGCCCAAGTCTGTTTTCTTTCATTTCATGAAAAACCTCCAAAGCCTTAATGCTGTAACTATTTGCTGCATAGCCTGAGATCATCATTGTCCACAAGAACACATCAAGTTCAGGCATTTTGTCAAACACTTGGCGCACATCCTCCATACATCCTGTTCCCCTAAAAAATGTCCAGGCATTTCACTGCAGTCTGAGTGGCATTTTCCATGAAGAGATGCAAATAGAAAATATTCGAAATGAATCAGTCTCAATCATACAGCCCTGCTGACGTAGCGATATAACAATTCCAAGAGATTTATAGCTGTTGTTGACAGCAATTTAATTTTCTACATCAGCATTTAGTACAGCTAATGTAAGAGTCACTCTTCTGCAAAAATGGAGCCCTGAACCAAATAAGAGAGAACTACTTATAATTTTCATCCATCCTTGACATTTCTGTGTAGAATATAGAATTTATTTCTAAAATTTCGCCATTTTATCTCGAGTGTTTTGTGCTCAACAATTAACCTCACAAACAGTATATGAGGTTTCTTGGTACTACAAAACGATGCGAAGTACTTCTCAATTTACAGAATGAGGTTGCCTGTTTAATGATTAGATTTACTTAGAAAAAGCATTGATGATCAGTTGGACCCAGAAAACAGAAAATACATGATACAGAGCATCATTCATGGAATAATATTGAATTCCATGTTTGTATTTGCATCTGATGAAGTACTTAATGTTTCTGGTTAAGTAGATCATACATTAAATAAATGTAGACAAATAGTGGTTTTAGCCAATGTTTGTGCTCAACAATTAACCTCACAAACAGTATATGAGGTTTCTTGGTACTACAAAACAATGCACAGTAGTTCTCAATTTAAAGAATGACGGTGCCTGTTTGATGATTAGATTTACTTAGCAAAAGCATTGATGATCAGTTGGACCCAGAAAAACAGAAAATACATGATACAGAGCATCATTCATGGAATAATATTGAATTCCATGTCTGTATTTGCATCTGGTTAAGTACTTAATGTTTCTGGTCACATACATTAAATAAATGTAGACAAATAGTGGTTTTAGCCAATGTTTTTAGTCAGTGACTTCTCAGCATATGCTTTTAGGATCATGGTTCTGAGACATTATTCCCTCTATAACAGGGATAGTTTTATGTGTGTTTGGGTTCTATGGCATAGTGGAAATATGTGTTGATGTAACAATAGGAATATTTAGGTAGATCTCTATTATATTTGTAAGGAATGAGTATCTAGTATGTGATGATTTAATTTATGATTTGTGAATTTGTTGTGTGGTTTTTGTTCCTTGTGACCTCCTTAAGGCATTAAAGAAATCTGGGGCTACAATTTTTTTTCAAAAAACTCACCAACTCACGGCAATTTTTGCATAGTTTGCTCGTCGAGTTCTCACAAAAGACTCAGCAAAACTCACATTCTGTGACAGAAAAATGGCTGAATCATGTTTTTTTTTTTTTTTTAAGAATTTGAAAAACTTATATTAAAACAAAGATCATTTACAAGTTGGGATGAGACTCCTCCCAGCCTTAGCTGACTAGAACACTTGTTTACAACAGTAAAAGAAGATCTGCATTGGAGCCAAATCTCCTAAACCATATTTCTACAATGGCTATCCAAATTAGCTAAACACTAGATTTGCTCACCAACCTGCCTAATCCTCTCATCCTCAATAGCCATGTCATTGTGCCACTAAACCCCTACCTCCTCAATACCCATCTTAGCCAGGAAGTCTGCCACTTTATTTAGATCTCTATCCACATAAACTGGAATCACATCATCTAATTCCCTCCACAATTCCTTAATTTGGGTGACAAGAATCCCCAACCTCCATGTCTTCAAAACAAAGTTCCTCATGCAATCCAAAGCTCCTACCAATATTTGAGAATCTGATTCTAGGATTATCCTCCTATAACCTTGTCTTACCGCCTAGATAGAAGCAGAATTGATAGCTAAGGCTTCTGCTTCATTATTCATGGCCCTGCCCAGGCCTTGCAGTTCTCAATAGAGCATTGTCCCAACATGATTCCTGCAAACCACTCCAATTCCAACTCTACCCAGATTGCCTTTTGCAGCTCCATCAGTATTAATTTTAATCCAACCTTTTGGGGGTGGTTTCCAACTAGCTCTGTCTTGCCCCTCTTGCACTTCGGCTTCCTTCTCCATTGTCCTTATATCAGCCTAAGTTTCCTCTTTAGCATACATTGCCACAATTTTTATGACTTTGCTCCAAATAACCTACCAAACGCCATCTAAGGATGAAAAGGTTTCTCTAAAAATTCTGCCATTTCTCTCCAACCACACTTGCTACCAAATGAAGTTTAATCCAAGCTTCCAACCAATACAAAGAGCTTTAGATTTAAATCTACCCCTCTTCCATCTTTCCCAAATATTAATCCGATTCAAATCACCATTGGCTCAAATTTTATAAGATAAAAACCATCGCTCCCAGATCTAGCACGTGAATGGGCACTCAACCATCAAGTGGTCAGATGTTTCCTCGTTCTTGTAGCATAAAACACATTGAGATGGACCAGCGATTCCCCTACGTCTCAGATTATCAAAAGTAAGAATTCAATTGTGGCTGAATCATGTTTTTTTTTTTTTGAATTTAGCAAAAAACCCCTTCCGAGGCCGCCTTGTTCTGAGAAACCACAACCAGGGGGTTCTACACCATCAAAATCACCTTCTACACCGTCAAAATCTCCCGGAAGTCACGCCCAGCCTTGACCGCACCAGCATAATCAACTGGATTTTGGGTACCCAATGTGCGTTTGGTAGGGTGGAGATTCGAACTAGGGACCTCCCTTGGAGGATTGCCCTACCCTCTCCAACTCAAGGGTACCCAATGTACGTTTGGTAGGGTGGAGATTAGAACTAGGGACCTCCCTTGGAGGATTGCCCTACCCTCTCCAACTCAACTACAGCACGTGGGTGTTGAATCATGTGTTTAAAAGGGGTTTTGTCTCCATTTTACCATTTTTCTTCTCCCCTGCTCAAAAGGAAATCTTCCTAAAAGTCAACCGCAAACTTTAAACCACGTCTTGAGACCCAATCCATGGATACCAATTTTATTGCCAATCTGCTGGATACCAAGTTTACTGCAGAGGACATTGAGGCAATAAAAGCCAAAGCAGAACATTTGAGAGGATCGGAGGATATATAGCATGATTGGAGAGTATATACCATGATGATCATATACCTATGCAGCATCCAATTCGACCACGTGTGCAAAGCCAAGTCCAACCATCTAGTGTGAGGGAGAGGAGGGAAAATCGAAAAGCAGTGTTTTGAATTTGTATGATGTATTTGGTTGGATTTCATGGTCAAGAATTGCAACTGTACTTTTTATGAATATCTAACATAAAATCAGGTTTCTGGCTCTTCAATTGTTCTTTACAATGTAGTTTTTTTTTTTAACTGAATTTTTTTTTTGTTTCCGAGTTCTTGCTGAGTTTTCCCGAGTTGCCGATAAAATTTCCAAAATTGGAGCGGAGTATCGAGTTTAACCAGAGTTGCGATTTTTCCAACTATGATACAGAACATGACATGAAGTTCAATTTCCATGGTAAAGGACATTAGGTTCGAATTTCAAAAAGACAAGACATGTAAGAAGAGGTTCCCTGTCTTAGGTTTAGGCTCAATTACCCACAGTAGAACCCTAGAAAACAGTTAGAACAGCACTACACAATCAACCTCAAAACAGAACATGAGTTTTCATAACACTAGTAAGACAAGATATAATGCGTGTCACTCTAAAGAACAAGGCTATCTTTCTTATGTTTAAGGTTTAGCCATCCACGCCATACTTGATCACGTAAACCTAGAAAATACAAAGAAATAATAAGGCATGCGGTTTCTCGTACCATACAATTAACCTCACAAACAGGACAAGCGGAACAGTACTACAGAATAAACCATCACAAATTATTTCGGAACTTGGTGATAGCAAAATGCGTATGCCATTACAAGCATAAGAGACGTGTGACAATAACTAGCATTGTGGACGTTACAATGATCCATAGGAAATCGGAAAGCAAGATAACATCCTTTTTGCAAGCAACAGTCGAGTAGTACCTACGCCAGCTAACTTCATATATCCGATGAAAACCAACCAAATTCCAGGAGTTCAAAGTAAAATGGCCCTCCAAAATTTGTACTTCTAGCTATGGGTTGTCAAACCCACACATAAGAGCATTTAAATTTAATTCAACCAGCTAAAGTTTTACTGAACCCTGAAAGCTTAGTAGTAAAGAGAGAACAAAGCAAAAGCAACACTTATAATGGTTTCTGTTATTTTTTAAGGAAGTGGGTTCTCGCCGAAGAGAGCAAATAATTAAAATTTAAGCAAATTGTTGAAGGCAAGAAAAAAGGAAACTGACCAACGGCAGCACTGATACTAGTCTGTGTGACCTGATTCTTTTTAAGCTTACGCTCAAGATGAGCTGCAATCCATATGGTTCTCAAGGGACCCTTCTTATCCAACAGGCACTGTGAGTAAAACATCATGATGAGATTCCACTCAAAAACTGTGAAACACCCACCAATGACCCAAACTCCTAAATATTCAAACTTCAGCCCATGCTATCCAATTCCATACGCAGATTTTGTCAACAACAAAACCCAATCAGGGGTTTTACTTAAAACGCCGATTTCCACTCCCCAAAAACGACAGAGAAAATGTATCTTAATAATGTCGTGCTTATCCCAAACACACTCTCAAATCAAAGGTGAGCAAGACATTGATACGGATACATATAAAATGAATATATTCAGTCTCCAAGGCGGTTCTCTTCTGTCGGAATGTAAGTGTGGGTTTAAGACTGGACCATAAATGAGCAACGAAACAGGAATGCCCATTACGAATGTTGGAACTTGGCTTTACCACTTCCTTCGAAACTCGAGTGGAGTCGGTCTCGCCTCAGCCCGTGGCACCTGCGCAATGGACCAGCAGCCAGTGGCCAAAATTACAATTAGACACACAAAACTTCTCGCATCCACGGCTATAATTTGCTTTTAACACTGCCACATCATTATATAATTTACGGGGTTACGCTTAAAATCTTTCATTTCATTTCATAATAACCCGTCTCATGACTTCATCTTCTTCTATTTTGCTCTAACTTTGTTTTAAAAATGGCCAAATATGATTGGAATACAACCGGAAGCCATCTTTTTCGAAATTTATGTGGTTTTTAAGATTCAAACTTAAATATTTTAAATAAAATTTCAATCATAAGATGTCAAATTTTCACATCCTCCCTAACTAGTGCAATGCAATCAATTTCAGTTGCAAGGAAAACATTAATTTTCGTACCCAACTTTGCCGGCGTTTTTAAGGCCTTGTCGTCTTACGGATATGCGTGACGCATATTTCCCTAACACGAGGAGTTTGTGAATTTGCAATTACTTTTTCGACTCATACTCTTGCTAGCATTTGAAATCGGGTAAAAGCATGCTGCTCGTCATATATGTTCATTATTAGTTATATAAGCTAATTTATAAGGAAAATGTTATTTATAATTTATTTTAAAAGTTATATGTTTTACTTTCCCCTTGTAGGTGAGTGAAGAGTATAGGGCAATTTTTCAAGGAAGGTTTTTTATTCAAATCTTCATTTTACCAAACACGTCAAATATTCAAAATTCAGTTAATTATGTTGGTATGGTTAGAAGATGCTACTCACCTAATCTAAATAAATTTTCGCTAAATTCAAAAAAAACTTAAATTTAATTAATGTATTAAAATATTTATTATTAAATCTTTAAATTTTAATTAACATCTTTAATATTTATAAAATTAAATATTTTTTCTTTCCTCCTATTGTTCACTCTTTCTTTCAGATATAGATCTCGTTGAACTTGCATCCCCAACTTAAATACCGGACGTTTTTGCCCTTTTTGAATAGGCGGGTTACGAGTTTACCCTCAACATCCCGTGCTTTTACTATTAAAAGTCGTTATTGTTTTTGAACGTTAGTGGGTACGTCTCGCCAAGATGCTGAACTATATAATAAACATTGTTAAGTTTTGGTTTTTCAAATTTAAAATTTAAATTATAATTTATTTTAAAAAATTAAATTAGATGATAGTATCAATATCCCTGAAAATCCAAATCCCCTTAAGGATTCTTAGAGATAATGTGTTTAGATAGAACGGATTCACCATTTCTCGTAATCTCTTGGAAAATTTCCATGGCACTTCAAAGGGGATGGGACCTAAGAGGATTTGTCGTGGGCCCTTCATATTTATGGAGTGGTTGATTTCGTGAAAGAGACCGTAGTTACGCAGCATTGACTTTCTTTCCGTGGTAATAATGTAATTGTTGCATTTTTTTAATTAGGATTTGTCGTGGGCTTGATTTAGTGAAAGAGACCATAGTTACGCATAGATGCATTGATTTTCCGTGGTAACAATGTATTTGTTGTATATTTTAATTATATTTTAAATATTTAATATGTAGTAATTTTTTTTTTTTGTGTTAATTAAGGTTAGTGCAAAAAAATCTTATGATCAATGTTTAAGGTTGGGTATCTTCATTTCAACCATAATTTTTGAGAGCTAAGTTTATCAAGAGAGACCAAACACAATAGGGATCATACATACCCACCCTCTCACTCGCCCACGCCACTCTTTGAACCTTGAACCTTCCAAAAAAAAAAAACCAAAACTCGAACTATTGTGTTGTCCTCTTTGGAAAAAAATGGGTAGTATAATAAACCCATATGACCGACGCATAGGGTTGAGTAATCTCCTTTTGGCCATGACTTCTTGTAAAACGGAAAGCTAAATTTATCAATAGGAAATTAACACACAACCAAAATTTACGGTTTAAACCTTGGACCTCAAACCCTGTAGTAATTTTATTATTTTTTTTATATACATAGAGGAATCAGCAACTACCTTTCCTTTTTGAACTGAACACAGGGTCAAGTCGCATTACCTTCAATCGTAACGTCAAATTATGGTGCTACCATTATAACCCCTATCTTGCCTCATAAACACGACTCGGAGTGAGGGAGACCTCCGATGGCTCGAGGTTGGTATTCTCATCATCAAAGCTGGTGCACACTCAGCGAACTCAAGTCAAACTACTACCTTTGCCCGTATGCCTGCAAGGTTTAAACCTAAGTCTCCTCCTATTAAGTGTCCAACTTCTTACCAATCCACCTAGCCCTCGCGGACTACCTTGTAGTAATTTTATTATTTATTATATTTTTATTATAGTAAATGAGGTTTTAATTGTTTTTTAAATAATTATAAAATCTTTCATATTGGATATTTTATTAATTTTTAGATGTAAAAATACAAACTTTAATTATATTGTTTATATTATGGATAAAAAAAGTTTTAAGGAGCTAACATTTTCTTTATATCATCAATCTCAAACTTTTTTTTTTTTTTACTCTATTGATTTAGCCTTATTCAACTTTCAAACTGCCTTTATCAAAATGGGAATCTCTTCACCCTCCCTTCAAATCTAATTCTCCTATTCCAAAACTTCTTTATTTGCTAATATATTTATCAATGCATTCCCTTCAAATATATATTGAATCCTTGAACCCACTTAGCAAAGCCAAAGTCTATCCTATTATATACATCACCTACTAGTTACATTTATTCTTATCATTAAGCCAATTTACTAACACCTATGAATTATATTTCACTTCTAACTTTTTTATGTCCATGTTTATTAACTTAACTCAGACAAGCAATGTCTTGCATTTCACCACAGTATTGGTAGTCTCATTGAAGTTATTTACAAACGTCACTCTTATTTTTCTTGTATTATATATCATCGCTTCCCCTCCTCCTGTTGGGTTGGGATTCTCTTTGGAAGTCTTGTCGATGTTTATTTTATGTTATCTCTTTGCCTTTTCCATGTTATCTTTGCTCTTTCTACTTTTTGTTGTCTACTACCTATAGTAGAAGGTAAATGAATGTAGCATCTTTCCAAGGTCTTGTGCTCCTATATATGTGTTTCATTCACCTGCACTTTGGTAATTTGTTTTGTGATTAAGGATTTGATTTAGTTATAGAATTTAATTACATCCATTTTTATGTTTTGAAAGGTGCGTCGATTGTATTCCATCCAAATATTCCAAAGGAATATTAAGGGCATCATGTTCCAGAGAGTCAACAACTTCTCATTTTTAAAGGGACTTCATTGGGCTAACCAATCCTTGACCCTCTCTAGTCAAACCCACCCAATAGAGAAGTCATTTTAATCTTTTCCTAAATATCTCCACTAAACTTGTACTTCATGAACATATGATGACCTCTCTCCTCTTCTTCCTCGCATAGTGCATTGGGAAGGCCCATGAAAGCCCCTCTTTCAACAACTATCTATTTTTAGCATTTTATTGTGAGCAACTAGCTAGCTAAAAACCTTAATCTTTAGGATTGCTACATTCCTCCATATTTTTGTTCGAACCTCCTCTCTAGTACCTTAGTTAATTTTTCATAACCACTTTTAACTATTTTTTCCATTTGGGGTCATTGACCAATAACAAGTGTTTATACCCTTTACAGAAATATAGGTACAACAAATTTTTTGTAAACTGATTTAAACTCGCTAATTTTGTTGGTTCTCTTCTATCCAATCCTCTAGGATGCATCGAATGTTGCCCTCTCAATCCCTGTGGAAATAATTTCTTACTTTGTTTCCAGAGATATTTCATGCATCTTAGGCTAGCGCATTCTAACTCTCATCCTATCATAGTGGATTCCCTCCTAACAAAATATCATCCCATAAGTCAATGCACTTGGTATTAACCTTTTATTTTAGTCTTTCTTAAAACATCCTTGTTTCCCAATAGATGGTTCTCAATAATTGAGCCTTTACAATGCTCTTCCTCAAGGATTCTCTCAAAATATCAACCTTATAGGTATTTACATCGAAGAATCTTGGACCAAAGGTTGTTTGGTTTTCTCATTAATATCCAAGCTAGTTTTCCATTGAGGGTTGTGCACATCAAACTAATTCTCCTTAAACCTACACCTCCTTTTCTCTTATTTTCCATTTGAAGAGAGGTAATCTTATATTTTCCTTAATTCTTATCTAGAGAAAATTCTTTTGAAAATATTCTAACTTAGTTGCCACCACCCTTGAAAGTTTGAATAGAGACATGACGTAGGTGGTGAGGGCTTAAAGGGTTGTCTGTAGTAGTTGTATCTTCCCATCCTGGTTGAGCCATTTCCCCTTCCACATTGCTAGTTTTCTTTGGAATTAATAAAAAACTGATTTCCAATGTTCTTGCTTCACTATACCTGTGAAAGAGGTATTCCCAAGTATAGCAAGGGCAAGAAGCATAATTTATAACCCGAATTTCATTTATCTTCCTTTGTGTCTTTAGTATTTATGAAATACAATAGACTTTTCTCCTTATTAATTCTTTGACCTACAACCTTCTCATAGCTTTCTAGCATTTTCTTCTATTCTATGGCTTCAATAACACTTGTCGATCCCAAAAGGATTGTATCATCCACAAAATATTGATGAGAAATTGACTCCATTGTTTGCCACCTTTAAGCTTTAGATTTTCTTTATAAGTTTTTCTAGCAAGGTTTAGTTTAAATCTTATACAAGTAAGTTAAATAGGTATGGGAATATCAGGTTGCCTTGCCTTAAACCCTAAGAGCTAGCGAAAAAAACCAGCTAGCACTCCATTCACTAGGATTCTAACTTTTTTGGACTCATACTCTTGCTAGCGTTTGAAATCGGGCAAAAGCATGTTGCTCGTCATATATGTTTATTACTAGTTATATAAGCTAATTTATAAGGAAAATGTATTTATAATTTATTTTAAAATTTATATGTTTTACTTTCCTGTTGTAGGTGAGTTGGAGAGTATAGGGCAATTTTTCAAGGGAGTTTTTTGGTTCAAATCTTCACTTTATCAAACACACATCAAATATTCAAAATCCAGTTAATTATGTTGGTATGGTTAGGAGATGCTACTCACCTAATCTAAATAAAATTTCGCTAAATTTAAAAAAATCTTAAATTTAATTAATGTATTAAAATATTTATTATTAAGATGAGAGCTAGGGTTTCGACCAGCAGAGTAGCAGAAGGGTGAAACCAGCAGCCGCCAACAGTCGGAGAGTGGAGCAGCAGTCTCCAAGTGCGGGGAGGGAGGAGATGTCGATGGGCGGGAAGTCGTCTAGAGGGGAGCCCGGGAGCGGCTACGGTTCGTGTCTTGGGCGCAACGGAGCAATCGAAGGGCACCAGGGATCCGGAGGTGCGGAAGCGTCCGGACCCATTGAAGAAGACCGGGTTGTTGACGGTGTCAGTCGGGGTAAGGACCCACCAGACAAAGGGGGTGGTGGGGCTCAAAAGTCTTATGCCCAAGCAGCGGCCTCAGAAACCCTAAACGGGTTTTTTACCAAAGAGTTGTTTTCGGTTGGGGATGAGTTGGACATCCCGACGGAAGTTCTTTCAAGCTTCATGGAGTTTGAGAAATTTACCCTCATAGGCAAATTCATTGGCGGCCGTCCCGACATGGAAACTATCCGAAAGTGGGCAGCAAGCAAATGGAGGACTTATGGTCATATGGAGCTAGCGGCCCTATCCCGGGGTTTTTTTGCCATTAGACCGAACAATAAGGAGGATTACTGTAAAATTTTGGCTGGCGGGCCATGGTTTTTGGGCCGCAGAAGTTTATTCCTTAGGAAGTGGGACATGGATTTCAGTCCTGATACCCAGAACATCAACATTGCCCCAATATGGGTTAGGCTCCCGAATCTTCCCCTCTTTGGCTGGCATGAAAATGTCATAAGGGGTATTGCGCGCTCCATTGGGGAGTTGGTCACCATTGACCCACCCACCCGAGCTCGAACAAGGTTTGTCCAAGCCCGTTTTTGCGTTACGGCAGATTTGGAGGCGGAACTCCCAACTTTCATCACTCTTCGGTTTGGAGGTACCTTTCTTCATAAACAAGCTATTGTCTATGAAAATAGACCAGCTTTCTGCCCCCAGTGTCGGTCCCAAGGGCACCTCCAATCCCAGTGTCCTCTTCAAAAATCGGGTAAGCAGAAGCGTGAAAATGACAACCCCCTGGAGCATGGGGAAGGTCAGGCGAAGCAGTCAAATCTTCCGGATGCGAAGGGTCATGAATCTCCGGGCCCCTCTAGAGTCCGCGTCGGACTCTCTCGGCTCGAAGAGAATCCCACTCTCCAATCGGACCCCGAGCAACTTGAGGCTGACAATCGGCAAGGAGCGAGACTCCCACTTGGAAAGTGAATCGCAGGGAAGAGAAGGAACGGACCCCATCCCAAATTGTGACTCAGACTGTTTCTCTGCCCCAAGATATGGGTCATCCCGATTTCAGCCAATCGCAGACGATGCTAGAAGATTACCTCTTAGGAAGGAGGGGTGAACAATCCGGTCACATTAGCCCCCGAAACACGAGGAGCCGAAAGCAAAGTGTGGATTTTGGTAGTGAGAGGAAGCGGGGGCCGTCCTCCCTAACAAAGACGAGGCGGGACAAAGAGACGACAAATGACGTTGCAAATGGAACCCGGCGTTTGCTGGTTCCGGATGATTGTGGCGCTCGAGACGGACGAAGCGCATGCATCAAAACCTCCCCCTCAACAAGGAAGGGGAGGCAAGAAAAACCTCAAAGCTGTCCGGATGAAAGTCCTCTCATGGAATGTGAGAGGACTGAGCAGTGCAGACCAAACGAAGGTTAGTGGTTGATCTCCGTAGGAGGACTAATCCTTCCATCCTTATTTTGCAAGAGACCAAGGTCGATGCTATCTCCTTCGATAAAGTTGCGAAGGCCATTTGGGCCAAGGCAAATTGTCTGTCCCGACCCTGCCGGTGGGAACAGCGGGAGGACTCATGGTTACGTGGGACCCTTCGAGGTTTGAGGGCAGCTCTGCTATCAACTTCCAACGAGAATCATCAATGTCTTGTTCCAGTCCAAAACCACCAATTTTTCTGGATTATGTCCAACGTTTATGCTTCAAATTCTGCCACAGAGAGAGCAAAAATGTGGAAAGCTATCTCTCAGATGAGGGAGAATTTTAGTAATTTTCCTTGGGTTTTAGGGGGTGACTTCAATTGTCCCCTTCATCCTTCGAAAAAAAAAGGAGGATCCGACCACTTCAGCCGTAGCTTGGAGGACTTCAGGGATTTTGTCTCTACTAATGGCTTGCTCGACATCGAACTCAAAGGGGCTTCCTTCACTTGGAGTAAGGAAGGATTGGGAGCGGTTTGATTCAAGTCAAGCTCGACAGATTTTTTATGTCCCAAGAAGCCATTCCTATCCTTGGCGGGGCTATCCTTTCGGCTCTTCCAAGGATTGGGTCTGACCATAACCCTATTTTCTTGGAGGCGGATGATGGGCCTGTTTTTAAAACCCCCTTCAGATTTGAATCCATGTGGATCTCTCACAAGGACTTCAAAGGTTTGGTTTCAGCGTGGTGGCAATTGAAGGTGGAAGGAAATGCTCCTAAGAGGGTGGCTCTAAAGCTCAAAATGGTCAAAGAAAAGCTGAAAGTTTGGAATAAAGAGGTTTTCGGCAACATTTTTGAGTCCAAAAAATCCATCTCCGAGAACCTGAAGGTTTTGGAGGAAAGGATGGAACTCGAAGGTTACACTGAGGGTCTCAGGGAGGAAGAGCGGAGTCTTTTGGTGGACTTTCATTCTATTCTCGCTAGGGAGGAAACGTTTCGGCGCCAGAAATCTCGTGACCTTTGGTTGAAGAATGGAGACACCAACACGAGGTTTTTCCACGCGTCTACTATGAGGCACGAGAGGGGCCAACAAGATCGAGAGAAGTGGCTTGTAAGGATGGGCGCATTACCGGGGAGATAGAGGAAATCGGGGAGCGAAGCGGTTGACTTTTTCGAGGATTTGCTTGGCACTCCTCCGGACAGCAACCTTCAGGTCCAGAAATCTCTGCTCGCCAATTTTCCGACTAAAGTCCCCCATGAGGTAAGCATTAAGCTTTTGGAACCTTTTTCCTCGTCCGAGATTAAGGAAGCATTGTTCTCCATGCAACCAGATAAGGCCCCTGGCCCCGATGGCTTCCCCCCGATTCTTCCAAGTCATGTGGGAGGTCGTGGGTCCGGATGTGTGCGATGCTATTCGGGTTATTCAAGCTTCCAGATCCATCCACCCGAAACTCAATTCCACCTTTCTTGCCCTCATTCCTAAGTCTCCTGCCTGCAAAAGTTTCTCTGACTATCGGCCCATCAGCCTGTGCAATGTTTTTTACAAGATTCTTACCAAGTCTATAGCCAATAGACTCAAAACAGTCCTCCCCATCCTGATTGATCCTTGTCAGGGAAGCACTGTTAAAGGCAGAAACATTCTTGATGGTGTCATCACTGTCCATGAGACCCTTCATTCCGCTTACCGCTCCAAGAATGTTGCTCTTTTTCTTAAGCTCGACATGAACAAAGCCTTTGACCGGGTTGATCAAAATTTTTTGTGTGCGAGTCCTCCTCAAGTTCGGCTTTCATCCCCCCTTGGATTGACCTTGTCTACGAGTTGTATATCCACTCCCTTTTTTTCTGTCCTGGTCAATGGGTCCCCAGTGGGTATTTCCAAAGCGCCGAGAGGCCTCAGATAGGGGCGATCCTTTATCCCCCATCCTTTTCATTCTTTTGGCGGAGGTTCTGAGTTGGTCCATGAAAGAGGCTCTTCGTCAGAACAAGATTTCTGGCATTTTGCCGACTTCTAGAGTTGATCCTGTCACTCATCAGCAATTTGTGGACGACACCCTCATCTCCACTGGGGCGTCCGTTGCCCAAGCCAAATCGCTCAAGCGGATCCTGTCCTGTTATGAGCAAGCTGCAGGGCAAAAGGTCAATTACATCAAGAGCAAAATCTATTTTATTAACACTCCCCTACGCAGGCAACTTCGGATTGCTAGAATTCTTGAATGCACTATTGATTCCCTGCCTACGTCCTATATGGGGTTGCCTCTATCTTATAGCGGGCGGGCGAGTGGGGATATGTGGAACATGATTCTTGAGCGCCTTCACAAGAAACTCGGAACTTGGAAGGGCAAACTCCTGTCGCAAGCCGAAAAAGCCACCCTTACCAAAGCTTGTCTTCAGGGGATCCCGACCTACTTCATGTCGGTGTTCATGCTTCCGGTTGCGGTTCACTCCAAAATTGAGAAGATCGAGAGGACCTTTCTATGGTCTGGCAGCGAAGAGAAATCTAGACTCCCCCTTGTTGCCCGGGACAAGGTGTGTTCGAGGATAGACCAAGGCGGTCTAGGGTTGAGAAGATCAAGACTTATGAATTTGGCTCTGATAGCGAAGCACGCTTGGAGGATTCTATCTAGCGACCCGGTGGAGTGGGTTAAGGCTGGTTAAAAAGAAGTATCTTGGCCCCATTTCCTTCTTGGATCCTTGAGACCTCCTCCGTGGCGTCGACCTTTTGGAAATCTGTGCTCCAAACCCGACATTTGATCAGCCTGGGAGCCCGTTGGATTTTGGGTGATGGCAACCTCATTTTCTTTTGGAAGGACAGGTGGGCGACTGAAGAAGCCCTTGGGTCGAGGGCGGATCTCGTTGGGCTGAGAGGTTTGACTGACCCTAACTCCCAAATCTGGGTGGCGAGTTCATAGACCGGAGCACCCGTTTTCCTTGGTGGAAGATTCCAGTTGTGGAGGGGTTTAATAATGAGGTTACCTTTCTTGCAAATATCCTCCGGTCGGTTTTAATTCCTTACGCCAGGAGGAATGACAGAATCATCTGGAGTGGTACGGAGGATGGGCTTTTTTTGTTAAATCAGCTTATGAGTTTCTTACCACCAAGACTGCTCTGGACTACAGGTGGAATACTGTGTGGAGGAAAGGAGTCGTCCCTAAAATCAACTTCTTTGCGTGGATTGCTTTCCACAACAAAGCCTTAACAATTGACAACCTTCACAAGAGAGGTTTTGCCTTCCCCAACAGGTGTTACTTGTGTCTTGCAGATTGCGAGACGAGGGATCATTTATTCTTGCATTGCCCGTTTTCCCACTCTGTTCTTAGTATTGTCCTATCCTCCTTCCAAATCCTATGGTGCTCTCCCCGTTCCCTCAGAGATGCTTTCCACCAATGGCCTAATCCTTTCAAGAATCCCAAACTCCGCTTCCTCCTCGAGGCCTCCTTCCATCATTCAATTTGGCAAATTTGGTTAGAGAGGAATGCCAGAATCTTTGGCAGAGCTCCTAGAGGGCCCCCTTCTGTTGCTCAAAGGGCGTTGTCCTACGCCATCGAGAATTCTATTGTTGTTCCCAGTCCCCGTCCCTACCTTCTGAGCGAAGAAGCGATTCTCAAAATGATGAATCTCTGGCCGTTTATGGAGGTTGTTAAAGGGCCCTGTCGAAGGAATATTGTTTGGACCAAACCCCCGTGGGGTGGATTAAATTAAACTTTGATGGAGCGGCTAAGGGGAATCCTGGGCCCGCTGGTCTTGGGGGTGTTGTCAGAGATCATGATGGGAATCTTGTGATGGCCTATTGTGAAGATTTGGGCTCCCGGACAAATCACTATGCCGAAGCCCGAGGCGCTCTGAAAGGTATTCGGATACTCTCTGAGGATCCTCGGCCTCTTATTATTGAGGGTGACTCGCTCAACATCGTGAATTACCTTCTTGGCACCAAAAATCCATCTTGGAAAGTCTACAACATCATCCTCGAGGCAAGAACGCTTCTCTCCTATCGTGGTAGGTGGAAAGCAAATCATACTTTGAGAGAAGGTAATCGCGTGGCTGACCACATGGCCAACAAAGGGCTCGCGACCACGTGTCCGGTCGTGTGGCGGTCTCGCTTCCCATCCGAGGTGGAAAGGTTGGCCAGAGCAGACATCCATTCATGATGCTTTCCTTGCGCGAGTTTTGGAAAGCCCCCTCCGACGAGTTTTGGTGTGGCGTGGCAATTTTGTCTACTTAGTTGTCCATGGTGTCTTGTCTGTTTTGCTTTCCTCGTTTCATTTCTTCGGGCTCTACTTGGTGTTCCTTCGGTTTTGTCCTGTTTCTTTTTCGTTGGGTTTCCAGGCCTAAAAGCCCTTTTTACAGTTTCCAAGTCTTTAGCATTAGGATGGCTTTACTTGCAATTAGGCTTATTGTTACAGCCAAGAGGTATGATGCATCATTAGAAATATGGCTAATTTTGTACATAAGGTTTTGGGATCCTCTATAAAAACCCATTGTTAATATATTAAAATAATTACAAAAAAATATATATATTTATTATTAAATCTTCAAATTTTTATTAACATCTTTAATATTTATAAAATTAAATATTTTTTCTTTCCTCCTATTGTTCACTCTTTCTTTCAGATATGTATCTCGTTGAACTTGCATCCCCAACTTAAATACCGGACGTTTTTGCCCTTTTTGAATAGACGGGTTACGAGTTTACCCTCAACATCCCGTCCTTTTACTATTAAAAGTCGTTATTGTTTTTGAACGTTAGTGGGTACGTCTCGCCAAGATGCTGAACTATATAATAAACATTGTTAAGTTTTAGTTTTTTAAATTTAAATTATAATTTATTTTAAAAAATTAAATTAGATGATAGTATCAATATCCCTGAAAATCCAAATCCCCTTAAGGATTCCTAAAGATAATGTGTTTAGATAGAACGGATTCACCATTTCTCGTAATCTCTTGGAAAATTTCCATGGCACTTCAAAGGAGATGGGACCTAAGAGGATTTGCCGTGGGCCCTTCATATTTATGGGGTGGTTGATTTCGTGAAAGGGACCATAGTTACGCAGCATTGACTTTCCTTGGTAGTAATGTAATTGTTGCATTTTTTTAATTAGGATTTGTCGTGGGCTTGATTTAGTGAAAGAGACTATAGTTACGCATAGATGCATTGATTTTCCGTGGTAACAATGTATTTGTTGTATATTTTAAATATTTAATATGTAGTAATTTTTTTTGTGTTAATTAAGGTTAGTGCAAAAAATTCTTATGATCAATGTTTAGGGTTGGGTATCTTCATTTCAACCATAATGTTTTAGAGTTAAGCTTATCAATAGAGACCAAATACAATAGGGATCATACATACCCACCCTTTCACTCGCCTACGCCACTCTTTGAACCTTGGACCTTCCAAAAAAAAGAACCAAAACTTGAACTATTGTGTTGTCCTCTTTGGAAAAAAATGGGTAGTCTAATAAACCCATATGATCGACGCACAGGGTTGAGTAATCTCCTTTTGGCCATGACTCCTCGTAAAACCGAGAGCTAAGTTTATTAATAGGAAATTAACACACAACCAAAATTTACGGTTTAAACCTTGGACCTCCCGAAGAAGAGTCAAACCCTGCAGTAATTTTATTATTTTTTTATATACATAGAGGAATTAACAACTACCTTTTCTTTTTGAATTGGTCACCGAGTCAAGTCGCAATACCTCCAATCGTAGCGTCAAATCATGGTGCTACCATTATAACCCCTATTTTGCCTCATAAACACGACTCAGAGTGAGGGAGACCCCCCTGTGGCTCGAAGTTGATACTCCCATCATCAAACTGGTACACACTCAACGAACTCAAGTCAAACTACTACCTTTGCCCGTATGCCTGCAAGGTTTAAACCTAAGTCTCCTCCTATTAAGTGTCCAACTTCTTACCAATCCACCTAGCCCTTGCGGACTACCTCGTAGTAATTTTATTATTTATTATATTTTTATTATAGTAAATGAGGTTTTAATTGGTTTTTTAAATAATTATAAAATCTTTCATATTGGATATTTTATTAATTTTTAGATGTAAAAATATAAACTTTAATTATATTGTTTATATTATGGATAAAAAAAGTTTTAAGGAGCTAACATTTTCTTTATATCATCAATCTCAAACTATATTTTTTTTTTACTCTATTGATTTAGCCTTATTCAACTTTCAAACTACCTTTATCAAAATGGGAATCTCTTCACCCTCCCTTCAAATCTAATTCTCCTATTCCAAAACTTCTTTATTTGCTAATATATTTATCAATGCATTCCCTTCACCAAATATATATTGAATCCTTGAACCCACTTAGCAGAGCCAAAGTCTATCCTATTATATCCATCACCTACTAGTTACATCTATTCTTATCATTAAACCAATTTACTAACACCTATGAATTATATTTCACTTCTAACTTTTTTATGTCCATGTTTATTGCCAACTTAACTTAGACAAGCAATGTCTTGCATTTCACCACAGTATTGGTAGTCTCATTGAAGTTATTTACAAACGTCACTCTTATTTTTTTTGTATTATATATCATCGCTTCCCCTCCTCCTATTGGGTTGGGATTCTCTTTGGAAGTCTTGTTGATGTTTATTTTATGTTATCTCTTTGCCTTTTCCATGTTATCTTTTCTCTTTCTACTTTTTGTTGTCTACTACCTACAGTAGAAGGTAAATGAATGTAGCATCTTTCCAAGGTCTTGTGCTCCTATATATGTGTTTCATTCACCTGCACTTTGATAATTTGTTTGTGATTAAGGATTTGATTTAGTTATAGCATTTAATTACATCCATTTTTATGTTTTGAAAGGTACGTCGATTGTATTCCATCCAAATATTCCAAAGGAATATTAAGGGCATCATGTTCCAGAGAGTCAACAACTTCTCATTTTTAAAGGGACTTCATTGGGCTAACCAATCCTTGACCCCCTCTAGTCAAACCCACCCAATAGAGAAGTCCCTTTTAATCTTTTCCTAAATCTCTCCACTAAACTTGCACTTCATGAACATATGATGACCTCTCTCCTCTTCTTCCTCGCATAGTGCATTGGGAAGGCCCATGAAAGCCCCTCTTTCAACAACTATCTATTTTAGCATTTTATTGTGAGCAACTAGCTAGCTAAAAACCTTAATCTTTAGGATTGCTACATTCCTCCATATTTTTGTTCGAACCTCCTCTCTAGTACCTTAGTTAATTTTTCATAACCACTTTTAACTATTTTTTCCATTTGGGGTCATTGACCAATAACAAGTGTTTATACCCTTTACAGAAATATAGGTACAACAAAGTCTTTGCAAACTGATTTAAGCTTGCTAATTTTGTTGGTTCTCTTCTATCCAATCCTCTAGGATGCATCGAATGTTGTCCTCTCAATCCCTGTGGAAATAATTTCTTACTTTGTTTCCAGAGATATTTCATGCATCTTAGGCTAGTGCATTCTAACTCTCATCCTATCATAGTGGATTCTCTCCTAACAAAATATCATCCCATAAGTCAATGCACTTGGTTTTAACCTTTTATTTTAGTCTTTCTTAAAACATCCTTGTTTCCCAATAGATGGTTCTCAATAATTGAGCCTTTACAATGCTCTTCCTCAAGGATTCTCTCAAAATATCAACCTTATAGGTATTTACATCGGAGAATCTTGGACCAAAGGTTGTTTGGTTTTCTCATTAATATCCAAGCTAGTTTTCCATTGAGGGTTGTGCACATCAAACTAATTCTCCTTAAACCTACACCTCCCTTTCTCTTAGGCTAGCAAATTATTTTCCATTTGAAGAGAGGTAATCTTATATTTTCCTTAGTTCTTATCTAGAGGAAATTCTTTTGAAAAGATTCTAACTTAGTTGCCACCACCCTTGAAAGTTTGAATAGAGACATGACGTAGGTGGTGACAGCTTAAAGGGTTGTCTGTAGTAGTTGTATCTTCCCATCCTAGTTGAGCCATTTCCCCTTCCACATTGCTAGTTTCCTTTGGAATTAATAAAAAATTGATTTCCAATGTTCTTGCTTCACTATACCTGTGAAAAGAGGTATTCCCAAGTATAGCAAGGGCAAGAAGCATAATTTATAACCCAAAATTTATTTATCTTCCTTTGTGTCTTTACTATAGTATTTATGAAATACAATAGACTTTTCTCCTTATTAACTCTTTGACCTACAACCTTCTCATAGCTTTCTAGCATTTTCTTCTATTCTATGGCTTCAATAACACTTGTTGATCCCAAAAGGATTGTATCATCCACAAAATATTGATGAGAAATTGACTCCATTGTTTGCCACCTTTAAGCTTTAGATTTTATTTATAATTTTTTCTAGCAAGGTTCAATTTAGATCTTCTACAAGTAAGTTAAATAGATAGGGGAATATCAGGTTGTCTTGCCTTAAACCCTAAGAGCTAGCGAAAAGTAGCTAGCACTCCATTCACTAGGATAGAGTACCTTGAAGTCCTTACATAACTCATAATTAGATGTGTCTAGGATCCCCAAACCCAAACTTCCTAAGCATATTCTAAATAAAATTTCAAGAGACCCTATCGTATGCCTTGTTAATATCCCACTTAACTAGCATCCCCTTCTTTTGCTTTTAACCAAGGTATGTAGAGATTCATGAATTACTATAATCCCATCTAGAATCTGATGACCCTTGATAAATCTCCCTTGGTCTTCTAAGGTCAAGCATGCGAGAAGGGTTTTTAGTCTCAAAGAGATCACCTTTATAAGGAATTTATAAAGTATGTTACACATGTTTATTGGTCTAAAGTTAGCAAAATATTCCACCTTGGCCTTCTTGGGAACAAAGGCGATGGAAGTATTATTTCACTCCTTTAAAACCTTCCTCTTTTTTTGGTCTTCTATCATAGTTATGACATATTTTTTAACTATCTATCAACAAGTTTAGAAGAACCTTGCCTAGAATTCATCTGGTCCTAGGTCTTTCTCATTCCCTGTAAAGAATATTGCCTTCTGTGAAGGGTTTATCCAACATCTCTTCCACTATCATCACTTGAGGAATATTATTTATGAGTTCATCAAAGGACTCATGTTGCTCCCTCCCTTCTTTTGTTAAGAGGTTATGAAAGAAATTAATAGCTTCCATCTCAATCCTCTCCTCCTTATTTATAACTTCCCCTTGATCTAGACTAACTCTATTGAACTTGTTCCTTGTTTTACATATTAGGGTGGTACACATGAAAAAAATTGGTGTTCCTATCTCCTTCCTAAAGCCACAGGGCTCCAGAATTTTACCTCCAATACATTTCTTCTATTTCTAAATAGTATGGTATTCGTAAAGATTCATATTTTTCTCATGAATTAATTTCTTAGTGTTCCCCTTCACCTCCATCCTTTGCGCAATGTTATTTAAACTATTCTCTAGCCTAACCTTCCTTTGATTTTTTTTTGAAAAACTTTACAATTCCATATTTTTAGCTCATGATTAATTATTTTCATCTTTTGAGAAAGTTGGAACATGTGCCTCCCTATTATAGTCATACCCCACCACTACCTACTATTCCCTTCTAGATCTAGGTGTGTGTCCACATCATTTCAAAACAAAATGATAGTTTTGCATGGCCCTATCTCTCCCCATTATCAAAATTAAAGAAGTATGGTTGGATCCAATCTGAGATCTTATTCCAAGTCTTGGTTGGAAATCCTCCATATAACATTTATGATATATCTTAATTCTAACTAATATTAGATTGAATATCCTAATCCTTCGTCCTTTTGTTATTCCAAGTGTAGTTTCCCTCCTCCAAATGTAGGTCTATCAGGCTTATCTTTGGAAAGAAATCTGCTAGATCTCTCATGGCCTGTATGTAACCAAGAATCTTCCTTTCTTCACATTTAAGGTTAGCAAGGTATTGAAATCCTCGACTATTATCCATTTTTGTGAGCCTTTGCTTAAAGCAAATTGTAAGTAATATCATTTTTTGATCAAACAACTTTTTATTGAAGATTTGAGTTTTAAATAATTAGCAAACCTCCCAAAGCCTCCTCTATTCCAACTCTTGATAAGTTGTCTCTACTCCTGATCTTCCTACCTCTTTTCCTAACTAAGTTTCCCCTATATTCTATAATAATATTATATCAGTACACAAACTGCTAGTGCAATATTTTAGCAATTTATATTTTGCTAGGGTATTCAAACCCCTCACATTCGAGGATAGTATTTTATTTTTTACCTTTGGCCAAGGGTTTAGATCCCCTATAAAGGAATTAATAATATGGATCTATTTTCCATCTACCACTTATATTTTCTCTTCCTTGGTTTATAGATGTTAGAAAATTATCACTATTCTCATAGGATAATTCCACAAGATCTCACAATATTTCTAGACACAAATTCATACAATAAATCACTCAAACAATGCATAATAAACTCACTAAATTTTATTCAAAATACAATTGCTATAAGCAGTGCTTCTTCAAGTACACATTTCAAGGCTTTATCTTCAATATATACAAACATGAGACTTCACATGTACATGACTCTTGATCTTTGCACTTACATAAACTCTTCATCTCCTCATACTCACAGGAGATCTAACTCTTCAAATTTCTCTCTTACATAATAATAAATCTCACATATTTACATAAAGATAAAGTCTCTCATGATTTCTCATAACTCCTCACTTCTAAACATGACACTTCACTCACATAACTCACACTTAATAACATGACACCTACTATAGACACATCTATTGAACACACCCTAGTCTTAACTATTTACAAGGTCCTTGCTTTGAAAGGGACCACATAATGTAATACCTCCAACAATAAAGTATTTCCTAAGGACTGCCCCCTTTCTCATCCAAAACCCCCTGTGTCAACTTGTCTGCCAATGCTCCTTCCTCCTCTCTGAGAAGACTAATCCTCCTCTCTCTTGCACTCTGCATCTTCCCCCTTACATTCTAGCTCTTCATATTTCTTTTAGAAATATTATTGGGCATCCTTCTCCTCTATAATTTCCTCTTGTCCAACTTTTCATCTTCTACATTGCTTTTTCCTTATTCCAAACCCTCCTTGGGATATTATGTCTCTGGAACTATTTCCTTCTCTTCTACCATTTCTAAAATCCCTCATTTTGATTGTTCTAGTTTTTATGTTGTCTATTACATTTTCTTTTGCAAGTTTAGCTCTATGGCAAGTAAGTCCTATTGTGACTTATCCTTCTTTGGTCCCTAAGGGTCCTCTTTTAGTGGTTGTTTATTCATTGAGTAAAATTTTATCAAGTGCTTGCATGCATGGCAAAGGTAACATAAAAAGGGTATGTTTTCATAGTCAACCTCTCGATGATGCTAATTACCTAGACATGAAACTAAATTTAATATTTTGATAAGGGGTTTTCATAGGTCTATCCTCACATAGATGTGAGTGAAAATAGCCTAGGATTTGTTTGTAGTTATAGGGGCCATCGAGACGGATTCCCCTAAAGATTTTCTAATATTTTCAAAGACCTTTGCCCAAAATTCCAAGGGTAGGCTAAACAACCATACCCACACTAGGACTTTTGTAACAACTATTATAATGGGGTTAAACCCTGATGACCATTAGCGCATGTATAGACCAAAAGTTACCAAAAAATAGGGCCCTCCCATGTAGACCTATTTGGAGTCTTCCTCTTGGGTGAATATTACCTAGAAGAAACCCTTCAACATCAAATTGATCGAAGATTCTCTTTTCAAATCCATTTGCTTCCAATCCAAATCTTCAAAGTTGCTAGACCCAATCACATTCTCATAAATTTATAGATTAGGTTGCATTGCAAATATAATATGTTACCTCTTGTAATGATATCACTAACTAGAATGGAGGAACTCATTCCTTTTCCAAAAAGGTCTTATTTGATTTATGATAAAAAATTGTAGCCTAGGACTAAGGCTAGCTTAATACCTTGCCTATTCCTTTGAGAAAAGTTATAAATGAGGCTTTAGTTTTTTCCTTTTGTCTCCTTAACTTGCGTACACTCCCCTCCACTAGACCCTTTAAATTGGGCCCTTTGTCAGGCCCTATAATGTTCCCTAGGTCTATCCAGTCCTCTATCCCCACCTCTAAACTTGCTTCTAGATTCGTTCTTGTAGCATTTGTTGATCCTACCCCTCCCCTAATTACCACTCTTGTTATTGCCATCAATGGAAGATATATTTGGAAAAAATCTATTTATAATTTTCTTCTAAGTTATGATATTTATTTTGTTGTGTATAATTTTATTTTTAATGTATAACTTAATGAAATTGATAATATTTAATTTTTTTTTTTTTAATATGGTAAATGAGGTTTTGACTAGGTCCTTAAACAAGTTATAAAATCCTCCACATTGGGTACCTTCCTAACCCCTACAAGATAAAGAAATACAAACCCTAACTATATTACTCATATCATGGACAAAAATGTCTTGAAGGAGCCAACATTTCCTTCAAAACATTGTTTCCAAACTCTATAGTTTTAGTTTTTTAGATTTGCTACCCTTATCAAGGTAGGAATATTTTCAACCTCCCTCCAAATTCATCTATCCTATTCTAAAACTCCCTTATTTGTTAATATGTCTACCAAAGAATTCTCTTCAAAAAAGGCATGTTGAATCCTAGTATCCTTGAACCTACTTATTAGAGATAGTCTCTTTAGTCATATCCCTCACCTACCAGTTGGATTTATTATTGTTGTTGAGCCAATTCAGTAGCACGTGTGAATTGCACTCCACTTCTAACTTTCTTATGCCTATTTTTCTTGCCAAATTAACTTCAATAAGAAATGCCTTAGATTCTACCATCGTACTGGTAGTCTTGTTGAAGTTATCTATAAAAATCACTCTTATTAAACATGTATAATCTCTCATTGCTCTCCCTCCTCCAGTTGGGTTAGGATTTTTTTTGAAAACACTGTTAATGTTTAGCTTAATACAATGTATACTAGCAAACATTGAACCATTCAAGTATTGCAACTTCATCTCCAATCCTTACGAGCCATCATCCACCCATCTGTCCTTAATTCCATCATCCACACAATCCACTCCATAATGAAATCATGCAATCAAAGCCCCAGTTCTAAAAGAACTCCCCATCACCAAGTCTAATCAGGCTTCCACCTCCACATTCCATCACACTACTTCCACATCCCTATTTTCATCTTAGTTGGTATCATGTACATGTGATCAGGCACAATCACCCACATCATCTATCATCAATTATTTATTGCAACCCATACAATCAACTTCATTAGCACCTACAATCACCTCATTCAAGCCTAATTCACCTCCACCCTAATCAACTAATGTCCCACAAGTTGATTTGTTAGACCATAAGATACCACCTCAGCATATACCTTTTATGGAGCTACAAAACACTCATATACCCCACACTTCCATACATAATTCATCCACATCATACCCTACACAAGTTGTAGTACATCTCGCTAATCCTAGCATTGGTGAATATATGGTTCAAAATATTGCCATTACACTACTATTCATTGAAACTATAAAGGATTACGATTACCCATGCGACCTACCCTTAGCTATAGGAGCGGTTTACAATATGTGTTCCTTACCAAACATGATTAGCTTTATATATGAGGGGGTTGATTTATCATCTGATCCACTCCCTCTTGATGAATCCAAACAACTAGTCATTACTAATATTGAGCACATGTCTAACCTTGATTTCCCATCATGATATTTTTATCAGGTTAATTAGTAAGGATATGAGCTAGGATGACACAAATAGGGCATGCGTGTCATTGTCGAACCTCAATATCGAGAAGTACATGATAATTTTGGTATAGGATATAGTCCACAATATTCCTCTTCTTCTTTAGAATGAGCTTTTCAACAACTTACTTTAGACCCTAAAGAAGAAGAGGATAATGATAATTATGATTCTAAGAATGAATTCTATGAGGAATACGATATTATATCGATAGCCTCGAAGAAGAATAAACCCTAGTCACTCCATTCATCGAATAGGATGTGTACTATCTTAGAATGTTCCCCATCCACCAGCCCATATTTTTTTTGCTCCTCCCAAGGGAGTAAGTTGAGCCAATTGGTGAACCACCATCGCCACCTTGACCACCTCATTGAAAACATGATGTAAATATGTAAAAAAAATTAGCATAACATTGCATCTTTTGCATTTGCATATCTCAATCATTTACATTTATATGTATTGCTTGCTACTATCTAGGTTCTCAAGAGTCAAGTTTCATCCATCAATTCCAAAGGGTAAGAAAAACCACTCTTCACATTGCAACCACAATTCCCCCACCAAGTCATCATGAATATGATTGACTTGTTCACACCACTCCATAATCCATACGATTTGGCAAAAGCAATTCCTATTGACATAAACCTCATTAATATGAAGCAAATTTCATCTCCACCATCATTTTTTGAATTTATCCTTTCAAAGTAATTATTAAGAGCTTCTACCACTTACATTCCTCCACAGCCTTCACCTTTATCCTCAACTTTTACTATCTTCCAGGCAGAATTGGAAGAGACTGTGCCAGGATAGTTTGATGTCATTGATGATATTCATTTGATTCCAATGCCCCATTAGCTTGAAGAAGGTTCACATATGGCCATTGAAGAAACTATAGATGTGAACCTAAGCATAGATTTGGATAATCCATAAATTGTGAAACTTGGAAAAAGTTTGTTTGTTGATGAACAAGAGCAACTTATAGATATCCTCACGATAAAAAAGAGTATATTTGCATGTTCTTATAAAGACATGTCTAGCCTTGACCCTAACTTGGTCATTCACAACTTAACCTTGTATCCTGATGCTAAGCCAATAAAAAAAAACTAAGAAAGTTACATCCTACCATTGCCCTCATGGTCAAAAAATAACTTCAAAAGTTATTAGATGTGGGTTTGATTCAACCCATTGACTACCTTGAGTGGCTTTCGAATATGGTACTCGTTTGTAAGTCTAACAGGGTGATTTACATTTGCACTATCTTTTGAGATCTTAAAAAAGTGTGTCCTAAGGATGATTTTCCTCTACCAAACATTAATACTCTTGTAGACACTTGTGCTAGCCATGAAATTCTATCTTTAATGGATGGTTTTTCGAGATATAACTAGATTCAAATTAATCCTGATGACCAACACAAAACAATATTCACAACACGTTGGGGAACTTTTTGTTACAAAGTGATGCCATTTGGCATTAAAAATATGGGTGCTACTTATCAATGTGCCATGACATACATCTTCCATGATTATATGCATAATATCATTGAAGACTATGTGGATGATCTATTGGCCAAATCTAAAACATGTCAAGAGCATATCGGTGTCTTGGAAAAATTTTTTGATCAACTTCTCGAGCATAGCATCAGATTGAACCCCAAGAAATGTGTATTTTGTGTCACCTCAAGAAAATTCCTAGGGTTCATTATGTCCAAGCGAGGTATTGAAGTGGATTCAAAAAAGGTCAAGGTCATTATGAAAATACTTTCCCTAACAAAATTGAAAGGGTTGCACAACTTACAAGGGAAGATCCAATTGATTCATCGCTTCATTACACAACTCTTAGATAAATGTAGGCCATTCAATCACCTATTACAAAAGGAAATGATGTTTTCATGGATAAATGAATATCAAAAATATTTTGATGATATCAAGCAGTACTTAGCCTCTCTGCCAGTACTAACTTTGCCTCACCCGGGGATCTCCTTCCATATTTATGTTTTAGCAATGAATTTTGCATTAGGGACAATGCTTGCACAAAATATTGAAATAATCAAGAGCAAGCAGTCTATTACATTAGTCAAACATTGGTAAGCTACGAAACTCGATATGCTTATGTGGAAAATTATTTCTAGTAGTGGTTTTTGCCACTAAGAAACTTAGACATTACATGCTAAGTCACACCACTTATGTCATAGCTAAAGAAAATTCTCTATGATACATGATGAATCACACATACAATAATACCCATACTACACAATAGATAATGCTACTAACATAATTTGACCTTAAATTCATCAACCAAAAATCCATTAAAGGTCAGGTAATAGCCGATCAGCTTGTAGAATCTTTGATTCCTAATGATCAACCTTTAGTTATCGAGCTTACATATGATCCGATATTTAATGTCACTGAATAGGAGGAAGATGTGATTCCTGAAGAGGATGTGGATATCACCTTATTATTTGATGGTTCCAAGTAAAAAAAATGACAAGGTGCAGGAGTCGAATTTCATACACCACAAGGGATACCCATTCCCTTATCATTTAAAATTGACTTTCCATGCATAAATAATAATTTAGAGTATGAAAATCTAATTATAGGAATTCAAACAACTATAGCTATGGGCATAAAGTGTATACAAATATTTGGTGATTCTCAACTTGTCATTCATCAAGTAAATAGATAGTACCAATGTAAAGAGCCATTCCTAAAAATTTATAATGAAGTAGCAATGAAATTGCTTGCAAAATTTGATTGGTATGAGATTGATAGCTTACCTCATTCAACTAATAGATTTTTAGATGCAATGGCCTTTCTAGGATCATTGATTCCAAAAACATATGTAGGAGAGGTTCAACTGTTGATCGTCATAAGAATCTCTAAATCTACAATATCACGAGTTGAATCTAAATATGAGAAGGATGTTTACTTATTCATATAAAACCATAAAAGCATTGGCTTAATAAAGTAAGAGAATTTCTCAATTTTGGAACGCTCCCATAAAATCTGTCATGAATTTCCAAACAAACTTTCAAACAAAAGGTAACTTGTTTCACTCTCTTGGGGGACATGTTTTATAGATGTGGTCATGATGGAGTCATCCTTAATTGTCTCGAGCCTACAGAGGCACAACGAGCCATATCTGAAGCTCATGATGGTACTTGTGGTGGTCACTTTAGTGGAATGGCCATCACAAAGCATATCTTACACATGGGTTACTATTGGCCCACCATGGAACACGACTATTGCACTTATGTCAAGAAGTGTCAAAAATGTCAACAACATGCTAATTTAACTCATGTGCCATCACAAGCATTACAATCCATTCAAAAGCTTTGGCCATTTTCATAATGGGATTTTGACTTGATTGGTAAAATCTTTCCTCCTTCCTTGGGACAACATACATTCATCATCACTGCCACTGAGTACTTCACGAAGTGGGTCGAAGAAATTTCTCTAACCAACATAACAAGACCTTGAATTATGGAGTTCATACTCCAACATATCATCTATCACTTTGGTATTCCCTCAAAAATAATCTCTAACAATGGAAAGTATTTCAAAAACAAGGATGTTCGAGTGCTTTGTGAAAATATAATATCTAACATAGTTTCTTGACTCCTTACTACCCACAGAAAAATGGATAAGTTGAGGCAACCAATAAAACATTGATCACTATTCTAAAGAAATTAGTCAAAGAAAACCATCAAGATTGGCATACTCAAATCCCCTTGGCATTATGGGCTTATCAAATGAGCATTCACATACCCATTGGGGCAATGCCATTCTCAATGGTCTATGGTGTTGAAGCAATCATACTTCTTGAGCTTGAGACCCCCTCACTACACATTTTATCACAAGAATTCATAGATGATGATACCGCTATACAAACACATCTTGACCAACTCATGCTCCTCGATGACAGGTGAATCAATGCCTTAGAGCACTTATGAGTATATCAAAACCGTCTAAAGTGTACTTACAATGCCAAGGTTCATCTATGCAAATTCCAAGTGGGAGATCTTGTCCTTAAAGAAAATAAAAAAACACCAATGCATTGTCATATCTTCATGATAAATTCATGGCTAATTGGTTAGGGACATTGTCAAACAAAAATTGGGTTAAGGAACTTATAGGCTTGCTAGTCTAGAGGAAGTAGAAGAGCCCAAGCCATTGAAAATTATCCACTTGAGAGTGTTCTATGCTTAATGCAATCTATATAAACATATATACATGGCTAAAAAAAAAACACAAAAGCACAATCCATACTTCATTCTATACATCCCTTTTTACATTCTCGGTGTATTTCATCCACCATATTAATGGTCATTTTATTAGTTAGGAGAATTGTTAATCCAATTATTCTTGTTGTCTTAATTAGGGGTACCTTGATTTTAAATCAGTACCATTTCACCATTTCATAAGTTATGTTACCATTTGCAATAAAATTTTGCTATCCCTAGGTATTTTCGGTCACTCAGCCACTCCTAGTGTTCCAAGCAACCTCCATTGCATGTCAAGTTTTCTCTAGAACCAAAGCACATTATCACTAAGAAAATCTTGAGCTTTGGGAGTTGACTCTAACATTCTTGATCCAAACATATTTAACACTTATTAATAACATCTTGTGACAGAGAGGGATGACAACATGATTAAGTTGAACATCGCAGCAAAGAATATCTTCTTGCTTGTACCATTATACACATAGTTCACAAACAGTGGTTTTCATCACTTACAACATTTCCAAACAAAAGAGCGAGTAGTAATGATAGGGTAAAATTATTATCACACCTTGGTTGAGAATCTGATTCCCCAAAGCTTTAACTCTTTTACACATCACAAAATAGGTCCCCAAGTAGTAAGGATAGGATTACACTTCCATAAAAATGGTTATGTAGTCTGATTCTCCAAAGCTTAAAGATCATATCATTGGACTATGGAGCTAATATCCATTGGGGCTATATATTCTTGACCGATAGTGGAGTACACTCATGCATGGTAACACATCTCTGTTAAAGAGACCTTTGATCACACATAAGGATAAGCTATCTTCCTAATATTCTCTATGATGGGCTTCATCTCACCTTACTCAATATGGGAAAATGAATTCACTTGCATACACATTGGTTCTTGATTGGTTTGAGTCATTACCATGCTCATGATTGGTAAATGAACATCTGCTACACACATTTTGGTCTCTAAGAAATTCAACAAAGATTAAAAATGAGCTTGTTTGAAATCACTAGAATGTTTGAGTCTCTATAAAATAATTCCTTAGACATCATCCACAAACTAAAATATCACTCATACCATAACCACATCATTACATGAGTCTTCCACTTCATATCCCACCACTAGATATTGGTATCTCTGATTAAGTAACAAAGATGGTCAAGCAAAATCTAAACTATATGAATTATCATTAGAACATTATTATCATAAAGCATACACATCATCATCATAATACATCCACAACATCATATACATAGGCATTCACATATATATTCACACCAAAAGTATACACAAAAGAAAGGCCATGTATATATATATATGTATAAATATCGCATGTAAAAAGTATGCTTGAAGGCTGTATACAACAAAGCACTAAGGCTCATATACAAAAATACATCAAGAGGCACTAGCTAGTGCCCCAAGGTAGACCTCTATGACCCTAAGAGATCAAGGGAACGAGGATCCCTAAAACAAGAACAACTATACCTAGAGTCACTATGCCTAGCAGATTCTAATACAGATGAAGAGGGCCACACTGGTAACCCAATGCCATATTGCATAAGATAATGTTGAATCTTCTAAATGTAGTTATCTCGAGACTAAAGGTGAGATATGTCCTATCTTTGATGTGCATCCCTCCCCACCATCTCTACTTGAAGTTTGGCTATCACATCCTTACCTCCATCTATAGTAGCCAGTACTTCTAGCTCCCTTTATAGTCAAGCCAAATTCACATCTCGAGCTACCAACATCGCATCCCACTCTGTCAACATCTGTAGTACTCGATCTCGCTCCTTAACCAGACTATCTTGTTTAGCTTGGATCACAACCCACTCCTCATTTCAACTAGGAGGTCTCTCTAGAACCTCCTCCATACCTCCTCGACCATCGTCATTACCTCCAATATTAGGAGGTTGATCTACCGTAGCCCTTGATAACTTCCCCTCATCACTAGATTGATGACATATATATCATTGGGGAGCCTCCCTTAACTTGATAGTCACATATCCATCATCACCACTACCCTCACCCACCACCTGACTTAGTGCCCAAGTAGGCTAAGAAGTAAACCAAGCATCGTACTTAACCATGGTCCCGATATTATCCACATTCAGGATATCCATCTCCTAATCATCCTCATAATCCACTCATCATGCCTCAACACAAGGTAGGCTCAACTCATTAGCTCAATGTTTATAAAGCACTAGAGCATCAGGAACCCCCTACCGTATCCTAAACTATCATAGAACCCATGAGAATTAGATCAAATCCACCTCACTACCATGTATACCAACTACCCATCTAGCCTACCTAATCCACAATAGTTGCTCCCCATTAGTGGGCCACCTAGCATCTCGTTATGGTCACCAATAGACCTGATCAGGTGTCAACCTGGTCCACAGATCTCTGTACTCTTGGTCACTATGACTAGGATGACTCAATTGTATCTCCTCACTTGCCTACCATCTCAACACATAGGATTAAGCCCTATACCACTCACATGGTAGACTGATGAGTGGTTATTTGACACATATTTCTGTATCAAAATTGTTTTATTGTTACAATTATTTAGTGATTATGATATGTTTTATATGAATTATTATTGAATAAAGTGTGATTTATTAGGAAATTTGATTAATTACAGTAATCTAACAAATGTGTTTGATTTATACCAAATTTATCCGAGTCTTGAGAAAAATGCAGGAAAAAGTGTTGATGATCGATGAAGAGATTGCAGAGCTTTGGAGTGCACCTCGGATGAGAAGAAGGACAAATAAAAGAACCCAGGATAAAAGCAGAGCTCAGTGACAACAATAGTTGACCTATTACTGAAGTATATTACTAAAGTATATTATTGAAGGTAACTACTAAAGAAAGTTACTGAAGAATATTTTACCAGATAGTTATCGAAGGATAATAAAGGTTGTTGACTTACGTAGCATGCCACATCAGTGACGACACGTCAAGTTTGGACAACAAATATTTTCACTTAGAAAAATATTTCATACTATCCGTGAGAATATTTCAGTTGATAAAAGTTGTTATTTGCTTAATAAAGTTTGTAATCAGATTATTATGAGAAGTTTTAGGTATAGACGCAAGACTGTTAGACCTTTCTTGGAATATAGGACATGAGGTCCTAATGTATATCTTGCGAATCATTCAAAATAAGTATTGTCTTGTTAGGTTTGTTTGTAGGATGCCACTTGGACCAGTCAGAATATTTATCAAGTCCAAGTAGGAATATGTATTATGTTAGGTTTAGATTATTTTGGTTGATGCATAGTTATCGCATCAGAAAGTCCACAAAATCCGCATGGCAAAATATGTGGAGAAATACTATTTGGAATTGTATTAGTTACAGTATAAATTACATAGGAGAGACCTTGAAAGAGGTCTGCTGTCTTTTGGAAAAATACAAGAAATTATTGTTCTAAGTTTACAATTCTGAAGAAACACGCCAACATGTACAACTGAATCTCCAGTAATAAAAGTAGCATTTTGTTCTTCAAAAATGGTAATTTGTATCAATTTCATGTGTTGTTTAATTTATGTTATGTAAATTGTGTTTATCTATTACTTGCATTCACAGAATAGACATAATGTTAGTATTAGTTATAAAATCTAGTTATTGAGATAAAGTAAACTAGGGGAGAAAGACTTACACTGCCCTCTAGGAGGCAGGGCCCACTCCTATAGACAGTCCCTGAGCTCTCGCCCTTGCAATAGGTTAGGATTAGTTAGCCTTAAATTAAACTGCATTTCAATTTACATAAAATAAGATAGATTGCACGAGGATCCTCACAAATAAATTAAATCATGTTATAAATAAATTAGTTTACAAATAATTAGATGCATCAGTAAATCAATTCATCAGTAATTAGGTGCATTAGTAAATCAATTCATCAGTAAAAGTAAATTATCATTGCATTATTTTATCATACCCTGCACCATTCATTTCTGCACAAATTTAATTATGTTTATTACTTTCCTGTACACGTGAAACCTAAAAAAGAAACTTGAGCTAAGCTTAGTATTAATCCCCATGGTATAATCTATACATGATTCCTACTCTTTAAATCTAACCTTGATTTCCCTCGGATTGATAAAATTAAATGTAAGCTCTACAGCCGATCATTTTGGCACCGTTGTCGAGGAGAGTAGCGTCGTAGTGGTTAGTCAAAAAAGTTGTTTGGCAGTGCAAAGAGAGAGGACTTACTTGTATGTGAAAAGGGGTACGTACGAGACCTTGGTGTGCATACGAGTCAGAGTGGCCCAAATATGGTTCCAACAAGCCCCTCCGTTCGACGTTGCCAGGTTCATTTTTCTTAAAGGATTCATTTTTACTGCTTTCTTAGATTAAAAATTTATTTCCTGCAAATTTCAATTTTTGTAAATTTCAATTTCAGAAATTTTATTTTCTGCAATTTCCTTGTTTTGGGTGATTACTATTGTTAATTTGATTTAGGACCTATGAAAAAGAATAGGAAGTAGGTGAACGCTGAAAACAACCTAAAATTTTCTTAGGACCCTATTTTTTTAGTAGGAAGTAGTTACGTTGAGTGACACAACTGTAATGAAATCCCTCCTAATAGTCAAAGAACAGTAGTAATTTACCTTTTACTTCAGCAATTTTACTTCTAGTAAAAATTTACTTTCCAAGCATTTTTACTTTTTCCTAAATATGCTGAAATTAGTTGTATAAACACATCTAATTTTAGTAACATTAGGACTGTTTAGTAATTTTAAATTTATTTATTTTCTATTGTGTTAAGAGTATTTATAAGTTCTGAAATTTATATTTAAACTTGGCAGATAGTAGGATTGAAACAAAAAAAAATCAAAACCCAAATAGAAAATAAAAAATATAAAATCAAAGAGAAAATAAAATAAAACAAATGGTGGAAAACAGTCAAACTGAATTTATAGACCTTAGAAAATTATTAATACAACAGGAGGTTAATCTTCTTTTTGAACAAGGGAACAAAACAACCAAACCAGAGTGGGAAGAACTGTGTGAACGCATTGACACTATCAATAATAGATCAGATGAATTAAAGAAAATCAAGAGGATAAATATAGCAAAAACTCTAAGGGTAAACCATTCTTCACCTTATCAAGATCTTGGAAGAAGCTATGAGAATTGGCTTTGGGATAGGAGAACAATAGTAAATCCAGTAATTTATCCTTGGAATCAATACCTTGAGGATTCCCTCACCATTCACAACTTCCTTGCAGACATAGAAAGGAAAGAATTAGCCCTACAATACAATAAGAGATACTGCAGGATTCCTAGAGCTGTACATTTTAGAGAATTGTGCCAAGAGTTGCGTTACGAGCTACAATTTGGAATTCCTGATCCTATTGCAACCAAATATTTCCTTGTTCAGTTGATTCAATTATTGGTAGACTACTTCAACTTTGAAGAGGAACATTTTATGACACCAGAACAACTTGATCCAGTCAATGATATTCATAAATTATTCAAAGAAGATTAGACATATTGCAAAAACAAGAAGTTTAGAACATTCATGAGCAGACCTAGAGACTCTAAAGGAAGATTCATAAAAATTAACAAAACAGAAGGAAATTCCCGAAAAGACTTTAGAGAGCCTAGAATTTATAAATTAGTAGACACCAAGGCTACAACATCAACCAATCAAGCTGAAATCCTAGATCAAGATCCCAATTCATATTTATTGCCCGATCTAGAATTTGACAACTACATAGATCCTTCTTCTATCTTTTTCGAACCTATACCTGATTCAATTCTTGAAATCCTATATTCAGGTATGGTTGATGAACAAAGTGGTTTGGGAGAGGAAGGAGAAAACCATGGAGATAGGAGACAAAGGCAAGAGAGAGATCAAGGAGAGAACAGACAAAGAAAAATGTTCCCTTTCCCAATATTACATACAGAAGGAACAACAAGAGAACCTAAATCAATCTCTGTTTCTATATTGCCTACCTTTCATGGAAAACCCCATGAAGATCCTGATGCTTTTCTTTTTGAATTTGAAGTAGTATGTCAAGCTTACTTTTACACCACCAATGAGCAAAAGCTAAGGTTGTTTCCATCTACTCTTAAAGATGCAGCTTTAAGATGGTTTATGGGTCTAGGAGAAGGAGTTTGTAATCGTTGGGATGGAGAAAATGGATTAAAAGAGCTATTCCTTGAAAGATATCAAGATTATTGTAGAGTTAGGGATAAGAAAGTTGAGATTTTTCATATGAATCAAAGAGAAGAAGAATATTTGGAGGATTATCTAGAAAGATTTCAATTTGTAGGGTCTAGAGTAAATATAGACCTTGATGAAGAAATCCTAAAAGAACTTTTCTTGAAAGGGTTGAAGGAAGATGTTCTTGAGATTTTAAATCTTATGGCAAAAGGAGACATTCATCTTATATCATTTGAGGAGATTATCAATCTTTGCAGAAATTATTCATGAAACAAACCTCTAAGAAGCAATAAATATACATCTACAGGAGGAGGAGTGACAAGAGTAGAAATTGGAAATATGTTGGAAGGCTTAAAAACTGATTTGTTGAGTACTTTGACCTCATCCTTGGACTTAATGGATAAAAAATCAAAGGACACTGAAGAAATTTACTGCCATAGGTGTAGGAAAAAGCACAATTTGAGAGAATGTCCTCTAAACATAACAAATATATCCAATATCTCCGCTTGTTGTCAAATTTGTGATAAGAATCATAAAACTGAAAACTGCAAGTATATCTCCATTGTTAAAGCTGCCATAAAAGAACCTGAAGTGGAACAAGCAGAAGATGTTTATTTTATCGCTCAAAGATGAAATGGTCCATTTAATGGCCCACCAAATTGGTCAAACCCTAGTTATTCTAACCAACAAAGGCCTAATCAATGGTCTAATGCACCAAATTGGACAAATTGGAACTCTTACAATCAAGACTGGAACATACCCCCATGGGCTCAATTTATGGCTAATTCTTATGGAGGGCCACCTCCATGGAATCAAGGGACACCAAGTCAGAACATGCCTAGTTGGAATAATAGTGGCCAATATAATCAAGGTGGCACCAATTGGTCCCCAAATACAACACAACAACAAAACCTTCAAACTCAATTTAGGGGACAAAACACTCAAAACCCACCTCAAAATAGACTTCTACCACCTCCGACCAATAATAATAATCCTCCTAAGCAACCACCTCTTCCAGCTCAACCAATTCCTAACCCTAACAACAATAAGAATGTCCAACAAGTTTATGACACTAGTGAGACATGTTCTATATCCGTAGCACCATGTCAACAGATTCAATTAAGATCAGGAAAGGTGTTAGAAAATAATGTCACTCTCACAGAACTTGAAGATCCTATCAAAAATTTGTTTGAAAAAGAGGATAACAACAAAAAGGAAACATAAAATCCACCAGAAAATATTCCAACAAAGCAACAAGAAATCCAAATAAGGAAGGAAGTAGAAGTACCATTCCCTCAAATACTGGCAATACCAAAAGAACCATCTAAGCCAACCTTTAACTTCCTTCAAGAAATAGAAGGCGTTATTATTAAAATTCCTTTATTACAAGCTATCAAGGATATACCCATCTATTCCAAGCTTATTAAAAATATATGTTCAAATTTAGGGAAGAAGAAGAAGAATGAATTCCAAACTATTCAAGTCATTGGACAATTATCTGAGATAATGATAAGAGATAGGTTATTACCAAAATACATAGATCCTAGAATACCTATACTCACAGTACATATTGAAGACATAACCTTACAAAATGTTTTGATTGATTTAGGAGCCGCTATTAATGTCATGACCAAAGAAATAACAGAATCCTTAGGGATGCATAAACTACAATCAACTTCTATTGTGCTTCAACTCGTCGATAGGTCTACTATTAAGCCAGAAGGAAAATTAGAAGATATTATGGTCTCTGTAAGTTCATGGGAATACCCTGTAGACTTTATAGTCTTACAACCCAAAAAGAAGTTAGGGGGACATCCCTTAATCCTAGGATGCCCATGGCTTGCAATAGTTGATGCTTACATTAGTTGTAGATCAGGAAATATGACTATTTCTAATGGCAAGAATACTAAAGACCTTAGTTTATTCCCTAGATCAACAATAGAAGAAGAATTTCCAAAGCAATTATGGTATGATTTCCCTCATGAATATGATGATATCCAAACCTTATCAATTAATGTTCTACACGAACAACTTCAACAAGAAGTCGAGGGGCCCCTACCATTATTGTTAGGAAATCAACAAGAGAATCAAGATCAAGATAGTAGTTGTTCATCTCAATTTTCCATTGATGAGGCAAGCACAAGTCAATCTCAAATAGAACCATATGGCTATGATTTAAACATTCTTGGATATGAGGTAAATGGGATAGATGCAAATACAAAAAAGTGTAAACAAATAGATATTATACCAGGAAAAACTCTTAACATTAGTAATGAATTCACAAGCATGCAAGAATCATAGTTGGTAGATGTGCTTAGAAAGCATCAATCAAAATTCGCATGGAACTATGAGGATATGACGGGTATCCACCCAAATGTTTGTACCCATCACATATTTATTCAAGAAGGTTGTAATCCAGTAAGACAACCCCAAAGATGATTGAATCCAGCTATGAAAGAAGTAGTTCAAGAGGAAATCATTAAACTCTTAAAGGCAGGATTTATATACCCAATTTTTGATAGCCAATGGGTGTCACCTTTGGTGATAGTCCCTAAAAAAAATGGTAAATGGAGAATTTGTGTTGATTATAGAGAATTAAACAAAGTAACCAAGAAAGATTATTTTCCCTTGCCATTCATTGATCAAGTCTTAGATACATTGGCTGGAAAGAAATATTTCTACTTTTTAGATGGTTTTAGTGGATATAATCAAATCTCCATAGCTGAGGAAGATCAGGAAAAAACAACTTTCACATGTCCTGCAGGAACCTATGCTTATAACGTTCTACCTTTTGGACTATGCAATGCACCTGCAACTTTTCAAAGAGTTGTATTGGCTATCTTTGCTGACTTAACTAATGAATGTGTGGAAATTTATATGGATGACTTCACAGTATACGGTACTACCTTTGAAGAAACATTATCAAGCTTGCAAAAAGTTTTGGTAAGATGCCAAGAGCAAAACCTCTCTCTAAGTCATGAAAAGTGCTTTATGATGATGAAAGGAGGTATTGTTCTAGGACATTATATATCAGAAGAAGGTGTTAAAGTAGACCCTGCAAAGATACAAATTATTCAAACCCTTCAACCTCCAAAAAAACAAACAGAGGTGAGAAGTTTCTTAGGACACGCAGGATACTACCGTAGGTTCATTAAAGACTTCAGTAAAGTTGCTACTCCCATGTTTAAGCTCTTAACTAAAGATAGTGAATTCAATTGGACAAACGAATGTCAAGAAGCCTTTGAAGAAATAAAAGAAAATTTGACTACTGCTCCAATCTTGAGAGGACCAAATTGGGAATTACCATTCCACATTCATTGTGATGCTTCAGGTTATGCAATAGGAGCAGTATTGCAACAAATAGAAAACAAAATACCTTATGCTATCTATTATGTAAGTAAAAACTTGCATGGAGCTGAGCTTAACTACACTATTACAGAAAAAGAATTTTTAGTTGTAATTCATGCTCTCAATAAATTTAAACATTACATAACAGGGTATGAAGTATTTGTTCACACTGATCACTCTGCCATTAGATACTTAACAAACAAAGCAACAATGGGTGGTAGAGTGATTAGATGGCTTCTATTACTCCAAGAGTTCAATGTCACAATTATAGATAAGGCAGGAAAAGATAATGTTATTGCAGATCACTTATCTCGCATGCAAATCTTTGATGATAACGAGTTAATTCCTGACAATTTTCTAGATGAACATTTGTTTGCTCTTTCTATTTTTACCCCTTGGTATGCTGATATTGTAAATTATTTAGTAACAGGAAAAATACCTCAAAATTATACACCGCATGAGCGTAGGAAATTAATATATCAAAGTATTCCTTTTATGTGGATTCATGGAATTCTGTTTAAAAAATGTCTTGATCAAATCATTAGGAGATGTGTGCAAGAAAATGATGTATATGACATTATTAGGGCAGCACATGAAGAACCTTGTGGAGGTCATTATGCCACCCAAAGAACGGTTATGAAAATACTTCAAACTGGGTACTTTTGGCCTACTATGACTAAAGATGTTCATCAATTTATTGATAGATGTGATGCTTGTCAAAGAGCTAGCAAGCCTACACCATCTATGGAAATGCCTTTGGTTCCACAGATAGTACTTGAACCATTTGAAAAATGGGGAATTGACTTTGTTGGACCAATAGACCCTCCAAGTGATGGTAATAAACACATACTTGTATGTACAGATTACGTTACCAAGTGGGCTGAAGTTAAAGCTCTCCCACGAGCTCAAGCTGAACCAGTGGCCGATTTTCTTTATGAAAGCATAATGCAACGCTTTGGAGCACCAAGAGAATTAGTTTCAGATCATGGACCTCAATTCACCTCCAATGTGATTGATCATTTTGTTAACATCTATCAAATAAAACACAAGAAAACCTCACCATATCACCCTCAGGCTAATGGACAAGTAGAAGTTACAAATAGAGAACTTGAAAAGATTATTACAAAAACTGTAACTGTTAATAGGGGTGATTGGGCTGAGAGATTAAAAGAAGTTGTATGGGCATATAATACAACTTGGAAAACTACCACAAGATTATCACCGTATGAAATGGTCTATGGAAAACAAGCCATCATGCCCATTGAATTCGAGATAGAAACCCTTCGCACAACGGTAAAACTTGACATGAATTTGGATAACGCACAAAAAGAAAGGTTGGACAAGTTAAATATTCTGGATGAGAGAAGATTAGAAGCATTGCATAGAACTGAAATAACCCAACAACAACGAAATAAATGGCATGATAAACACATTGTACCATGTACATTTCAATCAGGAGATTGGGCCTTGTTATTTGACTCTCGTTATCAAGATTTTCAAGGTAAATTAAGAACAAGATGGCTAGGACCCTATGAAATTGAGGAAATATTTGGAAATGGTACAATCAAGCTTAAGCCTATAGATGATTCAACAAGGAAACTACTAGTAAATGGACATAGGCTTAAAATTTATAAGAAGCCATTATCTAAGGAAGAATTCATACACTAGTTTAGACAACAAACTGATTTGCAGTATATTTCTGAACTGCAATCAACTACTATTCAATAAACTCTCTCTTTGAAAAGAAAATAATAATAATAATATATATATATATATATATATATATATATATATATCAAAATTGAAAAAAATTAATTTATAAAAATAAAAATGATTATGCTTCCTTTATTTCATCATGAAGTATCTGTATTCCCTTCCATTTTTAGTCTTAATGTTTTAAAGATAGCTCAAGGAAGATGATTACCACATGATGCATAGTACCTTGTTGCTAGATGAAATCTAGGTATTCTTCAAATACTCAAATTATATCTAGTATCCTGAGCAAAATTTTCATTGAAAATCAAGCAAATATTTTAAAATGTTATAAGTTACTCCTAGTTGATCAAGTTTTTCTTTTGACCATGCACAATTGCACATCTAAAAACATTGTGAAGTATTGGAGAAATTAACTCATGTGTTATTTTTGCCATAAGTGAATAGTTTCCCTTGCTTATCTATTTATACACATGGTCTAGAATACTAATAAATTGGCAAAAGGACAAGCTCGCCCTTCACCCTTCAAAAAAAAAAAATCCCTTGCTCCTCATCTAATCGAGCAAGTATCCCAATAAAAATCTTCTTGCTTCTCCTCAAAATAAGCAAGAACCCCAAAAAATATTCCAATACAATTCTTCTTGCTTCTCTTCAAAATAAGCAAGAACCCCCAAAAAAACACTAAAAATCCCTTGCTCCTCCCAAAATGAGCAAGTATCCCACATAAAACAAAAGTAAATAAAGGGCAAAAGAGCTTGAATCCTTAGAATTTTTAGTATCTCAAACACCATGGGATACTCTTTATTGAAGTATCCTTACGTATTAGCACTAAGTCTGGATAAGACCTCTAGATGCTCATAAGATCAGCTAGCTTTTTGGCATATATAACCCTTGTTGTTTTTCAATCCTTACTCATAATGGGGAATGAATCCTCACTACACACATAGTTGGTCTTGAAAGAGGCTTGAAAATACTAGGACAACTTTGACATTAAATTGGTTTGTGAGAGGAGTAAATGAAGTTGTTTCAAAATTGCTAGAATGTTGTTTGAAGTCCTTGAAGAATAGCCCTAGAAACATCACATGCAAATAAAAGTCCAAAGACAATCCTCATGAAAGTACTATGGTTTCAATTTTTTCTACAAAAGCATGGCTTGTGTCCATCACATTTTCATCCTTTAAAAGCCATCTTAATAACTATTTCACTTTTTCCCATGATTGAAGATATCCTAGAAGGTTGAATTCAGATTTTATATAAATTATTTTTCTATCCTAGAAACTTCTTCATGACATACAGGAAGCATACTCACCAAAAATTATAATAAAACCCCATTTATAAAATTATTATTATATTATCCATAAATATAAATAAGCACCCTTCCTTTTTGTTTTGGCTATATAGCCAAAATTATAGTTTGGGGGGAGGATAAATAAAGGCATATACAACTCATAATACAGTTTGGGGGAAGAAAACAGGTAAAGTATTTTCTTGACTCTAAATAGTGGTTTTGGTAGATATCTTCAGTAGATGTCTTCCGTAAGTATCTTTCGTAAGTGTCTTCCGTAAGTATCTTTAGTAAGTGTCTTCGTAAGTACCTTAAGTGTCTTGTAAGTATATTACCTTCCGTAAGTATTTTGTAAGTATCTTCGTAGGTATCTTTGTAGATATATTCCATAGATACCTTTGTAAATTTTTGTAATTATCTTTGTAAAGCTTGTAACATATATAGTAACACTATTTAATATATTTGTAATATTTGTAACACCTTTATAGTAGTCATCGTATGTACTAAAAATGCAAGTCTAAAAATATTATTATTATTTGAATTAAGGACAGTGGGACTTAAGAAGTAATAGGGCAAATAAAAGATAAATGACAAGAATAATAAAGTATGATAGTAATATTTTTAATTCTAAAATTAAACTAAGGGAAATTAAAATTATATGATATGAACCCTTGGTTCATATAGCTATCAAACGCCACGTATTAATGTGCTTGAGCCGATGATCAACCATCATCCGAACCAATCAAAATGCGGCATCGACGATCAACCATCATCCAAACCAATCAAAACATGGTAGATTTTTACTCTCGCCATGTGAGGTGTTAAGGGAAGTTGACAAAAGCTAAACCATAAAAATATTATATTAGCATGGGACACGTGACTCTGTCCAACCAATCGTGAGAGGTTACGCGGATTAAGGATTTTCACCGTTGATTAACATATGATCAAGGGTTGAGGAGGAAAAGAGAAAACATAGGTAAAAAAATGACCCTCTCTTGCTATTGTGATCGATCATCGACACGTGCCCCCTTTCTTGCCCAATCGAGCGAAAAGCATGAAACATTGGATGATCATCGTCGATTGAAATAAGATCGATGAACGATATTGCCCTAAAATTTAAAAACCCTAATCATCATAGATTTTAGGGTAAACACCACCATCGTTGATAGGTTTTCAAGGTAAATCATAGATTTTAGGGTAAACACCACCATTGTTGATAGGTTTTCAAACCATATTCATCATCGATAGAAAAATAAAACAGTATCCATCATCGAAAGAAATATAACGACGTTGCATGCGGCCATGTAGATGAAACAAACCAGCCCCAACTCGAATCTAGTCACAAAATGCAAAATATTGTGAGGATTTGAGAGAATAGTCTGAGTAAAAAGGTTGATATTGTGTAATTTTGCATGTGCTAGCATCGGATTAGGTCGAAATTGTAGGGTTTTTCGAGAACGTCGGAAGGTGGCAAACCTGTGGTGAAAGCGACAGGTAAAATATCCTCATCAATTTTAAATTTTGATTTTTGTTTTTGTTTTTTTATTATTATTGTTGTTTTCTATAGATATTCTCTACTTCACTCTGTACATACGTCGAAAGAGATACGAAGTAGGCAAGTTTTGTTTTATGATAAAATTAGGGTAAATTATGAAAAATTTATCTTAAGGTAAAATTAGGGTAAAATATGAAAGTTCTGTTTTAGGATAAAATTAGGGTAAATTATAGAGATTTTTTTTTTATTGGTAAATTACAGAGATTTCAAAAAAAAAAAGTATATGGAAATTATGAAATTAGGGTAATTTTTTTTTTCGGTATTTGTAAAAAAATAGAAAAAATATTATTATGTATTAAAATTTTTAGAATTGATAGAACAATTACAGTAGGTTAAAATGTTTTTTACACGATATCGGTATGAAATTACAATAGGGTTTCGAAAAAAATTATTTGAGGATGTTTTTTTAGTATAAAATAGAATGAAATTTTGAATAATAATAAAAAAATATAAATACAACAAACTATATTTTATTTTTTTAGGATATCAAGGGCTCTGCCGACTTCTAGGAAATTTTGTTTATATATAAATTGCAGGGTTATTGGCTTGATAAATTGGAAATCCTCTGTTCTAAATCCTTACCCGTCACCATGCCTCAACCCGTGTTTCAAAAACGTAGTGAGTCATCATCTATTGAGACTCAAAACCCGAGCGACTCTGTAGTCGAACTTTTCCAAAATGCTCGATGGTGGGAAGCATTGACTAAGTTTAAAGGCCATGATTTAGGGGTGGCTAGACATTTCATAATGAACTGTAACCCCGACACAATGTCTACCCATGTTGGAGGACTCCAACTAGACTTAAACCCTAGCTTGATCTCTGAGGTGTTGGGATTACCTGAGGTTGGTCTACCTTATTATAAAAATCCATCTAAAAGCGTCGCTCAGTTGGTGATAAAATTTGGTGAGAAGTGTACAATTCTTAGAGACAAGGAGGGAGCAATCAAAGGGGTTTCAACTTCTACACTTCCCCTCCTATGGCAAGAAGCAAGTTGTCATTATTATTAAGTTCTTCACTATTGAGGGATGAATGTCTGTCTTGTTAGCTTACCACATCCGTATGCTAATGAATTTGAAATTTCTAGATGTTAAATGATTGTGTTATCAATCTCCCTTATTTTCTGTTCCAATCTTTGAAATCAATTGTTTTAAGAGTTAAACCCAAAAATTCTCAAAAAAAACCAAGGTTGCACCTGATTGCGCACCATGGTTTAATTAAATTAATTATTCTAAAAAAAGCTCATGAAATGAAAGTATCCTGGAATCGGATCGTGGATGAATCCAACTTACCCGAATGCTCGAAATCCATTGAATCTGAGGAAGAACATTCAATAGAGGAAGAAAATGACTCTGATAGTCAGGATGAAGAGCCTGAAAGCCCAAAATAAAAACGTAAGCCTTTGAAAAGTAGTAAACAATCCCGACCGAATATCAGACATCAAAAGAAAATTGTAGAAAACTTTGAACAAGAAGATGAACAAGGGCCTGAATCTGAATTACCTGCAACTGAGTCTACTGTAGAGACCTTATCCTACCTTCGTGCACAAAATACAGTTTTGCAAATGAAAATTGATAGATTAAGGGAAGATTTTATAGAACACTCTAAAATTATCCAGAGAGCCCTTGTTGTTCAGATAGATTTAATTAAGCAGTTTTATGTGGATAAGACACCAAAGCCTATGGACTCTATCAACCGACCGCCACCTGTCGAAGTCTCCCCGCATAAAAGTTCTACTTCTAGTAAAAAGCCTAAAAAATCGGTAAACTTCAGCAAACAGGTGTACACTAATAAACCAATTGACTTTTCAAAGATCCTCGAGGAGGACAGTTCCCAACAAATTCATAGTATTACTCAACAAAATCAACCTACAAAATTGGATCTGCCCACCAAGGAAGGAAAAACATTAAAAGGTCTTGTCTTGGATGTAGGGATGCCTTTTGAGCTTGATCCGATGGATAACGATGAGGAACTTCATCCTTCCCAGACAAAGGATACAGAACAAAAAGGAAGTGCTCAGGAGGTTGAGCACATCAAAACGGTTATGGTGGAAACACTAGTTGCAGTAGTTGCAGCAGTTGTAGATCAGCGGGCTAAGGAACAGGTACAACGAGTAAAATGAGAGCGTAAATTACCAGAACCAAGACCACGATCATCCCGGATTTCTTCTCAACATGCACCAGTTGGATGAACAATGAAAAAAAATATTATTTTATTAATTATTCAGACTTATATTTTTATGTATTAATCATATTTGTAGTATATTTTATCTGTATATTTTTATGGGATGACATACGTAATATGTACAGTTAATATTTGAAATGTTTTTTTTTGTTGAATTATAGTTGCTAATAGAAACTGTTTATTTCTCAGTTTTGTGAAATTTATAATCTTTTGATAAATGAATTGATAAGATATTTTATGTACTTTAGATAACTGATTATTTTTCTTATTCTCTTGAAGAGACTTAGCATAATTCTGTTAAAAATATTTGTATTTAAGCTATTTTGAAAGAATTCTGGCAAAATCATGTGCATGTTTTAAAATCATTTTAGATTTTGTAAACAGTATTCGCTGAGATTCTGATAATAATTGTGATGACTTATGATATTCTTTCTATATTTAGAATTTTAGTTCTGAATATTTGATGCATGCATAAGGTTGTTATACTTTGTTCATCTTATCTTTCTGTATGCATGAGGACATGCATGGACTTCAGTTTGGGGGAATGATGAGTGGTTATTTGACACATATTTTTGTATCAAAATTGTTTTATTGTTATAATTATTTAGTGATTATGATATGTTTTATATGAATTATTATTGAATATTGTGTGATTTATTAGTAAATTTGATTAATTATAGTAATCTAACAAATGTGTTTGATTTATACAAAATTTGTCCGAGTCTTGAGAAAAATGCAGGAAAAAGTGTTGATGATCGATGAAGAGATTGCAGAGCTTTGGAGTGCATTAGATGAGAAGAAGGATGAATAAAAGAACCTAGGATAAGAGCGGAGCTCGGTGACAATAGTAGTTGACCTATTATTGATGTATATTACTAAAGTATGTTATTGAAGGTAACTACTGAAGAAAGTTATTGAAGAATATTTTACCAAGCAGTTATCGAAGGATAATAAAGGTTGTTGACTTACATGCCACATCAGTGACGACACGTCAAGTTTGGACGACAACAGATATTTTCACTTAGAAAAATATTTCATACTATCCGCGAGAATATTTCAGTTGATAAAAGTTGTTATTTGCTTAATAAAGTTTGTAATCAGATTATTATGAGAAGTTTTAGATATAGATGCAAGACTGTTAGACCTTTCCTGGAATATAGGACATGAGGTCCTAATGTATATCTTACGAATCATTCAAAATAAGTATTGTCTTGTTAGGTTTGTTTGTAGGATGCCACTTGGACCAGTCAGAATATTTATCAAGTCCAAGTAGGAATATGTATTATGTTAGGTTTAGATTATTTTGGTTGATGCATAGTTATCGCATCAAAAAGTCCACAAAATCTGCATGGCAAAATATGTGGAGAAATACTATTTGGAATTGTATTAGTTACAGTATAAATTACATAGGAGAGACCTTGAAAGAGGTCTGTTGTCTATTTGGAAAAATACAAGAAATTATTGTTCTAAGTTTACAATTCTGAAGAAACGTGCCAACATGTACAACTGAATCTCTAGTAATAAAAGTAGCATTTTGTTCTTCAAAAATGGTAATTTGTATCAATTTCATGTGTTGTTTAATTTATGTTATGTAAATTGTGTTTATCTGTTACCTGCATTCACAGAATAGACATAATGTTAGTATTAGTTATAAAATCTAGTTACTTGAGATAAAGTAAACTAGGGGAGAAAGACTTACACTGCCCTCTAGGAGGCAGGGCCCACTCCTATAGACAGTCCCTGAGCTCTCGCCCCTGCAATAGGTTAGGATTAGTTAGCCTTAAATTAAACTGCATTTCAAATTACATAAAATAAGATAGATTGCACGAGGATCCTCACAAATAAATTAAATCATGTCATAAATAAATTAGTTTACAAATAATTAGACGCATCAGTAAATTAATTCATCAGTAATTAGGTGCATCAGTAAATCAATTCATCAGTAAAAGTAAATTATCATTGCATCATTTTATCATACCCTGCACCATTCATTTCTGCACCAAATTTAATTATGTTTATTACTTTCCTGTACACGTGAAACCTGAAAAAGAAACTTGAGCTAAGCTTAGTATTAATCCCCATGGTATAATCTATACAGGATTCCTACTCTTTAAATCTAACCTTGATTTCCCTCGGATTGATAAAATTAAATGTAAGCTCTACAACCGATCATAGACCTACAAGATGAGCTATGCTGAAATGCTTCCAATCCCAGATATGAAGCAACACATTGCAACCCAATCATTTCTATCCCCACCTCTTCACCTCATACAACTCCATGTATGCCTAAGCTAGAAAAGTAGGCACCCAAGCATATACTCAAGTATCATCAATCATATCAAACTCCAACCTAATAATGTTCCACGGGAACTGACATCCGATGATGTTAGGCACCGATACATTAGCCAATAGGAACATGATATAGGCTGACAATATCTCCAACTGCCATTGTGAGTACAACTCTAGGTATTGAATGTCACCACCACTGATCCTCATATCCCTCCAACCATCACCAAATATTTAGCTCAACTCATATCCCTTGTCATGTTCAACCAGAACACACAATCCCTCCATAGGCACATGAAAGATGCAGTACACATCATCGAGCATAACTATAGTCTTCCTTATTGGGAGCTAGAAGGTACCCCTATCCAAATACCACTGCTCTACTAAGGTAAGAGGTACCCCTCATTGGCCCTCCCTACCTCAATCCATGCACAACCATCCAATCCCACTCGCTCCAACCACTCCTAGTTAGCCTTTCGCAATGCCTTTTTCACCCTTGGTAGGATAGGTGAAAATCGATATCGAGCCTCCAAAATCCTCAATTGCAGCACAACACAAAAGAAAATGCACATCAAGATCTCATTCATTTAAAAAAACACTACAAAATAAATAAGAGGGCTAGAAGAACTTACCTCTACCACCTACACCTCTGCTCCAACCACCATGCCAACTCCCTCTATCACCATCATCGAGCTCTTGCACTCTCTCAAACACTACTTCTTCAACTCTCAAACATAAGAATGAAATGAAATTTTACCCCTAGTCCCCTTTTATAGCTGAACTGATACACCCAAATTCCCTAGTATGTCTGATAGACACACCCAAATACCTCATTACATCTGCAGAATGATAGATGCCATCATGCATCTATGGATATATAAATCCAGGCCAAAGTTTGTGTTCAAAATACTACAAAAGATTTCACAAGGGCCTCAATCATGGCTAAAACTCACAAAATCATCCCAAAATTCATCCAAGCATCCATTACATCTTCATATCACATTTTGTGATAACATGGATTGATTTGGGCATTTAATTTTGAATGCAACCAAAAGTCACAAATAAAACCCAAAAATGCTTCAAAACGTCTCAAAACGATCCAAAATTTAACAAAATAGCCAAATTAACTCACCAATGCATTTACATCATCCCCTTACATCATTAAATCCACTTACAATATCGAGTGAACATCATATCTAATGATTTACCCTAGTCCCCTAGCAGTTGTAGCGATTGATTATCCATGTAGTCTGGTAGGATGGGTATATCACCATATGGATGCTTGCTCAAAATCATCATCTAACATCATCTTGTTCAAAAACAAAATCAATTAGGTCCCTCATGTCTAGAGTGAGACTATGTTCGAGATAATTTACCTAAGGTTGTCATTGATACCCTCTTCGTGGGGTTACAAAAATGAAAAATCTCCATCTCATCATTTTATATTAAGAAATTTGAATCGGTCACTGGGCAGTGAACCAGATTCCTTTAATTATATTTCATTTATTTTACATTTCAATGATGCCAAAAGGTAAATTTACAATAGCACAGAATCACCCTAAACTTGGGGTAACCAAACTTGACTTTGCTTTCTAAACATCTGCATTCATCATACACATCCATTGCATCATCCACATCTTATCAATTGGCTCATGAGATTCATTCTTCACTCATTCGCCAATTGAGGGGTAAGCTACAACCACACATTTTCAAATATTCTTATGCACCAATTTCATTCCATCAAACCATGTGTCTCATTTTTGCACCACCTTGTGTTCTACACAAAGCAATACATAAAGAGGCATTTGTAGACACCAAATCCTAGCCATTCATAATCCATTCATCATCATCAAATCATAGTCATTCATATATTTATAAATATAAATATTCTATAAATATATAATTATAAATAAATCTAATTCATCCATAAAAAATTCATCCTAGCGGGCCATGTGGTAGTCCTTACCACTCATTAAATGCAATCCATGTCACTTACCAAGTTGTAATCTTAGCTGCTCATCATGTCTTAATCTTGTCCGATTTTTGGTGTCGTAACAACCCTAACATGAATAAGGGAAAATCATAAAATATTATTCTCTTTTCGTGAATAAGGGTTGAAAACACTTTGTATAGAGACATCATTTGCATTTTTGCACAAACCTTACCCACCATCACCCCCATCGCTCTCTCACTATAACCTTTACAAAATAAACCTGGACTCTACTGAGCATTCACCACAGTCTGCAGACACCTCAGGGCATCTCTTGAACACTGTAGAGTATCTCCCAAACACTGTAGGGCATTCGTCGGATACCTCACCATATCCAAAAAGCCCATGGATGCTTTCTGGCATTCGCACGACACTATTTCGATATCTCAAAAGTGTAGATCATCATCAATATTTGATAAGGTAATTGTTTTCATTTCATTTATGTTTCCTACATTTTGTTTCATGTTTTATAAGTATTCCACCTAGGGTTAATAGATTTATAGTTCTTATCAAGGAGGGCCTCACACTATGGAGGCCCCACATGTGCTATTAACTTGTTTTTGGTTGTTTTTTTTTGTGTGCAGATACATGTTATGAGTTATTTGATGGCTATTGCAGCTAGAGTGGCCCCATAGAGGATATTCAAGAAGCGTACTCAAACCTATTGTTTGGAGTGAATAATATCTGAAGATATCACATTTTGTTGATCAAGGATTTTATTACCCCTTTTGTAATCATTGTATCAAAACAAGCAATATTATGTAACCCTATGATTTGGGGCATATCAATGTTATAACAGTGGAGATCGAGGCTCCCTATATCAATATAACATCATTCTTTCATTGTGTATACTGCTTGTTTTTTTTATCTATTAATGTTATTTTGGTGTTGGTATTTTTCTATTCATAGTTAATAAGAACCTTCTAGATTATTAAAGATGACTACTTTATACTTATGGAAGAATGAAGATGGATTTCCTTGGTTAAGCTTCCTTTCTTCATTACGGATTATTTTTAAAAGAGATTAAAAGTAGAAATGTATGTTCTTTACCTTTATGAATGTATAGAATGTGAATGTGAATTTTGAAAGAGAAACTGCTATAGCAATTCTTAAGACTCTTGTGGATTAAGGAATTGTTATAAAGAGAAGTATGATATTCTCTTCTTTAAGTTGATTGTTTAATTTTGGTTTTGAAAGAGAAACTATTATAATGATTCCTAAGACTCTTGTGGGTTAAGGGATAATTATAAAGAGAAGTATGGGATTCTCTTTGTTGGTTTTGAAAGAGAAACTATTATTGATTCTTGAGACTTATGATAGTTAAGGAATCATTTTAAGAGAAGTATGGGATTCTCTTTGTTTAGATGGATTTTGCATGTTGGTTTTGAAAGAGAAACTATTATTGATTCTTGAGACTTATGATAGTTAAGAAATAATTTTAAGAGAAGTATAATATTCTCTTTTTGCATGTTGATTTTGAAAGAGAAACTAATATAATGATTCTTGAAACTTTTGTGAGTTAAGGATCATTATAAAGAGAAGTATGGGATTCTCTTCTTAAATTTTTCTTATGTTTTATGCGTGGTTGTTTGCATAATAGAAACTGACATGATTTAAGTTGCATTGCATATAGGGTTGTCCTGATCCCTAAGTATTCCTCATAAATTATGGGTGGATCATCTTTCATGAAGAAGCTTGTAAAATTATAGATGGATTGAAGATCCTTAGCAGATAGCTTGATAGTACTTTGAATGTATAGATACTATGAAAGACAAAGGCTATGAACAAGGCATGTTTTGTTCAATGAGTTTGTAACCTTGATTATTGTACAAACTAAAATATTATGTTGCTTTAATGATATTTGGGATTTTATACATTAAAGTGTTTTGAGCAATATTTTATTTGGATAGTTAGTATTGAGTTCTATCAATTTTAGGAATGCATATTTATGTTAAATACTTGAATATTTATGTTATAGGAATGAGTACTTTGAAGCTTATGTCAAGCATTTGGGTTAAGCAAATATGGGATTTATTTAAGAGGCATCCTTGTTTATCTATTATAACATTTTGGATTAAATGGATTATGACTTGATTTAAAGTGCTTTTGATATGATGTGATGTTTGTTGCTTTACTTTAGAATTATATTTTAAAATATGAGAACATTTTATGATGATATTGTTTTTGGATGGTTAGAATCTCTTGTGAACCTGAGTCAATATGTTAAAGCCAAATCCTTAGAGGAGTTGCACAAATGCAATACCCAGATAGCCATGAGCCTAGAAGGAGTTGTTACATTCTTAGGAGCTTTCATTTTGTGTTCTTGAACCAACTTTGTTACAAGATAAATTTGAACATTCCTTTCCTCCTCTTCAAGTCTATGTAAAAGTCAATGCTATAGGTGAAAAAAGTGACATGTTGGACCTGATTCATCAGGGTCTCATAGAATTGATCTTTAAACATATGGCTAAGAAGGGGGCAGTATGAGGGAGGTGAAGCTGACTATGGCCAAGAACCCCATGGAACCTCTAACTATAGAGGAATTCCTTGATTCTTCTTAGACTAAATCTATTAGCTCTCAAGCACCTGAGATCAATCCAACTATGCCTAGCTCCACCCATGGAAAAAAGGTGCCAAAGACATCGAAGGGATAAAGTGAAGTTTTTGAGACCCCTAGAGGGACTGGTGGAAGTGAGGAGAAAATAAAAAGCTCTAAGTATATATCCTCTAAAGTAATCAAACTTGAGAAGACTCCCCTATACATTGAATACTTTGATTCAAAAGGTTTGAATCCTATTAGGAAGAAGGCTAAGCACTCAATTGGGTCCGTGGGAAGAAAGAAAGTGAAGATTTTTAGCTCTCAAGAACCTCCTAAAACCTTGAAATCTACCAAAAAAATGATGATGGAGTTCATGAGATTGCTAAATGGTACCTTGAATGTTGCCATATTATGTGCTAAAGAAATAAAAACAATGATGGGGTGGGATTAGTGGGATTCAAAATTTATAGTGATGATCTAGGATTTAGTTGGAGATATGGTTCCAAAGGATTGAGTCTTCCTTTGCCCTTATCTTGATTCGATTCTAGGTTTTAGGCTATTTAGTGGGGTTTTTCATTTCTTGTTGCATATCCCATAGGGTGGAATGGATGTATGACATGTGGGCTTTTTGGTCGGATCTCAGTTTAGGATCCTTTGGTTTATGGTTTTATGACTTATCTAGGTTCTCATTGATCCTGTTTTATTTCTTCTTGCAAACCTATTGTTTAGGGTGTGGTTATGGCTAGTGGTGAGTCACACTGATTAGGATAACCTTTTTTCTGTAGTTTTTGGCTGTTCTCTTTGGAAGCTTTAGTTTCCTCTTTATAAAAGGTTCAAGGACCCTTTCAAAACCCCTTCTTTCACCAAATAAAAAAAAATCTATCCCTCATAAATGATTCTCTATCTAGTATTTTCCACCTATCTAACATTTCTATTGTGCTCGTTTATCATAATCATGATACCAATCCTCCCACGATTGAATATGGAAGCATGCCCTCATGCATCACAATAAATATTTTCAATGCATTTATGGAGATTTCCAATGCATTTCTAAAGCATTTACCAATGCCTTTATATAGCATTTCCAAATCCAATTATTCTCTTATTAGTCTTGGAGCAGTATGTGTTAGAAAAGGGTTGTGATGCTTAGGTGCTAAAAATGTTTGATTACCTATTGGACTCAATGTGGTATGGACCATGTGTAATTTAAACATAACATTAAAACTAAACAAGAGAAAGAAAAGAGAATGAATACCTTGTTGTTGGGGGATACTTTGTTTATCCTTTGATCAGTTTGAAATACTATCTTTTATAGGCCATTTTTGTGGGGAAAGTATAAGACAGAAGGAAAGATAATTATAATCATACACTATTTTTTTAATAGAAGAGGTTGCCATCTCTAATTCTCAGCCATATTTTACCTTGGTTGCATCCTAAATGGATTTTCACAACCAAGTAGTTATTCTCAAGTCATGCATGTTGGAATCCAATTTCCAAACATGAATTGGCCTAGTAACACCTCAAAGAGGTTTTCATGACTAGACATTTTTTTAAAAAGAGAACTTAGTATGTAGGTTAGAAGAAGAACCTTCCCCAACCAACTACAAATCTGATTATGACTTGATTTGAGATATGAATTTATCCTTGGTGATCATCTTTTTGTATACCCTCAATATATGTCCATTTACGAAAAGCCATTATCTAGAACCATCAATGGGTTATAATTGTACTATGCCATTATCAAAAACTTATTCTACTTGATATGGTCCTAACCATCATGTTATAATTTCCTTTGAATTTATTGTAGAAAGAATCAAATAATAGTTCCCAATCATTTGGTTGAAACTTATTGTTCTTAATATGATGATCATGCCATTTTTTACTACTACTAAATAAGTTTTGTCCTTTGGAGGACCTCAAGACAAATATTATCTAGTTGGTTCAATTGGTTTATCCTCTCATGTTGTGCATGCATTAGGTCAATTGCAACCTTAAAAGTTGTATATAATTTCTAAAGTTCAAACTCAATGGAAAATATTGGCTTCTTTCTATAAACAAATTCGTATGGAGTAAAACCTGTTATAGACTACTACATAGTAGTATACACCCATATAACTTCTATCAACTTGTTCACCCAATCTCTTTGATGTGAAGTCATAGTCTTTATCAAAATATTTTCCAACTCATGATTAGTAACTTCTACTTGTCCATTTGACTAAGGATGGTATGAAAATGACTTTCAATATTTTATCTAATGCTCTTTCATGAATGCCTTAATTACCTTGGATATGAACTATGTTTTTTTGTATGAGACAATATCTCAAGGAGCACCAAAACATTGAAAAATATATTCATACAAAAATTTAGTAGCTTTATCATTGTGAGCATGAGTTAGAGCACATACCTCTACCCATTTTATAACATAATTAGTGCAAACCAACATATTTTCCTTTCCATTAGACTTTGTATCAATGGATCCAATGAAATCAATCCCCCACATATCAAATGGCTCAAGCACCACTTGAGTTTGTAGAGGTATATCATCAAAAGCATATAGTCTTCTCATCCGTTAACATTTATCACACTATTAGATGTACTACTAAAATCCCTATGGAGTGAGGACCAATAGTATCCAACACCAAGGACCTTATGGATGGTCCTTTTTGCTGAATAATGCCCGCTAGACGGCTCATAATTACATTCTAAAAGGATGTCAAACACTTTGTCTTCTCTTACATATTTGTGTAACATAAAATTAGGTCCACATCTAAATAAAATTTTGTTAGCCCATTTATAAGATAATTTTTTTTGAATCAAATGAGTTTTTTGCTTAGATGTAAAGTGAGGATGATTCTTCCCTATAGCTAAGTAGTTAGCAATGTTGACAAACCAAGGAGAATCTGTAGATACTATGATAAATTTTCATTAGGGAATGTATCCTCCATAGATTCATTATCTCTTGCATTCACTAATCTTAATAAATGGTCAACAACAACATTATCTTGTCTATCTATCAATAATAGTAATATTGAATTCTTGGAGTAGTAGCAACCACTAAATGAGCCTACAATTAACTATTGCTTTGTTCATCAAATATCTTATGGCAAAATGGTCTATATGAACAAATATTTAAAACCTATAATATAGTGGTGAAACTTATTGATGACATAAACTATGACCAAGTGTTCCTTCTTAGTATTTGTGTAAATTTTATTGGCTTCCAGTAGGTTTTTGCTAATGTAGTAGATCACATATGGTTTTCCTTTTTCTTCTTGACCTAAAATTGCACCTAATGTAATATTAGATGAGTGACCATTTAGGGCCTCAAAGTATAGGAGTAAAAATTATTATTTCTTTAACCATATTGAATGTAGTTTAGCATGCATTTATCCAATTAAAATTTACATATTTTGTTAGCAATGTAAATAAGGGAACTAAGATTTTACTAAAGTCTTGGATGAAATGTTGATAATAACCTACATGACCTAAAAAAACTATGGTCATTTATTTTTGTTTTTGGTGTTGGGAGTTGTTTGATAATTTTGATCTTTTGATTATTGACCTTGATGTCTTCTTGTAAAATATGATGTCCAAAAACTATGCCCTCATCCATCATCATGCAATATTTTTCATGGCTTAGGGATAGATTATGAGCTTTGCATCAGGTAAGTACTTTTTCAATATTTTATAGGGCCTCGTTGAAGGAGTATCCATAGACAATGAAGTCATCCATGTACATTTCTACATATTCATTAGAAAAGTTGATAAATATTGCTAATATTGCTCTTTGGAATGTGTAGGAGCATTGTAGAGACCAATAGGTAGAATAGATATGCAAATGTTCCCAAAGGATACATAAAAATTGTCTTTTATTAGTCCTCAAGTGCTACCTAAATCTAATTATAACCACTAAATCCATATAGAAAAGAAAAATATTTCTTTATGGCAAGTGTGTCTAAGATCTACTTAATAAACTATAGTGGAAAGTGATCTTTATGCATGACCTTATTAAGGGTATGATAATTGACATACACACACCAAGTGCCATAATTTTTAGGGACTATAACTAATGGATATACCCATCAACTATCATAGATTGGGTATATAAATCTTGTGGATAATAACTTTACGATTTCATTTTTTACAATATCTTTTAATATAGGGTTCATTATTCATTGAAGTTGGCAAAATGGTTTGGCATCATCTATATAAATGTGGTGACTATAAACATAAGAGTGTATTCATTTCATGTCACTATACTCTCATGCAAAGGCATTAACATGTCTACTTTGAACATTAAAAAATTTCAACTCTTCTTCATCATGGAGCCAGTTATTGATATTCAGTATATTACTAGGTTGTATCTCAATTTGCTTGGTACCTAAATGTGTCGAGTTAAACCCAATGAATGTACTTACAAGTTAATTCAAAGGAAAATGATGTTGAAGCAAGGGATAAAATATTCTAGAATTTTCATTAGAGGAAATTCTAGTAGGGATAATATTGGTTAAAGGACACTAGTTGCATGCCAAAATATGTCTTTGCTAATTATGTTCCATACTAAATAGACTCTCTTGTATGGGTACAAGTGGTAAACATTCGATATACTTATGTGGATGAGTTCACCTAGATGATTTGGTACCTCACGAACACTCAGGTCTCTCCTAAGGAAGATCTTCAATAGGCTGGCTAGATCTCTGGTTATTTATCTCTCTTTTGTTGAATCTCTTTTGCATTTCTATTTTCAGTGGATTATCTTGGTTGTATCTATGGGTTAGGCCATTTTTTGTGATGTTTTCTATTTAGGTGTTGTTATGGGCTAGGCCATGTTCCTTGTTTATATTTATAGGCTAGGTCCCTTCTTTCTCCTATTGGTTCTGTGTTATTTTCTTTGTTGGACAATGTTGTAAATATGTAAAAGGTTTGGAGACCCTTTCAAAACCCCTTCTTTTCAATCTAATAAAAAAAATCTTCCTAAAGGAGTCAATGTACCATAACTTGTTCATTCTTAAAACAAGATTCAAATGGTATTTCTCTCAAAATTGTCTCATCTTTGAAAAAGGTTCCCTCTAAGAGTTCTAATTCCTCAATGTGTTCTTTTAGAGTAATTATGGTAAGGGATATGATATTCTATTCATATAACTAGTTGGTCCATAGATTACCTAAACAGTTCATTGAGGGCTTGCCTAGAGAGTATAATGAAATTCTTTTGGCATCTACCTTATTTGAAATAGTCATGTCACCTGACTAGTAGTCAATTAATGCAGTTTCCATAGTGAACCATGGCCTTCCTAAAATCAAAGGGTAAGCTCAAATTGAAGTGTGAGGTTGTAGCACTAAGAATTCAATGGGATATTCCCATGAAGCAATTTTCATAGGAAATTTTTTTATTATACCCTCAAGTTTTGTAGTTGATCGGTATTCCATCTCTAATATAGTAGTCAATGGATGTATGTTTGTGATATGTAATCTATCCATTGTATCTTTTGCCATTACATTGATGGTTGCTTGTAGGTCTACCAACACATCTATTATCTTAGTGGTATTGATCAATACTATAATTGCAATACTACAAGGGTTGTCGTATTTAGGTGGGACTAACTTATCAACAAGAAAGTTGACTAATTTTCCATCCTCATGGATGTTTTGAAGATATGTTTCTTCTTTCATATTGGTTCCTTGACACATAAGTATTTGAAATTATTTTTAAATAATGGTACTTGATAGATTATAATAGAGAAATCAAAACATTGAGGAAATTTAGTTCCTTTATGAGATCATGTTCTATCATATGTTCTTTGGGTGTTAAAGGTTTTGGGTATGGTGGTTCAAAATGATTTTGGGAAGGTCGTTGAAGACTTGTTTCTTCTTGGTGATCCTATTTTTGTGGTTCTGCCTCTTCATCATTTGGTTATGTAATGGTTGGTTTTAAAAAATCAAGAAGTACCTTTTATAACCATAATATTGTATTGTCACAATCAATGGCATTGAGTGCAATTGTCCCTATTGTTTCATTGGTGTAGATAGGTGTTACTTATTTACTATTATTAGGGTTGGCCATAGGTTGTATGGGAAGCAAAGGTTGTATAATATATTGTGGATGATTTAGCTATGGAGGATGGGTAGGTCTAGGCAAGAAAGCTTGTTGTTGGTTTTGGAACCATAATTGTCCCTGGTATGGTTTATTTTTTTGATGATGTGGTATGCATTATTGTTGTAATGGATGGGGTCACCATGATGGATTTGATAATTCTTGTGTTGGAGACCAGGAATATTGGGTCCATGATGTAGGGGGTAACATTGACCAAGGCATAGGCTAAGGGTTAATCCAATTTATATGAGATCATGGAGCAAATTAGTAAGGGTTATTAAAGTAATTTATTTTCTTGATAAAGTTAAGTTCCTTAATGGGTTGTTGACTCATACAAATAGTGTTATTGATTCTTGGTAAGATATGACATTAGTCTGTAGGATTTCCCTTTCAAAATACTACATATAACATTTTTTTTAATAGGCATTCATGGAGAACATGTTTTCTCTTGTATCTAGGACAACACACAACTAGAGGTCCACTAGATTTATTCTTTGCTTGCATTTTGCCTAGCATAGTGTTGAGATGCACCAAGATGCCAGTCTTAAGGTTTACCAATTCTTTCATTATCTCTTCTATGTCATTGCTAGTTTTTAACCTCCACTTATAAGAATGTTTACCTACCTTAGTGTGCGAGTAATTCCTATAGAGTTTGGTAATTTTTAGAAATTTAAGTTTATTTATGTCACCTCTCACCATGTCATTCAAAACATCATGTGATTCATCTTGCAATCCCCTTAGAAATAAAGTTTTACTTAGATATCAGTCAAGTCCATCTCTACATTATCTTTCAACAAATAAGAACCTATAAATATAGTCTTCTAGGTTTTCCTCATCTTGTTGCTTCATCTGAAAGAGTTATTTTCAATATTTAACTACTATTTATAGTACTTGTCCAAAAGTGCTTTTTCCATTTTGGCCTATGTGTGTATTAAATATAGGTTTGACCAAATGAACCATTGCTTGGTCAAATATTTTAATGTGGATGGGAATAGTTTGATCTTCTAATTTTCTTAACCATAGTCGTATGTTTGGCTTAAGACCTTAAATTTGAATAAGACCTAGTTAAGGTCTTAAAAAGCAACCCTCCTAAAAACTATTAATACTAAGGGTGGACTATTTTTCATTGGTCTTCTTTGTTAGGGTTTAAAATAATTGGAAATGTAAAGGTTCTATTTGCATTGCTCCCTTGCCCCCATGCATTAGTGCCGTGGTTTTAATTTGCGTTAATTTTTCTATCCACCATGTCAAGGTATTCCCAACAATCATTATAAATTTTCTTAAAATTTTCAAGAGATACAAATAAGTCTAGAGTAGGTGGGGCACTACTAGATTGTTCTATAAAGTCTTCAAAAAACCTTAAAAATCCTTGAGTTGATGATAGTGGGCTACCAAAACTTCCTTCCCCCTCAATTATATACAATGAACAATTGGATATAGTTGCTATGGGTATCTCATTGGTTGATACAACCTTCGAGCATGGTAGCCTATTTCCCATGGATTGTTGAGGGTTTTGACTAATGAACATACCCATTGAGTTTCTAGGTTTATTCATGCATTTGAAATAAAAGATGTTTAACTAAAAATATAATATAAACTATCACCCCTAGAAATCCTATAGTTTGATTTCACTTTTGTATTATAAACTAGTACCTTGGTGATACCTCCCTATGTTCCTTTAGCAATGTTGTGTTCCTCAACAATGCCAAAAAGTGATTGGTGTCATTAATTCATTTCACTTTATTTTATCAATCCAAGTTGGTGTCCAATGTCTATATATGCTAAATGCTATAAGCTTTGTTACAAAAATTGACTAGAAAATTTTTGAGTCCCATTTTTTTTAGTCTACCAAAAATATGAGTCAACTAAGAACTAAATTAGATTCGTTTTTTATTTATTTTTGGAAATTTTTGGGTGATTTTCAAAAAAATAATGATTTTTTCAAAAATTCATGTTTTCCAATGGGAAAAATCGATGGCAACTACATGCATAGAGGAAAGGCTATAAACTCATTTTTTCCCTTCATTTTCACCTATTGCAAATTGGATAAATGGGTCCATTTCTCTAAGATATATTACATTCGTAGAGAATGTAAGAAATATGGGGTGACTGCAAGGGACATCCTGTGGGATGTCCTGATCCACTTCCCTGATTCCCCCTCCCATGGTTCTATCCTAGTTCCTTGGAACTTCCCAGATCCTTCTCTCTTGGCTGACTATGGTTGCAGACTATCTCCTTGGGGTGGGAGGTCACTTTTCCACTTGTTTGCTCTTTTCCAGCCCGATTGAGGATTTTTTGCCTGTGCCTATGTCCTAGGATGTCCTTGGGACCCTCCCTGGGTTTCTTATTATGCTTTAGGGATCCTTTTTCCCTACTGCTCTCACGTTTCCTAGTGTTGTTGTAGGTTTTCTACTTGGTGCCAGTTTCTAGTGGTTCTTCGATTATGGTGAATCGCGACTTTGGGAGTGAGACTTGACTCTAACCTTGTGCTTCTTGAGAGGATTTTACTACATTATTATGGTTTGGGGGGACCACATGAATTTATTTTATCAGTGAATCTTCTCTTCAAGTTTATTGGATTTGGTCTACTTGGTGGTTTCTTAGATTTTTTTTTTATCTTGGGAAGAGGCCTTTGCTTTACTTGCTACTGAGATCCTGTTGGTTTTCCTATTCTAGTTCCTAGAAGCCATTCAGTGGTAGATTTGGAGGTTGCCTAGGGTTTTATGCTACATATTTGGGTCTTGGGGTAGGGCATGTGTTTATTACCTACATCTTGTTAACCCTATGGCTCCTTCAGTTTGGGTTTCCTGGGACATTCTATCCCCCCTTCATGTGGCTTGCGATTCTACTTTTGTTACATCCTCTGGTTCTTCTGGCTTCCTCATAGTTCAACCTTGTATGCAAGGGAATTTCATGGCTTGTGGAGATCCTCATATTTTCTATTTCATTTTCTAGGCTCTGTGTGGGATGTTGCTTCCTGTACTACCTTCCCGGGTTGTCCCTTGGTGGGATCCTGGTTTCTCCCTTAGCTTTTAGTAGTTTTTACTTTCCTAGAGTGGTTTCTAGTTTCTTTGGGTGGGATCCTAATTTTCTTGCATCCTTGCATTTATCCCAGTCCTCCTAGGATGGGATGGCTCTTCCAGGTGTTCCCAGCGGGTTCCTCTAGTCCTTCTGGCTTCTTGGGGTGGTTTTTTTTCCTGGCAGTTTTGTATTCCAATTTTTCCTTGGTGGGATACTAGTTTCTAGTTTTCCCCTGGGTGGGATATTTCAAATTGTGCTTTTCCTTTGGCCTTTCCTTTGGTATTTTGTTTGGTCTGGTGACCTATTGTATGAAGGTTTTGGGACCCCTTTCAAAACCCACTTTTAATAAAATTTTGACCTACCAAAAAGAATTGGAGAAATGGGTCTGCCAACTTGCTACCACAACAAACCAAACACACTAGTTTATCATAACGACTATTTTTTAACAATTTGAAGGAATATGAAAACCACCAACAACCACCCAAAGGATTTATTCAAGCTAAGAAAAAATTTGCGAACTCTTTTGTCCTTTTTATTTTTCAAGAATATTTTTATTTTTTTAAAGATTAAAACCAAATGCAATAGCCACCCAATTGTTGCATTTGAGTTAGAAATTAAAAAAAATAGATCTAGGATTTAGGATTTTTTCACCTTTTAAGTAAATATTTTTGCTTGATAATTATGTATGCAAGCCCATTTTTTAGTTGTTAATATATCAAGTTTAAACCCTAGTCTAAGGTTTAAGGTTTTTTTATCTCATTTTAAGTAAATATTGTTGTCTGATAACTATGTATGCAAGCCCATTTTTAGTGTCAATATTTCAAGTTTTAACCCTAAACCCTAGTCTAGGGTTCAAGGTTTTTAATTTATTTTTCTCCTTTGGAGTAAATATTGTTTCCAAATAAAAATACTTGTAAATAATGAGCGTTTCCAAATAAAAATACTTGTAAATAGTGAGCGCAAGCTAGGAGTGAGTGCAATTTAAAGCGAGTGTCAGTGTGAGCTAAGAGTGAATGCAACTGAAAGCAAGTGTGGGTATGAGCTCAAAGTGAGTGTAGTCAAAAGTGAGTGCAAACATGATCTGAGAGTGAGTGCAATTGAAATAAAGTGCAAGCATGATCTAGGAGTGAGTGTAGCCAAAATCAAGTGCAAGCATGATCTGGGAGTGAAGAGTAAGTATGAGCAGGAAGTAGAAATCAAAGTGCGATCTAGTTGAAGAAAATCTAGTGCAGGTCGAGAGAAGTGCGAGTGAATAGGAAGTGTGAGTAGAAAGTAGAAAGAAAAGTACAATCTAGTTCAAGAAAATCCAATGCAAGCTAGGAGGAAGTGTGATCTAAAAGGAAGTGTGAGCTAAGAGAGAGTGCAATCTAAGATTTAGTCATGGCAAAAGAGTAATGAGTTCATATGGAGTGCATCAATGCTTCAAACCTTACCCTTACCATAAATGCATGGAACATTATTTCCAAAAAATTATTGAAGTGAAGGAACATCAAGAAAAAAGGAGACAAGGGCTATTACGAGCCAAGAGGGAGTGCAATTTGGGAGTGAGTGCGAGGTAGGCGAAAGTGTAAGCTAGGAGTGAGTGCAAGGTGATAGGGAATGTGAGCCAAGAGAGAGATCCATTAGCTAGTATGGAAGAAAATTCATATTTGAAAGCCCTAATGGAAAGTTAGGATGCCCTAATTGGAAGTATGGAGGCCCAAGTTTGAGATAAGAAGAAGAGTGAATACATGGAAAGTACGATCTATGTAGTAGATGTTACACTAGAAGTGAGTATCAAGGATGAGATGATTGAACATGATATAATGGTTCTTAAACATCAAGGGTTAATATGTAAGTTCCATACCTAGGTGTTGTAGGTGAGTTAGAGAGTAGAGGGCAATCCTCCAAGGGAGGTCCCAGGTTCAAATCTCCACCCTACCAAAAAGCTGAATTGGGTATCCAAAATCCAATTGATAATGTTGGTGCGGGCAGTGTCGAGTGTGACTCCCGGGTGACTTTGATGGTGTAGAAACCCCTGTTCATGGTCTCTCAGACCAAGGCGGCCCCATGAGGGGTTTTTTGCTTAAAAAAAAAAATGTAAGTTCCATAATTCATGGCTAGGGTTTTTGGAGATTCAAAATTAGATCAAGTGGAAGTAGGAATTAAATTCAAATTACTCTATTATTGTTCTTCCTAAATATTTTTTCATCATATTTTTAAGTTCAAAAATTACGGATAAAATAAAGGTTGGTGGCCCATGGTTTAGGGGAAGTTATGAAATTTATTTGAGACCATGTAATGAATTTTTTTCTATTGATACATAAACTTGTAGACACCAAAACAACACCAATCTGATCATGTGGCTACAAGCACTGACCGAATTGACATACATAGCCCCTAGGGCAGCCCCCAGAGGTTAAAAAGTGGTCCTAACCACTCTCAAAGTAGTTTTGGAAGGTCAGAGGTCAATTTGGCACCTTTCAAGCACCCTGCTCCTTACTCCTTCCACCCTGGGGCGATTAGAATGCTATTCGCCCCACCTCGGGACTATTAGCAACAATCTCTCCAAGGTGGGGCGAATAGCAGGTTTAACGGGCAAAAAGTCAAACCTTAAAAAATGGTAGCCCAGATCTGCTACTCAACTCCACCTTAAATGCATGGGAGTGCGAGTGAGCATTTAAAAGCTCAAAGAGGCAGTCATGGAGCCCTTATTTAGGGAGGAATCTTCTCTCCCCTGACAAGGCATGATGGCCAAGTGGCACCCCTGCATGCACATTCAAAGGAGACCCTCAGGTATATAAAATGGTGAGTCTTCTCACCCCAAAAAGAGGATATATCAGGAGAATTTGGAGCAATGGAGTGCTGCCAAATTATACCCTCACCCTCATTGTGCTTCCTACATCCTTGATCTCTCTTTTGGAAGGGAGGTTATCGGGTGAACATTAGGAGCACAATTCGGACCCTAAACTCGAATAATTGGCTACAATCCCACACCCAATTTGTTGACACAACCCCCTAGGAGGTTTTGGACCCATCTAAAGTGGATTGGTGTTAAAACCAAACCCCAAACGGCGGGCGTCCTACCCTCGGGCACCCCCCGCACTATTGTAGTCCTAATCGCCCCACCCCGGAGTGATTAGAAATATATAGTAGATTTCTTCATTGTTTCTTTTGCATCATGTTTTGTGTGTTTCATATATGCTGCAATTCAAATTTCAAAGCATTTTGACTTGTTTTGACTGTGTTTTCATTGTTTTATGCTTTTACTAACATACAAGGAGCGCCTTCAGATACAGGGTGATCAGGGTAAAATAAACCAAATCCGACCTTCTGGGTTGTCTCAAAATTCCCCATTTTGCCTAACTCCAAGTTTGCAAGTGTTTTGGAGGCCTCTGGATGGGACATTTGGGAGGTCACTTTCGGGCATTTTATGACAGTCCTAATCATCCCACCCCGGAGCGATTAGAAATCTATAGCAGATTTCTCGACTGTTCTTTTTGTAATGTGTCCCTAATTGTGTTTACATGCTTATGTTTAAATTTCATTCCATTTTGATAAGTTTTGATCACTATATTAATTATTTCATGTATGCATTAACCGGAGGCCTTGGGGATTTCATGTTTCCTTCCATCCGCATGTGCTATTAATCGTTTGTTGTTTCTTTGTACGTAGGATCTTGACATTGAAGGGGAAGAAAGGAACTAAGAATGTATTCATGCAAGCTGTGGTGATGTTTGGCCCACCCATTTTGAATGTGGGCACGCGAAAGATCCCGAAGGGAAGCGTACCGTCTGTTGGTGTAATAAAATTGTATCAAACGCTTCGAGACCCTAAAAGAGGTGGAGACATATTGTAACCTAATAATAAGCAAAATAATAAAAGAGGCTGCACCTTTTTCTTTTCTTTACATCTCATTTCATTCATGCTTCGCTTTATCTTTTTCATGCACTTAGCGTTTCGTTAATACAACTGCTTTTGTTTGCATCGCACCCGATTCGCCTGTGCTTCCGTAGACATGATTTCAATGGCGATCATGGTGGGAATCTGTCCCATGCAATTGGGATCAAATTTTTGATCAAAATATTGTGTTTTTTCTTGCAGGTGTTAATCCTTCAGGTGCTAGACTACTGCTCGTGCCACCTTGTGATGAATATAGAGCTGGTATTCGTTTCACCCAGGGACGAATCGAAATTTGTCCCACCCTGTGACGAATACATATTTTCTATTTGTCCCACCCTAGGATTATTAGCTCTCTGTGTAGTTTTTTAGCAAAAACTTAAGGGCATCTAGCGTGGGCAGAGAAGAGGTAGGTTTTCTGAACATCCTCTGTAATTTTTTGTCTCTATTTCTGTGATTTTTCTATTTTCTTTGCTTGCATAGAGAAGTTTGCTGCATGTTTTCTTTCTTTGCGCAAGTAAAAATAACCACACACACCATGTGATAATATAAACATCAAGGAGTTGGTCGTAAAACCCCAACATTTGATCAAGACCAACGGTGGATTTCATCACCACCTTGGCTTGAATTTTGCATATATAACCCCGATCACGACTGTTGCTAGACATAAATCCTGACGAAAGCTGACCAAGTGTAGCTGGGGTGATTCCCAACACATGAGGATAAGTCTTATATGGTAGGTGTAAAAAACAAAGTGATTCCCATTTCGTACCGCCTATGTTCCACGTACTGTTTTGCTCTCATGTACCAATAGTTTCCCTCACATAATGGTGGGTATATTGAGAGGTTCGATATGATGACCTGGCAGTGGTATATTGAAGGGGCGACCATTTTGGGAGACATAAGAGCCCTCATATTGCATGTACAACAAAATTTTCTTTACAAGGCTTTCAAAACAAAAATCAAAACACACTGAACCAGATTTAGGGCACACATTTAATCTGTAAACGAGATAATCACTTCTTTGTTTGTGTGGTCCCCTTTGTTTAGTGTAGCATAAAAAATTGTAAAGAAAATAAAAACATACATATATTTTAGAGAACCACCACCATGGTGTACACCCGTAGCCAAGCCCAATCATGGGCAAGAGTGGCAAAAAGTGTACAAGGAGGCACAAGTTGCCTTTGTTATAGCTCCAAGGACTTGGTCATACCACCTTGGCGGCTTGACCCACAAAATAGTCCACATCATACCATGATGAAATAGGACTATAGAGGCACCCCTTTGAGGGACACTCCCATTCAACACAGACCCTTTCAAGAGGGGTACATACATAGGAAGGCCCCCTTAGACACTCATTATGAGTGGCCATCGCGCAATGAAGCACTAGAACAACATAGGGTCCATAAGGAGGGGCCACACGATTACATCATCCCTCCTCTATCCCTTATTACTGTCAGAAACAATAGGCCAAATCCAGAGCACAAGGATCTTCAGATAGGGTGAGCCAATTCTGCCCGCCCCTTTCACATATATGAAAGAGAGCATGAGTAAAACCACTATATTCCTCAAGAGCAATACACATCATGGGAGAAATGCACCTCCGCACTTGCTATTTATCAGGATCACCTACTGAGGCCAAAGCCTTGGGTGAATGCTGCTAACCTCGACAGAGGGAAGTGACCTATAGAGATCTTGGATCACTATGACCAAGGTAGATATGTAGGGGAGGCATCTAGGCCTCCTAGACATAAGATGGTGGAACAAATTGACTTGGCATTCACCAAACATGCCACCCGCCAAGCGCAAATCATGTAGCTTGAGCAAGATCAACAATAGTTAGAGCACCTGTATCGTCTTAGCAAAGAGTGCATTCAGCATCAGACAGACGAGTTGGTCCACAACACTATGCATAAGAGGATTCCAACCCCTCACACACATAAGATAGAGCTTTATGAGAGGCACAACCCCTTGGTGCAAGACAGGTCTCCACGACCTTATCAAGCATTACCTCCAAGACCTCCTAGACCTGAACGGGAGGCCACCCCTAGAGCCAATGATGGGCACCCTCCTTAGGCACCCACCCATGTTTATAGGTCATGCCCAAGAACTCCTCAAGAAGCCTATGAGGAATTCAAGCAAGAATAAGAGCGAGCTAAAATGCCCTACCAAGACAGGGGGTGCTATCCAACTACCCCACCATAGGCCTCCAGTTCCCCACAATTCACAACGGGAAAAAACCAAGGAGGAAGAGATCAAATACTCTGATGCATACAAAGCGTTGCTAGAGCGCTTAGAGTCTATAGATACCAAGACTTCTGGGCCCCAAAAGCCCACTTTACACCAACTCTGCAGTCACCCTATGCATCCTTCAGTGTTGGCACCTCCATACCTTGAACACTTCAAAATGCCTCAATTGGCAATCTTTAGAGGGGATGAAGATGCCCAAGAGCACGTGACACAATTCTTGAGTCAATGCTTTGGCATTCAGGACAATAATGCTTTGCTTCTAAGAACATTTATAACCACGTTCGCAGGCCCTGCCTCGTATTGGTTTACCCAGTTGCCAAAGCATAGCATCAAAAACCTAGACCAGCTAGTGGATGCGTTCCTCGAATGCTTTGCCTTCAACACCAAGAAGAAGGAATCATTAAGTGACCTAGCTAGCCTCAAGCAGTATGAGGAAGAGACCATGGTAGCTTATGGAAATTGGTGGAGGACGTTGCTTTCAAGGCTACCTTACCTCCCTCCCATGGTCGACTTGACCCAAATGTTCTCAAAGAGTTACCTGAGGTTGATCTCCGTGCTATTGCAGCTGCAGCAATATCCCACTCTAGAGGAAGCCCTGGCATAAGCCATAATCATTGAGGAGATCAATATACATGATGGTGAGATTGCCAAGCCATGCAAGAAAGAGGCCCAAAAATGCCAAAATAGGGTTCGCACAACCGAAACCCATCATAGTCAATCAGGTTGCCATAAACATACCAAAGCCTGCACAGACGACACAACCCCAAAAGGCTAATTATCAGGCAGTTCCTCTTGACAACTATGAGAAGGAAAATCATAGGCAAGAGAAAAATTAGTAGCATCACCCTAGGCGACAATTCACGCGCTTCATAGAGTCTAAAGACTCCTTGTTTAATTGCTTGTCTGCGGTAAACTTGATAAACCTACCAGAAAGTCGACCCGTAGACCCCAACGTGCCAAAACCCAAGGGCTATAGGGAAGATCTATATTGTAGATTTCATCGACAGAAATGACATGACCTTTACGCATGTTGGAAGTTCAAAAGCTTAGTGCAGGACCTAATAGACAATAAAATGCTAGCAGTGGATAATCTCGTAGCACCAAGCAACCAACAGATGGAGGTCTTCAAAGAACCCCTACATGTCCATGATGCATAGGCAAAGACTCTACAAGTCAATGAGGTGACACAAAACTACCCCATGTAGGGGTATGTAGGGATGATAAGCATAGTGACATAGAACAAGAGGTATCCAAGCATAGCTGCCCCCACTGCAGCTATAGGAGAGGTTCCATCAACGTCACAACCTCAACAACACCCTACGCAACCTCCTCTGCCTAGACCAGTGGCCACGATTCGGACTAAACTTACCCAAAGTTTAAGGACCACGTTGGCTAGGCTCTCCATATATGAGCTCATCCAACAATCACCACCCCATCGGGAGGCTCTAATGGAGATACTCAAAGCCATTGAGCTACAACCCCACGAAGCAAACTCTTTCAACAACTTTGTGGGACATGTAAAACGATGTACAGAACCAGTCATCACCTTTAGAGAAGACAAACTAAAATTGATGACTGGTGATATGGTAGATCCACCCCTGCACGTCATTACGCGGGTCAACAGGATTCCATTTAAGAGGGTGTTGGTGGACACTGGCTGGTCCAGCAATATAATCACAACAGCGACATTAAAACATCTCAAGTTGCCAACATATCACATTGTGGCCTCCACCTATACTCTTCGAGCATTCAATGATGTGATATGCTCGACGGTTGGCATAATTGTCCTACCCATCCAAGTGGGACAAAAGACTATTCCTACATTGTGCCACATCCTGGAAGGTGGGATGACCTATAATATTTTGTTGGGTCGGCCTTGGATCAGGGACATGAAGTGTGTCCCTTCAATAGACCATCAATGCCTAAAGTACACATACAAAGGGAAAGTGCATGTAGTCCCAGCAGACTTAGAGCCCTTCAAGTATTGCAATATAGTGCAACTGATGCCACAGTTGACCCTCCCATCGACACATTTGGACTTTCAATTGAATCCGTCCAAACAGGGTCCAATTCTGCATACATCCCTACTGTTAAGTCCATCAAATCACCAACCGGGCCCATCTTCATTGTCTTTTCCTTCACCAACAACGCTACCTACGGTGGCCACATCGAAGGACAACAGGAAGAAGCCCTTGGAAGAGGTACCACCATTGGTCTCAACCATCTCTATCGAAGAGGTGCCCAGTCGAATGGAAGTCGAGATGCCTGGTTCACTCAACATGGAGTGGACCCAGGAAGAACTCCCATTCCATCCCCATCAACCACCAACGATCACCGTTGAGATGGCCAATACAGGCCTGGGGGAGTATCTAGTGTGAAACATTGTAGCAACACCCACGCTTGAGTCCATGCAGGACATGGGGAGACCTCACCTCCCCATCGACACTATTGTCCCTTTGGGCTACCCACCAAATCAGACAAATTTTTTAAATGGGGGCCTCGACAACAACATTGAACCTTACCTGCAAGAGGAAGAGGACGAAGAGCCCTTTGCTGAGAACATTAACTATTTTTCCAACCCAGACTTTGCTTTGAAATACCTTGGCCAATGTAATTGGCATGGATATGGGTTGGGTAGATATGAACAAGGGGTGCCTATTCTTTGTCAACCAAGATATTAGATGTCGTACGACAAATCAGGAGTAGGGTTCAACCACCCTCTGCCCCTTGACATATTGGTAGAAAATATGCAAGGCATAGGGCTAGGCAACAAGGATGGGTTGGTACAAGATCCATATGCCAATTCTAACACAACATACACATTGGGGGATTATCTCCCTTTGCTAACAACCAACCTTGTGGGCCTCAACAACTCCTCCCCTTCGATCGAGAAAGGGGAAAGTTCAAGAACTTGCCTCAAAGAGGGATATAAACAAGGTCAAGAAGGATCTTCAGAAGACGAGTCAGAGTATGAGGTAGCACCTTGGGACCCTTTCAAGTCCGATAGCAATCACTCACAAGTGACGCCCATAGATGACTATCAGGAGAACTTCGTGGCGATGTTCCCCTTGAACGCTCCAATCGAGCGATTGCCACCCCAAGAGAATCAGGTCCTCCCACAGAGAGCGGAACAACCCCGATGGGACCAAATTAACTTGCTCAAGAAAAATGAGCCTCACATGCCACAAATAGTTGTCAGAGCCAACGAAGGCCTATGGATATCTGATAGCGATTATGAAGATGAGACTGATATGACATATCTCAACCATATGTGGTAGTAGCAATACCCCATGGACATTGACGACATGTTTGAACAACTAAACATGGGGCCAAGGCATAGGTGGCATTTGAACCAAGCACAGTTGGACCAAGTACTACACCCACCACTTCAAGCATACAAAGAGAACCCTCCGAGTAGAGACCCTATAGAGCCATCAGTGCCAAGGGCAAACCCTGTAATTTTATCTGCACATAGGGCCGATCCGTTTGTGCCAATACCCACAGAGACAGATATGGGGTATAAAGATCACCAAGGAAGTGCGAGTCAACACCTGTGCGGTAATGGAGACAAAATTCACTTCATCAACATGATCTCCATTGAATTAACCGCCCCCATCCACAATCTAGCCGATCCAATATGACCATTGTATCTAAACCTAGATGCCATAGACTAGGATTGCACTAACTCGCCACCATCCCCATCAGAGTACTGGCCTTGTGATGAGATGCTTCATTTCACCCTAGGACCAACTCAGGATATATTCCATGCTGAAGAGGAATCCGACGTTCCAAATGTAGATCTAAATTTAGAAAATGATATCCACCTGATCCTAACTCCACACCAGTTGGAGGACGGGTCCCACATGTCAGTCGAAGAGACGAATTACATAGACATCGACTCTGATATAATGAATCTGCAAATCATCAAGCTGGGGGTAAGTCTATCCCCCAAAGAGAAAGCCGATTACATTACCCTTCTCAAAGAGAAGAAGGAGGTTTTTGCATGGTCCTATAAAGACATGTCGGGGCTAGACCCGTAGCTAGTCACGCATAATCTAACGCTTGATCCGACAGTCAAGCCAGTCAAGTAAAAACTACGTAAGATGCACCCAACAATAGCCTTAATGGTCAAATATGAGCTACAAAAGCTATTGGATACACAATTTTTCATTTGCATGGATTACCCACCATGCCTGTCCAACATGGTACCCATCAAGAAGCTGAACGGGAGGATTCACATATGCACCAATTTTCAAGATCTAAACAAAGTGAGTCCCAAGGATGATTTCCCATTGCCTAGCATCGACGCATTGGTGGACACTACAGTAGGCCATGAAATACTTTCCCTCATGGATGGTTTCTCGGGATACAACCATATTCGTATCAATCCCGATGATCAACTCAAAACGGTGTTCACGACACCTTGGGGGACATTTTGTTATAAGGTCATGCCCTTTGGCCTTAAAAACGCTGGCGCCACCTACCAATGCGCTATGACATACATATTCCATGATCACATGCATAAAAATTTGGAAGATTATATGGATGATTTGTTGGCCAAATCTCTTTTGCGTCCACATCATCTCGATGATTTAAGCAAGATCCTTGATCACCTCATCGAACACAAAGTCAGACTAAACCCCAAGAAGTGTGTATTTGGCATCACATATAGAAAACTCTTGGGTTTCATAGTCTCAAAATGAGGCATCGAGGTAGATCCACATAAAGTCAAGGCAATCCTTGAAATGCTTCCCCCAACCACCATCAAGTAGCTCAGAAGCTTGTAGGGAAAGGTCGCGTCGATCAAGCGCTTCATAGCGCAGCTATCTAACAAGTGCCGACCCATGAATAAATTATTACACAAAGGGGTAGCATTTCACTGGGATGACGAGTGCCAGTCAGCCTTTGACGACATCAAACAATACTTGGCTTTGCCGCTAGTATTGGCACCACCTAGACTAGGAGTGTTGTTCTACTTATACATCTCAGCTATTGAGGTGGCACTGGGCGCCATGCTAGCCCAAAAAAATGAATTACATAAAGAACAGGCTACTTATTATCTTAGCCGCACCCTGGTCATTTATGAACTTAACTATGCATACATCGAGAAGCTATGCTTGGCAGTGGTATTTGCCACCAAAAAGCTATGCCATTACATGCTGAGCAACACGATGTATGTTGTGTCTAAGGAGAATCCATTGTGATACATGATGAGTCATACTTATCATAGTAGTCGCACGACAAAATGGATCATGTTGTTGACAAAGTTTGACATCGAATTCATTGGACAAAAGTCCATAAAAGGTCAAGTCATCGCCGATCAACTAGTAGAGGCTCCTCTTGAAGACAATCAACCTCTAACCGTAGAGCTACCCGATGATGGGGTCTTCCATGTCTCAAAATTGCCAGATTTTGAAGAGCCTAAGTCACAGGCCAACATAACCTTATTCTTTTATGGTTCTAAATGTGAGCAAGGGGGTGGTGCGAGAATCATATTTTTCATACCGCAAGGGGATCCAATACCTCTATCATTTAAACTTGATTTCCCGTGCACCAATAACAATGTTGAATATGAAGCCTTGCTCATAGGTCTTCAGACAGCCATCACCATGAACATCAAATGTTTGAATATCTTTGGTGATTCGCTGTTAATTGTCAACCAAGTGAAAGGGGTATTCCAATGCAAATGCCTAGTTCTACAGGCCTACAAAGCCATTGTGGACAAATTCCTAGCAAAGCTTGAATGGTACAACATTGAGGCACTCCGTCGATCATCGAATCGTTTTGCGAACACTATGGCCTCCTTGGGGTCACTAATCTTGCAAGACCCTTCTGGTGAAATGGCAACCATTCAAGTCAAAACATTATCGCAATCCGTGATGGAGCGTGCAAGCTTTGACATAATTCCAAGAATCCACCTAATCCATATTGAACTACCTCAGGATAGGTTCTCTCAAATCCATGATAGTCTGACTCATGCCAACTAGGGGTCCTTGTTCTCCCCAACCCCTCTTAATAGCAACATAACATTATTTCTACGAGTTATTTCCCACTTAGCTTTTGCTAGGGATGAAATTCAAGAGGGATTGGCCATTCATACCATCAAGGTTTTTGATCAGCAGGATTGGTACACACCCATAAGAGACTATCTCAAGTTAGGTAGCCTCCCACTTGGATTGTCGCACATCGTGAAAAGATCATTCAAATAGAAAGCGGCAAAACATGTCTTGCTAGGAGACATTTTGTACCGTCGAAGCTATGAAGGGATCCTCCTCCGTTGCTTGGACCAGCAGGAGTCCACTTGGGTGATCATCTAAGTGCACGATGGTACGTGTAGTGGCCACTTCAGCGGTATGGCCATCGCAAAGCACATTCTCTGCATGGGCTATTATTGGCCATCTTTAGAGTAAAATTGTTGTGCATATGTGTAGTAGTGCGTGAAGTATCAACACCATGCTAACTTGACACACGTACCTTCTCAGGCCTTGTAGCCGATCCAATCGGCTTGGCCATTTTCATAGTGGGGCTTAGATCTAATCAAAAATATCTCACCTGCATCGTCAGGTCGTCACACATTTATCATAACGACCATAGAGTACTTCACCAAGTGGGTGGAAGCAATTTTGCTTACCTCTACGATGGGGACCCGCATTGCGGAGTTTATTTTACATAACATCATATGTCATTTTGGTATTCCATCCAAGATCATCTTAGATAATGGGACATCATTTAAGAACAAAGATGTGCGTGCTTTGAAAATAAAGTACAAAATTTAGCATATTTTTTCAACACCCTATTATCCGTAGGCAAATGGGCAAGCAGAGGTGTCAAACAAAATGCTAGTTGCCATCCTTAAAAATATAGTCATAGATAGTCATAAGGATTGGCACATTCAAATACCACTTGCTCTTTGGGCTTATTGCACTAGCATTTGGACACCCACTGGGGCAACTCCATTTTTTCTGGTGTATGGCTTCGAGGTAGTCATGCCTCTTGAGTTAGAAATACCTTCCTTGTGCATATCAATGCAAGAGTTCATCGATGATGACACTACGTGGTAGGCCCGGTTAGACCAGCTTATGTTGCTCAAAGAAACGACATGTCAATGCTCTCGAGCATTTGCGTATCTACCAAGAGCGACTTAAGAAAGCATACAACATGAAAGTTCACCTGAGGGACTTTCAAGTTGGTGACTTGGTCTTAAAAGAGAACCAACAAAATTCTAACTTGCCATCCCATTTAAGGGAAAAATTCATGGAAAATTGGTTAGGTCCTTATGTCATCGATAGTAAAATAGGACCTAGAACATACTGGCTCGCCTCTCTTGAAGGAATCAAGGAACTAGAACCCTTGAACATCAATCATTTGAGGCCATTCTACATTTAAAAGAGCCATGGCCCACCCCAAAATCTCCAAGGATTCCCGCAATCGCTTGGTCAACCCAAAAATGCCCCAAAGGTGCCCATAATCCCTTTGGTCAAACCAAAAGCTCCAAGGATTCTCGTAATCGCTTGGTCACCCCAAAATGCCCCAAAGGTATCTATAAACCCTTTGGTCAAACCAAAAGCTCCAAGGATTCCCACAATCTCTTGGTCAACCCAAAAATGCCCCAAAGGTGCCCATAATCCCTTTGGTCACCCCAAAAAGCTCCAAGGATTCTTGCAATCGCTTGGTCAACCCAAAAATGCCCCAAAGGTGCCCATAATCCCTTTGGTCAAACCAAAAGCTCCAAGGATTCCCGCAATCGCTTGGTCACCCTAAAACGCCCCAAAGGTATCTATAAACCCTTTGGTCAAACCAAAAGCCCCAAGGGTTCCCACAACCACTTGGTCACCCAAAATGCCCCAAAGGTATCTATAATTCCTTTGGTCCAAACCTCCAAGGATCCGAAAGAATCACTTGGACCGCACCCACTCGAGATAAACCAACCATACAATTTTTTCAAAAAAAACAATAAAATAATAAAAAATAACAAAAAAATTTCATCTCACTTCCATGCATACTCCTAAAAATCAAAACACAAAAAAAAATAATAAGTTTCATTAGGCATCGCAAACATACATTGCATATCTGTTGATCATACAGGTCAAATGCACCATAGACTGTAATTACTCAGCAATTCCATCATTTTCCACAATTTTCCACTTTGTAAACAGTCCAACAAAAATAAACGCCATCCATAATTTTCACCATATCATAATCAGTTGTCTTCTAATGTATCCAAGGATTTCGTCATTCAACTCTCTTTAGATGTCTAGCCAAAAACTGTACAAAGTCAGAAAAATTTATACAAAGGTAGAGTTTTACTTGGATCACATCTCATTACGTCGCATCCCAACACAAGTTAAAACACATAAAAAAATTCCCAAGTTGTGTGAACGAAATATGAAACCTGCAAAGCAATATAGGATACCATACAGTGAAAAGGTTATCTCGCTCATCCCCCTGTGTGAATGACCCCAAGAATACTGAGAGTTGGCAAAAGGACAAGCATCTTCCCTACCCAATTCCCCAAGAATCCAAAATTCTCAAAAAGTTGTAAATATCCAAAAAAATTACAAAAATTCAAAGTACAAACTCCAAAGTTTGACATCAAAACCCACACAATGCATAGTGATTCTCATCACTCAAAATTCCAATCCCTTGCTAAAAAAAAAAAAAAAAAAAAATAAACAGTGATTTTTATCACTACATACGCGAGCAAGTATCCCAATAAAAGTAAAGAAAAGAAGGGATTCAAACTTGAATACCTAGAAATCTCAGCATTCGAAAGGTCATGAGGTGATCCTTAGTACCGGTTTGGTGGATAGCCTGCTGGTCACTGGCGGCAAACCTCCCGCATGATGATATATCTGTCGCATTAAATTGTGTACAGATCAATGTTTGAATGTGGATGAGCTAGCTTATGGTATCCTAGATTGCATCATAGATTAATATTACTAAATACAACAAAGGAGTTAGTGGAGCTAATTAGGTGATACTCAGTACAGGTTTGGTTGACAGCCTATCTAGCACTGGCAATATCCTGACAACTACCACATAAACAAATTCAATCGCACACACAAGGATGTGAAATAACTTGGTCAAACTCAAGTATGATTTGTACCTTGTTCAAAAGTCTTGAGAGATAAATGTACAGTCTTAACTAGTTAGTTAAAACATCTGAGTCTTAGAAAAACCTTAACTACATTCTAGAACACCTGTGGTACATTCCATCCTTACATCACCATAAAAAAATACAAAAAAAATATATATATATTACAAATGCAAAGTCATTCCGCAAAGCAATCACATAGTACAGAAAGCCATCAAATCCTGTATAGTCTATGGTGCCACCGCCAAGTTATCAAAAAATCATTTCATCAATTCCATATGCATACATCATATAATTAGAAACAATCGCATTCATAATAACACATGCATACATCAACATAAATAAATATGCATAAAAGTAACAAATAAATCATGACAAGTGTATAATAAAAAAGAAAGTCATGTATATATATCGCCAAAAATTCTCGTAGGCTATAATAAGTCAGTCCTCTGACAGAGCACAAAAATAAAAAACTCAAAAACCCCAAGCCTAGGGAGTCGGCCACCATGATCACGTAGGATCGGTGCGACTGGAACTACCCCTAGTGGTGTGGGTCCTATGGGACCTCTCAGGGCGGTTGCTGCTAGCCCCCACATCATGCCCACTAGCGCTACCCTCACCCACCCGCCTACGATGAGAGGATGCAGACTGCTCAGTCTCACTACCTCTTGTACGGTGTGATGATCCACCGCCAGTGAGCTTAGGTAACTATCCATTGATGCGGATAATCTCTACCTCCAACTCCACTCGACATCGATCCCACTCCACATCCTGTCGGCGATACACAGCCAATGCATCATCCCGCTGCACCAATTGAGCCCGTGAGAGCTCCCTATCGGCTCGGTGCTCCTCATCTTGTCTTCGTAGTAGCTCCTCCAATAACGCTATCTCAACATGATACCTAGCCTCCATATCTCATGGGATTGCCTGAGGCATGGGCATCTTCGGGACGACATGTTGCTCCAGTACCTGCTGCTTCGGACGTCCTGTGTATCTGGCTGCTCTGGAACCCATACATCATCCCCAATAAAGTCAACCTCCACCATATCCACATCGTCGAGCAGAGCCCCCTAAACCTCATTTTGTGGCTGCTCCACAACGTACCCCAAAATTGGGGACCCACCTTTTTGCATGTTTTCCAAGAAGACCAAAGTGGCCCATATGCTAAAGACCAAAGAAAAAGCAAAACACCGAAATGAGAAAAAGTGTCGCGATATTGCGACATGTTGCATTTTTGCGGTTCAAAGCAAAGAGAAAAAGAAAAGAGAAAAAGTGTCGCGATAACGCGACATGTTGCATTGTCGCGGCCAAAATGGAAAAAGTGTCACAATATCACGACATGTTGCATTTTCGCGGTCCAAAGCAAAGAGAATCAGCAAGAAAGAAAAGTGTCGCAATATCGCAACATGTTGCATTTTCACGGTCCAAAGCAAAGAGAAAGAGCAAGAAAGAAAAAGTGTCGCGATATCGCGACATGTTGCATTGTCGCGACCAAAAGGAAAAAAAAGTCGCGATATCATGACATGTTGCATTATCACCGCCAAAAGGGCAAAAGTGTCGCGATATCATGACATGTTATATTCTCACAGATAAAAGCAACAAAAGAGAGCAAGGAGGCAAAAGTGTCGCGATATCACGACATGTTGCATTTTCGCGACTCAAAAGGGGCAGGCAGGACAGTGAAACTGAAGACTGCATAGTGACGTGGACATAAGGACAAAATCCAATGAATAAGACAAAATGTTACACACGAAAGGAAACGGACGCAAGCCCATGTGGAGAAAATGAAACGAAGGGCCACAAAATAGAAACGAAAAGCCTTTTTGGAAACCAAAACACATGCAAGCACAAGGGAAGGTGAAATGAACAACCATTGGAAGATGAAACGAAAAGCTTTCTGAAAATTTTAAATACACCAGGCAAGGATGTTTTGGGGGGTTGGAAACTGCTGCAAGCAGGGTTGCAGATTTGAAGGCAAGAGGGCCATTCTGGACCTGTTTGGGCTGTTTTTCTTCCATGGACTGGTTTGGAAAAACCAGAAGTTTTTGTTATTGTAAAATGATAAATTTTTAATACAAAAATTTTCAAAAAGTTGCATCTTATGGACAAGAAAGAAGGAGTTATTTTCTGCATGCAAGATTAAATGTCTATTTTTCCCCTTTTCAGATTTTAGGCTTGTAAATGGAGTTTTATACAAGTTTCTTGGTTGCTTCATGCGAATGTCTAAATCTGAAAACCTCATTTAAAATCTTAGGAGCCAGCACTTAGCTTATCCGGATTGTGCTTGTTTTGCAGGTCCAATAGGTTAGGTTGCATGCATGAAAACCTCACATCTTCGGTTTTGTCGAAATAGGATAGCATCATACTGAATGCATTTTATTTTCAGTTTTATGCATTTCATTTTCATTTTTTGCATTTTATTTTTCCAAAAATTTTAACTTTTTTTTAAATTTTCAGGCATTAAAATAAACATTTTAAAAATTTCAAAATCCAAAAATAATTTCACCATTGCGTAGGTTATACTTCAGAATTCCAACGCGCACTTTGAAATTTCATTTTCGGAGTTGTTTAGTATTTTTAAAAATTCATCAAAGTTGTTGTTTTACTGCAGATTTTAAAAAATCCGAAAATAGAAAATTTTCATTTTAAGGTCAAATTTCATTTTTTTAGTTTTGTATTGCACTCATGAGCCTATGATGACATTCCCTTCATGAAAATTCCAATTTCATCATTGAAGGAGTTATGTTTTATGGCATTTTCAAAAATTTCCATTTTGAGCATCATATTGAAGGTCATATGAGGGCCAACTCACATTTGCTTTATTTTGGTTCAATGAACAATCACTAAAGTTTCATGGTAAAATAAACCAACATTGCCCCTTGTTTACAGTTACTTGCAATCACTAAGGTGTTCCAAGCATTTAAAAAGAACATATTTATTTGAGATTACTAATACACATATGCAAATGCTAGTATAGCGAAGACCTCGGAGAAGTTGTTTGTTTAACTTCTTTGCAAGAGGGGATTTGGAGCCCAAATCCCAAGGAAGAGTGTACTTTCACAATTGGATCCCAAATCCCAAGGAAGAGTGTACTGATGCCGAATCTGGACCTCCTAGAGGCCCCTCACCTCGCCATCACAACATCGTCCACCACTGGTCATACTCTACAGTAACCCCAACATTGTCCACGTCGAGGACATCAATCACTACATCAGAATCCTCACCTATTGGCTCAATAATCGGCCAGGCTAGAGTCCTCTTGTCACCTCAATGTCGATAGATCAAGGGCTCACCAGGCAATCCCTAGCATACCCTAAACTGTCGAGTCACTCGAACGTATAGGAAGTACTCCTGCTTTGTCCCATATCGCCCAATCAATCATCTCCCCCTACATACCCATCGAAGCCACTCTTCAGCCTCAAGCCAGGTTGGAAAATCTCAGTATGGCCACCAGAACACCTCCTCTAGAGCAAGACGAGAGAAGGCATCAATATAGTACCCTACAACACCTGCCCACCGCTGACTCTGCCCTTGCTCATCTGACCTTTGCTATTGCAGCATCGTCCACCACTGGTCATACTCTATAGTAACCCTGACATTGTCCACGTCAGGGACATCAGTCACTGCATTAGACTCCTCACCCAGTGGCTCAATAATTGGCCAGGCTAGAGTCCTCTTGTCACCTCGATGTCGATAGATCAAGGGCTCACCAAGAAATCCCTGGCACACCCCAAACTGTCAAGTCACTCAAACGTACAGGAAGTACTCATACTCTATCCCATATCACCCAATCAACCATCTCCCCCTATGCACCTATCGAAGCCACTCTCCAGCCTTAAGCCAGGCTGGAAAATCCTAGTATGGATGCCAAAACACCTCCCCTGGAGCAAGACAAGATAAGGCATTAGTATAGTGCCCTATAACACCTGCCCACCACCGACTCTACCCCTGCTCCTCTGACCTCCACCATAGAGCAGCATACCCAATCTCCCTGTCCACCATCGCATCTTGAGTAGTCCAAGGCAACCCCTGTGGCCGCTCCATAGCTATGTGCTGCTACCCATAGCACTGCAAAATATAGCTGCACCCAATCCCCTTTCACCTTTGGTAGCGGACCTCGTACAACTCATCATATAGCTATGCCAGTAGCGTCTGACCCCACCTCATAATTAGTGGCGTTACTGTCGGGCACTCCACCAGTCTGAACACCACCTCAAGCAGGTTCCAAGGGAACCTCACACCTAAGGAGTCAAGAAGAAGCATGTTAGATATGAGGGTCATCATTAGAGCATGCCTCACCCCTAACATGCCCTTATCAAACCACCACTGCACCAGAATCTCACCAATTAGAAAATCCCCCTCTGCCCTCTCCATCGCCCTATCCACCCCCATCTCCATCGCATGCCCAAAGCATCGTGTCAACACCACCATCCAATGATCATGAGGAGTCATCTGAATGGGCAACCCGTCTATCAAAATCCATAGAATTTGATGCATGTCCTCCAGAGTCACTATAATCTCCCCTATTGGGAGATGAAAGGTGTTGGTGCGGGGATCCCAAAAATTGATTAGGGCAGTCAGATATGCCCGATCCCCCACCATAGGCTCCAGCCATGTCACTTTCTTGAGCCCAAGGGCATCAAGCCAATCCCAATCCACCACAGTCAGTGCATCCCATGCATCAAAAAATACCATCGACTGACGATACCGACTCTTCACAACCTGAAAAACAAAAACAACACAAAAACATTAAAACATGACAACAAACAAACTGTACAGCATGTAACACGAATGTACAACAATGTATATAAACAAAAAAAACAAAAAAATACATAATAAAACTGCACAATAACAAAACTGCATTTTAGGGTTTCTACCTTAATTTCAAAATGCACAACAAAAAATAACAAACATTAACACAATGTACAACAAAAACATTCAAAAAATCAAATAAACAACACAAAAAAAAATACAAATTTTATCCTAGGGTTTTAACCTTAGTATAAACAAGTTAGCACTTGTCCCACCCTGGGACGATTACAAAACTAGTATTTGTCCCACCCTGGGATGGTTAAAGAGCAAGAAAATAAAAAACAACCAAAACTGCATCCAAAATGCACCAAAAACAACAATAAAACTGCCGAACAAAGGCACCTTTGCGCCTACGATTCTTGGCATAAAAAACTAACGTTGGGGTCACAAATTGTCACTATCCTACTCTCTAAGAAGACTACCATATCCAGACCGCTCCATGGGAGGACGGATTTTTGATAATTTCATCCCTAAAAAGCGTCACAAAAAGGGTCAAAACCCACCCAAAAACAACAATAAAATTACCGAACAAAGGTGCCTTTGTGCCTGACATTCTTGGCATACAAAATTGATGTCGGGGCCACAAATTATCAATATCCTACTCCCTAAGAAGGCTACCATAGCTGGACCGCTCCACAGGAGGATGAATTTTTGAAAATTTCAGCCCCAATAAACATCACACAAAAGGGTTAAACCCACCAAAAATAGGCCTGATTGTTGGGAAACTGCATAAGAATTCAACGAAAAACATCGAAGGCACCCTTACAAAAGTCATCTTGGGTCAAGCGACTCATCACTTTTCTCATGTCGGTCATTCCCTCATCGATTCGTCACTTGAGGGGGTAGTCACACTTAGTCACCAATCAACAAATACACACCCAATCAAGGAAATAGCATTCATTCAAAGAATCATTGATAGACAATCAACCTCCTGCTTGGGGCAACAAAAAAGCAATAATCACAAGTTGATCAAACACTTGGAATTCTAGAATCATGAACTCAAGGTTCCCATAGACAAAAGGTTGCACCCTTTGCCTATTCATGACTGAACAATGTCCAAGATTAAGTAGCACCTCATCGAAAAATGTTAACACTTGAATTAAGCTCCTTAGCTCGTCAGAAGCAAGGATTCAAGAATGCATGCCCTTTCCATACTTGGGGCATCAAAATTTGGTTAGGTTACTGAGAAAACCTAATCAGTAAGTGCTTTGGTTATCTATTTTTGCTCAGCACTACGCCACACATAGCACATCCCAAAAAGGGGCATCTGTAGACACCAAAATAACACCAATCTGATCATGTGACTACAAGCACTGACCAAATTGGCATACATATCCCCTAGGGAAGCCCCCAAAGGTTAAACAGTGGTCCTAACCACTCTCACAGTAGTTTTGGAAGGTCAAAGGTCAATTTTGCACCTTTCAAGCACCCTGCTCCTTACTCGTTCTGCCCTGGGGCGATTAGAATGCTATTCGCCCCACCCCGGGATGATTAGTAGCAATCACTCCAGTGTGGGGTGAATAGCAGGTTTTATGGGAGTCAAACCTTGAAAAGTGGTAGCCTAGATCTGCCACTCAAGTCCACCTTCAATGCATGAGAGTGCGAGTGAGCATTTCAAATCTCAAAGAGGTAGTCATGGAGCCCTTATTCAGGGAGGAATCTTCTCTCCCCTGATAAGGCATGATGGCCAAGTTGTGCCCCTGCATGCAAATTCAAAGGAGACCCTCAGGTCTATAAAATGGTGAGTCTTCTCACCCCAAAAATAGGATAGAGTAGGAGCATTTGGAGCAACGAAGTGCTACCGAATTATACCCTCACCCTCATTGTGCTTCCTACATCCTTGATCTATCTTTTGGAAGGGAGGTTATCGGGTGAACATTAGGAGCGCAATCCGGACCCAAAACCCAAACAATTGGCTACAATACCACACCCAATTTTTTGACACAACCCCCTAGGAGGTTTTGGACCCATCTCAAGTGGATTTGTGTCAAAACCAAGCCCCAAACGGCGGGCGTCCTGCCCTCAGGTGCCCCCCGCATTGTTGCAGTCCTAATCGTCCCACCCCATAGAAATTAGAAATCTATAGTATATTTCTTCATTATTTATTTTGCATCATGTTTTGTGTGTGTCATATATGCTGCAATTCAAATTTCAAAGCATTTTGACTTGTTTTGACTATGTTTTCATTGTTTTACGCTTTTACTAACATACAAGGAGCGCCTTCAGATACTGGGCGATCAAAGTAAAATCAACCAAATCCGACCTTCTGGGTCATCTCAAAATTCCCCATTTTGCCTAACCCCAAGTTTGCAAGTGTTTTGGAGACATATGGATGGGAAATTTGGGAGGTTGATTTCGAGCATTTTATGACAGTCCTAATCGTCCCACCCCGGAGCGATTAGAAATATATAGCAGATTTATTGACTGTTATTTTTGCAATGCATCTCTAATGGTGTTTACATACTTTTGTTTAAATTTCATTCTGTTCTGATAAGTTTTGATCTCTGTTTTAATTATTTCATGTATGCATTAACCAGAGGCCTTGGGGATTGCATGTTTCCTTCCATCTGCTTGTGCTATTAATCGTTTGCTATTTCTCTGTATGAAATATCTCAACATTGGAGGGTCATAAAGGAACTAAGAATGTATTCATACAAGCGACGACAATGTTTGGCCCACCCATTTCGAATGTGGGTATGCGAAAGATCTCGAAGGGAAGCATACCGTCCATTGGTGTAACAAAATTGTTTCGAACACTCTGAGCCCCTAAAAGGAGGGGGAGAAATATTGTAATCTGATCATAATAAAAATTAATAAAAGAGGTTGCACCTTTGTATTTGCTTTACATCTCGTTTCATTCATGCTTCTCTTTCCCTTTTTCATGCACTTAGCGTTTCGTTAATACAACTGCTTTTGTTTGCATCGCACCCGATGCGCCTGTGCTTCTGTAGACATGATTTCAAAACTATTAAGAATATTTCGATATGGATTAGGCTTTTTGGACTTCCATATTAGCTTATAAATAAGTATGTTCCGAAGAATATTGAAAATACCTTAGGAGAATTCATCAAGGAAGGACTAACTAGTAAGGAGTGAAAACATGCTATATATACTTGAATATGTGTTACTATGGGTGTTTCAAAACTTTTACCACAATCTATTAAGATAAAATCTAAATCAAGAGAATGGTATCAACAAGTAGATTATGAAAATATCACATTTTTTTACCACAATTGTTATGAGATTGGACACATGGCAAGAGTTTTCAAAGTGAAATTTATAAATAAAGAAACAAAAAAATCTAGCCATGAGATAAACTTCAAGATGAAGCAAGGAAGTCATATAGTAATAGAAGCTAGATAAGATCAAGGATATTCTACTCCAAAATAAGAGGAAAATAAAGCCTATCTACAGTATATCATTTGGCAGGTTCAGAAGGAATTAAAGGTGTAAAATATGTGGAGAGGAATTTAAAAAAAAAGACAACAAAAGAGGTCAAGTTTTTTCCAGGTATATCATCTCCATTTTCCTCAAGTAGCATAGAATACTCTCCAAGTAATAAGTGTGAAAGACATAAAGATGTTATCCCTTGCACTTTAAGGTTTCAAGAGCGACACAATAAAGAAATGAGGATGGAGGAAACCCATAAAAATTTAGGTTTTTTAGAGCAAAATAAGAAGGTAATTGCTATAGAAGAGCATCCTTGCACTTTAGGGTTTCTAGGACAACATAAAGAAGAAAGTTCTTTTGAGGTTATTCCTTGCACTTTAGATGATAAGTCTTATTATGAGCAGTGTGATAAGATTGAAGAGATTGATGAAAATGAAAGTATTTCTAAGAATGAAAAAAAGAGAGGAAGATCCAAGAAGCAAAAACAAAGAGAAAAAGAAACCCAAAGGGATATTTATATGGGAAAACAAAAATAAATATCACAAGTGCTAACAAGAAGTGGGGCTAAAACCACAAGTAAAAACAAAAAATAACAATGAAAATAATATCTTTGAATATTAAGGGAATGAATAAGAACCCTAAAGAAAGGTATTAAGAAATTTTGAGGTTTTTATAGATATAGAAGTTGGGCAACAAATATTTTAGCCATTAGTAGTGTTGAATTTCATCTTGAAAAAATTTAAATTTTGGAAGGCATCTGATATAAAAGGAATTAATTATGGAAACTTAGCAATTTGAGGGAGATGGAGAATATATTTAATAGAAATGCAAATGAAGAATATCTTTGATAGAAAGGGAAAGTTGGATATGCTTTAATTAACTTGTTAGAAATGTAATGAGAGCAATGTAATATTTTGTGGAGTGGCATCCAATAGAATCCACACATAACTTATTAAAAAAAAAATTGTTGCCTAAAAAGTATGTATGCAAACCCATTTTTTTAGTTTTTAATGTTTAAAGTTTAAATACTAAACCCTAATCTAGGGTTTAGGGTTTAGGTTTTATTTTTTAAGTAATTTTTTGTAACTTTGTTGTCACTTGTTTCCATGTGCAGGTATAAAAATATCATTGAAATCCAACATGAAATTATGCAAGGGAAGGGGAAAACAAAGGGGAAGGTTATTGTATTTTTGTGGTTCTCTTATTGATGGAGGCATTTATCACCTCAAATTTCATTTTGCAAAGAAAACTGGTAAGGATGTTAGGCCATACCATGAAGTGTTGGACGAAGTTAGAAATGTTGCAAATATCATGCTCTCTAGCTCATAGGAAAAAAAACTCAAATAAAGATAAATCAAGACCATCTCATCCCTCTCTTCTCAAATTCCTTGTATTGACAACTTTAGCTAGTTTTAGTATGAGAGTTCAAGTCTATCAGTTACACATGTAGGGAGTGGGATGGATGAGTCTCATTTTGTAGAATGTTTCACACTAGGGGAATAACCCACACTTGAGGGTATGGCCACATGGAACCAGGAGAGGCACAACATAGTGAGAAAAACCATTACCACTTTTTGGTATTTTCCAACCTTCCATTCAATGTGGTAAGGTCTCTGTATTGATGGAACATGATAGAGTCACCACAAGCTGTGGCACAATATTTAAAGCATAAATTTTGATGACCTTAGGGGCCCTCTCCTTTGATAATCCATGGACAAAATTTAGGTTGTGCTTACATTTATACAAATGCATTATTAAATAATGTTTTTAAAAATAAATTTCAAAAAAATCAAAGGGGATTAAATTTATACACATGCTTGATTAAATTATGTTTTTATACTTTAGGTTGTGCTTGAAGACCAATATAAGATGTGGAGGATGAAGGGTTGCAGTATCATGTATGATGGTTGGATGGATGGGAAGGTAAGAACCTTGATGAGGATTTTGGTTTCTTCTATAGGAGGAATTGCATTCCTCAAGTCAATAGATGCATCAACATATGTTAAGAGTGCCAAAATTCTTGTATGGTTGTTGGGGGAGGTTGTTTTGAAGGTTAGGGAGAAGATTATTTTCCAAGTCATCATGAATAATGCAATAATATAAAGAGTATTTGGTAAGATTTTGGAGGTATTCCCCAATATTTTTTGGATCCCATGTACCCATCATCTTTATTTGCTCCTTAAAGACATTTGAAAATTATCTTGGGTGGAAGAGGTTGTACAAAAGTCCAAGACTATCACAAAATTTATCTATAACCATGCATGGGTCTGTAGATATGAAAAGACCATACATACAAGCACATAAACATAAAAGATATCAATACCAATGAAATCACAAAGATCAAGAACAAGATATGTAAGATATAAAATATGGTGTTCTTTTATTAATAATGATATCCATTCTTTATCATGAGATTACAATAAAATCCCTCTTAGGGAAGTGCTACCCTTCTTGATACAATGATTACAATAATGATCCTTTGGATGAAATACACAAAGTCTTATTCAATCCCACAAACTAATTTGGAGAGGAGTTTCTCTTGACCTCTACAATGTAATATGGTGATGAGTAAATATTTATGCTGTAATTTCCTTAGTAAGACTTGTAATCTGCACACAAAGAAACTCAAAAGATATTAATAGCATTTGAAGAGCCTTTTAAGATAAGGCCCATATCCATGATAAGGAAATCATAAAAGAATGTTGAAATATAGTTACATATGCATTATACTAAAATTTAACTATGCTAACTAATAAATGTTGCTAAATATACTACAAAAAAGAAAACAAAGAAAATAGATCTTGCCAAGAGGCCATCATTGTGCAGAGCGGTCTGGCCTACTGGCCATCCCTAGGTAGGACGATGGTGCCTGTAGGCCATCTTAAGGTGATATGACCGCTAAATTATGACCGAATTCCTTGTATCGATGCGGGACAGTATCAGGTTTTGATCTAGGAAATTGATGTTCAAGGGTGCACTCATGAAGAATGACATAATGGTGATGTTTGACACAAAATAGGTACTTTTGATGATGCAAGAAGAGTTGATTCAAACTTCAACCTTGAAAATAGTCCATTGATGCACTTAGAAACTCCATGGTTGGATTTGAGTAGCACTTCATTGCTTATGAGAGTAAAATCTCTCTGATATTCAATCCAACAACACTTCGTTATGTCAATTTACTATATCTTTCAATGGAAGCTAAGTGATTTCTTATATATTTCCCAAATGAGAATCCAAGATTTCAAGGGAAGCCAAGAATCAAAAAGCAGTTAGTTTCAAGAAAGGAAACCACGTGTTCTAGAACCTTCTTGCAACTGACTGTGCATGCTTAAATATCCTATGTAACCATTTTCCCCTCAACTTGGGAGTCAAAATTTATTATAGGTGTGGCCATCCCAGGGTAGGGTGGCTATGACTGCTAGCTATCTTAGGGTAGGACGGTCTCTAGAGGTTGTCCTTGAGTAGAACGATCCAAGTTGTAAAAGGTAATTTACCCATATTTGAGTGGTGATAACCACTGTTAAACCCTAAAGCTTCCCAAGGTGGGTCATATGGCCTAAAAAGATGTCCATATAGGTTGTATCCTCAAAATGACATGTTTTAGGTATCTACAGAAACCTCATTTTGGGATGCATTGTGTGAAAGCACAACCTGGAGAAAAAATATATGACCTAAAGCTAAGTTGAAGGTTGATGGTGCTCATTGACCTGATCAATGTTAGATGCCCCAATCATGGAAAGAGCATGAATCTTTAAATAATTGCTTCCAACTTGTTGGTATAGTTAATTTTAGAAAAGACTTGGAAATTTGAAGGTATTTAGGTAGTTTTTTTTTACTACATGACCATTATTCAAACCGACTAAGTTTTGGTTTGACATTTTTTCTTTTGCCCTAGCAAAGAGAAAAGTGTGTGATAGTTGTTGGTAATGCTTCTTGAATGAATGCAATTTGCATGCTTGAGTGTGTAAGTAATGATTTTTATTATGAATTCTGTGATCTATGACTACCCCCTCAAGCGACAAGTTGATGAGGAGATGGAAGTTGATGAAAGCGATGAGTTGCTTGACGAAGATGACTTGTTTTAGGTTTTGTTAAGATATTTGTAAATGTGGAAGGTGGAAAATACCATTACAACTATGATTACAACCATTATTAGTAATTGTGCATCTCTATCCCTTGGAGTAGTCCATTCACCTATCTTTCTTAGAAAATTGAGGTGATAACAATTTGATTTGTTCTAGAGATGAATCACTATGTTTGATGATCTCTTGAAACTAAAGGGGAGAATGAAACGTGTATCTCTATCCCATGGAGTGGTCCAACTGTGAGGCTTTATTAGGGAATTAAGATATTTCCATTTCAATTATGATAGAGCTATTTTTGGTTCAATTACCTTATGGTAATTTTCCCATTCGATCGGATTGCATGGATAATTAGTTGCTGTAATCACCAAGTGTATAGGGTAAATCATAATGTATGAGGATTACTTGAGATGTCTAATCAAAATTTTAAATATTTTTGGAGTTTTTTTTGAAAAAATGAACCATTATATGTTGTTAAATGCTCACATTGATGTTCATGATGCTTACGGGATGCTTACATTTATTATGATTTTGAGGCCATCCTAGGGTAGGACGGTGGCATTCTATAAAATTTTGAGCCATATTAGGGTAGGACGGTCACACCGAAATGCAAACACCCTACACGGGGACGATCTCAGAATTTGAAAAATATAAAAAATAAAATTTCCAAAATTTTGATTTCATTTGTATTGCTGTTAGTGAGAGAAAAAAAGGTGAAGAGTATTTTTTGAAGCGAAGCGCTATCGAAAACTCAAACTACCACCATGATGGATCAGCATAAGGCATCAACTAGTGGAGGAGCTAGAGTGAGGAAGGTAGAAACTTGTTTCTCTTCTTGTTAGTTTGCAATTAAAATTAACCTCATCAAGTAATGTAGTAAATGAAATTCATTAAACTATTGGTAATGAACCTCACCTTAGATTAGGAACGTAGATTAGACTAGTTTAGGTGTAGATTTTGTTGTTTTTTTTTATTTGTGAAATTTTGCATGGTTGGGGACCTTTGTTTTGGTACCACTATGGGGCCATCTTGGGCAGGGCGGTTCCCATTTGGTCACTTGGGGGCCATCCTAAGGTGGGATGGTCACGTTCAAAACTCAATGGTCATATTTTGATCTTTGGGTTGACCATATCGAGGTAGGATGATCTCACCTGTAGACCATATCAAGCTAAGATAACTACATCTTGAAGGTAAATTTTGTTAAATTTTTGAAGCTTTTGCAACTTTTTTTTGAATTTTTGTTGATTTTTGTGCTTTTTGGGCTTCAAATATTGAAGGCCCGCCATAGAGTCCCCACACTTTTTAGGACAGTGTGAGATTTAATCACTAAGGATGAGTGGAAATGGTTTAAGGTCATTGGCCTCAAGCAGGTGGCTTGTATACATGAGGTCAAATTAGGCTTATATGATAGCATTGGTCGACCAATGGGATAACTAGACAAACACCTTCCACCTCTCGACTAGTGAGATGATAGTCATGTTGGAGGATGTGTACCGAATATTTCACATTCTTATTAAGGATGCCCTATCATATTGAATCCCTTTTTGTAGTAGGAGAGAGTACTGCAGAGGGTATTTGGAGCTCAGGCAGATGTTGTGAGGCAATGCATGGAAAACATGAAGGTATTGATCAAAGTATGGTATGGTGCACATGTGTTCAATTGAAGGCATGTAGTATTGATGTTCATTATATCGAACATCCTATTACCTGAATCTTTAGGAGTGAGGTTCACATGGAACCTCCATGATATGGTGTAGGATTTGATCGAGTGTGACATCTAGTAGCCTATTATCATGGCATGGACGAGCACATTGCTTGCTCATCTATATGATGAGTTATATGAGATATAGCATCGAGGTTGATGTGGATTGGGCTGCAACCTCCTTCTTAGGTTTGAGGATGGAAGCACATCAGAGTGGACTGACCAAAGGGACTACCAGTACCATGAGATGAGATAAATGATACTAAGATCAGATACATGACTTGGTGGAGATAAGATTAGGAGAGGTTAGAGTCGACCACATGCAGGTATACTATCTCATTATGCAGGGTCCCTTGAGGGACTAAGGCTAGGATAGGTGGTTTGGAGGTCATACATGGATTATCCTCATTGGGTAGAGGTAGCAACATATATAGGGTATATGAGGTGCGAACAATGGTTGGTAGAGAAACATGACACAAAGCAAGAGAACTTCCATTATTCTTGCATTACATGATAGTTTGGTATCTGCGTAGGTGTTATCAATAAACCCATTATTTATCATCATTGAGAGGTAGAGACACACTTGGATCTACCCCAGGTCAATCCACTAGTGAATGGGGAGGATTCAATGATAGTTGAGCTCATTTTTAAGGATCCAGATACCACAACAGAGTATGATACTTGGTGGGTGACTTAATTATGGTAGGGAGATGGACCGATGGGAATGCTAGCTAGATATGATGTAGGTGAGGGCTCTAGAGATGAGGATGGATATGGAGGGTGATGAGTGCATCACCGCATAGAGCGAGAGTGAGGAAAATATATAGAGAGGGTGGAGGAGCCATAGATATCTCAAATGAGAGCACAAGTATAAACCTCGTAGGCGTAGTTGGCAAAGTGAGACACCACCCTCAACATAGTACAAAGTCAACTCAGTAGGTGGTAGTAGTAGTGGATGGGATTCTCTAAGGAGAGGGATCTCCTCAAGACCCAACTAGATAGTGCACAAACAGAGATTGATATAGTGACCGCAAAGTAGGATACTCTACAAACACAGATGGCTACACGTACCACAAAGAGAGATGCTAGGATAGTAGAGTGGGATGCTCTACAGGTTTAGTTGGCTACTATAACTATAGGATAGGGGTTGGATGTAGCAGTGGCTCTAGCTACTCAGGGTTTAATGGATATAGCAGGGTTACAAGTAGAGGTAGCCAAACTATAGGGATTATTGACTACTACGACTATGACTTAGGGGTAGGCAACATTAGGTGGAGAGGCTGATATTGGCAGATTACAAAGCCTATTAGAGAAGTATCTGGCCCAATTTCGATTCGATGTAGCTTACATAGTAGATTTGAAGAGTTGGATCAGGATACTTTGTGGGAGTTTACTTAATTGGTCCACAACATGAGGGTCTCAGAGGATTCAATGCAGCAATTTTTGGTCCTCATTAGTGTCGCCCAATCATAGGTCATCATATAGGCCAAAGAGATTAGTGGCTAGTGGCTCTAGGTAGAATTGCAAGGATGAGACTGATGGTGGAGGCCCTGCATGATATGTAGCAATTTTATTTTGAGTGTAAGGTCTGAGGACCTACATGATTGTAGCTTGTAGTTTGTATCATGATGTACCAGACATTATTTTTATGATATATATATATATATATATATATATATATATATATATATATATATATATATATATATATATATATATGATATCATGCTTTATGACTCATCATGTGATTTTATTATGATTTTATGTTTTATGTATGGATGCATTTTAGATGTATGCTTAGCTAATGGATGTATAGCTAGATGATTGATGTATGACTAGATATTGTAGCATGGATGCATAAATGTATGCCTAGATGTATGCATATGGATGATGTGTCTAATGTTAGATGTATGATTAGATTTTTTTATTTGATTATGAATGTGAATTCATGTTGTTATGACAAATCTAGTGTATATGAGATGCATTAATTTTTATATGGATGTTCTAATGTAAATTATGGATGTATGTTTTAATTGCTTAAAAAATAGTAAATGAATCTAATTGTGTTTGATAAATTAATGGTTTACACCACAAAATGTATAAAAGTCATGAAATTTGAATTTTAACCTTAACATAAAAGTTATACATTTGTATGTGACTATGAAATGAGATATGTGAGATGTAAGGATTTTCTCCATAATCTTTTGTAAACTAAAATGTGTGCATAAAATAGTGAGTGACCATATAAATATTATTGCTAATATTCATTCGATATCTATCATATCTTATGAGGACCCCTTAATAAGAAAAATCTCATAAGGAAAATTGTGAATGATGATGAAGTGATATTCATTTCGTGAGATCCACAAACCCTAGCTGATTCATCAAAAGTTGTATACTGACTACACAATACTTTTGAAAGATATAAGTCTATTAAGAAGACCCAGATATTCAATATCCCTATGTGTGCAAAGTGAATGTATTAGATGATGCATAAGACTACCTCATTTCTAGGTGGGTTTCATGTAACCCATTGATATAATGAGGATCACCCTATGGATATCTTATCCTGAGTTTGGATGTAGTTGGACTAGACTACTAGGCAATACAAGCCACCAAAAGCTATCTCAACCATAAGCCAACATTGGTCTATATAAAAGAATGTCGCTAATGTGACAGACATATCACCACCTGTAAGGCTACTCCATTGCTAGGCAGGTTTCATTAAACCCATTTTTGTAATGGAGATTGCCCCATGGCTTGTGAATAACTGAGGATTCTAAGGATTCAAGCTCATTACCCCCTTCCTTTCTTTTGATTTTTTAGGATACTTGCTCATGTTTAGGTGTGAAAATCACTTTTTTTTTAGCAAGGGATTTGATGAGTGATGAAAATAATTGTTTCTTTTGTTTCTTTTGGGAATTTACTCATTTTATATAAAATGGGATTGCTTGGGTAGAGGAAGATTGTCCTTTTGTCAATTCTTAGCATCCTATACCATGCACATGATAGGATGAGCAAGGAAAATATTTCACTTAAGATGATAAGGACTACTTTGTAGTGACATCCTTCCTTGTTTAGACTAAAATTTTAATGTGTAAAATTGTGTTGGGATTTTGACATATGCAAGGTACTATTAAAGCATGACCTTACTTTCTAAAATTTAAGATAACTTTCTATAAAATCTGAAAAGATAACTAGGGATGGTTGAATGATTGGAAACCCTAGTGAACATCCTATAGCAACTTCATAATTTGTGTTGAAAAACACAATCACTCACAAAGGGGAATGTGGATGGTATTGATATGTGGGATATGAGGGTTTTACCTATAATATTTTACAAACTAAAAGGTGTGCATAAAATAACTAGTATTCTTCTAAACATCATTGCTAATATTTATCCGATATCTAACATATCTTATGAGGACCTCTTAATAAAAAAAAGTTCATATAGAAAATTGTAAATGCTGATGATAGATAAGGTTGATTTGAGATTCATGATTGGCGTACAAACATGATGTCATTCGTAAGAATATAAACACAAATTGTTCTAGTGAAAGTGTAATGGATGAGTATTATTTTAGCATATAGTTTAGCATTTAGTGTTATTATTTTGTTTTTAATATTTACCGACACCTTCTTGCTATCATATCATTTGTCGACAATATATTATTAGGATATTATGTTAGTCAACATAGTTTAGATATCTTTTAGTTTAAGATATTATTTTGCTAAGTCTATATTTAGACTAAGCTGATTGTATATAAATTATTGTATTATCAATTTAATGTAATGTTGGACCTATTTGTCTACATGGTATTAGAGCTACATATGGGTTTGGCTTGATTTTGTCATAGCTGATATTTTGACTTGGGCTAGCTTACCGAGGCAGGGCTAGACCTGCAACTCGGGCATGGATCTCGAGGTACTCTAACGTAGAGGACACATTATGCACGGATCCTGAGGATGTGGTGACTGGAGTTGATGGGTACTAAAACCCACAATAAACTTCATAGTGGCACAAAGGTCAAGGCACATGATGCACAAATCAAGGTCAAACTACTGGATGGGACAAACATGCAGATGCGAACTACCAGATGGGATAGGCACCTGACATGTGAAATACCAAACGAGGATAGGACACACCTAAGCTGAGATTAATGTGGCTCACTGTGACCATGACCAGATGATTTCCATGTGGACAAATCGAGATGCCTCAACACACTAACAGACACGTCGTGATGGGAGACAAAAGGAATTTTTGGTATGCTTGACTACCTTACGATAGTCATTTTTTATTTGTATGCATTATTATTTTTAAAACGTCAAAAAAACTATGGTGTCCCGAATATGGGATAATTGCTCCCATTAAAACTAGATGTCTAGTTCTACCATTTGTGCCAGGTCAATTTTTCGTAGATTACTTGCCCAAGTCGTGAAGCCATCGCGTAGGATAGTTGTAGGATTCAGTGGTTGCAGGTCTTTGATCGCATCACTTCTGAAGGAGAAACTAAGTGTGGTTGATGGATTTTTAATATTATTTGTAGAACATGCAAATCTGCTACTTTGCTTGTGCGGAATCAAATTTTGGCGAAGTCATAAATTTCTATGACGTCTTGTAGTAAAAATAATATCACCAGTATAGATCACCGGATTTGATATTTTTTGCAACAAGATACACTGCATATTTATCGGTGACATTGAGCAGAAAGGAGATCTAAGAAACAAATCTGAGTGGGAGATCTAATTTGCAGACGTATCACAACCCAAAGGAGCATCGTGATTGGGAGCAAGTGAAGTGCTTGCATGCCATTATGCAATATTGTAAAGGAGTGTGACGAGCTTGCTGTTACAACAAATGAGCACACATGCAACAGAAAAACATTGCTCAATGAAGAAAATGTGCAATGGAAGCATCCACTTTCCTCCCTATTCATTGGGTGGCCCGCAGAGGAGCGTCGCCATTGGTGGAGTGGAGGTAGAGTAGCTGAGGATCCGTTCCACAAATAATTTTTTTTCCCTTTAATTTCCACCAAGACCAATAGCCGAGGTGGTTGGTGTCCTCACTAAGGCGCAAAGGCCCCAAGGGTTGGGGGTTTGAAACTCTCTGATCCCAAAGGTATACACAATTTTTTTTTAAGTTTGATTATTTTTGTTAATGTTTAAAAACTTAGTTTAAATTAAATATTATTTTCTTAAAATTATTATTATTTTTTTAAAATTTTTAAAGATTTTTTTTATTTAATTATGCTATAGTTTTTTTATTTCATTAGACATTATTTTCAACTTGAAATTATCATACCTTTGAAAACATAAATCATTTTTCATCCTATTTTGCAAACCCAAGGGGAGGGCAGTTTTGTTTCTGCTATTTTATTGCAAAAATTTTTCACATAAGGATGAAAAAGGAGGGGATAGAGAGTGATTTTTTCAATTGAAAAAGGCAATTTGGCATTGTAATTAGGTGCATTTTTGGTAGTGACCGACACCTAATTTTTTTTTGTGGGAACTTTATGTTTTATGTTGCATTTAATTTATCATTTCTATTTTTTGCACTACAACATTAAGTAAAATCAATCACAATTAAGTCCCCAAAAATTGAACCCATCTGTGCAGTTCATTTACACTACAGTGTTTGGTATCAACGATATCTCTGGCCTACACTTACAGGTAATGCTATCATGATTGGGCTACTGTATCTATCACCTAACATAGCTGCAATAATGACATATGAGCTTGTTCTCTATTAATCGTCGGGGAGATATAAGTTTACCATTTTATTATTTTTTTACTCCATTCCACTACCCTAATCGTACTTGTTGTTAGACATAAATCCTAACGAATGTTCTAATATCCAAAGTGTTTAGGAGAAGTTATGCCCCACTCATGAGGATAGAAGAACTTTTATGGTAGGTGTCATAAACAAGACGATTCCCTTTCAGTACCACCTATGTTCCATGTATCGTTTTGATATCAAAAATACCTATAGTCTCCCTCACGTAAGGGCGAGCATTTTTTGAAAAGTTTGGTATAAAGGCCTAGAAAAGGTATAAAAAAAGGGGGACCAATTGGTGATATTAGGAACCCTCATCATGGCTGCTATCTGCAAGTACCTAACAGATTCGTAGTTACTAAAAGGTTCCAATTACACACCATGGAAAACCAAGATGAAGGCTATTCTCCAAATGGAAGATTTTTGGGATGTTGTTTTTGGCACAACAACAAGACCTTCACTAGCAGTTGGATCAACTCAAGATACACCACCAATTGTATATCAGATAACATTTGACAAGAAATATAATAAGGCAAGAGTGCTCATCTTGCTTGCTATTTCAGATGAAGTTCAACCTCACATAGCTGACACATAACATGGTAAAGAGGTATGGGATGCCCTTACAACTATCTATGAGGATAAGAATGAATCCACCATTCTACACCTCCAATATCAACTTCACAGTTTGATTATGAAGCATAGAGAGACAGTTGAACTATTTATTTACAGAGTGGTTGAGTTGAAATCAAAGTTAAATTCTTTGGGAAAGACTGTAGATGATAAGCTCCTTACTTTAGTGGTAATGAGAGCTTTACCTAATTCATTCATAATGTTGATAACTTCTCTTCAGGTGTCACAGAGAAAAGTTACCTTTGTTGAGTTGGTCAATATGCTTTAGGAAGAAGAGGCTTGCCAACTTCAAAGAGATGAAGCTTCTAATACAACCCTCTTTTCCAACAAGAAGGGCTCCAAGAAGAAGGGTAATTTTTAGAAGGGAGGTTCCTCTTCCAAGGATAAGGGAAAACAAACTCAACAACCTCAAAAATAGAAGTGCTATTGTAATATTTGTAATAAGTATACCCATGACACCAATCGGTGTTGGTATAAGAATAAGCAACCAAAGAAGAAGGGATAAAACAAAACCCATAACAAAAAAAAGCAACCCAAGGTGAATGTTGCTATTGAAGAATCTGAATTGGATTCTGAATGGGCACACAAGGTGCTCATGACTACCAGAACCTCTAAGTCAAAGGATACTTTGTGGTTTATTGATTCTGGTGCCAGTAAACACATGACCGGTAAAAAATTATGGTTTGCGACATATGAAGCCAAGGAAGGAAAACCCATCACCATTGTTGATGACAAAACCTACAAGGTTCAAGGTGAGGGTACAATTTTAGTTAACCTTTCAGATGACAAGTGTCATATTGAAAGAGTCCTTTATGTTCTAGGATTGGAAAATAATTTGTTGTCAGTCCCACAAATCCTGAGCAAAAATATGGTTGTTGATTTTCGTGTTGAGGATGGTCATAAGCGTTTCTTTATCACCAAGAGGGGTAAAAAAATTGCATCTGCTTCATACAAGCATAGCTTGTTTGCATTGGATGCTATATCCACCCCTCATGTTGCCATGATAATCTCTATAAAGGAGGCAACTTCACTTTGGCACTAGAGATATGGACATCTCTAGTTCTGGCTATTTACTTGAACTCAGTAAATATGAGATGGCAAAGGGTCTTCCCTCCCTTTTCTCTACATTGCCAGTGTGCTTTGACTGCTTGGCAGGGAAGCATCATAGAGTAACTTTTGAAAAGAGCTCTACATGAGCAAAGAAAACCCTGGAGTTAATTCACACCGATCTGTGTGGTCCTTTCACCCCAAATAGTTTTGGGAGTAAGAGGTACTTTCAGTTGTTTGTATACGACTACTCAATATGGGTGTTATTTCTTCATCTAAAATTTGAAGCTTTCAGTTACTTCCAACAATTCAAGCACTTTGTGGAGGAGTCACGAACTTCAATGAGGACTCTCCATTCAAATCAAGGGGGGAGATCACCTCTAAATAATTTTCTACATATTTTACTACACATGGGATCAAGAGACAACTCACTACTGCTTATAATCCTCAGCAAAATGGAGTTGTTGAATGGAGGAACCATTCCATCATGGAAATGGTTTGTTGTATGCTCACAAGAGCACATCTAGAGCAATGTTTTTGGGTAGAAGCTATCACCACAACAATGCATTTATTGAATAGGGCACCCACCAAGGCCCTAAAGGGAATAACTCCATAAGAAGCATGGAGTGGTTGAAAACCCTCCATATCTCATCTACGTGTTTTTGGATGTAAAGCTTTTATGCACATACCTAAAGAAAAATGGAAGAAGCTAAATGATAAGACCTTGAAATGTGTTCTTCTTGGATATGATGAGCTCTCAAAGGGTTATCGATTGATTTATCCCTTGACCAAGAAGATTCATACCAAAAGAGATGTTTTTGATGAGGCTTTCACATCACAAAACACATTAGATATATACCTAGATTTTATGGAATCTAAGGATGAAAAGTCTCTTTATTCATCACAGAAGGGAGGATCTTCTTCTTCTCCATAGAAATTTATTCCTAGGTGGTATAAAAGTACTATAAGAGACACCAAGATATCCACTCCACTAGATTTAACTCTGAATAGACCTCATACTCGTAGCATGTCTTGTCAAGAGAAAGTTGCAGTAGAGACTACTGAGGTTGATGAACTTTTTCAATATTTTTAGGAACTTTCTATTGAACCAGAAGATATGGATGTGGATGATGAAAGGGTGTTTATGCCTTTACTTGATGAGCATTAACCAAAAATAGTACAATATGCCCTTGGTAAGCCACACTGGAAGGTTGCTATGGACACAAAGTACAAATATTTGAAGAAGAATAAGATATGGAAGCTTGTTGATCTGCCACATGGAAAGAATCCCATTGGCTGCAAATGGGTGTAAAAAGTTAAGTACAAGGTAGATGGAATAATTGAGAAGCAAAAGGCCTACATTATGGCTAAGGTCTATGCACAAAAGGAAGGCATTGACTACGAAGAAATGTTTGCACCTACTGCTCGGATGATAACCATTCGAGTTATTTGTGCTATGGCAACACAGTTTGGGTGGAAAGTTCATCAGATGGATGTCAAGAGTGCATTCCTAAATGGTGATCTTAAAGAATAGGTTTATATGGCCCAACTTTAAGTATTTCAAGTGGAAGGCCAAGAAAAAAAACTTTGTAAATTGGTCAAATCCTTGTATGGTTTGAAACAAGCTCCCAGAGCTTGGTATATAAAGATGGATGATCACCTCATACAGCATAGATTTTAGAGAAGTTCAATAGATACAAACCTCTATTTCAGAAAATAAGGTTCTGAGATAGTGTTACTTGTACTATATATGGATGATCTGATCATTAGAGGTAACTTTGAATCTTTGGTAGCTATTGTCAAACAAGACTTGTGCACATCTTTTGAGATGATAGATCTTGGGCTTCTCCACTACTGTCTTAGCCTGGAAGTGAACTAGAAGAGGCACCACATCGAGGTGTCTCAGTAAAAATATGTCAAGACATTATTAGAAAAATACTGTATGAATGATTGTAAATCCATGGCAAATCTGATGGAATTTGGACTTCAATTATTACGGTATGATGATTCACCTCAGATAGATGGTACTCTCTATCGACAACTGATCGAGAGTCTCATATATATGATAAAAACTAGGCCAGATATTGTGTTTGCTATCAACTATCTTTTGAGGTTCATGTAGGAGCCTAAGACCACTCATTGGAAGGCAACAAAATGTGTTCTTCACTATGTTCATGGTACTATGGAATATGGCCTAGAGTACAAGAAGAATGATCAATTCTTCTTGCAAGGATACATGGACTCTGACTATACCGGATCATATGATGATTGAAAGTCAACTTTAGGATATATCTTTCATATTGGATCTGGTCTTGTCTCTTGGCACAACAAGAAGCAATAGGTGGTTTCTATCTCATCTACAAAGGCAGAGTATCATGCTGCACAAGAAGTAGTGTGTGAGACGATATGGTTATGTCGCATCTTGATAACTATGGGTTGTCCATCCAAATATCTAATTCACTTGTTTTGTGACAACCAAGGTGTTCTCAACCTAGTCAAGAATCTAGTGCATCATGAATGAACCAAGCACATTGATAGACAATGTCACTTCATTTGATATGAGGTTACAAGGTACCAAATTCAACTTTAATACATTCCCACTTGTGATCAAGTTGCGGATATATTCACCCAGGCCCTTGCACACATCAAGTTTGAGTTCTTTTGTAACTCACTTTGTATTGCAAAATAATGTAATAAGGGGGGATGTTAGCATATAGTTTAGCATTTAGTGTTATTACTTTATTTTTAATATTTATCAACACCTTCTTGCCGTCATATCCTTTGTCAAAAATATATTGTTAGGATATTATGTTAGTCGACATATTTTAGATATCTTTTAATTTGGGATATTATTTTGCTAAGTCTATCTTTAGACTAAGCCTATTGTATATAAATTATTGCATTATCAATTGAATGTAACGTTGGACATATTTGTCTACATATTCCTAATGCAACTAATATATGAATGCAATGAAATGCATGATGATATAATGCAAATATGTTTGTATTGTTTTGGTGTTTTTATATTTTCTAATTTGTTTGGTATTTTTGTTGTTTTTATAGTTTTGATTTTTTTGGATTTCTTTTGGTGCATTATGTGTCATGCATGGAATGCCTGTAAATGAAGAATATTAAGGGGTTTAGGTTCCTCAACACCTTCAAGAGAGGTGATATGGTAAGTCCCTAGCCCTATCTTCTATGTAATGATAAATGGACCTAACTAATTTGCCATGAATTTATCTCGTAGTTGCGATGGTAAATTGGAGTTTTGTTGATTTTCCTTTCGTACAAGATCTCCAACTTTGAACTCCCTTAGGTGGATCTTCATATTGTAAGCTCGTTTAAGGTGATACTGATAAATGCAGAGGTGTTCGAGAGCATTAAATCATCATTCATCAAGAAGGGTCAATTGGTCAAGGTGAGCTTATCATGCAGTGTCATCATAGATGAACTCTTACAATGTGATGCACAATAAAGGGATTTCCAACTCTAGGGGTATAATGGCATTAATTCCATAAACTAGTGAAAATGGGGTTACCCCAGTGGGTGTCAAAATGCTAGTGCTATAATCTCATAGTGTTAGAGGTAGTTGAAGATGCTAATCTTTGTGGTTTTACTTGACAATTTTCTTAAGGATGGCAACTAAAGTTTTATTGGACATTTTTGCTTGTCCATTTGCCTATGGATAATAGGGCATAGCAAAGCTATGTTGAATTTTGTACTTTGAAGTTAAAGCATGCACATCTTTATTTTTGAATGGAGGACTATTATCCAAAATTATTTTGGATGGAATACCAAAACAACATATGATATTATGGAGTATGAACTCCATAATATGAGCTCTAGTTGTAGTGGTTAGAGGGATTGATTCCATCCATTTGGTAAAATATTCTATGGTCATTAGGATGAATGTGTGATGGCTTGAAGATGGGGGTGATATTTTCTCTATTAAATAAAATCCCCATTGAGAGAAAGGCCATGCCGATTGAATCAGTTGTAAGGCCTGAGATGATAGGTGTAAGATATTAGCATGATGCTAACATTTTACGTAGTTACTAACATATGCACAACAATACTTATCCAAAATGGGACAATAATAACCCATTCAAAAGATGTGCTTAGCGATAGCCATACCGCTAAAATGGCCACCATAGGTACAATCATGAGCTTATGAGATTGACCAAGCATATTCCTAGGTTTCTAGAAAATGAAGGAGAAGTCGATCGTAGCTCTGACGATAAAGAAAATCTCCTAGCAAGACATATTTGATCACTTTTTGCTTAAATGTTTATTTTTTAGCATGCGGTAATCTCGAAGGGATACTTCCAAGCTTCAAGAAATACTTTAGTTGAATAATATAGTCTTGATAAGTTTGAGTTTCAATTGAATGAACAACTTGCTTCCATTGTGATTCATCAAGCATAAATGTATATTGGGAGACAACCTTAATATGAATGGTCATGCCATTATCAGAAGGACCTTGTGGGATTAAGGACCCCTTGGATTCTTGCTTCAGAAAATTGTGTACGTGATAGAACTGTTGTTGGTTCAATTCAATATGGATCATGTGGACAACTTTTTCATCATTTGAAACTTCACACGAAATAATTGATTTTAAAAACATTTTGACTTGGATGGTTGTAATGTCATCAGAAGGGTTATACAAGATTAAAAACCTCAAATAGACCATTGTATCCATGAAACTATTTGATGAGCGAGGGATTTCCTTGATGCTATACCATTGTAATTTGGTTAATAGCTTATCCACAAGCTCCTTGTATGATTTCAAGATTGGACATTGGCATTGGTATATTTACTTTACTTGGTTGACTATGAGCAAGGAGTCACCAAATATATTGAGTCTTTTGATCTTCATGACAATGGTTGTTTGGAGATCCAAAAGGAGAGCCTTGTATTCAACATTGTTATTGGTGCATGGGAAGTCAAGTTTGAATGATAGGGGTATAAGAGATCCTTATGGTGTGAAGAACATGACTCCAACACCAACCCCTTGCTCACATTTAGAACCATTGAAGAACAAAGTCATGTTAGATTTTTTTTCAAGCTCTTTATGTTCTGGTGAGTCGAATAATGCAAATACTACATCATTAGGTAACTTGATGGTGAGAGGCTTATTATCCTAGTTTTTTGACTTATAAACTCAAGATCAAATTCGATCAACAATAATCCATTTTGCAGTACGAGTGTTATGATAACTACGACTCATCATGTATCATAAATAATTTTCTTTGAATATGATATACATTGTATGATTTAACATGTAATGTCGAAGCTTATTAGTGGCGAATACCACTATTAGGCAAAGCTTCTCGACGTATGCGTATTTGAGATTGTAGCCCACCAAGGTGTGACTCATGTAATATATGGATTGTTCCTTATTTACCTCATTATTTTGGACCAACATGGTCCCTAAGGTAAAGTCGATGGCTAAAATATATAATAGAAAGAACACACCTGGTCTAGGTGGAGCTAGAACTGGCAACGATTCTAGGTATTTATTAATCTCATAAAAGGTATTTTGGCACTCCTTTTCCCAATGAAATGGGATCCCCTTTTGTAGAAATCGATTCATGGATCTATATTTGTTTGATAGTTGCATTATGAAGCATTGGAAATTTTACCTTATAAGCTATGAAGCTACTTAAGATTGGTGGGAGGGAGCATTTAAAGAATGGATTTGACCTTTACGGGATCTACTTTGATCCCTTGCTTTGAGACTACAAAGCCCAAAAGTTTTCCAGAGGTGACTACAAATACACACTTTTTGGGATTAAGCTTGACATTATGCTCGATGAGGTGATCGAAGAACTTCCTAAGCATGTCTACATGCTCATGTTGCAATAGATATTTTGCTAGCAAATCATCTATGTAACCTCTAGGATTTTATGCATGTAGTCATGAAATATGTAAGTCATAGCCCACTAATAGGTTGCACTAGCATTTTTAACACCAAATGGTATTACCTTGTAGTAGAATATTTCCAAAGGAATGGTAAAGGTTATATTTGGTTGATCCTCAGGTTTAATCCAAATTTTATTATAGCCTAAAAACCATCCATGAGGAACAACATCTCATGACCTGGAGTAATAAGGTGTTATTGAGATATTATTTTTATTGTATGATTAAACAATCAAAGGCAAAAGAGATAGAATGTGAAAGGCTTATGATTACTCTTGAAGAACTAAAAAGGGAGAACTAAGGATTAAGGGTTCAAGCTCAAGAAGATGAGAAAGAAAAATCAAGGTTTCTACAGGAACTCACTAACTTCAAAATCAAATTTGAAGAGATAAGAAAAATTGAAGAAGGTATGGCCGAAAAATTAAAAATAAAATATCCAGAGTGTGAAAAATTAGAGCATGAGATAGTTTCACTAAGGTTGAAAGTAAAAGGTTCTAAGGAAAAACTACACAATTTTGAGGAAAATTCAAAGACCTTGGAAAGGACTATCAATGCACAAAAGTCATCAGTCACCATAACAAGACTTAGTTCTAAAGAAGAATAAGGGAAACAAGAAGCAAAAAAAGGAGAGTCAAGCTCAAACACCAGAAAAGAAGAAGAGTCAAAAGAAGTAAGTAAAAGAGAGAGTGAGAATTCTAAGAATAAGTTGGACAATAGAAAGTTCAACAAGGAAAGGAACAATACACAAGTAAGATACAGACGAAACAACAATCAAAATAGGAGACCAATGAGGTCAAGACAAGGAAGCTTCAATGGAAGCTGTTTTTCATGTCACAGGTTTGGGCACATGGATTCATAGTGCAGGACACATGAAAGACAAGAATATGGGAAAAGATAACTTTTCTAAGGATATTGCTACTCATGCAATGAGTTTGGTCACAAGGCAATGAATTATAGGGTGCATGATAGAAAAGGATATGGTTTCACTAGGATAAGTCCTAAGATAGTTGCACCTCTAAGGAATAATAACATTAAGTGTTATAAGCACAATAATTATTGTCACATAAGAAGATGGTGTAGAGCAAATATTCCAAAATCACGCATGAAAATGAACAAGAATATGAATAGGAATAGGAACATGGGCAAGAATAGGAACAAGAACATAGATGAGAACATGAACAAGAATATGGATGAGAACATGAACATGAATGGGAATAGGAATAGGAACATGGATGAGAATAATAATAGGAATAGGAACAAAAGTGATGACTGGAACAGGGATGATGACTTGGAAAGAAATAGTGAGAGGATTAAGAAAACTCAGAAAATAAGAGAGAAATATAAAGGCGGAGAATAGTGCTTTTGGGGAGTAGAAATACTCCCACCCCAGAATTAACCACCTCATGTGGAGGTGGGGGAGGGGCTAAGATAAGAATCTCATTCTTATCCCCAAGACCCAAAGGTGACCATTTTCCATTAATGTCAAAGGGGGAGAGATTTGTGTATATTGGGGAGAGATTTGATATGGGGAGAGATTTGGTATTTGAGAGAGCATTGATCTAGGGGGAGCAAAGTCCCAAGGGGAGCAGAAGAAAAAATAAAGGCTAGGTTTTATTAAAAGGTGTTAGGGTAAAATAAGGTAGTGTATTGCATTACACTACGTGGGGTTATTACATTTACTTTTCTATGTAATTACCATGAGATATTTTGCCTCATGGTTAAACTAGGTAGATACCTAAATATCCCATGCCAGATATTTAGGTTAGTGTTATGGTTAGAACTCTCTACCTAGGTTGGTGGTTAGCATCACGCAAATCCCTCCCTATTATATTGTTAGAGGGTAGTTAGCGAGATTCTCTACACTATTGGTTATTAATCTATTATTTAAACATAGACTATTGTATTGATTAGGTTAATGATTAAATATATTATTTTGTCTCTCTTCCTAGAACTACATTGGTATCAAAGCTAGATTTGGGGAAGATGAGCTTCGCTCATTCCAAATTTACTGGATGGACTCCCATGGAGTAGTTGAGGTGCTCAACGCGAAGAGTCCCTCATGGAGCAGCTACGGTGCTCGACGTGGAATCATTCCTATGAAGTAGCCACAACATTCCACCTTTGGCCAAACAGTCGACGTGATAGGCCGACTCGGTCGACATCGACCAAGGGCCCGTAGACCTGGCTGAATCAGTCACCGCCAACCAGGGCCTGCAATCTACTAGATCGACCACGATCGACATCTAGAGGCATCACAACCTTAGCTCCTATACCGACCCAGGGCCCATAGAGCCATATAGGCCAAGTAGCCATGTGGCCCATGCTTGAGAGAGCAGAGAGGGTAGGAGTGCCCTCACCTCCCCGTGGAACCTAGACCTTGCATCAGGATCTGAGAGGGTAGGAGGCCCTATAATCCCTGATCGATGCATGGCATAATTCTGTGCCTAAACTACTTGCATCAAGGTGCTACCTGGATGAATGAACTCATGCCACATGGCACATGATCCAACAGGATGCTGACACAAATAGACCACTTGTGACATTTGTTGGACAGACACATGACACATCGCCATTGGATCGATGTTGATCGAACACGACATCAACATGTGGCACATCACCACAGGACCAAGATGAACTGATTGGCCTACCCCTAGCACCATGTGGTGGTGTCCAAAAGGGCAGACGACTCTTGTCAATTACCTGAAGGCAATCGACGATAGACGAGAGGACTCAAGATTATAAATCCCGTTGCATCCCACTACGAGATGCATGTGGGATAAAAGTCCCGAGATTTAATTTAATTTTTTTTCATGGACTTCAACATCAACTATTCTCCATTATTATCTCAAAGCAAGTGGGTGGTCTATTGGCTAAGGCAATCCATCATATCTGTAAGGTCACCCGATCGAAACCCCACGATGCCTTAGATTTTGGTCTACTGGCTAACGTTTTTTTTTATTAAAAACTCGGCTTGACTGGAGATAAGTAGCAGCAGACAGGCTGTTGTTTCGAAGAGCCCGGTGGATCGCTTGGCTAAGGCAGCCGCATAGAATCCACGAGGTCACACGATCGAACCACCCATGCCCAAACAAGGTATTTTACTTAAAGTTTTTTTTTTGTATTGTTTATTAATTTTTTTTAGATTTTTTAATAATTTAATACAAAATTTTTTAATAAAAAGTCATTTTTTTTCACAAATTCAATGATTTTTTGTTTTAAAACGTATTTTTATTATTATATTATTCTTCAATTTTGATAAATTTATACATTTAAATAGAAAAAAAAAATCCAAACCTTTACATATATTTTGTAACTATCGCCTTAAAATTCTTTAGTTTTCTTTACCCATTGGAGATAAAAATACAAAGAAACTTTTTTTTTGGCTGCAAAACAAAAGGTGTTATTCAACAAAATTTAGCAATACCCTCCTCAAAAGGCCTATAGTTTATTATTAATCATTTAGAAAGACATAGACCTTCAAATTTCTATTGCAAAACACATACCGTGAAGTGAATTAGGGAGCAACAAAGGTCATCTCAAATTTTTCAAAAACAACAACCAAATTGCTTTTGTTCCCTCCTTCAAAAAAGGGGACATAAAAACATAAAATAGCAACATTATTTTTGCTGACAAAACTTGAGATACAAAACCATTTTTCTTGCTCCTACATGTGACATTGTTGAAGACAAAAACTGGGTCGTGTGTTGACTAGTTCTGGAAGCCTTTCAAATGCGGGTCGTGTGTCGACTTATCTTGAAAGGAGTGCTCGATTTTTTTTTCAATTTTGTAACACATTAAGGGGGGATAGAAGTCATTTTTTTTTCTTCTATTATTTGCAAAATTGTAAAGAACAAGGGGGGATTCTACAAAACAGTAAGAAAGGTGCAATTTCGATTATACTCGACACCTTTCTCTAAAATTGACTTTTTACTAGGTGCATTTTCGGTTGAACCCGACACCTATAGTGATAATAATATGGATTGATTTCATGTTTTGATTATTTGCACTAACACTCATGTTTCTTATGTGCACTTAAATCATTCACAAAACAACATTGGCAGAAGCATTTTTAGAAACCCATATTTCACTCAAAAACGTGCTACACTTTGCACAGGTTGAACAACAGTCAATTTTACTTACCCCCTCACAAGGTCAAAATTCAAAACACACCTTTATTAACTCTCTTTGTTTGGCTTAATTTCCTCCAACTTCTCATCCTTCTTGAAGGGTGTTAAGGCAGGTGCCATTAAATATCCTAGAGAGAACAATCACAAGTCTGTCAACCAATCCCTTTTCATTTGCTCTATCTTGTTTGGCTTAAATTCCTCAAACTTATCATACCTTGTTAAGGGTGTAAGGTAGGTGCCATTAAATATCTTATAGAGGCGAATTGAAAACAACTTCCATATACTCTTTTAAGGGTATAGTGCAAGATACAACCATCTTAGTCCTATCAAATTTGAAACCTAAACCATGGCCATGATACACAAGTATCTCACTGAGAGCCAACTGCTCAAAGGTTTAAATTATTTAGCTTGGAAGAATAAGATGAAAGTTATCTTAACTGTAGAGGATTTGTGGTCAATAGTGGATGGAAATGTCACTAGACCTCAATCACCTGGAGTAGATCAAACAAAATTTGATAAAAAGGATAAGAAACTATCCTTAATGATCTTGCTCGCTATTATTGATGATATCCAACCTCATATCAGTGAAGCTACGACTGGTAAGGTAGCATGGGATGCCTTAAATACCATATATGAGGGAAGAATTAATCAATGATTCTCAATCTACAAACACAGCTTCATACTCTACATATGAAATCAGGAGTAATAGTAGAGCTATTCCTCTACAGAGTCGCATAATTGAAAACAAAACTGCTATCCTTAGGAGAGAAAGTGGAAGACCAAGTCTCGAACTCTATCATTTTGAGATCTCTTCCTGAATCCTACCGAATGTTGATCACTTCACTACAAGTTTTTGGCAGGACAGTAACTTTTGTCGAGTTGGTAAACATGCTTCAAACATAAGAAGCTAATAAACTCCAAAGAGATGAGGCATCCAAAAATGCTCTTTTCTCAAAAAGACAAGGTGGTAAGAAAAAGTGGAATCAATAGAAAGGTTCTTCTTCTAATCAAGAAAAGGGTAAAGCCAAAGAGATTTCGAAGAAGAAGTAGTATTGTAAGATTTGTGACAAAGACACTCATGAAACCAAAAGATGTTGGTTTAAGAACAAACCGCCCAATGAACAAGGAAACAAAAAGGGCCAAGGCAAACCCTAAGAACAAGAACAAACAGCAAAAGGGACAAATTGCAGCTAAAGATTCTAGTTTAGATTCTGAGAGAGCACACAAAGTGCTCATGACATATACATATTCCACCCACAAGGACTCTATGTGGTACATAGACTCAGGCGCTAGTAAACATATGACTGGCGATAAATATTGGTTTGCAACATTTGAGGCTCGAGAAGGTAGACCGGACACCATTGTTGATGATCAGACATATCGAGTTCAGGGATAAGGAAGTGTTTATGTCTCCCTTCCAGATGGAGAATGTAATATTCAAAAAGTTCTTTATGTACCAGGATTGAAAAATAATCTCTTGTCAGTTCCAAAAATCTTGGACAATAAAATGAATGTCAATTTCAAAGTGGACAAAGAAAAGAAACGTTGGTTTATCACTAAGAAGGGAAAATAGATAGCCACAAGTTCATACAAACATGGTTTGTTTGTCTTAGATGCAATTACCTCTACCCATACTGCATTGGCAGTAACCACAAAGGAGGCCACTTCTCTATGGCATAAGATATTTGGGCATTTGAGTTCAGGATATTTACTAGAGTTGAGTAAATATCAAATGGTGAAAGGACTGCCTACTCTTTCATCTACTTTGCCAGTGTGCTCTAATTGCTTGTCAAGAAAGCAACATAGAGTACCTTTTGAACCTAGCTCTTTTTGAGCTAAGGTACCTTTGGAGTTGGTTCACACAGATTTGTGTGGTCCCATGTCTACAAGTTGTGGAGGAAAAATGTATTTTCAATTGTTTGTCGACGATCACTCACAAAAAATTTAGGTCTTCTTCTTACAGTTGAAGTCTGAAGCATTTTCCTATTTTCAACAGTTCAAAAAGCTTGTTGAGAAGGAATCAGGATGCTTTATTAAGACCCTCCATTCAAATCAAGGAGGAGAATACACATCAAAAGAGTTTTCCTCATTTTTATAGACACATGGGATAAAGAGACAGTTAACAAAAACCGATACTCCTCAATCCAATGGGGTTGCTGAGAGAATAAATCGGTCCATTATGGAAATGGTTTGATGTATGCTTAAGGGGGCCAACCTTGAGCAAGCTTACTAGGCTAAAGCTATTCAAACTATAGTATATCTTCTAAATAGGGCTCCCACAAGGGCTCTTGAAGGTATGACTCCTCAGGAATCATGGAGTGGTAGGAAACCCTCCATAACTCATCTATGGGTATTTTAGTGTAAGGAATTTATGCATATACCCAAGGAGAAAAGAAAGAAATTAGATGAGAAGTCCCTACCTTGTGTATTTCTTGGATATGATGAATTTTGAAAAGGCTATCAGTTGATAGACCCATTTACCAAGAAGATACATGTCAGCAGATATGTAGTGTTTAATTAAGCTTTCACACCTAACACTACATTAGTATACCTAGATGATGAGGAGGAACATAAAATTCCTTCTTCATATCATAAAAAGCCACCCAAATGGTATACAAGCACAATGAAAGACTCTAAAATCACTTCCCCACCTGATCTTACTCTCAATCGTCCAAATATAAGAAGCATGACACAGAAAGAAAAGAATGAAGCATCCACTTCAGTTGATGATCTTTGTGCATATTTTCAAGATATTTCTATTGATAGAGAGTTACCAAGGGAAGATGAGATGGAAATAGATGAAGAGAGGGTTTACTTGTCAACATGTGATGAGAATTAACCTTCTACAATTGATGAAGCACTTAGACTGCCTCAGTGGAATGCAGCTATGGATGCAAAATATAACTCCCTCATAAAGAATAAAACATGGAAGCTAGTGGATTTACCTAAAGGAAAGAAACCCATAGGCTGCAAATGGGTTTACAAAGTAAAATATAAGGTAGATGGCACTATAGATAAGCATAAAGCCCGTCTTGTGGCGAAGGGCTATGCTCAAAAGGAAGGGCTTGACTATGAGGAAACCTTTGCTCCTACAACAAGGATGACCACCATTCTAGTGCTTTGTGCTATGGTAGCATAGTTCGGATGGAAATTACATCAGATGGATGTAAAGAGCACCTTTCTTAAAGGTGACTTAAAATAAGAGGTGTACATGACTCAACCTCCTAATTTATAGAGGTAGGCCATGAGCAACATGTTTGCAAATTGGTCAAAATATTATATGGTCTAAAACAAGCCCCAAGAGCATGGTACATAAAAATGGATAGTCACCTACTGCAACATGGATTTAAGAGAAGTCCATATGATGCAAATATCTATATCAAGAACACAGGTTTTGAGATAGTGATTCTTGTGTTATATGTAGATGATCTGATCATCACTAGAAATTTAGAGAACTTGATTAACGTCATGAAAGATGACTTGAAAGAGTCATTTGATATGATAGATCTAGGACTTCTCCACTACTGTCTTGGCCTTGAGATAGAACAGAAAAAGAAACATCTTAGGGTGACTCAGAAAAAGTATGCCAAGACTTTAGTAGAAAAATATCGTATGAATTATTGTAAACCCAAAGTAACACCAATGGAATCAGGGCTACATTTATCACAATATGAAGACTCACCATAGGTATATGGAACACTTTATAGATAGATGATTCGAAGCCTCATCTATCTGACTAATACTAGACTAGATATTACTTATGCTGTAAACTATCTCTCACAGTTCATGCAAGAACCAAAGGTCTCCCATTGGAAAGCAGCTAAGAGAGTCCTACCCTATATTCAAGGTAGTGCCGATTATGGTCTAGCGTATAAGAATAATAACTCATTCTTCTTATAGAGGTACACTGACTCTGATTATGCTAGATCCATAGATGACAGAAAATCAACATCAAGCTATGTTTTTCATCTTGGATCTGGTCCTATCTCATGGCATAGTAAAAAGTAACAGGTGGTTGCTTTATCTTCAACTGAGGCAGAATATCGTGCTGCACGTGGAGCTGTGTGTGAAGCGATATGGCTAAGTCGCATCTTGGCTAACATGGGCCTACCAAAGAAACTTCCCATTCACATGTTTTGTGATAACTCAGGTGTTCTGAACTTGGTCAAGAATCTAGTGCATCATGAACGAACTAAGCATATTGATACAGATTGTCATTTCATTCGTGATGAAGTTCCTAAGCACAAAATCAAGCTCCAACACATTCCCACTGACGAACAGGTTGCAGAAATTTTTACAAAGGTACTTGGACGTGTCAAATTTCAACTATTTTGGAACAAACTTTGTATATCAAAGTAATGTAATAAAGGGGGGATGTTAGGGTAAAATAAGGTAGTGTATTGCATTACGCTACATGGGGTTATTACATTTAATTTTCTATGTAATTACCATGAGATATTTTGCCTCATGGTTAAACTAGGTAAGTACCTAAATATCCCATGTCAGATATTTAGGTTAGTGTTATGGTTAGAACTCTCTACCTAGGTTAGTGGTTAGCATCACGCAACTCCCTCCCTATTCTATTGTTAGAGGGTAGTTAGCAAGATTCTCTACACTATTGGTTATTAGTCTATTATTTAAACATAGACTATTGTATTGATTAGGTTAATGATTCAATATATTATTTTGTCTCTCTTCCTGGACCTACAAAAGAATATGGGTTGCCATCAATGAAAAATGGGGAGATTGTTAGACATTTTGAGTAGATAGATTGTCATTGATGTCAAAGTTGCATGAGGTGTCATTGATGTCAAAGTGTCATGAAAAGCAAGGCAAGGTGTCCATGGTTCAAAAGAAAGCAATTGGTTTAAAAGACTTAAAAGAGTTACTTATTTTAAAATATTTAAATTATTTAATATTTAATTTATTTAAATAGAAGATTTAAATAAGTTAAATTTAAATATTTAAATATTTTAATTGAACTCTTATAATATTTTAAAGTTTTAAAGGCTTATATTTAAAACTAATTAGTGGGCCACCCACTAATACTGTCAAACCTGACATCACAAAGCAAACGTCACATGCACAGATTCTATTAATGAAAACAAGGATATATATATATAGATATATATAAGGGAGCTTTCAAAGATTTAAGATAGGCATTCGACTTGTAGAGAAAAAAAGGAAAGGTCAAAATAATTGATGCATTTGATATGGAAGTATAACGGACTATCACATCCATGATCGATACAAAAATACAGTATTACTGATGAATGATTACGATAGTACATGAAACTCAAAATACACTAGTGAACAGAGATTTAGTTGAAATGCCTGGCAGTCATGTGAACAATGAGCTTACATATATGTGAAATCTAAACATAGGAGGTCTCTTCAGCAAGCGTAGTGTACTCTTCAATATTATAAGGGAGTGTATTCGATGATTTAGTGACGACAATATGCATAGTGGGCCATTTGAACAGACATCGCCAGAGGAACAATACAAAATAAATGGGAGGCTTTTCTACTCCAAGCTGTGTGGCTAGCACAGTTGATAAGTGAGCAAGCGCGTGGTATAGGGAAGTTTGAAGTTCAAATATTGTTGAGGGAAGTGCTAAATAGTAGAAGACTTTTTATTTTTGTCATATTTGTGGAGAAGGAAGTGCATAAATATTTCAGAACTCTATTAAGTTCCATATGTGGGGTTAGTGCAATTGGAGGACTAGCAAGCGCTAGAGCCTAGGCGAGAGGTGGTTGTGAGTTCAAGTCACAATGGTGATGACAACACTTTTGGGTAAGTCGTTTTGGCTTAAATTGAAATATTTCTTATTCTAAAAGCATACGGAGACATAAGGGCTTGAAAGGCTAAATATTTTAAAACTAAATCTTGGTGTTTGAATCTATAAGATAAGGAGAAATAAGGATATGGTATGCGTTAGGAAAGATAGAGATTTTTGCTGATTTTATTTTTGGAAGTATATCATATTATATATCATTGGAAAGGTATTTTCGAGAGCTACTTGTTTAGATTACTTAAAGGGAGAAATAAGGTGTGTGTATGGAGATATTTCTATTTTTGTCAAGGAGTTCCAAAAGTAAGTTTGATTCATTATTTTGAGGGTTTATTTCTTGCATAAGAGGATATGGTGCATTTTATTGAGTAGGAGTAATAAGGTGTTATTGAGATATTATTTTTATTGTGTTATTACTCAAGACCTCTAACCCTTGTTGATATTGGAAAAATAAAATGTGTTGAGTGTGTCATATTTAGTGGACAACTCATAAGACATCAAAAAGGTATGGGCAATATTCTTCATTGACTTGATTGGGTGATTGATTTCTGAAATATCATTGGAGAGAAAAGGATTGATTGTGGTTTCCTTTTTGAAAGTGATTGGTTAAATGCTTCAAGGTTTTATAGATTGAGAGTTGTTATTAAACCTTGTTTTATAAGCATTGTTGTTGAAGCCCATTGGTTGTGCAAAGAACTTGAACTTGAGTTAGAAAAGAACATGAGTATCATTGTTATGTGAGATTTGTGGTTGAGCATTGTTGGAAATATTTTGAGTTAGTTGATACATGCTTGGACTAGGGTTTTTCATAAAGGGTTGTTCCTTGAGGTGTTTGGTTGAGTAGAGTTGATTGAGCCTAGTCAAGTGGATGCATGTGGTTTTTCAAGTTCCATGAAACAAACTATTCTATATTATGGTTTGAGAATAGAACATATTGAGTCTCTAATAATTCTCCTTATGCTTCTATGAGATTGATTTGAGTTGAGATTGCGATTTGAGTATAGAACATATTGAGTCTCTAACAATTCTCTTTATGCTTCTATGAGATTGATTTGAGTTGAGATTGGGATTTGAGTATAAAATATATTGAGTCTCTAACAATTCTCTTTATGCTTCTATGAGATTGAGTTGAGATATTGATTGAGCATTAAGTATAGAACATATTGAGTCTCTAACAATTCTCTTTATGATTCTATGAGATTGGACAAGTTCTGTGTGAGCTTGTTAAGTAGATTTGAGAGAATTATTTGAGAAGGCTTGTGCACTAATTTTGGGTAAGATTTTGTGGAAGCTTGCTATGCATATTTGAGCAAGTCCTAGAGAGGACATATTGAGCAGATTTGAGAAAGTCCTAGAGAGGACTTGTTGAGCAGATTTGGATAAGTTATGTGTGGACTTGTTGAAAATATTTGGACAGGTTCTATGTGGACCTATTCAGCAGGTTTTGTGTGCACTTTTTGAGAATATTTGAGCAAGTTTTGAGTGAGCTTGTTGATCAAATTTAACCAGGTTCTAAGTGAGCCTGTTGAGTAGATTTGAGCAGGTTCTGAGTGGACCTATTGAGCAAATTTGAGAAGGTTCTAAGTGAACCTATTGACAGAGCTTTGGAGGTGATAGAGTACAGAGGATAAAGTCTTAGTGGATACAGATCCAGTAGCCAAAATAATTGAATATGAATTTGAGTGAGGAGTCTTCAAGTGGAGAGAGATCCACCAGTCAGTGCAGTAGAGAGACAAAGTCTTCTAGAAGATCACTAGCCAGAGCAAAAGGGGAAAGAGTTCTCCTATGGAAGAGATCCACAAACTTGAGATTAGGGGATCAACATATCCTTTGGATAGAGGTCCATAAACATTGTAATTGAGAAGGATTCCCATGATATTATTTGAGAAATATTTAGAAGAAATATTTTCTTTATGGAGGTAGCCCACATTGGGTGAACCATGTTAAATTTGGTGTCTCTATTGTGTGTGATGATTTGTGCATTGCTTTGGTTATTGCTATTGATATTGCAATTGATTATATTGATTAATATTATTTGGGAAAGAAAAGTAAAAAGTGGTATTATACTGTTCACCCCTCCTCTCAGTATAAGCTTGTGTTATTCAATTGGTATTAGAGCCGGTTCCTTCGGAAGAAGTTTAACAACTTGAAGGAAGATCCTACAAGAACACAAATGGCAAAGAAAGGCAAGAGTAGAAGCATGAGACACAAGAATAAAAGAACACCTATGGTCATGAAAGAAAAGGAAGATGAGTTTAATATTGTTGTGTTGGGAGGACACATGGAAATAGATTCAATAGATGAATCAAGTAATGGAGAAATATCTAGACTGATAAAGTTTTATACTAGATGTGGGAACACAGGTCACCATGCAACTTATTATCCACAAGAATAGTTTGTTTGTGGTCAACTTGGCTATGATGCAAGATATTGTAATGGGTTTAGTAGCAGTGAAGATGAAGATGATATTATCAAAAATGAAATCTTAGATATTGGTTCAAGAAAGGATAACAAGGATAATCAAAATAGGTATGAAGAAGAAAATTTAATTTCAGTAATAGAAGAAAAAGAAGATGCTTCAAAAAAGAAAAAGGGGAAGCCACTCTTAAGGATATTATTGAATTGAAAAGAGATAATTTAGAATTGAAGGCTCAAATACAAGAAGATGATAAATGTAAGACAAAGCTTCTATAAGATATCTCTGACTTGAGAGATAAGGTTAAAAAAGCAAGAAAAGTTGAAGAAGGTATGATTAAACAATCAAAGGCAAAAGAGATAGAATGTGAAAGGCTTATGATTAATCTTGAAGAACTAAAAAATGAGAACTAAGGATTAAGGGTTCAAGCTCAAGAAGATGAGAAAGAAAAATCAAGGTTTCTACGGGAACTCACTAACTTCAAAATCAAATTTGAAGAGATAAGAAAAATTGAAGAAGGTATGGACGAAAAATTAAAAATAAAAGATCTAGAGTGTGAAAAATTAGAGCATGAGATAGTTTCACTAAGGTTGAAAGTAAAATGTTCTAAGGAAAAACTACATAATTTTGAGGAAAAGTCAAAGACCTTGGAAAGGACTGTCAATGCACAAAAGTCATCAGTCACCATAACAAGACTTAGTTCTAAAGAGGAATAAGGGAAACAAGAAGCAGAAAAAGGAGAGTTAAGCTCAAACACTAGAAAAGAAGAAGAGTCAAAAGAAGTAAAAGAGAGAGTGAGAAAAAGAGTGAGAATTCTTAGAATAAGTTATACAATAGAAAGTTCAGCAAGGAAAGAAACAATGCACAAGTAAGATACATATGGAACAACAATCAGAATAGGAGACCAATGAGGTCATGACAAGGAAGCTTCAATGGAAGATATTTTTCATGTCACAGGTTTGGCCACATGGCTTCATAGTGCATGACACATGAAAGACATGAATATGGGAAAGGATAACTTTTCCAAGGATATTGCTACTCATGCAATGAGTTTGGTCACAAGGCAATAAATTACAGGGCGAATGACAGAAAAGAATATGACTTCACTAGGATAAGTCCTAAGATAGTTGCACCTCCAAGGAATAATAACATTAAGTGTTATAAGCACAATAATTATGGTCACATAACAAGATGGTGTAGAGCAAATATTCCAAAATCATGAACAGGAACAAGAATATGAATAGGAATAGGAACATGGGCATGAATAGGAACAAAAACATAGATGAGAACAGGAACATGAATGGAACATGAATAGGAATATGGATGAGAACATGAACAGGAATGGGAATAGGAATAGGAACATGGATGAGAATAAGAATAGGAATAGGAATAGAAGTGATGACTAGAACAGGGATGATGACTTGGAAAGAAATAGTGAGAGGATTAAGAAAACTCAGAAAATAAGAGAGAAATATAAAGGCAGAGAATAGTGCTTTCGAGGAGTAGAAATATTCCCACCCCAGAATTAACCACCTCATGTGGAGGTGGGGGAGGGGCTAAGCTAAGAATCTCATTCTTAGCCCCAAGACCAAAGGTGACCCTTTTCCATTGATGTCAAAGGGGGAGAGATTTGTGCATATTGGGGAGAGATTTGATATGGGGAGAGATTTGATATTTGAGAGAGCATTGATCTAGGGGGAGAAAAGTCCCAGGGGGAGCAGAAGAAAAAATAAAGGCCAGGTTTCAGTAAAAGGATATGGGTTGCCATCAATGACAAAGGGGGAGATTGTTGGACATTTTGAGTAGATAGATTGTCATTGATGTCAAAGTATCATGAAAAGCAAGGCAAGGTGGCTATGGTTCAAAAGAAAGTGATTGGTTTAAAATACTTAAAAGAGTTACTTATTTTAAAAGATTTAAATTATTTAATATTTAATTTATTTAAATTGAAGATTTAAATAAGTTAAATTTAAATATTTAAATATTTTAATTGAACTCTTATAATATTTTAAAGTTTTAAAGGCTTATATTTAAAACTAATTAGTGGGCCACCCACTAATACTGTCAAACCTGACATCACAAAGCAAACGTCACATGCACCGATGCTATTAATGAAACCAAGGATTTTTATATATGTAAGGGAGCTTTCAAAGGTTTAAGATAGGCATTCGACTTGTAGAGAAAAAAAGGGAAGATCAAAATAATTGATGCGTTTGATATGGAAGTATAACGGACTGTTGCATCCCCGATCGATGCAAAAATACAGGATTACTGATGAATGATTATGATAGTACATGAAACTCAAAATACACCAGTGAACATAGATTTGGTTGAAATGCTTGGCAGTCGTGTGAACAATGAGCTTACATCTATGTGAAATCTAAATAGAGGAGGTCTCTTCAGCAAGCGTAGTGTACTCTTCAATATTATAAGGGAGCGTATTCAATGATTTAGTGACGACAAGACGCATAGTGGGCCATTTGAACAAACGTCGCTAGAGGAAGAGTATAAAATAAATGGGAGGCTTTTCTACTCCAATCTGTGTGGCTAGCACAGTCGGCAAGTGAGCAAGCGCGTGGTATAGGGAAGTTTGAAGTTCAAATCTTGTTGAGGGCAGTGCTAAATGGTAGAAGACTTTTTATTTTCATCATATTTGTAGAGAAGGAAGTGCATAAATATTTTAGAACTCTATTAGGTTCCATATGTGGAGTTAGCACAATTGGAGGACTAGCAAGCGCTAGAGCCTAGGTGAGAGGTGGTTGTGAGTTCAAGTCACAGCGATGAAAACAACACTTTCAGGTAAGTCTTTTTGGCTTAAATTGAAATATTTCTTATTATAAAAGCATAGGGAGACATAAGGGATTGAAAGCCTAAATATTTTAAAATTAAATCTTGGTGTTTGAATCTATAAGATAAGGAGAAATAAGGATATGGTCTGCGTTAGGAAAGATAGAGATTTTTGCTGATTTTATTTTTGGAAGTATATCATATTATATATCATTGGAAAGCTCTTTTCGAGAGCTACTTGTTTAGATTTCTTAGAGGGAGAAATAAGGTGTGTGTAAGGAGATATTTCTAGTTTTGTCAAGGAGTTCCAAAAGTAAGTTTGATTCATTATTTTGAGGGTTTATTTCTTGCATAAGAGGATATGGTGCATTTTATTGAGTAGGAGTAATAAGGTGTTATTGAGATATTATTTTTATTGTGTTATTACTCAAGATCTCTAACCCTTGTTGATATTGGAAAAATAAAATGTGTTGAGTGTGGCATATTTAGTGGACAACTCATAAGACATAGAAAAGGTATGGTCAATATTATTCATTGACTTGATTGGGTAATTTATTTGGGAAATATCATTGGAGAGAAAATGATTGATTATGGTTTCCTTTTTGAAAGTGATTGGTTAAATATTTCAAGGTTTTTTGGATTGAAAGTTGTTATTAAACCTTGTTTTATAAGCATTGTTGTTGAAGCCCATTGGTTGTGCAAAGAACTTGAACTTGAGTTAGAAAAGAACATGAGTATCATTGTTATGTGAGATTTGTGGTTGAGCATTGTTGGAAACATTTTGAGTTAGTTGATACATGCTTAGACTAGGGTTTGTGAGAAAGGGTTGTTCCTTGAGGTGTTTGGTTGAGTAGATTTGATTGAGCATAGTAAAGTGGATGCATGTGGTTGTTCAAGTTCCATGAAACAAACTATTTTATATTCTGGGATTTGAGTTGAGATTGAGATTTGAGAATAGAATATATTGAGTCTCTAACAGATCTCTTTATGCTTCTATGAGATTGATTTGAGTTGAGATTGGGATTTGAGTATAGAATATATTGAGTCTCTAACAATTCTCTTTATGCTTCTATGAGATTGATTTGAGTTGAGATTGGGATTTGAGTATAGAACATATTGAGTCTCTAACAATTCTCTTAATGCTTCTATGAGATTGAGTTGAGATATTGATTGAGCATTAAGTATAGAATTTATTGAGTCTCTAACAATTCTCGTTATGATTATATGAGATTGGACAAGTTATGTGTGAGCTTGTTAAGCAGATTTGAGACAAGTCTTTGAGAAGTCTTGTGGACTGATTTTGAGTAAGCTTTTATGGAAGCTTGCTATGCAGATTTGAGCAAGTCCTAGAGAGGACTTATTGAGCATATTCGAGAAAGTCCTAGAGAGACTTGTTGAGCAGATTTGGATAAGTTCTATGTGGAATTGTTGAGCATATCTGGATAGGTTCTGTGTGGACCTATTGAGCAGATTTGGGCAGGTTCTATGTGGACCTGTTGAGAATATTTGAGCAAGTTCTGAGTGAGCTTGTTGAGTAGATTTGAGTAGGTTCTGAGTGAGCCTATTGATAATATTTGAGTAGGTTCTGAGTGGACCTATTGAGAAAATTTGAGAAGGTTCTGAGTGAACCTATTAATAGAGATTTGGAGGTGACAAAGTACAGAGGAAAAAGTCTTAGTGGATAGATATCCATCAACCAGGACAATTGAAGACAAATATGAGTGAGGAGTCTTCAAGTGGAGAGAGATCCACCAGTCAGTGTAGTAGAGAGACAAAGTCTTCTAGAAGATCACTAGCCAGAGCAGAAGGGAAAAGAGTTATCCTATGGAAGAGATCCACAAACTTAATATTAGGGGATCAACATATCCTTTGGACAGAGGTCCATAAACATTGTAATTGGGAAGGATTCCCATGAGATTATTTGAGAAATATTTAGAAGAAATATTTTCTCTATGGAGGTAGCCCACATTGGGTGAACCACATTAAAATTGGTGTCTCTATTGTATGTGACAATTTGTGTATTACTTTGGTTATTGCTATTGATATTGCCATTGATTATATTGATTAATACTATTTGGGAAAGAAAAGTAAAAAGTGGTCTTATAGTGTTCATCCCCCCTCTTAGTATAAGCTTGTGTTCTTAAGATCAAATACTTTTTTTTAAGACACCAATGTGCTCTTGTCAAGTTTTGGATTTTACCAAGAGATCATCCACATAAGCATTGATGATCTTATGCATGTAATTATAGAAGATGTATGTCATGGCATGTTGATAAGTAGAACCAACATTTTTGAGGCCAAAGGAAATTACCTTGCAATAAAAAATCCCCCAAGGTGTAGTGAATGTTGCTTTGTGTTGGTCATCAAGATTAATTCGAATTTGGTTGTATTCTAAAAAAACATCCATTAAGGAAAGTATTTCATGGCCAGTGTAGGTATCGACAAGAGTATCAATGTTTGGTAGAGGAAAGTCATCCTTAAGACACACTTTGTTAAGATATCAAAAGTCAATGCAAACGTGTATCATCCCGTTAGGCTTGTGAATGGGTACCATGTTTGAAAGCCACTCAGGAAGTCAATGGATACAATGAAACCCAAATCTAAAAGCTTTTGCTGCTCTTATTTGACCATGAAGGAAATGATAGGATGCATCATTCTCAGTTTTTTTTGACTGACTTAGCATCAGAATGCAAGGTAAGATTATGGACAACCAAGTTAGGGTCAAGACTAGGCATGTCTTTGTAGGACCATGAAAAAATACCCTTCTTCTTCTTGAGGAGAGCAATTAATTGCTCTTGTTCATATGTGGATAAAATTTTGCCAAGTTTGACAATCTGGGGATTATCTGCATTTTAACTAAGGTTCACATTGATGGTATCTTCAATAGACATGTGAGAAACTTCCTCAATCTGATGGGATATTGGGATTAGGTGAATGTCATATATGACATTATAAAACTCTTCTAACTCAAATTATTCTATGTTTTCTTGGAAAAACTCAAGATCTGAAGGTGAAGGTAAAGGCAAAGGTGGAGGTGACGAAGGAATGTAATTGGCTGAAGCTCTTAACAATTCCTTGGAAAGCACAAATTCAAAAAAGGATAGAGGTGAGGAAATTTGATCCATATCAATAAATCTCATGTCAACTGGAATTGGCTTTGCCAAATCATATGGATTACAGAGTAGGATGAATAAGTCAATAAGATTCATGTTGACTTAAAGGGGAAAAATGGTGATTGGAAATGGGAAGGAAGGATGGATCCTTTCTGCTAGAACCGATGCTAAAGCTCTGGGAAACTAAAAAATAATGAGTAAAATAAATAAATGCAATAGGTAAAGAGCCATGTATATGCAATGCAAATATTTTTGTTATTTTTTTAATTTTTTTTGAAATTTTTATGAATTTTTGATTTTTGATTTATTTATTATTTTTTGATATGTACATATGATACAAATTTAGCCAGTGATACAAATTAATGAAGTGGAGATGGTGGTTCACTTGTTGGTTCAACTTGCTATTGTGGAAGAAGCAAGCGAAGGATGGGTTGATGGAGGGGGAAAATTCTGAGGTAAAACTCATATTGTTTGGTGAATGGAATGATGGGAATTGATTTTTCATCAGATTCATCAAAATATATCAACGTAATATTGAATTCTTCATAGAATTCATCTTCAGATTCATCAGGGTTATGGATATCTTCTTTAGAACTCAAATGTAAACTTTGAAAAGCTTGTTCAAAAGAAGTGGAAGAAAGTAGATGATAGCTAAAACCTGAATGATCATGCGTTTCTCGATATGAAACATCGATGATCTCATGCATTCCCTATTCATGTCATTGTAGGCCATGTCCTTACCAATTAACTATATGAAAATATCAATATGGAAAACTCGACATGTGTTGTATATTGGTAGGAGTTGGTTGTTTGGGTTCATATAGGAAAGATATATTGGACGATGAATCATTCCCCCCATACATAAAATTAATGCTATTGGGAATTGAACCCATATTGTACAACACTCCTATAGATAAGGGTGAATCACGTGGGTGACCATAATACTTAGCAGTTTGGATGTTGAGCGGTGTGACTGTGATGTCTTGGACCACAAATTTGCCAATACCAGGATTAGTGAGGTGGACAAAAAATTAGGATGATGTGGATGTGGATATGGAATTGGATATGGAAGTGGATGTAGGAGACTCATGATTGGGTTGGGGATCTAAAAATGAGAGAGGTATGGACTGGAATGGCATCTCATAATCCATTAATTTTACTTGTGAGACATTTATTGATGTGGATGGAGGTGTATTTGGCTGAGGTGGTTGTTGAAGGGGTGTGGAAGGAATGACGATGGATGATGCTAATGTTGATGATGTGGTTGAAGTGGATTGGGTTTGACCACATGTTCATGTAGTCAAATGTGATGAAGATGAAGGTATGGAGGTGGAGACTTGAGGTGAAGTGGTGATGGGGAGCTCCTCAAAAATAGGGGCTTTTGATGAAGAGGTGGATGGTGTGGTAGATGATGTGGTTGATGGAGTGGGAATGAGGTTTGGGGATTGGATACCCAAGATGGATTTGAGGTGAAGAATATGTGTTGGGTTTGGAATGAAATGGGGTTTAAAATATGCCACCTATGTTTACTATTGGGGGTGAGAATGAGCATCTTGCTGACTCATGAGCAATTGGTTAAGGTATTACCATGCTTATTGTATGGAAATGTTTTAAGTAGTTGAGGTAGGTGCAATGAAGGCGAGTGGAGTTGAGGTGTTATTGTAGGCCATATTGGATGAGGTTGGTGGACGATAGTTTAAAACAATAATTGCAACTAAATGGGGGATATTAGATGCAGTGGATATTGGCATTTGTGAAGCAACATTGACATGTGCTTCGTATAGTGGATTGGCATAGGTGGTGGTGTAGGAAGATGGGATGGAGGGTGCATATGATGCTTCAAAAAGGGGATTTTTGTACACTTGGTGGAAGATATAGGGATGTGAGTAGGTAGGTCCCTACTAAGAAGAGGGAATATGCCCGGGTGGGCTATGGATTTTCTCTAGAATAGGGTTGATGGATCTAAAATAAGCTCTAAATTTACCCACGTCTATGTAGGTGATGCAAGGATTGGTGGGGGATGATGGCCCAGTTTTTAGAATGGATGTATGGATGGCTCTATGCAAAACATCAACATTTGAAGTATGAAAAATGTGTGAAGGACCCATAAAAAAATTGAATAACTTGTCTATATTGCACTAATGGGGTAAACCACATAAGTGGTAGGGAAATATGTTGAACACTCCATGGACGAAGTGACTGGGTTGATGGAAATTTGACTTAAGACTTTTGTTTGATTTCAACTTAAAACCATAAGCTAGTGAATCAAATGTGAAATGTGCAAGAATAAAATGCTGAATTTATTTTTACAAAATTAAACAAGAAATTCAATTCTAATTTTCTGCAACTGATTTTCTTACCTCTTTTTTTTCTCTCTTTTATATATTTTTTTGTTTTTGTGAGGTTTGTGTTATGAATGTGCCAATCTAAATTATGCAAGGTAAAATATTTTGCTGACTAGAAAATGAGATTCTTCCTGGTGATGAGATATAGAAAGTTTGCTCATGGGTATCTACGGTTGCTAAGGGTAGAAATTGATGTATGGAGATGAAGCCCACAATCACCAAATATCAAACAATGGTTGGTGATGAAATCCAACTCACTGCTATTTATTGTGATACGTGAAATGCGTGTGATTCATTTTAAATCTATGTCATCTATTGTGTTAATACAATGTTAAAAATAACCTATTTCATAGGTCTAAATCAGAAGCCAAAAACAACAATACCAAGTTCCTCAAAAGAACTTAGGGTACACCGCTTAAGTCCCACTTTGAATCATCAAGTGATTCCAACAGTGGAGGGTTTGCCTAGTTCTTTCACCTTGAATCACCAAATGCGAGAGTATACTTATGTATTATAATATATTTCCAATATAGACAGGTAAACATGGAAATGTTTAACCCTATTATGCAACTATTTTATGCTTTTGTAATTTCACATGAAAATAATATGCAAAAATAGTAACTAAATACAGTAGAAAGCAATAAAAATTTAAATTTGGAAATGTGAACTATGGTGACTATATGAATGCAAGTATACTCTAAATGCAATGTGTATAATAAATGTAAATACCTAAGATGCAAATGAATGTAACTAATTTTAACATAAACTAAATGATTTTCATTTCGTCACTTTTACTGTAAAAGTAGAAAAAAATAAAATAGAAATGGGTTAGGGTTTGAAGCAGGTTTACTAGGAAGCCTATGTATCTCTTCCACACTTTGTGAAACGCCCATCCAAACCACTAAAATGCACCAGGGAATCTCCTAAATGAACCAGGGTATCCCTTGAGCATTGCAGGGCATTCGTGCAAACCTCTGATCAACTTCTACAATCTCCAAAAACCTTAGATTTTTCATAATTTTTGTGTGGTCAAATTTCTGGAACCTACAAGTTGAAAAAAATAGAAAGTAAATGACAAAGTAAATTAACATAGAGAACCCTTTGGGGGTACCACTGTGATTGCCATTTTGTAGACCGAAATCAATCAACACCAATACATAAGATAAAATACTCAAAAGCACAAAAATGACGCAAAATTGCACAATATAGATAAACATTTATTAAAGCAAGCAAATCTCAAAATAATACAATCAATGTGCCCTAATGTGGGGTTTTACAATGCTTTTGGTGATACAAATTTTATAGTTACTAGGGTTCTCAAAAATCCTAGTTCAAAATAATAGCTGATGTGTTTGCGCTTGTCTTCGATCCAAAAAAGGTTGCGGGTGGTATTATGTATCCTAAAAGGGCCACTCTAGATTTATGTATCCTAAAAGGGCCACCCTAGATTCAAAAACTTCCAAATATATGATCATGTACCTGCAAATAGAAAACAATAAAAGAGATTAGAAGCACCTGTGAGGGCTCCATAGTGTGAGGCCCTCAAAAATATAAATCAACTAAACCCTAGATGCTGAATGTAATACTGAAAACAAAAGTGCAAGAACATGAAATAAATATAAATAAATTTATTACCTTGTCAACATAGTGATTTCTATTTTTGCTTCAATTAGTGATGGTCGCAGGGATGCCCAAACGGTGTTTGAGGATCATAGGGGTGCAGATCTACTATGGTAAATACCTAGAGGTATTATGTAATGGTAGCATATACACCAGGGCATTTTATGATGGCAGTATATGCACCAGGGTGTTTTGTGATGGCGATGAATGCACCAAGGAATTCAGGGGGTGGAGGAAAGTATCATAGAACTAGATTTGGTTCTACACGGGTTATGCGATGATGATTATGGATGATGCAAAAGTGATGGTGAGGGATGAAAGTGATGGAGAGGTGGATAGGGCACAAGGGCTTGAGGATTTATTGAATATCAAGGGCACTTAGGGTTTGGATATTTTGAGAATTCTTTACAAATGTTCATCGACAAAATTTAAAGCTAGAAAAATTAGGGACCAAGGACTTAAAGCTTAAGGATTTGATTCGTCAAAATGACTCCTCTTTTATAATATTTCCTTGAACATGTTAGGGTTTTAATGACACAAAATGTGTGGTCAAGATTAAAACATGAGGAAGGGTGGAGATTAAATATGGGTAAGTGATGTGGATTAAGGTGGATGGATGGCTGAGATTAAAACATGGTGGATGGCTAGGATTAATTTATATACATACATTTATATTTATTAAATATATAAATATACTATGTAAAATATTAATATATATATATATTATACAAATACATATAATATATATATATATATATATATATATATATATATATATATATATATATATATATATATATAATGGATGGTTGTTATTGGAGGACACAAATGGATGACAAGTGGCTAGATTTTGGTGTCTACACTTCTATTGATATATGAGATCTTTGCGTGTGTTATGCGGTGGTGACTATGGATAATGCAAAAGTGATGGTGAGGGATGAAAGCAATGGTGAGGTGGCTAGGCCACGAGGGCTTGAGGATTAATTTAAGATCAAAAGAACTTAGGGTTTAGACCTTCTAAGAATTCTTTGCAAATATTCATCAATAGAATTCAAAGTCAAAAAAATCAAGGACCAAGGACTTAAAGCTTTAGGGTTTGATTCATCATAATGACTTCTCTTTTATAATATTCCCTTGAACATGTTAAGGTTTCAATGACACAAAATGTGTGGTCAAGATTAAAATATGAGGAAGGGTGGAGATTAAATTTGGGCAAGTGACATGGATTAAGGTGGATGGATGACTGAGATTAAAATGTGGCAAATGGCTAGGATTAATTTATACACATACATTAAAAATAAAATAAAATAATATATATATATATATATATATATATATTGTATATATGTATATATATATATATATATATATATACGTATATATACATATAGATATATATACATATATATATATATACATATATATATACACATATATGTATATATATGTATATACATATATATATACACATATATGTATATATATATGTATATACATATATATATATATATACATATATATGTATATATATATGTATATATATATATATATATGTATATATATATATATATATGTATATATATATATATATGTATATATATATATATATATGTATATATATATACATATATATATATATATATGTTCATTTCTCGTAAGGGTATTTTTAAGATGTTTGTAAGTTAAGGTCAAACCAAATATGATCGAATATCCAAACCTAATTGACAACATCCATTTGATCTCTATGTCTCATCATCTTGATGAGGGATCTCATATGTCAATAAAAGTGTAAACACCAAAATCTAGCCAAGTGGATGACAAGTGGCTAGATTTTGGTGTTTACACTTTTATTGACATATGAGATCCCTCCTCAAGATGATGAGACATAGAGATCAAATGGATGTTGTCAATCAGGTTTGGATATTCGATTATATTTGGTTTGACCTTAAATTGACAAACATCTAAAAAATACCCTTACGAGAAATGAAATGGCTGTAGTATTTCCTCACAAGGGAAGAACTCTTCTCACAATGGGGGTGACATCACGATAAAAATTGATGACCTTGGGATTGAGGTGCAAAGGTTTTAAGGGGTCACTAGGATTGTGAAGTGGCATAGTCAAATCAATGGAGACCATGTGGATGGATGAATAATCTCCATTTGCAGATGGGAGGGACGTGTTAATGATGTGAGGCCCTAAATATTCTAGGTGTGTCTTAGGTTGAAATGAGATAACTGGATTGGACCTATGAGGACCTAGGATGATGGGGTGTTTTAGAGGTGTAAGGTCCTCCCAAGTAGGCTAGCATGGAAAAAAGCCCTATTATAAAGCACATCTAGGTTTATAAGATCAAATTATATTCGCTCATTGTTAGCTCATCGAAGGTGATGAGGACCTAGATATGCAAGCTCGACTTATCCTCATATTTATCGAGTGTCTCACTGACTGGGTCAGGATGCTATTGCATGTAGTGAGGACCAAGGTAAGTGAGGTCTATATCATCCTCATATCTATATGATGCCTCATTGATGAACTTCAGAGGTTGCCGATCGTGGTAAGGATTGAGGCACAATGGTTCTCTCTCCTCTTTGCACTCTTTTGATGTATCATTGTGAGAGTCAAGGAGTTTGATAGAAATAATTTTTACAAGGATATGATCTCTCAATATATGAGGATAGCCTAGGTTAGAATACTCATTCTAATCAATATCCTCACCAAAGCCTAGAGTCAGGCATTTGAGGGAATATACTAGGAGCTCATCTGGCATGCGTATGGAGTACCCTAGTCTAAATTTATCTCTTGGGAGCTGGTAATATGGTAGGAAGGGTGTGCAAAGGCCTTGTTCATATAGGCCTAAAAAATTGCCATGCCAATGGTAACGATAGAAGTGCATCAAGGCAAACTCTAGATTGGACATATATCCTATATTTCCCAAGAATGGTTTGTCATCATGACTTCTCATGGGAAATTGCTCTGTAGGATTATCAAAGCTTCCATAAACAAAATTCATTTATTTGGGGGGACCCCTAAGTGTACAATAGTACCAATGGGTAAATATGGAACACAAGGTCTACCCATGTCCTAAGTGGTCTCGATGAATGGCGTAAATGTAACATTTTGCACCAAGTACTCACCTAGACTAGGGTTGGCCAGGTGGATTATGAATTGTGGTGAAGGAAATTGAGAAGATGGAGGTGAAAGAGGTGTGGTATGAAGTGATTAATTTATTGTAGTAGATAATTTTTCCTCCTCCATGGGGGTTGTAATCTCAGATGTGAATATAGTGGGGATGAATGGTTGGATTTCCTCAATTGGCACTTCCAATTTCTTCTCACTCATTGGGTCGATGATGAAGAAGGGACATTAGATAAAGCCAATGGTGGGAGTTGGGATGGTAGTGATGATGATGTAGATGGATAAAGGTATGAAGGTTATGATTTTGATGAAGTTCCTAGATTTTTGGTAGGGCCATTAGGCTGAATATCCAGGTGTGTGGAAAGTAAGATTAAGTCTTGCAGATTATTGACCAAGTTGACGTATTTAAATGGTTTAGAGTTTGAAGGAACTATATGAACCTATACTCATAGATGTACTTAATACACTAGTGCAGTATGGATGGAACACATTTCATGTTTTAGATCCAGTGTCATTCAAGCAATATATTATATTGCATCACACCTTCTATGACATTGTACAAGATTGAAATTGTTTTTAGTCCAACCTGGATAGGCAGGACTCTGGTGTTTATTGTGGAGCAAAGAGCATCATTGAATGATCTTAAAGTGAATATGGATGTCATGATGTGTGTCAATGGAGACTAATATTATTAAAAATGATCATGGTAATTATATTTATTGAGGAGTTCATGTTGATCAATACCTGCTTATAGGGAATATTGATGATGTACTCAATGATATGCAATTGAGGAATAGGTATATTGGTGGGCATGGGTTTGATCTAGTGATCCTAGAAGGTTATAACATGATATTTGGTATTATTTAAATATGCCCCACAAAATTAGTGAAAGCATTTGGATCTTGGGGTTGTCGCTCAATTGATTTCAAAATCTCCATTAGAGCTTTGCGATGCCTTGGCAATTATTGTATGAGCTCGTAAATCAAAAATTTGGTAGATGTCATGCATAATATTTGCATAAGCCTACTTATAATTATCACCACTAGCTAAGGTGGTGGACCTTGAACTAGGTTTTGGGATGGTAAGGGCTACAACGTAGAGGGGGTATTAATGAGAATTGCAAGTGGTGCAACTTGCTCATATCTAGGATTCCTCGTTATAATGTTAACCATACTAATGAAACCTTGATTAGGTGGGGTCATATGGAATTAATTTACTTGCCTGATTTGGTCATCCTTAAACTCATGGGTGGGCAAGGAATCCTTGAAAATACCCATTTGTTGATTATCAAGAGCAAGAAGATTATCAATTTGTATTTTCTTCTTATCTAGCATATCTTGTACTAAAATTTTTAAAGCATAGCACACTTGAATATCATGACCCCTTTGTCGATGATATGACTAATATTGATCCTCTCTATACCTTTTAGGTTTTGGTTTATTAGGGTTGGGGTTTGTGAATCTTAGGTAAGGTAACGACCTTTGCCTCATGTAGTTGATTTAAGAGGGTTGCCATAGGCTCAAGCAATGGTATATAAGTATGAGGTGGGTGACGTTACCAATTTTGTGCCTGATTAAACTAACTTTGATTGGTGTATTACATAGGAGGGAATTGCACCTAATAGTTAGGCTGTTATAGCACTACTTGATTTTCAGGATGAGGAACACTAAGGACAACCTAATTGATTGAAGCCTATCATTGCTACGAGTTGTTGCTCTAGGGTTTTTATTCCACTCATTTAAAAGTTTGATATTCCCCTCTTGGACTTTGATGTCCTCTATGACTTTAGCTTATGACAAAGCCTCTTTGAATGTTTGATACTATTGCAATTGTAATAGAAGTGAGATTTGCTTTGAGAAACTTTTTGTAAACATTCAGGTTAATTCAGTGTCAGGTAAAGTAAAAGGTAACTTGGACATTATCTTTCTCCACCTATTACCATAATCCATGATTGACTCATCATAAAATTGTTTGAGGTTTGAAAAATTAGTTAAGTTAGCTTTCTTCTTGATGCCAAATGAAAAACATTATAAGAAAGCATTCATGAGTTGGTCAAAATTGAATATGCTATGCCTCGATAGATGATTGTACCATTCTAGGGCTAGGATAGAAAGTGTTATTAGAAAAGTTCTTAATAATAAGGCATAATCTTCTTGCAATTGGAAACACAGGTTCATAAAACCAGTTACATGTTCCCGCACATCCTCATCTCCCTTAAATTTGTCTAGTTTTGGCATTTTGAAATACTTTGGGTAAGGACATGAAACTGATGAGTGGAAGAATTTATTGCACAACTGACATAATGTAGACTTATGATAGCCTATACCTTGCTTCTATAGCAATTTAATATGCTCTGTAAGTACCTTATAAGCCTAAGATGATATTATCTCATCTTATCGTAATGATGCCTATGGAGGAGGAGGTAAAAGGTTTCTATTGGAACAAAGTGGTTGAACCTAATCATCAACCACATATTTATAGAGTAATTTAGGATACCTTTGATCTTGATACTCGGGTTCTTGATCTTCATAGATATCATAGTCTATTTAGAACTCTAACGATTTATGTTGATGTGACCTATGATGATGTGGACGATGATTTTCTGTTGGCCTAGGAGGCAACTCATGACATTGTGTAAATCACCTTTGATTGGTTTGTTGCCTATAAGTACTAGGCGTAGGGACTTCTTCATAAGCTTCCCTATGTAATTAATCTTCACGTAATATTTGCTCATGTGATTTTTCCTCACATAATATTTTCTCGTGCAACCTTTGGTAGTGCACTCTATTTTTTTGCATGATTTCATTCTAGGTGCTCTCAATTCTTTCACAACCTATCCAATCGTAGTTGGTGCAATTACTCTTGTTGATTCATCTTTGGCCTAGGAATATGATATGCCTAATTACCCATGTAGGGCCACCAAGATATTATGTTAATACATAGATATTTGGCTCATTATAAGGGTTAACTTAGAGTAGCTACTCATTTCCTATGATTGAGGGAAGCTAAATTAACCTGATGTTCAAATCTAGGATTGAGCTCCTCGCATTGAGATAAAATAGGAGTATGATGTGTTCATGAAGAACAGTATGTACAAGTTGAAATAGGGTAACCTAGACCTTCATCTTCCTCATCCTCAACAAGAGTGTGAATGGAAGAGGCTACTCTATTAGTATGATTTGGTCCATACTTATCTAAGTGAGAAAACTTCCTGCTTGTCCAAAAATGACCAAGCGATGTAGTTTTCTCATCCAAGCTAGGTAAAGGCATATAATATGGATCATGATCAAATGAATGTATGGATCGAGTGGGTACATAAATTTGTGATACTCCCCTACTATACCCCTCAGTGGGCAGATCATGTCTAGAGGTAGGATAGGATTGATGTTGATCAATAAGATGCTCTATTTGATTAGGTGGAGGATATATAGGTGTTCTACTAGAAGAGGTGCCTTGATGGTTAGATCCTCCCTGTGTGGAGTTAGCCTCATGATGGCTACTAGGATGCCATTCAAGAATGATTAAGTCTTTAAGACTATATCAAAGATGTTATGTATATTGTAAATTTTTTGCATTGTCGACTCATGACTGAGATTGATTATGTGTAGTTACCATTGTATTGATTACCCAAATAAATAATAAAGAAACTCACAATTGGAGTGAAAACTATGGTTTTGATGAATGAAATTTTAGGCGAGAGTCAACCCATAGTGAAGGAGAAAGCATGAATGGAAGAAGTCATTTTTGACTCTCTCAATGAAATTCCTAGAACTCAAGCGATGATAGGGCAAGCCTAGAATGGTTCTACTATTGATCATGGGAATGTTTGAAGCAATGTCAAATGGGGAAAATAACCACCTGACAAAGTGGGAGGCTCTAGAACCCATCAATACCTCCTGTCATATGCAAATCGACTGCAGAATAATCTCACATCGCCCTCGAACGGTTCAAATGATTTCATAGCATAAGGGCTTGATGTGTTGTGCCCTCAAACCCTCATGGAAGGGTATGCATATTGAGATTCCTACTACCTTGTGGGAAAATTTATAGGGGTATGCCTTGATATGGATGCAATTCACTGGTGGGCATCTTCTAAATGGAAAATTTTGGGAAGCATGAGCCTTTCCGTAATGACCAGAGGTTTTTTTATGATTCAACTGAATACTCGGGAGGACGCATAGCGAATTCTATCTCAGGGTTCATGGTTATTTGGAATACGGAGCCTATTTTTTAAGAAATGGTAGCCTAATTTTGATCTTGACTCATAAAACTTAAATTTCACCCCATATGGATCCGAATCCCCAATCTCCTTGCTCACTTTTCCTATGAGGATGCTCTTCGAGGTCTGACTAGGGTGTTTGGGGAATTAGTGGCCATTGATCTAGCCACCCGCACCAGAAATTACCTTACCTAGGCTTGTATCTGTGTCAGTCACAAATCCTTGATCACCTCAATCTCATATATGAGGACTTCAGGTGGAAACAACTGCTTATATTTGAGAACAAGTCGACTTTCTATTTAGAGTACCAGTACCGAGCGCACCTCCCATATCAATGTCCTAGTCATAGAAACCCTAAGACCGACTAGCAGCTAGCGAAATGCTTAGAGCCTATTGCCAACAAGAGGACCAACATTGGCCAAAATCAAATTTTGAAGAAAAAGCAACAGATTCAACTGCCTCCATCTCAATCTCTCCAAAAGGAAAGTACCTTGGTAGACACTGCTAATAAATTTGATTTGCTTAAATATTCTAGAAACAATGAGGACTTTGAGGAAGGTGAAATCCTTGTTATACCGACCCAAACCCCTATCGTCCCCTTCTATTCGAGCCCTACTCCCAATCCTACCCAAAAAAACACCTCCCCCTCCCACTAGGGTCAAGTCCCCAATATTGGTGATTGTCTCTAGAGGCCCGCCTAGAAACCCCTTTGATCGCCTTCTTCCCTAGCCCCGTAACCCCCTAGGATGGGTCCATCCCAATTTCCTCCCCAATTGACTCTAGTGCCTCCTTTTTTGATAGCGAGGAGGCCATCTGGGATTCCCCTAATCATTAGAGCCCCAAACAAACTTGAAGCTATAGAAAATTCCAAGTCGATGTCCAAACAAAATCCTTTGTAGTACATGATGAGTAAGATGTATCATAATACGCGTATTGCAAAGTGGATCATGCTACTGATAAAATTCAATATGGAATCCGTAAGCTAGAATTCCATTAAGGGATAAGTGATATCTGATCAATTAGCTGAGGCACCACTGCCAAAAAGTAGGTTTCTGAGCATAGAGCTTTTGGACGATGCTGTATTCGTCATATATGAAGCTCCTAAACCTGAAGAACTAGAGAAAAATGCTAATATGACTTTATTCTTTGAAGGTTCAAAGTACGAGCAAGAGGGTGGTACAAGAATAATGTTTTTCACGCTGCAAGGAGCTCCTATGCCCTTGTCATTTAAACTAGACTTTTCGTGCACCAACAAAAATATTGAGTATGAAGCCCTACTTTTGGGCCTCCACATAGTCATCGCCATGAATATTAAAATATTAAACATCTTTGATGACTCCTTGCTCATAGTAAATCAAGTTAAGGGGCTCTTCTAGTGTCGATGTCCCGTATTGAAAGCTTACAAGGATCTTGTTGCTATATATCTGGCTAAATTGGAATGGTATGACATCAAGGTAATCCATCGATTGTAAAATAGGTTTGTAGACACCATGGTATCTTTGGGATCCTTAATCCCTCAGAATCCATCTATTTATTTCACTACCATTCATGTTAAAATGATTTCACACCCGACTGCGAAACGTGAAGCCTTTGATAATAGAATGTCAATCAACATGATCAATGTAGAACCAAAAGCCAAATGGTTCTGTAGAGCTAAAGAATTTCTAAAGAAGGCACCATGAGGGTCATTAATCTCTTAGAGTATAATAGGGAGTGGTACCACCATTCACCATAAGGTTGTTTCCTAGTATGCATTTGCAAAAGTAAATACGTAGGGAGAGCAAATCATATTGGAAGTTGAAGCTGAGGCTTATCAAAATTGGATGTCACAAATCCATGACTTCTTGAAGCTTGGTGTAATCCTAGAGGGATTGTCATGTGCCGTGAAATGCACATTTAAATAGAAAGTGGCTAAATATGTATTAATAGGAAAAATCTTGTACCAATGAGGCTACGATGGAGTTCTCCTTCATTGCTTAGAGCCCCAAGAGGCATCATGGGCAATTTCACAAGCTCATGACGGTATGTGTAGTGGCCATTTCAACGACATGGCCATTGCCAAGTGCATCCTTCAAATGGGCTACTATTGGCCCACTATGGATAAGGAGTGCATTGTGTATGTCAAGAAATGCATGAAATGTCAACATCATGCTAATCTTACGCACTTGCCATCGCAGGCCTTACAAACCATCCAAGCGGCTTGGCCATTTGCTTAGTGGGTACTAGATATTATAGGCAATATCTCTTCTCCATAATTAGGTTGGCATACATTTATAATCATGGCTACTGAGTATTTCACAAAGTGGGTGGAAGCAATACCCTTAACAATGAAAACTGGAGCTCATATAACAGATTTTATACTGGAGCATATCATAAGTCGTTTTGGGATTCCATCCAAAATAATATCAAATAATGGAACGCCCTTCAAGAAAAAAACTATGAGAGCTTTGATATCTAAATATAGAATCAAACATAGTTTTGTGACTCCATACTATCCACAAGAAAATGGGCAGGTTGAAGCTTCAAATAAGACAGTGGTGACCATCTTGAAAAAGATGGTCCAAGAAAACCACAAAGACTGGCATATCCAGCTACCCCTTGCATTATGGGCTTACAAGACTAGTATTCGAATGCCCACTGGGGCAATGTTGTTCTCACTAGTATATGGTACTGAGGCCATTATGCCCTTGGAATTGGAAATTCCAATGCTACGCATCGTATTGAAATATTTCATCGATGATGACATCGTGCGACAAGCTCAACTGGATCAACTGATGATGCTTGATGAACGTCATGTGAATGCCTTGAAGCATCTCTGCATTTATCAAGAGTGACTAAAATGAGCTTACAATATCAAATTCCACTAGAGAGAATTTAAATTTGGGGATCTTGTCTTTAAAGAGAACCAACATAACTCTAATTTATCGTCAGATATGGCTATGACCCTATATCATATCTAAAAATATTGGTCTGGGTACCTATCACCTAACATCACAAGGAGGGATTGAAGAGCCTAAACCTCTCAACATCATCCATCTTAAGGCATTTTATGCTTGATAGCATAGTAAAATGCTTCGAGGGTTTTCTTATAAACTGATCGGTCATCCTAAAAGGCTCCAAACACTCTCATAAGTAGTTTGGTCAATCAAAAATCTCCAAAGGCATCTATAAGCCCTTTGGTCAAACCTCAAAAAGCTCCAAAGGCATCTATAAGCCCTTTGGTCAAACCTCAAAAATCTCCAAAGGCATCTATAAGCCCTTTGGTCAAACCCCAAAAAGCTTTGAGGGTTTACTTAAAACCACTCGATCATCCCAAAAGGCTCCAAGGGTTCATAAAATTGCTTGGTCGTGTCAGTCAAAGGCCTCGAGGATTTGTTCAAAACCACCCGGTCATCCTAAAAGGATCCAAGCTCGTCTATGAGTAGTTTGGTCAATCAAAAGGTACCAAGAGTTTATGAAAAATTGCTTGGTCAACCCAAAAGCTCCAAGGATTCTTAAAGATCACTTGGTCATCCCAAAAAGTCCCAAAGGTGCTCATAATTCCTTTGGTCAAACCCAAAAGGTTTCGAGGGTTTGCTTAAAATTGCTTGGTCATCCTAGCTCCAAGGATTTTTTTGAAAAATCGCTTAGTCAATGTAAAGGCTCCAATGGCTTTTCCTCGCTGTTTGGTCACTCCTAAAGGCTCCAGAGGCATGTACTCACAGTTTGGTTAAATATGAGGCTCAAAACTCATAAAAATTATAAAATCAATAAAATCCAAATTTTTTTTTGGTAAAGCATAAAATCCAAAAAAAATTGCATTTGAATTTTGTATTTACACATGCATCCCCTGCATTATTGCATTGCATATAGGAATTCTTCATCCATTGCACTCTGTAGTAGGAGGGATTATGTTTGTCAGTATTACAAATGACACCATGTTTGTGTCTAAATCATGCATCTCTACATTTGTCATAAATCCATTATTCATGTGAGTAATTGTGTTTTTCAACATAACCAATTTTGTTGCTATGGAGAATATACTAGGGTTTTGTGGTCATTCAACCATACCTAGAGGTATTATAAAGACTTGGTAGAAAGCTTGCTTTGCTTTTGTAGCTGAGGTTCAGTTAGTATAGCCCTTAGCATATCAGAACCCTATCACTAATCAACAAATTAAACAATCCTAACAAGGACTAGGAGAAGATGAAAGTTTTGAAGCAGGATTGGATATTCTGAGGCAAAAAGAGTTATTCTTGCTTATCCCTTTGTGCAAATGGTATGGGAAATATTGGCAGTTAGAAAAAGGATAGGTTAGTTCCCTATTCAGAATACCTTGCTTACAATAAAATGAGCAATATCCCAGAGTGATATCCCACATAAATCCTCAAGATTGATACCCTATATCACTATCATAGATCGACTTCCCAGATTGATATCCCATATTGATATCATAAGATCGATATCCTCAATCAATATACTAGAAATAGTTTCCAAAAGTAAATCCCCCAAAGGAAATTTTATGAAGAAAATTATCACATGTAAATGCTAAAAAGTGAAGATTATAAATCAAAGTTTGAGTGGAGATCAAGTGAAGATCAGAAATCCAGTTCGAAGAGAGATCAAATGAATATCCAGAGACAATTCAGAGTCAAAATGGAATCGACTCCCTTGCTTCACCACATATGAGAAAGTATCCTAAAAATTGAAGGATAGAAAGGAACGAGCCTGAATCCATGGAATTATTGGCACTATTGTAGCTTATGTATGATGATATGTCTGATTCACTTGCATTTTGCTTGTGGGCAGACCAATGTTTGAATGTGGAAGAGCTAGCTTCAGGTGTCCTACATTGCCTAGTGGCTTAGTCCAACTAAAATATAAGATTAGGATTGGATAAGACATTTTTGGAGCCCCTATCTTAGAAATGGGCTAAAAGAATCTCGTCTGACATTGGGGAATGCTCATGTCTTATCTTAATATACTCATGTACACACATAAGGATAATGAACAGTTAGGGCCTATCCTAGGAATAGCCTTGCACTTTAGAAGTCTAGTGTGGTTAGTATGAAACTTTTGATAAGTCTACTAGGGTGTTTGAGTCTCATGGAAAACCTCAAAAATATCTCTAATAGCAACAAAATACCAAATATCGCAAACCATATAAAATCATCAATCTACAAAGTATCAAGTCCATGATACATTATTATATAAAGCACAATCAAGATATAGGATAGATACAGGATGGATATTAGAAATAATATTTAGACGACCACTGACTACATTGTGCATATTTTTCAAACTTGCAAAATAAAATAGAATGACACATTATATCATTCGCATCATACAACTACATACCATCGCATTTCATATATGGGTGATTAATTTATCAAATTATTATTATGAGGATTTCTCAATTATATTCATGATTTTTATATATATTTTGTGGTGTCGTCCATTAGATTGATAAACACATATTGCATTTATTCGTTATGTTTTAAGTGATTAAATCATACAGGTTCATTTACACTAGATTACCATCATGTAAATAATGCATTACATACATTACATTAGCATATCGTGACATCATCATAAATTAAATGCATGCAATAAAGAAAAATCAAATATGCATTTAAGTAAACATTGCATCCATATGCATCCACCATACATCGCATATATAAGCATCTAGATCACTACATATCATCATCATCATAAATTAAATAGCTATCTAGTGCATGTCATCCATACATCACATCATATAGCATCACATAAACAAAAAATTAAAAATATATACAAGTACACATAATGAGCCATAAATGATCAAATCATATATATATATATATATATATGTGTGTGTGTGTGTGTGTGTATGTGTATGTCCAAAAGAGTACCAGGAGTACAAAATGACCCTAGGATACAATCATCTAGGTCCTAGACCTTACACCAAAAATGATACATATACAAAAACATAGCCTGGATATGATAGAGCTCTAGCTCTGGCCTACTCTTGAGATGGATCTCTTGCTGCCTCCCTTAGCCCTATGCTCTAGAGCCTGCTCTATAGTAGGATCTAGTTCTTGATGTGTGCCCTGATGAGGGCCCTTTGTGCCACCTAATCCAATGAGGCCTAGCACACAGGATACTAGTATCTTTGTGCAGTGAGATCTATGACTAGAGATCACATAATACTGACCGGTCTTTATGGTTTTAGTATGGGATCTTCCTCCATGTGTGCTAGAGGACCTGTGTGTCCTCTCAGTCCTATGAGTCCATTGACTAGAGCTTGTTGTGGACTACCCCATAGTCCTGGACCTAGTCCGCTGAGACCTCACAACATGTGAATCCTCTGGGACCTCCCCATCTATTAACCTGATGTGACCCTCCAGCTGGTCTATGCGAGCTACCCTAGATGTGTGCCTAGTATTGGCATCTTTCGACTAGTCTTATAAGCATCGAATCTCTAACATTGGGTCATGACCACCTAGTAATAATCATGATGGTGCAGCTAGAGGTCCCATAATATCCTGGGAGGATGAAGGATCTCCCCTCTGTACCCTGAGCAAATCTTGATCAATAATAGCCTCACCCCTCTACACCAGTGCCACATCACGTGCACTAGTGAGATCACGGACCTGAGTCTCTACCGTTGTAGCCCATGTTGTAATACCTATGATCTACTCCTAAGCCTTAGCTAGTTTCCTATTCCTATAATCCAGCTTCACCTTTTGAAGGGCAATATAAGTATCCTGCTACAAATGCTTAGTCTGCAACCTCCCAACCTGACTTTGCAAGTTAACAATATGAACAAGGAGCTACTCTACCTCATTGTTAGGAGGCACCTCACCCTCCTCATATCCTCATCCTCCTTATCAACCTCTACTTGTAGAGCCTCCTCTATAGTGGCCTCTACACCCCATTCACTGTTAGTTCACTAGCGCACCCTGTGCCCATCTAGATCGACATATACCTCTACCTGGTCATCTACCCTACCTAGAGGTCCTGATACCTACAATTGTAGTAGGGAGCACCATGTGTCATATCTCGGGGTGGTCCTAGCCCTATCATCCCTAGACACCTAGAAATTGTCAGCATCATATCCAAATGTTGTAGGTTGAATCCATGATAGGTGCATCTCCAAGACTAGATGCCTATAGACAAAAGGAATATCTGGGATGTCCTGCACTAGGCAAAACTATCATAGGATGCGAGAGTAGAACTAGTACTACCTAAACTCAACCTTACAACTAAGTAACCACCTATATCAGTGAGCCTATCATAGCAACTCGCCTGCCTCTGTCCATTTTGGGCAATCCATGTAGGGACGCCACTCAATGTCATCTGACTCGAGTGCTACAAATAGTGCAATGTAATGATCAACATCACTAGCATGGGTCCTACTCTAGAATCCCTCCTCCTCTCAAGGCCAGCATGTGGTATAGCACTAATGCTGATTGTTGATGGTAGAAATGTGAAGAGGCAACTCTATGGGATGCTCTATCCTAATATGCTACTAGCCCCAGATCTATAGTAGCAAGCTGCAACTAATACTGCAATAGCTCTAGTTGGTGATCTGGTACAAATCTTGATAGAGTTGGCATAGTAGAGTGCTCCCCTAGGATAGGAGTAGTGGCTAAGTAGTGGAGCTTTGAATAACTCTACTGACACTAGCCAGGAGGTTCCAAGGAATCCTCATACTCTAGGAGTCTAGAATAACAATCTGCACCACCAAGTGCATGAAGATCACCTCTCTCATACAGAAGATGCACTGACCCTATCAATATCCAATGTGGACTCCTTCGTGGTCAATCATGCACTGAGCCTCCTAGCTTCGATCATCGATGATCACATCAAAGACAAACCCTTGCTCTGGGAGGAGGAATATATGATGGCCTTGCCATCAATAGGGATCCTAAAGATCCGATACATGTCCTCCAAAGTGACGGTCATCTCACCCATGGGCAGGTGAAAGGTTTTGATCTACGCATTCTAGCATCGGGACAACACAGTAAAATAGGCTTGATCTACCCTAATAGTGGGTATATCTAGAATGTAGTCAAAGCCGAAAACTCCAAACCATGTCTGATCTCCAGGAGTGAGCTGTCTACGAAGAGTATTTAGAAGGTCTGGCTTGCGAGCTCTAGAGGTCAACCTATTCAATAAAATTTTTGTTTAAGATAAAATCTAACTAAAAAATAAGCAAAAATAGATAAAAAAATGACCTTAAAAACGTCAAAAACATTTAAAAACTGATAAAAAGATAAAAACATGTAATAAGGCATTTAGAAAAATAAAAAAAATCAATTAGGCAAGTCAGAATTGCATTAAATAAAATTAATTGCCTATTAAACCTTAGAAAATTTAAAAATTTGATAATTTTTTTCTAAAATCCGTGAACCACTGGTCAACCCTGCGGTCCACATGCGGTTAAAATTTGACCGTTGTAGTTTGAATGCGAACCGTAGTTGATAGTTGCGATCCCCAATATGAAAATTGGAAACCGTAGCTGCCAGCTAAGTTCTAGGAAGGATACCCATTTTGGGTCACTTTCTAGCCTCGCTGGCCAAAAAAAAATAAAAAAACTAATCTAACCTAATCTACTGTGGGGTTAATTACCAACTATTTAATGAAATTGATTTATCGCATTACTTAATGTAGTTCATTCTAAATTAGTATTGATTATGAGGAATCAATTTTGAGTTACCTTATGCGCTCCACGACCTCCGCTAGTCGATGGCTGTCCAAGATCCGCCATCGGGGTATAGGTGTGAGGTATGGTTGAGTTTTAGGTAGCGTTCCGGATTAGGGATGTCTTCTACCTATCATAGCTCTCACAAATGTAGTTGCTTTCAAGGAAAAAATGAAAAATTCAAATGGTAAAGGCTACTTATAGGTCCTCATAATTTTGGCAGACCACAAATGACACCTATGGTCCCAAAATTAGGGTTTTTTACCCACAGGTCCGACCTACGATTCCTAAAATTTGAAAGCTTCAACTACAGGCTATAATTGTGGTTCACAACTAGCATTAAATGCACTCAAACTTGACTGTGGAAAGGTCTAAAATGATAAATTAATGACTCCTAATTGATCAAATTTCAAAAAGAGCAATCAATATTGCAATTTTGGTGATGTTCAAAGCACCAGGATCAATCAATAAATCAAAATTAACAAAAAAATCAAATAATTTAAAACCAAATGCACCTCGTATTTAGTAATTTACCATATACACTTGGTAGTTGTAGCGACTTGCGATCAATGCAATCCAACAAGATGAGTAAATTACCATAAGGACATTTGGGGCAAAATTTTTCATCATTGATCTAATATGCTTCTTTTCAATCCCTAAGAAGGCCTTCGAGGCCGGACTGCTCCATGAGAATGAGGCGTTTCATGTCATTTATCCTATGACATATTTTTAGCAAATCATCGATAACTTGATTCAACACAAATCTAATTGGACTTGTATCATTTTGATTTCCTAATATGGCTATTGTAGCCTGACTGATCCATGGGATAGAAATGTGCAAATACTATTAACATTTGCAATCAAAAGCTAAACTAGGCCTAGCCAAGGCATTAAAATGCTCAAATTTATTTATTTTTAGATCATTCATTATGGTCAAGCGACTTTGTCGCTTAAATAATTATCATTACCTTCATCAACTCATCACTTGAGGGGGTATTCATAATATTAAATCATAATCAAAGTGAATAGAAGATCCCTAAAATAGTAGATCCCTTGATCTTGTCAAAATTGTGTTCATCCTTACGAATCATTGTCAACAATTATCATAAGCTTACCCCTTTGCTTGGGGAAAATAGAAAATATGATAATTAGTTTATAACTCTCATCCTTTTGGTTATATAGGCCTAACTCCTATTGTAGTCCCAAAGCTACTCGAATGTCTGATGACAAGTGCAAACTCTTTCAAGTTTAAGTCTCCAAAGAGTTGGAAGCAATGATTCCAGGATGCACATCATTTTGCAGGACTTGGGGCATCTAATGTTGATTTGACTAATGATAATCATAGAACCTTTAGAATCATTTTAAGAGGTCTATTTTTGCTTAGCATTGTTCAATCTCACAACACATCTCAAAAGGGGCATCTGTAGACACCTAAAATGCGTCATGTCTATGGTGACTACTCATATGGACATGCTACAAGACCATATGGAAGATCTTGGACAAACTCTAAGATAGAGCAGTGGTTCTAACCACTCAATTTGGGCTCCTTGGCCTAATCAGTTTGAACCATAGCCCAGAACTATGGTCTACAGTCTGAACCATGACCGAGACCTACGGTTTATAGTTTGGACTGCAATTGTAACCTATAGTCTTAACTGAAGTTCAGTTGGCCTTCATCCGAGCAAAATGGGTTTGAGAAGCCATTTGTTCTAGAAGAAGGTGGTTAGAGGATGGAAGATTTCAATCCAATTGTCCTAACCACACCTTCTTGATATTGGCTTCTCCATGAAGCCACCCCTAGCCTTGGGAAATCTTATAAGCACCCTCTCAAAAATAGGGTAAAATATACAAAGCATATAGAGCATTTTGATAATGAAGCGTTGTTAAAATATTGAGAGAGAGTGTATTTGGATATCAAAGCAGTGAAGCATTGTCAAATTTTGGACTCACTTGAGTGCATTGATAGAGCCTTGTTGCCATCACCATTGTCAATTTGTCAAGCATCATGATGAATTAGGCCATGGATTCCCTAAGGACCTAGGAGAGCCAAGAAACGCTAATTCGGGCAAATGGAGGCCCTATTCAATGATTCAACCACCAAACCTGTTAGAGGACACCGAAGGTGACCCTTGAACATCAATTGGACAAGGAGGTCAAGCCCACAACCTTTGAATTTTGAGAGTAAATAACATGGTTGCTCATAACGACTTTTAGCCGTGGTTTACAATGCAAACCGCCCATCAGAGCTGTGGTTTGCAACAGAGGTTACTTTTCCTTACTTTTTATTTTCCAATAGATTTATATAGGATAGATTAATCATTTTATTGCATAGATTAAAGACTTTGACTGACCGGGTTAAATATTTGATTAGTTTATTTCCATATTGGCAAGTAGGACTTAATTAGATTCTTTTTATGCTTTAATGCTTCATTTTGTATAATGTATGTCATAGATTGATAGTTGTATTTCTTGTTCATATATTTCCATCAATCTTGATAGGATTTGCATATGTTTAGCATAGTTTATGCACTTTCTTGATTTTATGTCATTATGCTATTCTCATGTCATTTGTCTTTAAAGGGCCTCATCATGAGAGGCTTCCTATGCTTTTGACATTCTTGTGTTGTTTCTTGATCACAGGAAACAAGTTTTAAAGGATCTACAACCATCCATTTCCTTCCTCAATGTGAAGAAGACGGTCTACTCCACCCTAGAGCAGTTCGTGTCACCCTAAAGGCTACTTTGAAATCACACCTACCCTTGAGAGGGAAAAAAATACATCCTATTGTGACAATTGTATCAAGATGATTATATCTAAGAGGGATGTACTTGTAATTTGAGTTTGGCATCAAAATATAATGGAATAAAGTATCTTTTATTGATCATTCCGTTGTCAATTTCTTGTTCTTGTATGCATTTTGTATTGTTTTTCAATTATTGCAATAAGATACATTAGGTGTGAGCCTTTTTGGTGGTTATAGGTTGATGGTACCCTAATCTAATATATATCTTAGATAAAATATTTGCCTCTCTTATTTAGTCAAATATATTATCTATCCTTGAGTAAGGATATGTATTCTTAATTGTGGCTTTATTTAGCATTTGATAATCAATTCAAAGTTGTATAGTCCCATTGTTCTTCTTCACAAAAATCACTACATAAACCCAAGGAAACTTTATGGGTTGAATTAATCCATTTTAATTCAAAAATATTATTTGTGGTAATTTTGTATGAAACCTTTTGACTATGGTTCTTCTCTAGGTAAAATATCAATAAAAAAACTTTTTTTAGGAGGTAGTCCTAGAAGTTCTTCTAAAAGCATATTAATATACTTCTAGGAAAGGATAATACTAAACTATGGGAGTTATTATCTCATCCACTAATATATTTAAATTGCATAAAGAAGACATCCCTAAGGTTAATACTTATTTAATTGCATGGCATATATTTATTGTAAGTAAACAAGTTTTTATTCTCCCTAAATGATGGTATTGTATCCCTCATCATCTAAACATTCCACTATTTTATCAAAATATTTGAACTTGGTCCTATGTTGCGAAACATAATTGATACCTATGAGAATACCATAGGATCCAAGGTTTATCACATATAGGGTTACCTCCATGGTAAAGCTAGGAAGTCTCAACTCAATTATGAAGATGTATTCTTCTACCATTTTCTCTACCTAGTTCCTATACTAGACATTCCAACTTTTAGACATGAATTTAACTCTTCTATTAACTTTTGATTAAATGTGTAGGGATATGAAATTATAAATTGCTCTATTATAAATTTATATTGCTATATAAACACTATAGAGCATACCTAAAGTATGAATCGATGCACTTTGATACTTGTTTGTTATCTATTATGCATGGATATTTTGATCTAGAGGGTAGATAGGTAGTTCAACACTTATTCTATTATTTCTTTAATGGTATTTATTGGCATAATGATCCCCTCCATAGTTAAAACATCTATATTTGGGCCTCTTTCTACCATTATTTTTTCAATATCTATGCTCCTAAGGCATGCTATACTAATTTTGTTGTGTGGTGGGACTATTTTTTCTTTTCTATCTTTACCTTATTTTTGTTGCTAGGGATTACCTTTTAGAAATTTATTTTTAAAGAGTAAAGTGGGTTTTTTTTTGATGACTCATTTTGTGTTTTTCCATTAAATCCTTCCATGGATCATATTCCTTGTTCTTACTTGATGGTCTTATCAAATAATTCTACATATTTAATGGACTATGTAAATCCACATCATACCCTATCTAATGGTTTAAACCCAATTATGGTCTTTCAAAATCTAATTTTTTCATCTGGTTATTTTTTTTTTGGTAATTGAAAGTTCTATTATCAGGGTTTTGGCTGGGTCCCAGTCCCAGATTTACAAAAACCTTGTGAAAGGGAGTCGGACATAGTTGTCGTAGAATTCATTAGAGAGGAAAGAAACCATAACAGAATGAAGAAGTCCCTCGCAGGGGACAACCGATAGAAACCCACACAGGGGACAAGACACTGAGAGACTCTGGAAACTTACCCACGCAGGGGTGGTCAAACCCAATCCACCACAAAAACAACTCAAAAACATACAGTCCATGAGGAACCAGGCTACAAAAAACTTCAGACAGGAGAACAAACCAGCAGCCACACCAAAAAATCTCACCCCTATGGATCAGTTTCCAGGGAGAGCTCCTTCCCGCTGTCAGAGATCTCCTCCAGGTAACGCTTGAGGGCCACACTGGTACTTTCGAACACCGTGATGAAGCACTTGATGAACATCCTCACCATACGACTGGAGGTGTCTGGGTTGGGGTCAGAATTCTTGTTGTTGTCATCAGGGACGTCCATAGGGGATATCTGGCTTGACTGGGAGGTGGGAAGGATAAACCCGAAGAACCTGCTAGGAGGGGAATAATTGGAGCAGGCACAAAAAAAAGGGCTCACGTGCCAACAAGAGGAAGACGCCTTGCTGGAGCGACGATGCTTAGGTTCGAGAGCAGACCTGAAAATAGAAACCATAGAATTAGCAAGGTTGGGGGGACTCGTACCTGACCTGTCTATCATTGTCCACCACATGGGAGACACCTGGCGGGTTCTCATGGTGCCACACCGACAGGGGAGATTGAGTCAAACCCAAATTGGCCAGCTTGTCAGCAAGTTGATTGGCTTCGCAGTAAACATGGGCCGTAGACACGTACACCTGCTGGTCGATGAGCATCTTGCTTTCCTGAATCAAAACGTGAATGTTCCAAGGGGGGATTTTGTCAGTATTAATGTATCGGATGATGTTTAAAGAATATCCTTCAATAAGGAGACGAATCCGAGAATATTTGATCAAATGAAGGCTGCGCCACAATGCCCATGCCTCAGCAACGTTGTTGGTTTGATGATCCAGCTTCTCCGCAAAGGCGAGGACAATCACCCCTTTATGATTTCTGAAGACTCCGCCAGCTCTGGATAAACCCGGATTCCCTTTAGAAGCACCATCAAAATTTAACTTTAGAAATCCCATAGGGGGAGGACTCCAGTGGGCTAGCTGTCTAGGATGGGGGGAGGATGGGGGTTGTTCGGAATGGGAATGTGAAGGGATTGGAGAAGCTCTCGATCAACCTTATCTATGGGGGACGGAGACCATTGGAGGAGCTAGAAATTTTTAGAAGCATAAGAGATGGCTCTATTTGCAGTGGAAATGGCATCGAGGTGAGAAGTGGTGAAGACTATATGATTGCACTTGAGCCAAATCTACCATAAGATGTGGTGGAGGCAGATCCTCCAAAGGAAAGCAATATTCAGGTTTCTAAAAGGGGTGGGCCACTGGGTAAAAAGATCTTGGAGGGAACAGGGTGGAGCCCACTGGATTTGGAAAGGTATAGCATGTGGTTTAAGCTCTCACTGGTGAAGCTACACTCCACAAGAATGTGGTTGACCGTATCTGCATTAGACAAACATAGGTGATACCTGTTAGGCATAGGAATGCCCTTTCTCATGAGGTTGTCAGTAGTAAGAATTTTGTTCTGAATAGCTGTCCATGAGAAGAATCCGACTTTAGGGATGAGACGCTTGACCCAAATCAAACTGGAAGGAAAGGAAGAAACTTTGGGTTCTATCAGAAGGGAATGGGCCGATATAACTGAGAAATATCCATTATCAGTTCCAGACCAGACAGAGATTTTTGGAGTATCAGTTATGGGGATGATGGTGGTCCTGAGAAGCTGGGAAAAAGATGTAGTGGCTTGCCCTTGCTGGGAAATAGTGCTATCATAGGGAATGGTTTTCCACTTCCAGTGGTCATCATAGTAGTTTTTGACCCACGGTCCCCAACTCCTTTCCAGGAGGGGCCAGAGAATGGACAACTCTGGACTTGCTACGAGGGGTTCTTCTGTTAGCCACACATCATCCCAAAAGTTTATCTCAGATCCCATTCCAAGATGCCATCGATATCATTTGGAAATGAGGCATTTGGATTGTATCATCGCCTTCCAGAAGGCAGATCCAAAGGATGGTAGGTTATCATCTCTGAAGGATGAATGATGATAGTATTTGCTTTGGACGATGAACACCCTGCCTGCTTTGGTGTTGGTGAATAGTTTCCATGCTTGCTTGGCTAAAAGGGCAAGATTCATGTTCGCAGATCTTCTGAAGCTGAGCCCTCCCTAGGATTTTTGTTGGCAAATAGAGTCCCAACTAACAAGATGAAACTTAATTTTGTCTTCAGGGCTTGACCATAGAATTTTTTTTTGAATCTGCTCGATCTTAGCATGGACAGATGAAGGAGCCTTGAAAATGGACATGAAATAGACCAGGATGCTCTGGAGAACTGCCATGGTGAGAGTTGCCTTAGCTTCCTAGGAGAGAAGTGCACCTTTCCATCCAGCAAGTTTTATTTTGAATCTGTCAATGATGTTGTCCCACATAGATTCTTTCGGGCTTTTGATAAATAGGGGAAGGCCCAAGTAAGAGGTGGGGAGGGTGGAGACTCTGCATTGGAGGATGCGGGCAATCTTGCGTTGTTGACTGCCAGGAGTGTTGAGGAAGAAACACTGACTTTTATTTTTTCATCTAGTTATTACTATTGGATATACTTTAGGATTTTTATGAAGGTTTTCCAATAATGTATTACCATAAAATTTTCTTTATTGAAATTTTGAAACTCTATCTTTTTTTGGTCAAAATATTTCTCAAACAACCACATTTTCCTAAATAATATGGTGATTTATTCCTATGTTGCACATTCAAATTTTAGTCTTTTTGTTTTCAAGTTATTCCACCATGACATAATTTTGCTAATGAACTAGTGTGCCACCCATACTACCTTGGTTTATGTTATAAAATACATGAAGTCAAAATAGTTGATCATTTTAATGAGCCAATATTCTACTCTATCTATGATGATTTTCCTATCATACATTAGATGAGCAATCTTATTAATATATTTGGACAATTCCATTTTAAACTAAGACTTGTTGGGTGTTTGATGTTCATCATGGTATTCTTATACTTGGGTATATGCCTATTTATCAACCCTATAAATTTGGTCTCCTAAGGATCTTATAGTCTTGAAATAATAATTTCCTTTTGTTTGGACCTCCTAGACTTGTATTTTTTAGTGCAATAATTATATACCACATATCATGCACTAGATTCAATAATTGATCTATTGCATAATTTTCTTGATTAGTTTTGAATGATGGATTTATTTTATCCATATTCTTAAACACATGGAGAAAACCATTTGGTTGAAATTTTGGAATTGGGCTTTGATACCATATGTAACATGATTTATTATAAATCCATCTCAAAATAACATATATATAAAATATAATTGTTCTCATTTATTTTATGATAAAATATTTTATACATTATCAAATATAAACTTACACTAAGGTATATTCATATCACTTCTCTCTTTCCAAATAAGTGATAATATTCCTTAAAACCTTAAGATACCCTCTCATGCTAGGATCAAGTTTATAAATATGTTCTCTATGGTCATAATGACCCTTAGATACCATTGGTGGTTTAATTATGATTGCCTACATTTAGTTTCTTTCTTCTAAATAAAGATTTTTAATTTCAACTATTGATGGATTTCATCCATTATATTATATCAAAAAATAGTTTCCAAGTGATTATTCCTTTAGTATAAGGATTCCCTTGCAAGTTTACCCAAAAAAATTATTTATATGGTGTATTTGGTTTTGCATCAAGTACTTGTTATATCATTTTTTAGATTCATGAATAAGTTACGTTCACTTTATAACAATGAGATTCAACATGATCAACTTATTTACAAACTACATCACAATATAAGATGGAGATATGTTCAATCTATCTCCATACAAAGTGGACACTCAGTGTAAACTAATGCACCATAATTTAGTTTTCTTGAACTTTGTGTTCATTATCAGAGTATATTAACAATAGTTTCGACCATTTCGTAAATATAGTACAATTGTTCAAGAATAGGTATATTAACAATAATTTGGATCATTTTCTAAATGGAGAATATTTATTGAAGAATAATATTGTTAACAATAGTTTATATCATTTTCCAAATAGAGTATATCTTGTACAATAACAAGGTTATTAACAATAGTTTGAATACTTTTCTAAATAGAGTGCATATATTAAAGAGAAGGTTTGATAGCACCATGTGTAGAATATAATAAAACAAAAATACTCACTAAATATCATAACTAATATCTTTGATAAATTTTTTGGCATTTTATTTTAGATTATTTTCTAGGAGTAAATCAAGTACAATATGTATTAAACACTATGGATGCAAATAGAGTTGGTTTATAAATATGTGGTATAATTACTAAATTATGATTCACTATATTCTAAATAAAATTATGATACCTATACTATCATTACAATGCTTATGAATTCATTTCATGCTATAGTACAACAAATATATTATAGAGTATATTATTTTGATTATAATTACAATATAAAAGCTAGGTACAATCAACATAGTATTTTGAATTTATGAATATCCACTCATAACTGGATCTAGATTCTAGTGCAAATATTAATCTATACTTGGGCTACCATATTTCTTGTTGTCCATAATATCATCAATAATCATTTTTTAACATGATTCAAGACTCTCCAACCCTCCTAAATCAATAAAATAGTCCATAATAGAGTCCTTTTAGCTTCACATCTCAAAAATATATTGTAACTTCTATTATTGCTACAAAAATAACAAAATCATCAATATTCCAACCAAATTAGAACTTACAAGATGGATGTAGCAACCAAGAAAATACTAATATTTCCTAACATAGTACTTGTAACTTAGAAAATATAAGGCAACAAGCGGTTGTGTATGGTCAAATGGAAACACCTCCTATGGTGTTAACTCAATACATAGGTAGAACAATCCAACCATTCATCCACATCCTATCAAATCAAGGGTATCAAGGTTTTACTAATCCTCTTCATCAACTTATTCTATAGATTCCACCAAACCCAAACATATTCTTAGGTGGAAAAAAATAGTTTATATCCAATTTCTAACCTACTAAAAAATCACTCAAACATAGCATAATCCATACATACAATTAGGAATCAAAACACACCACCTTTTATAAGAGGATATCTTGATCCATATCTTTATATTCTGCCTTTCAATGTATAAATTCACCAAGAGTTCTATGGAGGTAAAAATATTTAGGTACTACCTAATCTGCCTCTTCCATATAATCCTCATCTATTTAATCTAGCTATGCATGATTTCATTAAAGCTAAACCATAACCAATAATAAATACAACAACACCAATAATTAGTACCTTTAATTCAATTACCACAAAGGCATGTTATTCCTACTTAAGAATAAAACGTTAATCATTCCTAATTTCCATATGTTTATCCTTCATAAAATCATCAAGCATAGGTGCCTCATAGATCTTAAGAATAATTTCATAGCTAGACATATCAAGGATATTTGAACTTGATGGTTTATTCCTATATACTAGCATCTACAATGAAGGAATTATCAACTTTTGATAATAATAGGAATAAAATTACCTTAGATCATCTAAATGAGTTCTTGACCCTAAAATTAATACATAGGATATAGGAGGAGGATATAATGGTTATATTTTTTATTCTATAATAAATACTTATTGTAGATCGTACAATCATACAAACCTAGTAAAAATTACATGTATGTGCGGGTGAAAAATAGATATATTAAGGTGGAATTCTTGGTTGCAATATTTCGAAGGACATTCAGATTACCTAACGAAGGATATCCTATTTTGAAAAATATGGTGGAGCAAATTGAGACCCATAGGTTAATTACTATACTCACAAATATTAAGTCTTTGGTAGTATTGGTGCTGGTAGTCGTGGAATCAAGCAGATCCAATTGAATATAGATAAAATTACCTCTACAATGAATGTAGTGATGGATCACTTATTAAGAAAAACATGATCTTCTGAGATGTTGATCTGGATGGCATAATATGTGGAGCGCATCACCTACAAGGTTAAGTATGATTAAAGAACCTATTTGGAATAAATAATTTGGGTGCCATTGGCTAGAAGGACAAATATCTTTGTTCATGCTATTTCCCTTATGTTGGATGCAGTTTCCCAAATAGGCATTTACTTTCCAGGATTGACATTGCCTTAGAAATTACCACCAGATAAACCTACCATATTGAGATGGGTGAAGAATGTGCCTCTTCAAAAAGTAACTCTAGAGAAATCTTGATTAAATAAGGAAATAAGGAAACCAGAACCTACCAAGACTGAATAGAAGGATAGTTCATTAGATGAGGAAGTTCATCCTTGAAGGAAGCAACAAAGACAACTGGAACCTAACTTGGAGTAGTAGGCACTTGAATAACAACTACAATATTAGCCATTATCTCAAGAAGAGGAGGAAGTAGCACCAACATCCAATCCAGTGCATATTAGGATACGTAGGAAGTGGGAGAGATAAATGATGGAAAATATTCTTGTGTATAAGGAGTAACCTGAGCATATGCCAAATAATCTAGGTGAGATGCACTTGGATTTGGAGGATTTGGATATTATGAATATCGGTGTGCTAGGTGGAACAAGACATATAGGAGAAGTGATGGGATCTTCTGTCCTGCTTCAGAATGTTGATTTTGATTTTTTAGATTCATATAAATTTTGGTGAGAAAGAACAATGATACCACCAAAAATGAAAGCAAAAGTAATGATCGCATCTCCACCAAATTTTGTTAAGAAAAAGAAGAATCCTTAGATAAATATAGTGATGCAAGGAGGCAACAATAATCTAGAGTAGGAGAATACATAGCCATCATAAGAATGGTTTGACACAATTTTGATAGTTGTAGTACATATGGAAGTGCACTCAAATCCACAGGTTGAAGGGTTGGTAGAAATCTAGCAGGAAGACTTGTCTAACCCATGAGAGAAAGTATAGGCACCCGTGGTAAAGTAGCAACTGCTTAAGAAGATCATCAATGTGGAAGATGCTAGACCATATGAAGAATAAGAGGTAGATAAGACTATAGCTCACATGTCGCTACAAGAAGGGAATGCAATGGATATAATAAAAGAGATTGGAGGAAGTTTAGTTCCACAGGAGGAATAGGAAGAGCAAAATCCATCATAGGAAATTTATGCAAGGATTTGTATAATATTTTTGCTTGAAGTGCTTTATTTTAGTATTCCAGGGGATGATGATGAAAATACAGATGGATAGGTGGGGCACTTCTTCCAATGAGTTAATGAGATGTTCGCTAGTACCAGGTTGCAGTTTGTTGTTGGTGGTGTTGGAAAACTAAAGTAGTGGAGGGAGAAACCTTCATTGAATTGGAGAAGATCATGATGTGGGTGTGTAGTGAAGAATGCACAAGATAGATAGCTTGGATTCATGCACAACATATATGGTAACTACTAAGGGGAGAGGTAACAAAAATATTGGGAATTGCAGATTCATTGGATGGAGTGAGGACCAATTACAGGGCATATCCACAAGTATATTTGGATCGAGAAATGTGTTAAAGGTATCCATTGAATACACTAGATACAAAATTTTGAAGGGCACATTCAAAATTAGTCTTCACCCTACAAAAATTGAATTTCTTGATGCATTGGATTGAGTGGCTAAGCTTGGGCCTTGAAATATTTTATCAGGCCAAGGAAGTAAAAAAGGAAGAAGTAGAGACTACTCAAAAAGAAATAGAGGAGATTGAAGAAGAATTAGAATGTAGTAATATTGAGGCCAATTAAAGGTTGAAAAATATAGAATTTGAATGGAATAACATTAATATTGCTTATGAGGACAAGCTACTCTCATAGGAATAGGAAAAGTGACTTGTGATCCAACAAGCAAAAGAGCACATGAAGTAGTTGGAAGGACAACTGGTAACCCATAGTTGACCAAATCGGAGGATTAGTTGAAGGGAACTGAGGAACAACTATAATAGAAATATTATAAAATTGAGGAGATGGCAACAAAAGCCAAGCACTATAATAATATGATCATGGAAGCTCAAATTCGGGCTAAGGATGAGTATATTTTAGCTTGTGAAGTTGACATACATCAAAATATTTAGGTCATCACAGAGAAGAATCAAGAATGAGGAGCTAGTCATAGCAGCTCAAACGAAAGCAACATTTATAGAGAAAATACATAAGGAAGAATTAGAGTGAGAGAAGGAATTAGTTCAACTCTTGGCTACCATGAAAGAGAAGGCCAAAAAATATGAGTTGAAGGCTTTGGAGCTCAACAACTACACAACCAGATTGCAAGATGAATGTGTCTCTCTCTATCTTTAGCTTTATGATTTTCTACAAAATTCATTCACCAAGACTAGAAATGCTGAGTTGGTGAGGAGACCACTTGATGTAAATGGGAGGGCAGATGTAGGCAGTAAATCCACCTTCCAAAAGAAGTGAAAATAGGATTTGAATAGTTTTGGTAGTTTGATAATTTTTCTAACTATACTATTTGTCAAAACATACATAGGTAGGGTTTTATCTAATTGTACAAATGAGAAGTTATAAAATGTACAAGTGGGTGTAATTGTACAAAGTTCTAAATGTGCAATTAGAATTTAAGTGAAATTAGATGAAATGTGCATTTAAGGTTAATTTGATAATAATAAAATTAGACTTAGGAAGACCTTAATGCAAGTTGATTTTTTATGGGGATGGTAGTTTTAAATGGTGGTTGTCTTAGGAATCACTTTGGAACGGCCTTGGAAAGCATTATAAGGACCCTCCATTCAATTTTGATGGTTGTTCATTGATAGTTCATTAAGGTGGTTCATTCAATTTGTTCAGGATAGTTGTTGTTGTTCATGCTTGAGAGAAGATTACTCATTGTTGATAGAATATGTTCATTATTATTTGATGCTAATGAATATACTTTTCCAAATAGAGTATATCTTGTACAAGAACAAGGTTATTAACAATAGTTTGAATGCTTTTCTAAATAGAGTGCATATATTAAAGATAAGGTTTGATAACACCATGTTTTTTTTTGGTAAATAAAAGTATTCATTAGTTACCAGGTTTTGCAGGTTAACCCAAAACCTATTACAATATCCAGCCTTCTGCTGAGATTGTAGATCCTAGTCATCCTTGAAACTTTCTTACCAGAACTTGTGTTGAATCCCATACAACACCTTACTAACAAGGCACACCCATACCTAAAAATAACTGTAAACATTACTTACATTGACAAGAAATTGAAGTTTGGAACTTTGCACTTGTGAAACCTGTTGCTTGCCCATTTCCTATTCTCTGTCGAAATCCTCCAAGGCTTACACCATGTTACCTTCATTTCCAATTTGGTATGATTTAGAGGGAAACCCCATAGTTATTACCAGCTCCATGGGGAAAGAACACTCATTCATATTTCTCCTTAACGGGTAGGTTTCTTTTCATGACTAATAATGTTTTCCACTTGATAACACCATGTGGAGAATATAATGAAACAAAAATATTCACTAAATATCATAACTAATATATTTGATAAAAATTTTGGCATTTTATTTTAGATCATTTTCTAGGAGTAAATCAAGTACAATATGTATTAAAAACTATGGATGCAAATAGAGTTGGTTTATAAATATGTGGTATAATTTCTAAATTATGAGTCACTATATTCTAAATAAAATTATGATACCTATACTATCATTACAATGCTTATGAAGTCATTTCATGCTATAGTACAACAAATATATTATAGAGTATATTATTTTGATTATAATTACAATATAAAAGCTAGGTACAATCAACATAGTATTTTGAATTTATGAATATCCACTCACAACTGGATCTAGATTCTAGTGCAAAGATTAATCTATACTTGGGCTACCATCTTTCTTGTTGTCCATAATATCATCAATAATCATTTTTTAACATGATTCAAGACTCCAACCCTCCTAAATCAAGAAAATAGTCCATAATAGAGTCCTTTTAGCTCCGTATCTCAAAAATATATTGTAACTTCTATTATTACTACACAAATAACAAAATCATCAATATTCCAACCAAATTAGAACTTACAAGATGGATGTAGCAACCAAGAAAATACTAATATTTCCTAACATAGTACTTGTAACTTAGAAAATATAAGGCAACAAGTGGTCTTGTATGGTCAAATGGAAACACCTCCTATGGTGTTAACTCAATACATATGTAGAACAACCCAAACTTCACCCACACCCTATCAAATCAAGGGTATCAAGGTTTTACTAATCCTCTTCATCAACTTATTCTATAGATTCCACCAAACCCAAACATATTCTTAGGTGGAAAAAACTAGTTTAAACGCAATTTATAACCTAATAAAAAATCACTCAAGCATAGAATAATCCATAGATACAATTAGGGATCAAAACACAACACCTTTTATAAGAGGATATCTTGATCCATATCTTTATATTTTTCCTTTCAATGTATAAATTCACCAAGAGTTCTATGGAGGTAAAAATATTTAGGTGCCACTTAATCCACCTCTTCCATATAATCCTCATCTATTTAATCTAGCTATGCATGATTTAATTAAAGCTAAATCATAACCAATAATAAATACAACAACACCAACAATTAGTACCTTTAATTCAATTACCACAAAGGAATGTTATTCCTCCATAAGAATAAAAGTTTTATCATCCCTAATTTCCATACGGTTATCCTTCATAAAATCATCAAGCATAAGTGCCTGATAGATCTTAACAATAATTTCCTAGCTAGACATATCAAGGATATTTGAACTTGATGGTTTATTCATATATAATAGCATCTACTATGAAGGAATTATCAACTTTTGATACTAATAGGAATAAAATTACCTTAGATCATATAAATGAGTTCTCGACCCTAACATTAATACATAGGATATAGGAGGAGGATATAATGGTTAGATTGTCTATCTACTCAATAACAGATAAACCTATTATCTCATACCAAATCCTACCTAAAAACTCTATAATCAATTGGATCTCCATAATTGAACCATTTATGAATAGGTTTAATAGCCCCAATAATGGATATTTATCTCTTCTTAGTTAAATGTTATGCAAAGACACCCCAAGGATAGTATCCATGATTATAACACTAGATTAATGATAACATTGCACCTAATTTCACCAAATATTAGGCCTTCTAATATACAAGCTTTACCCTATTACACCAAAGGTCTACAATATAATATACCTTAATGGTTTGTAATGTCAACCTATATGCCTTGTCTAGAGATTTTGAAGAGGTTTCTCAAGTTAAAGATGTGTTGATTTAAGTAGGGAAACTATCATCTACTCCACCCATGACCAGTGCCACATATGCGAATCCTAATTCATCCATACCAAGAACCTTGTCTAGTATCAACCGTATTCTCAGTGTTAAAGTTAATCCTCCATCAATACAACCTAATGAATCCACCTATATTTAGGTCAATTATACTTGTATTTTAACACACCTACACAAAGTACATAATATACTATTGTATTTCTCAATTATTAACATTACGCACCCCTTCAAAAATTAAGGATGATACTAAAGCCACTCTAGAGAAACATAAATTTGATATAAAATATATTCTAAATGTGGCAAAGACCATGGTAAATCAAAATAATATAGAAAGAAGGAAAAGATGATAGAATAGTGGATGGAAGCAACAACAAACATGATAGCCTAGAAAAACTCCCTAATCACCAAGGATGAGGTGCCATGGTAAAATGTTGGTCAAGGTGCTAATCAAGTGAAAAATAATATGGTAAATACCAATGTATATATGAATACATTATGGTGTCTCATATGTGGTGTTAGACATAATCCACTAGACTATGTTGTGGAAAAAACAAATGCTCAAACTTTGATATATAATCAACAATACAAGGCATAACAATAAAATATGATGGACTAAGTGGAAATTCCTCCTACACTAGTATATGAACAAAACATAAACCAAAATCCAAATATAGTAGCCTCATAAGGAATTTTTCAACAATGGGTCACAATCTTGTCCAACCTAGGAAATGAAATTTTGACAAACTTTGGTGATTGTAATGATGAAGGTAAGGAAACCCTTGAAGAATAGGAAATCATGGTTAATCGTCAAAAGGGGGTTACTATGAGGAGTAAAATAAAATCAATGGAAGAGAATCTTAAGCCCTCAAATGACCAAATTGGTGACCTCCCTACAAATCAATGAAAAGGATCCAATAACTATAAATCAAGAGGTAAAATCTAAATAGAGACAAGAAACCAACCAATAGAGTAATATAGTATTGAAGAAACCAACCAATGTCATAGCATTGACTAGTAAAGAATCCTCAAGGTTTGAGCAAACATGGGTCATGTATTTTGATGGTGCCATGAAAAGAAATAGAGAGGCATTGGGGTAAAGATAATTACCCTCAAAAAAATGTTGTTGAATTCTATTCAATTATACTAAAAATATCTAAATAGAAAGCTTTGCATATTTATTTTTAGTTAAATTGTACTAAAAATAGCTAAATAGAAAGATTTTGGTAATTCAATTTTTTTTATAAACTAGGTAAATTTAGCATGTGACACTAAGAATCGATAGCTGAAATCCTATCAACATTGAGTTTGAGATCATACAAAAAGTTTCAACATCTACAATATCACCACAATATTGAGAGAAGTAAATACCTTTATGAACTATCGATAGTGGTTGCAAGGGTTGATCCTACTATAGATGTATAGAATAGACCCAAGGATCTAGTAGTGGTGTTTTGACCTATAGTTCCAAATAATATAGATCATTGACAAGTATTTAACAATTATGAGAGTATTATTGAATTATTGGTTAGGTAAGTACAATATTCTAAAGAGCATAATGAACATGGAGATGATATCAAATATGGAGTGATCCAACATAAAAATAATCACTTACCAAAAGCGTTAATCATGCTCAAAATTGTATTTAATCTAGATGATAGTGCCAAGAAATACAACGTTAAATTGAAACCATCATCGTACCACCCTATAAAAGTAAATAAAGAAAGGAATATTCTAATGGGGAAGGAATACACCAAGGAAGAGGTCCATGTATTTAAAGACTTGTGTGGAAAATATATTGATGTGATCACTTGGAATTACAAGGATCTAAAGTTGTATGAAAATTGAACACACCATTGATCTCGAGCTAGGGGCTAAAATGTTTTGGTAGAAAAAAAATCCAACAAATACAAAAATAGAGGTTGTAATGAATAAATATCTCCTTAAATTGTTGTAATCCTAGATGATATTTTCTATTAAGCATTCCACGTAGGTAGCTAATTTAGTTCCTATTAGAAAAAAATAGATATATTAGAGTATGCATCTATTTCAAGAACTTGAGTAAGGGCCTCCTTAAAATATAATTATTTGTTTCCATCCATGGATTAGATTCTTCAAAAGGATATATGATCACAAACAATATTACTTTTGGATGAATTTTTAGTTTATAATTAGATTGACATGAAAGACAATGACCAATACAAGACTATTTTCATGACCAAATATGGAATATTTATCTATAAAAGGATGTCATTTGGGTTATCAAACACTCATGCCATATTTTAGAGCACTATTGACATTATGTTTGTATATTTAATCAAAGAAATAATCCCATTATAAACTAAAAATCTTTTGAAAAGATAATTCAAAACACATTAAGCACTTGGAAGTGGTATTCATAAGATGTTGAGAATTTGGCATATCCATGAATCTGAAGAAGTCCATTTTATTTGTACAAAAAAGTAAGATTTTGGGAAATATGGTATTCAAATATGTACTTTATATTGATCATAAAAAAATTATCCATGAATTGCCATTACAACCCTTAGTCAAATGCATTAGGTCCTTCTTGCGTCAAATATAATTTGTATCCAAATTTATTACTAAATATACATAATTGGTTAGATATATCACTAGAATTTTAAAAAAATATGTCACATTAATTTGGACCAAATAAGATAAAAAGGAATTCAAATAAATCAAGGAGGATATCACAAAAGTGTCAGTTCTTATTAACCCTAATTTTACAAAGGAATTAGACTACATATTTAGCATCGACGAAAGTGTAGCTACAATATTGACTCAAAAGGATGTCAAAGATGAAGAATACTCTACTTTCATAAGTTAGGTGCTCTAAAATTATGAAAAAATATACACTTTAAAAAAAAATGTGTATTTTCCATGATGAAGCCTTTGAAGAATTTAGATACTATCTATTTCAAAGTATGACTACCAACTTTGTCATACATCCAAATGTTAGGTCTACAATACTCCATAGTGAGTTAGAATAGAAAAGAGTAGGATGGATAAATAATATATAGGAATTTGTCATAGGAAATAGGTGGCATTGATTCAGGGGCTTGATTTAGGAGACTTGAATGGATGGATTAATGATATTGAACAATACATGATGACAAGGAAATATCCTAGATGACTAAGATCAAAACATGGGAATGGACTAAAATAAAAATCCATGGATTACATATGGTTATATAACATACTTATTATGAGGGCCTATTATAGGGTGTTGTTGAGGTGCATTGATCAAAGAACATTTAAAGACCTTGTATTCAAATTCCATATTGGAGGTTATTATTCTACCCAAATAATAGGTCATAAGATTCTTAGGGTAGGATTCTATTGACCAACCATATCCACAAATTATTTTTAGTGGGTACAAAATTGTAAAGTATTCCATATATGCATCGAATGAAAGAGATAAATCCCTATTCCATTAATGTCTATTGTAGTGAAAGAAAAAATAGTAATGGAGGGGTATATTTTATTAGTTATATAAATATAATGTCTAGTGTAAGGCATGGTTGGGTCTTGACAATAATTGATTATTTTACCATATGGGTGGGAGTAATTCTAATCAAAGTGGTAAACCAAGAGGTCATTATTTAGGTAATGTAGGACATAATAACTAGGTTTTTAATGCCTTTAATGATCATAACATATAGTGTCACTTTGTTCATAGGGAAAGTTTCTCCAATTCATACTAGAGTATGGATTTTTCCTTTGAACACCTTCAAATTATTATCTGTAAGACAATGACATAGCCAAATCCACCAATAGGATTATAATAATTTTTTTGAAAAGGATAATCAAGATTTAAAAATAATTTGGTACAATATAATGAGGAAATAAATGTGGGATAAAAGAGTTACTCCTAAGTCCTCAATTGGGACCTCATATTATAAGCTGGAGTTTGAAAAGAAGTAATGCTACTAACATTTCACCCATGCAATCCAACCATAATGTATTATTACCATTAGAAAAATAAATAGAGATATTCTTCTAAAGGTTTATGTAGCATTAAAAAATTATCAAAATATGGTTTGATAAGAGAGCCATTGATATTTATTTCAAAGAGTGTATTTGGTGATGAAATGGGATGAGAATAGGACCAAGCTAGGATAACATAAGAAGTTTGACTATTTATATAATGGGCCTTATCAAATTAGTAATATTCAAGCCCCTAATACCTATAAATTACTTATGATGGAAGGAATAATGTTTCCTATATCACTAAATGTGTAGCATGCCCCATGTAGGTAAGAAGATAAGAATCTTAAATATGTATATAATAGTTTCCTTATTTAGTTTGCTTTTTTTTTCTCTTTCCTTTTACTTCAAGAAAATCCTTTCCTACTAAGTGAAAATTTTGAAAGAGACACTTAATTATCCTCTTTGTGATTTATTTTTTTGGAGGTATAAGCTTGATAAAATTGCAAGAATTATAAAACTAATTCAAATAAGTGTAGGTTTTTTTAAGTCAAAATTTTGTGAATTCGTTAGATATGTCCAATGATTTGTTGGATTTTGGGAGTGACATCACCCTAGTACTAACAATATATCACCAAGTCTTCTACAAAATATTGAATCAATTATTTATTGAATTTTTATGATTTATTAGACCCAAGATAGTGCAACAAAATGTATCCTAAGGCCCATCTAAAATAGAGGTTTGAAAAAAAAGCAAACGTAAAAGTGAACATAGTATTTTTATATTTTTATCTAGCTATTCTTTGCATTTCCTCTTTATTTTTATTTTCTTAATAATTATTCCTAATTATATTTTCCTCTTTCAAATAAAAAGGATAAAGAAAATAAAAAATAGAAAAATACAAACAAAAAGGAAGACATGAAAGGTTTTTTTTTTTATTGGTGTAAAATGGGATTTTGAAAAGATCCCAAAACCTTTTACAAGAAAGAGAGCACAGGTAATCCAAACAACGGGGATCATTTTAGGGGAACAAACAAACAACAAAGGTGATCTAGACCAACTGAGATAATTTTATGAAAGTTAAAATTTAAACAGGTTCCCACACAAGGAAAACTTTGAAACAAACTATAAAGGAAATAGGGCTTCCCAAAAAAACTATGGGGAAGCCAATCCAAAAAAAAGAAAATAAAAAGGGTTTTCACGCATAGGAGAAACCCTAACAAGGTAGCCATCCAAGCTTAGATGAGATTTTCCAATGGCTCCACAAAAAAATTGAAAAGAGTTCCCACACAAGGGAAACCTCAAAGTAAATTGAAGAAAAAATAGGCCTTTCCAAATACATCCACAAAGGAAGACCTTCTTAAAAATCAAAATTTGGACAAGGTTTTTCATTTTGAGGGGAAAACCAAACAAACCAATTTCCCAAACAAAAACAAGGTTGATTAGTAAAGGAGACGTAGGAACTATAGGAAGAGGTAGGATAAATAGATCTTGAAGAGCCTCCAAGAAACAATGCCTAACTATCCAAGAAATATCTACTAGAGACCTTCACCTATGGATGATAGAAAAGCATTGGGTCCACTCCCAAGATCATTGAAAAGCAAAAAGAAGATCTCTAGTAGAGTCACCAAGAAAATTTGAGCATAGGGAGTTTTGGGAACCTTAGGCAAGAAGACAACCCCATGGCTTTGCATCTGTAGACATTAAGAAAGTACAAGGTCCATTCCTAAGACCTTAAAACACTATATAAAATAGGTCCACCTAGGCCACCAACCACCAAAGCCCAAAAAAAAACCTCCACAACCAAAAACCAAACCAGGAAGATGCCAGAAGACCCACTTTACTAGGAATAACAAGGCACATGGTATCCCAACCAAAGACCAGTGAAAGAACCAAATAAAAAAGTCTACCAGACCACCTCTATGAAAATATTGAGAAGGATAGACATGACAACAACCCCATGGCCCTACATTTGTGGTCAATGTGAAGGCACAGGTTCCATCCATAAGATACAAAAAACCATAGAAATAAAGAACATTGGAGCCACCATCTGCCAAACCCCTACACCTAGCCACCAAACCAAAATATTGCTAAAGGAACCACTTCTTTGAAAACAACAAGCACTTGGTATCCCAAGAAAAGACCAATGAAAGAAATAGAGAAACAAGTCCATCGAAAAACCTCCACAAAAATAGTGAGAAGGATGCCAACCACCCACCCATGGGTATTTGAGAATCAAGAACATCATGCCCACCTTAACAAAATGCACCAAAATTGAAAAACATAGAAAGAGAAATTGGAATACATCTAAAGGCAGAGATGAGCCCAAAAAAGCAAATATAGAGTGGAGAAGGTCTCCTAGACCAAGAGAACCAGGTGAACCATAGGAGAACTATAGGAGAGGAGCAAGGGGGAGTAGGGGTTTTGAATAGGTGGTCTCCCACCCAGAGCGAGAGACCTCCTTACTCATGATTATATTATTTCTACAATATAATGAAAGGATTTTAAGTATGAGTAAAAACCTTGAAAAGGCACTTGGACATCCTATTTTCTTTCTTCCTTTTATTCTTGTTGTTCAAAAAAATTGTTGTATAAAATATAAATTTTTTTTGCCATAATTTAAGTAGTAAAACACTCTATTCCTTAATAAAATCACTCTAACAATGGATCTAATCACTCATAACACTCAAATTAATCACTTTGAAGATGAATGGTGACAAAAATAAAACTAGAAGACCAATTATCCCATTCTAGGGGTCAATCGCCTACCCAAAATATTGATGATAGGGGTACATTTGGTAAAATAGATAAGTTTAAAACCCTAGTACCTCACATTTACCATTAGTTTGATAGTGATATACTCTATTCAAAACATTAAACATTGTGTTTCACCTACCATAAATTTCACTCACTATACAAGCTTTGAGTCTTCATTATTTGTTGCTTAAACATCCTTTATAGGTACCTTTGTTGCCTTTGCATCACAATATTAAAATTTCAAGCTTACCATTTGATCCCTCTAATCACTTTAAGGACTTTGTAAAGATTTATCAGATCTAAACCCTTGATAGTTCCCTCTTACAGAGAGCATCATGTCTAATGAGGAAAAGATAAAAGACACAATTTTTGTGTAGTGTTGCCTCTAGGAGCAATTTAAGTGCAAACAAATTTGTACATACAAGCAAATGAAATACTAAAATATAGTAATAATAATGAAACCACAAAGATAAGAACATGATATATACAAATGAATGATGGTACCCTTTTATTAATAGTAATATTCATTCTTTCAATGAGGTTATAATAAGATCTCTCGGAGGGATTTACTAATGATCTGGTACAATTAATTACTAATAATTTTTTTTGGATGTACTATGCAGGATCTTCCTCACATGATTTGGAGCAAGTTTTTCATGATTACCGCAATGATTGATATGCAAATATCTGGTGCTCTTCTTCCCTTGTAGATATTTATCACCCATAAACAAGGAAATCAAAATAGTTAGTAGCATATACGGAGCCCTTCAAGATAGGGCTCAATGTAATGATAATGAAAGCAGTAAATAAACTAAAATATGATAGATGCATACATAAATTAAAGCCTATCTATGCTAAAATAGTAAATAATAATGTTGCTAAAACTTATTATGAAAAGAAATAAATAAAAAATATCTATGCCCTAGAATTTGTCTTTGTGCGAGATGGTCGTGCCTACGGGATGTCTTTGATCGAGATGTCTACTAACCTATAAGTACTTTTTAAAGGTTTATGCGAAGGAGACTTCAAGTTTGATCAAGGGTTTGGTTGACGAATTGGTGCATTCGTGAGAACAACTTACTAACTCTAGATCAATATTCAAAGCTGGAATGTTTAATTGCATAATAAATATGGGTGTGATATTTAACCTTTGGGACAAACCAACAACATGCTTTCTACAGTGAGAAGAATACAAAATGCTTGGAGGTTCATGGTCAAATTATGGCAACACTTCATTCCTTGAAGAATTGAAAACTCGGTATATTTTTTACTAAGTGGTGAATGCTATTATATAGATTATTTGAAAGGAATCTAATAATAGCACAAACCTATGCATTAAAAAGCAAAGAGGTAGTTTACATTAAGAAAAGTTAATACCTATCTTTGAAATTCCCATGCAACTGATTATGTCATGCATTTTCACTAATATAGGATCATGCACATGCTAAATTATGATGCAGGTTCATGTGCGAAGTTAACTGATAGTTTTTGCTGCCAGTTATGTCCCACTCTTTTTTTTTTATTTAGCTTATAGCGCAATTGTCTCAAGGTGATATAGCCTGGACTAGAGGTTTTCCATTGGTAAGATGACCTTTGGAGGTCATCCCTTGGAGGGACGACCATTTTTGTAAAGGGAGATATCCCTGTTTGAGTGGTGAAAACCACTATTTTAGCCCTAGTGTTACCCAAGATGGGTTATATGGTCTAAAAGTAGTCCATATAGGTAGTCTTCTTAACATGACGTGTTTTAGGTGTCTACAAATGCCCCTTTTTGGGATGCGTTGTGTGAAAGCATAACATAGAGTAAAAATAGATGATCTATAGTCAAATTGAGGGTTGATGATGTTCATTGATATGATCAATGTTAGATGCTCCAATCATGGAAAGAGCATGCATTTTTGAATCATTGCTTCTAACAAGTTGAAAAATTTGGTTTCAATAAACCTTTCAACCAGGGACTCATGGCTTGAGTTATACTAAGTTTTGGTAACATTTTGGGCATTGGAAGATAATCTTGAGTCTACTATTTAGCCTTTGGGGCATTGGAAGATAAGCTTAAGTCTACACTTTAGCCTTAGAGGCATTGGAAGATAGGTTTAATTCTACACTTTAGCCTTTAGGGATACCAATCAGGAAGTCTAGCTACTCAGTTTGTTTGAATTTGTTTTTTATTTTTTGTTTTCCCCAAGAAAGGAGGGCGCATGATTATATTTGGCAATGATTCTTAAACGAACATAATTTGCATGATTGAGTGTTTTATTATTGATTTGATTATGAATTTTGTGATGTATGACTATCCCCTAAAGTGATGAGTCGATATAGGAGATGGAAAATGATGAAATCGACAAGTCAATTGACCAAGATGAATTGATTTGTGTTTTCTAGTATAATTGTGAAAGTAAAATCCATACATCCAAGAAAACAACATACTGAAAGATTGCAATAATAATGAAACCAAAAAGATAAAAACAAGATATATGCAAATTATTGATGATGCCCTTTTATTAATAATAATATCTATTCTTTTAAGGAGATTACAATAAGATCCCTCTAAGGGATTTGCTACCGATATGATACAATTAATTATTGATAAAATATTTTTGATGTAGTGCAAGATATTACTCACACCCACAAACTAATTTGGGGAAGGATTTTCATGACTGTCATAATGATTGATGTGCAAAGGTCTGGAGCTCATATTCCCTCATAGATATATGTCACCTGCACACAAGGAAAGCAAAGTAATTAGTAGCATATGTGGAGCCCTTCGAGATAGGGCTCGATGTAATGATAATGAAAGTAGTAAATAAATTGAAATATGACATATGCATACATAAATTAAACCCTATATATTCTAAAAAATTAAATAAAAAAACCACTAAATCTTATTATGAAAATAAATGAATAAACAAATATTTTTCCTAGATGCCATCTCTATGCGGGATGGACATGCTTGTAGGCCATCTGTAATCAAGATGATCGCTAACCTGTAAGTGATTTTTCAAGGTCGATGTGAGGGAAACTTTAGGTTTGATCTAGGGTTTGGTCGACGGATTGGTGCATTTGTGAGAATGGCTTACTGGGTCTAGATCAGTCTTTGAAGCTTGAGTATTTTATTGCATAGTGAATATGGGTGTAGTATTCAATATTTGTAACAAACCAACCACATGCTTTCTATAGTGATAAGAATGCAAAATGCTTATAGGTTCATGGTTGAATTTTGAAAACACTTCATTGCTTGAAGATTTGAAAATTCTATATATTTTTTTACTGAGGGGTGAATGCTATTATATAGATTCCTCTAAAGAAATCTAATAATAGCATAATCCTATGCATGAAAAAGTGAATAGGTAGTTCACATTAAGAAAATAAAATACCTATCTTTGAACTTCTTATGCAAATGATTGTGTCATGCATTTTCTCTAATCTAGGCTCATGCACACATTAAATTGCAATGTAGGTTCATGCACAAGGTTAACTGGTAGTTTTAGCTACCAGTTATATCCCACTTTTTTATTTTTCTTTTGACACAATCATATCGAGGTGAGAGGAATAGAACTAGAGTCAATCCCTTGGTATGATGGCCTCTAGAGGCCATCTCTTGGAGGGATGACCATGGTTGTAAAGGGAGATGTCCCTATTTAAGTGGTGAAAACCACTATTTTAGCCCTAGGGCTATCCAAGGTGGGTCATATGGTCTAAAAGGAGTCCATATAGGTAGTATCCTCAACATAATGTGTTTTAGGTGTCTAAATATACCCCTTTTTGGGATGCATTGCATGAAAGCACAACACGGAGAAAAATAGATGATCTATAGTCAAATTGGGGGTTGATGATGTTCATTAATCTGATCAATGTTAGATACCCCAATTATGGAAAGAGCATGCATTTTGGAATGATTACTTCTAACAAGTTGAAAACTTGGTTTTGTTGGTTCCACTTTTATACACACCCTGTGAAGAATGAGCATGAAAACCCGATAACACTTATAAGGGATAAATCCCGCTCACTTTAGGATCTTGCTGGATATCCAAGGTGTGAGTTACAGAGTTGGGTCGAATGTCTATTCACTCTTTTCTGCTTTTGGAATAGTTTCAAGCGGACTGTTTGTTACCTTACAATGGGCTCAGGAATTTAGTTCAGTAATATTTTTGGAGTTGGTTATCTTTGTGGATAATCAAATTTACAATCAGTTCTTTGATCTAGCTCTTTATGCTTTAGAAGATTGAAATAAAAGAAAAATTTAAAGAAGATAAAAATGGATCATTTCACGATGGAACATAGAGAGTAGAGTAAGGCAAAAAGAGAAGTTTACCTAACTTAGCTGCAAAACCAAAACTACCAATTTTAGTTATACCGGTTAGCTTCACAATAGAACAAATCAAAGAGGAAAGTGTCCAGCTTTCTAAGATCACCTTCCACTAAGAGCATAAGACAAAGACATAACAAATCTGAAAAAAAATCACAAACAAAAGGAAATTCAGTTGAAATTGGTATCTCTCACCAGCAGCTTAGCTCGCACAGTGAGGACAGAGCAATTAGAATAGGCCTGAACCTTAAATCTGTAATTTTCCCTAGCATATAATAAAAAGAATGAAGCCTAGTAGCATACCTAATATTTGATAACACAGATCTACAACATAAATTAAATAAACCTTAATGAAATGAAAACAAAAGAAGATGAACTTATCATAGTCTGAAAGAGATTAGGCTCCTGGCCATGCTATCACAGAAAACAAAACTACACCAACTCTAGGTCCAAAACAAAGCATTCAAACAAGATTTACAAGAAATTGCTCAAATAGCTTTTATTTCTAAGTCTTCGCCTCTTGAATTTACATTCGAAAGAAGTATTTATAGACTCAAGACAGACCCTAATCTTTTCAAAAATATCTTCTTCTCAAACCCTAAATCTTATCCTCTAAACCTTACTACCTAGGTTTTACAATATAAGGCCCTTTAAAAATAGAGTTTTTTATAAACCCTAACCACTCTGCAAATCTTAGTGCAGTTACTTGCCATAAATGGAGAAGGCATGATCTGATATTATTCTCATCCATCTGTAACTACAAGTAAATATTTTCATTTTCTGGCCGGCTGGTGCATCTGTCAAGAACGTCTCATTAATTCCTCAGAGAAATTTGGATGAGTCACTGGTTTCTCTAAAATTTTATCTTCGCAAAGCCACCTTTGAGTTGAAATTCTCTGCACGCCATTACTTTCACCATAAATTCTCTTGTTAAATGCGTCCATCGGCAAATTTCGGTAACTGTGTGTAGATATTTTCATTTTTTGATTAATTTCTAACATATTCCATTAAATGAGGCAACTACTTAGTCACCGTAAAGTCTCTTTGCGGCCAGATCTATAAAATCTGGATGGACCAGAAATTCCTGGCATCCCCCATTTCTATTTGATGGCCTTTGCTTACTCTGCGCTTATTTTGTCCTTTTCGTAATTACTTCTGCCAGTATGCAACTACCAGCTCGCTTTCTACAAAAGACAAACAAGGATTAGTTATTTTAATATTATTAATTTAAAACCCTAATGTTCATTATATGTCGGCTTTATTTATTTTGACACGTGTCACGAAATTGTGACGCCTTCCTCAAGTTGCTTTTCATTTGGCCTCTTTGTCATGAAATCGCTACACGTCACGATTTCGCGATGTTCCTGAGACTTGCCTTCTCTTCAAAAAAGCGTTGCGATTTTGCGACGTTCCTGAGACTTGCCTTCTCTTCACAAAAAGCGTCACGATTTTACGATGTCGTGATTTCGTGATGTTCCTGAGACTTGCTTTCTCTTCAAAAAAGCGTCATGATTTTGCGATGTTCCTGAGACTTGCCTTCTCTTCACAAAAAGCATCGTGATTTCGTGACGTTCCTAAGACTTGCCTTCTCTTCACAAAAAGCGTCACGATTTCGTGATGTTCCTGAGACTTCGGCTTTGTCTTCCATTTGCATCGTGATTTCATGATGTTTCTACGCCTTCGGCTCTTTCTTCCAAATGCATCGTGATATTGCGACGTTTTCAACACTTGCACCTTCTTTCGAAAACATGTCACGATATCGCGACATTTTCACCACTTGCATTCTAGTCCAAATATGTCGCGATATCACGACGTTTTCTACAAGCTTTCCTTTTGGTCCAAACCTATCGCGATATCGCGACATTCTCATCACTTGGTTCTTTTAGTCCAAATATGTCGTGATATCGCAATGTTTCCCAAAATGGAAGATGTCGCGATATCGCGATGTTTCCAAAAATAGAAAATGTCGCGATATCGCGATGTTTCCAAAAATGGAAAATGTTGCGAAAATGGACTCTAGTTTTAAAACAATATAGACCATGTACCATGATTTGCCACAAATATTCTTCAAAATAATTTAACTACTACCTGATAGTTGTTAAAATTTCCCAAGGACATACTAGGTTGAATCACTTAAGGAAGATTTCCGATGTGCAATTATAAGCGTATAAAACTTTCTTCAAGAATGATTGGGCCTTTGAATGTTGTACTCTGGATTGGTCAGCTTTTCTAGATTGTGAAAGGGGAAACCGAGTAGGGCTCTGTTTACTAGTTTAGCCTTTTACAACCCAGACAGAGTTACTCTTTAGATTTTCATGACCCTGATCCACAACTGTGAGGTGGTATCTACAACTTGGTAAAAGAAAACATCTTCTGAAGCCTTGGCTATCTTTTTGATTACATAACTTGTTCCTTCCCCCCTTTTTTTTTTTGTGGGAATAAAAGAGTGCTAGTTTTATGTTGCCCTGCTCAATTTTCACCTTCTCTCTCTCTCTTTTGAAATATACCGAAATTTGGAAAGCCCTGCTAAAAACAATTTTTTTTTATATTTAATCGATCTAGAAAGCCTGGGTATCGATAGCCTCTTTGGACACTTAAATAATTTCACAAATTAGAGTCCCCTCTTACGACCAACTTTTCTTGGATTCCCCGGGAGTTCTTTAGCCCAACAGTATAGTAGTTTCTTTATAATTAAAATAACTGTGGCAAGCAAGACACAAAATCCAATTATCTTTCTACTATTGTTCTGAATAACAAAATAGTTCCACTGTTCAGTTTTAAGCAGACTATCTCTTAATTAGGGCAAAACAAAATGAACACAGGATTTTGAACTTAAAATAAAACAATTTTTAAAGGTTGATTCTTTCTTTGCTGCCCAGGCAGAACTTAAACAAACAGAAACTAAAAGCTAAAGAGAAATTTGTACAGACCTCAAAATACAAAACACAAAACACAAAACTTCAGACCTTTAAAAAAAAACCAAATAACAACACACTACTTCAAACTTTATTTACAATATATACATATGCACAAAGTCCCTTCAATCACTCAAAAAATGTAGCAGATGGAAAAGCAGAGAAATAGTGCCTTAAATTTTTTTTGACCATTTGCAGGTAAATTTAGAAAAATTACCTTTCAGGTCCTGTTGAAGAAATGCACTCCAGACTATGCTTCCAATTTTTTTGCTACCTAGGAAAGACTTGTGTTTACCGTCTTCCCTCTCTTTTTTTTTATATGGATCTTGTCCCACAGAAACACCAAATCTGCAACTCTTTCACCCTCCAAATTAATTAAATCATATAATAACATGTTTATGCTTCTACTTGAAGGGTTTGCAGAATTCTTTCAAAGGGACAGAATGTAAAAACCCCCCAGGATCAAATACCTTAAAGCCTTCATAGACCCAGATCATCACATCTTCAGATTTATGTAACAACTCAAAGAGATCATATTTTATTCGTATGTCATGGTTCTTAATAGCTCAAACATTTTGTGGTTGCTCTACTGCTTCAATATCCAAGACTTCAATTTTTATCCCTCTAGCAAAATTTTCATAATTTGCTTTTTCACCTAAGCCTTGCTTAGATTTAACCCCATCAATGTGTAATGTCCAAATATCATTGTTGTGATTAGTTAGAGCTGTAACTGGTCTCACCTTCTCAGTTTTCAAATTATAATCTCCAATATTTGTATCAACACGGTTTACAACCTCTTTCTTAATATTATGTTCAGTGATCACATGCTTATACTGAGACTCTTTATCTATTTCGAGTTGGTTGACCACATTCACATTTACTACCTTTTTCTCCTTTTCTTGAAATTCAATAGGTGGTCCAGAGTAAATTTCAATCAAGCTATCCTTTTGTTCAACAATCTGAGCCAGTTCATGGAGGGTGACGTTAGCTTTAATTTCCTTCATACCCTCAATGATATTATACTCCTTCCCAGTTACTTCTGTATGGTGATATTGAATCTTATTTTCATCACCCTTTGGTGAGAAGAGACTCATTATTAGGAGTAAGTTCTGGATTCTCACATCTCAAATTATAACTGTACCTTTGGAACTATTGAAAATCTTGCATTTCATCCATAGGTATCTCCACGACATTTTCTGCCTCATCGGGAAAAGTGAATGAATCTGAAACCATAGTCGTACTATTTTTGGGTGAACCAGAACTATCAATATTTCTCTAATTTTTAGGAAAATTTAACTCACCAGGAAAAGCTTCAAAGTGGGGTAATGCTAAGTCACAAATGTTTACTTCAGGCACTTCCACCTTGAACTTGTCAGAATCTTTCTCTATATTTTGCACATGCTGAGTGGATGTCACAGTTAACAGAGTTTCCTTGGGTTGAGCGTGACATGTTGGCACTAACTCATGATGTGGAATGGGTTTCAAAATAGGCATGTTCTGTGTAACATAGGATATCAAAGGACTGCTCAAAATTTGAGGTCCTATCTTTCAAGAATTAAAGCTTCCTTATAAGCTCCTGCCAGGGTCGTGATATTGATGTCTCTCTTGAGGAAGATAGAGGTCACCGAATCCAACGCATTATTATAGACTTCTAAGGCTAGATTTTCACTTGGGATGTAATGACCAGTCATTCTACCATAAGATCTTTGGAACCTCATATTGAAAGACCTGACAGCTTCACCCGACTCTCTCTTAATGCCGGAGAACTGTTGGTATAACACACTGGGGTCAATCACTTCCCCAAATTGTGATACAAAAACTTTCTCCATGTCATTCCAACTGGTAATAGAATCATTAGTAAGATCCAAAAACCAGTCGTATGCTCCCTCCTGGAGAGTGAACGGGAACAATCTACAAGCCACATCTTCATGTTGTACATTCAACAGCTTCAAAGCATTTTTATATGCCATCAGGTGTTCTTCTGTTGTTTTGATTCCATCATGCTTGTATCTAGGAAGATACCTCTCAGGATTTTTGGGCAGATCATGGGCTGCACCAGGATATTTAAGGCAGTGGGACCCAACTAGTTTGCCATTACTAATGATATTTTCAGTTGTAGTTGGAAAAACTACAAGTGGTGATAAAACTATTTCAGACAAGGACTTGGCCCTTCTGAGGCTGCTTCTTCTTGGGGTTTCTAACTCAGGCACAAGGAGCTCTCCAGATCTGGAGTGGTATCTTGTTACCCTATAAGTGGAATCCAAATTTTCACAAGCAACTTATTATCTTACAATCCTTAACAAACTACTGAACTTCAGGCCCTCCTTCTAGCGCCAATTTTAAATGTTGGTGTTGAGTTCGGATTTTTAGGCAAAAACTCAAACAAACAAGTTTTAAAAGGCTGAGGAGAAGGGAAAAAGGCTATAAAACTCTGGATAAAACATAGTATTTGTTAAATACCACATACAATCATATTTCTCAACCCAAGTGCACTAATAACGTAAGTTTTTGGCCCTCCTTCTAGCGCCAATTTTAAATGTTGGTGTTGAGTTTTGTGGTTTAGGCAAAAACTCAAACAAACAAGATTAAAAAGAGCTAAAGAGGAGGGAAAAGGATTCAAAAGATAAAACACCAGACTCTGCACAAACAACTTACAATACTGAATAGAGTTCAGGGCCCTCCTTCTAGCACCAATTTTAAATGTTGGTTCAAATTTTATACACACCTTCTGAAGAATGAGCATGAAAACCCGATAACACTTATAAGGGATAAATCCCACTCACTTTAGGATCTTGCTGGATATCCAAGGTGTGAGTTACAGAGTTGGGTCAAATGTATATTCACTCTTTTTCACTTTTGAAATAGTTTCAAGCGGACTGTCTGTTACCTTACAATGGGCTCGGGACTTTAGTTCAGTAATGTTTTTGGAGTTGGTTATCTTTGTGGATAATCAGATTTACAATCAGTTCTTTGATCTAGCTCTTTATGCTTTAGTAGATTGAAATAAACGATAAATTTAAAGAAGATAAAAATGGATCATTTCACGGTGAAACAGAGAGAGTAGAGTAAGGCAAAAAGAGAAGTTTACCTAACTTAGCTGCAAAACTAAAACTACCAATTTTAGTTACACCGGTTAGCTTCACAATAGAAAAAATCAAAGAGGAAAGTGTCCAGATTTCTAAGATAACCTTCCACTAAGAGCATAAGACAGAGACAAAATAGATCTGAAAAAAAATCACAAACAGAAGGAAAGTCAGTTGAAATTGGTATCTCTCACCAGCGACTTAGCTCGCACGGTGAGGACAGAGCAATTAGAACAGGCTCGAACCTTAAATCTGTAATTTTCCCTAGCATACAATAAAAAGAATGAAGCCTAGTAGCATACCCAATCTTTGATAACATAGATCTACAACATAAATTAAATAAACCTTAATGAAACGAAAACAAAAGAAGATGAACTTATCGCAGTCTAAAAGATATTAGGCTCCTGGCCATGCTATCATAGAAAATGAAACTACACCAACTCCAGGTCCAGAACAAAGCATTCAAACAAGATTTGTAGGAAATTGCTCCAATAGATTTTATTTCTAAGTTTTTGCCGCTTGAATTTACATTTAGAAGAACTATTTATAGACTCAGGACAGACCCTGATCTTTTTAGAAATATCTTCTTCTCAAACCCTAAATCTTATCCTCTAAACCTTACTACCTAGGTTTTACAATATAAGGCCCTTTAAAAATAGAGTTTTTTATAAACCCTAACCACTCTGCAAATCTTAGTGTAGTTACTTGCCATAAATGGAGAAGGCATGATCTGATATTATTCTCATCCATCTGTAACTGCAAGTAAATATCTTTATTTTCTAGCCAGCTGGTGCATCTGCCGGGAACGTCTCATTAATTCCTCAGAGAAATTTGGATGAGTCACTGGTTTCTCTGACATTTTACCTTCGCAAAGCCACCTCTGAGTTGAAATTCTCTGCACGCCATTACTTTCACCATAAATTCTCCTATTAAATGCTTCCATTGACAAATTTCGATAACTGTGTGTAGATATTTTCATTTTTCGGTTAATTTTTGACATATTCCATTAAATGAGGCAACTGCTTAGTCACCGTAAAGTATCTTTGTGGCTAGATCTGTAAAATCTGGATGGACCAAAAATTCCCGGCATCCCCCATTTCTATTTGACGGCCTTCACTTGATCCGCGCTTATTTTGTCCTTTTTGTCATTACTTCTGCCAGTATGCAACTGCCAGCTCGCTTTCTGCAAAAGACAAACAAGGATTAGTATTTTAATATTATTAATTTAAAACCCTAATGTTCATTATATGTCAGATTTATTTATTTTGACACGTGTCACGAAATCACGATGCCTTCCTCAAGCTGCTTTTCATTTGGCCTCTTTGTCGCGAAATTACGACACGTCTTGATTTCGCGACGTTCCTGAGACTTGCCTTCTCTTCACAAAAGCGTCATGATTTCGTGACGTCGTGATTTCATGATTTTCCTGAGACTTGCCTTCTCTTCACAAAAAGTGTCATGATTTTGCGACATCGCGATTTCGTGACGTCATGATTTCACGACGTTCCTGAGACTTGCCTTCTCTTCACAAAAAGCGTCACGATTTCATGACATCACGATTTCGCGACATTCCTAAGACTTGCCTTCTCTTCACAAAAGTGTTGCAATTTCATGATGTTCCTGAGACTTGCCTTCTCTTCACAAAAAGCGTCACGATTTCGCGACGTTCCTGAGACTTGCCTTCTCTTCACAAAAAGCGTTGCGATTTCGCGACGTTCTTGAGACTTCGGCTTTGTCTTCCATTTGCGTCGCGATTTCGCGACGTCGTGATTTTGTGACATTTCTAAGGCTTCGGCTCTTTCTTCCAAATGCATCGTGATATCACGATGTTTTCAACACTTACACCTTCTTTCAAAAACATGTCACGATATCGTGACATTTTCACCACTTGCATTCTAGTCCAAATATGTCGTGATATCGTGACGTTTTCTACAAGCTTTCCTTTTGGTCCAAACTTGTCGCGATATCGTGACGTTCTCATCACTTGGTTCTTTTAGTCCAAATATGTTGCGATATCATGACGTTTCCCAAAATGGAAAATGTCGCGATATCGCGATGTTTCCCAAAATGGAAAATGTCGCAATATCGCGACGTTTCCAAAAATGGAAAATGTCGTGAAATCACGACGTTTTCCCAAGTTACTTCCACTTAGCAAATTTTTCAGAAATAGTAGGTTGGCTCTAATGAATTTATCTATCTACATTCTTTATTTTACATATTTAGTGAAATATTTTCTTTACTCAGAAATGATTCTAACATTTGAAACATGAATTCTAAAATAAATCAAAGCCAGATGCAAGCCTACTTGGATATTTTGATGTAAGAAAAAATTTGAAAAGGAGGCAAGAAGAATATGGAATTAAAACTAGGAAAACATCAAGAGGGTCCCTATGGAAAAATGAAAACCAAATATTTCAAAGGATGGAATTTCATTTTTTTAGTGGGGGTGTGTTGCTTCTCAATAGGTTTTAGTAAACCTTTCAACCAAGGACTCATGGTTTGAAGTATACTAAGTTGTTGGTAACCTTTGGGGCATTGGAAGACAAGCTTGAGTCTACTCTTTAGCCTTTGGGGCATTGGAAGACAAGCTTAAGTCTACACTTTAGCCTTTGAGGTATTGGAAGATAAGCTTAAGTCTACACTTTAGCCTTTAGCGAAACCAATCAAGGAGTTTAGCTACCCAGTTTATTTGAATTATTTTTGTTTTTTTTGTTTCCCCAAAGCAAGGAGGACACATAATTGTCTTTGGTAATTATTCTTGAATGAATGCAATTTGCATGATTGAGTGTTTTATTATTGATTTTATTATTAATTCTATTATGTATGACTACCCCCTCAAGCGATGAGTCAATAGAGGAGATGAAAAATAATGAAAGTGATGAGTCACTTGACCAAGATGACATGATTTATGTTTTCTAGGACAATTATGAAAGTAAAAGGGTGTAAGATCCCATTACAACCTTGATTTTGATCCATTTATTAATTTTTGTGTGAGTGACCTTATGGTAATTCACTCATCCTATCAAATTGCATAAATAACCAATCGCTACAACCACCAGGTGATGAGTAGATTACTAGATGCGAGGTTCACTTGCATTTATTTTTAAGTTAATTTGACCAAAGGAGTTAGGTTCCTTTGGAGATTTTGTTTATATGAATTTGACCAAAGGAATTTGGGTACCTTTGGAGCCTTTTGATTTGTTTTGACCAAAGGTGTTAGGTGCCTTTAAAGCTTTTTGAGTTGATGTGACCAAAGGTGGAGGTGCTTTTGGAGGTTTTTGATTTGTTTTAGCCAAAGGTGTTAGGTGCCTTTGGATATTTTTTATTTTTTTTAACCAAAGGTGTTAGGTGCCTTTGGAGATTTTTGTTTTTTTTTTACCAAAGGTGTTAAGTGCCTTTCGAGATTTTTGATTTATTGTGACCAAATGTGTTAATTTCCTTTGGAGATCCTTTTTTTGACAAATATGGCGACCATATGCTGGTAGGACCGTCACAGTAAATTTGACCATCTAACCTCGATATGGTCATGTAGATTTGAAAATATAAAATCAAAATTAGCATATTTCTAACTTCATTTGCATAGCTACAAATTGGAGGAGAAATGGATGCTAGGAAGAGGACAATATTTTTTGAAGTGGAGTGCTATTGAAGTGTTGATCAAATTCCACCATAGACCAACATGAGACCTCGATGGCCAGAGGAGTCAAAAGGATAAAGGTAAACACCCTATTCTCTCATGTGTTACCTTGCAAAAAAAAATGAACCTCACTAATTAAAGCGGGAAATGAACCTCACAAAAAATTAAGGTAAGGAATGATAATTTAGACTAAAATGTAGTGTAGTTTATTTTTGTGCTTGAAATTATGCTTTTGTGTGCTTAATTTAATTTAAGGTATAGGGATTTGCATTTGAAATTACCCCATTTGGGGGTTGTCTCAAGGTGATATGGTCCCTCTTGTGAAATTTGGGGCCATCTCAGGGTGAGTTGACCATGGTTTAAAACCCAATGGTAAAAAATATGACCATTGTGGAGGCTGTATCAACCTGAGATGACCTCACTGAAGATCATCTCAGCCTAAGATGACGTCAATGTTTATTGATTTTTGTTGTATTTTCTTTTTTGTTTTTTTATTTTTTTGACCTGATTGTTAGATTGTGCATTTATGCATTTAGTGTGTGAAGGCTCACCATAGATATCCCAAGATCTATAATACAATGCATGATGCACTTACTGGTGCCAATTGGGAGTGGCTTGAGATCATCGACCTTACGTAGGTGGTGAGGCTGGAGGTAGTGACCATATATCAGGTCTACCTAGTGGCCTTGATTGATCATTGGGATAGCCATACAAACACATTTCACCTTCCAACTGGTGAGATGATAGTTACTCTAGAGTAAATCTATAGGATTCTCCATGTTCTGATTGAGGGATGTCCCATCATCTCTACACCCACTGGCCAACAAATTAGAGTACTTAAAAGGGTATTTTAGGAGGATTGGGAGGTTACTTAGTGTAGCTTGGATAGTAATGGGGTAATAGTGGATTATAGTACAAGGTTGATGTCCTATCAATAAGATATGTGGTACTAATATCACTCATGTCTAACATACTACCATCAGACTATTAAAGAGTGAGGTTCCCATGGAACCTACTCGAGCTAGTTTAATATTTGGTTGAGTGCACCACTCAAGATCCTTTGATCATTAGCCTGGAAACTATGCTAGTGGTTCATTTATATAATGAGCTATATGATATCCACTAGTTGTGAAAACTTGGATTGGGCTACAACTTCCTACTTCAAGTCTAGATGTGGGAGCACATTCAGGTGGATAGATTGGATGGGCTTCCTTGGTCAACACAGGCTCAAATGGAAGATAGGGAGATTAGCTATGAGATGTGGTGGAGGTAGGATTAGAAGGTGGTTCAGAGTCATCTCCAATCAAGCATGATTGCCTACATAGAGTATATTAAGAGATCAAGTCCACAACATGTTATATGGTGGCCATCCAGGGATTACTTACCATAGATGAAGGTGGTTGAGTAGTTGAGGTGTAGAAGACATGGGTGATGGGTGGTTACCATCACAATAAATAGTGGGAATACATCTAATTTTCTCATGTTTTGTTTGTAGTTTAAGGTTCATTAGGATGTACCTTGTAATCCTAAGCATTAGGATGATGAGGTATACTTGGCTTGGCCCCAAGTAGATACAGTGGGTGAGTATGGATATCAACTAGCGATAGATCTAGGTGGGGATGATGCAGTTACTATGATATAGTATAATGTATGGTGGGTTACTCAGCTATGGTAGGGAGATGGACCTATAGGTGGATAGGCCAAAGTAGTAGGGGATGAGGGCATTGAGGAGGCCAAGTATGAGCGATGAGTGCATCATCGAATGGAGGGGGAGTGGAATAAGACCTCAAAGAGAGGTTATGAGCCATTGGATGAGGGTATGGATGATGAGGATCCATAGTATTGGGAGTCCACACTCAGAGTGTAGGTCTATACCTTGCAAAGGTAGCTACTAGAGTGAGACACCACTGTATCATTGCTTTACTGTCAATTAGACTAGGGGAGATAGTAGTGGAGGGGCTTCTATAAGGATAAGGATACTCTATGAGCATAGTTGTAGAGTTATCAAGAGGTGTTGGATAGGGTGATAGCAAAATGAGATGCTTTGTGAACATATGTTATGGGTTTGATAGGAGAGCAGAATGCTCTTTAGACTCAGGTGGAAGCGTTTACTGTGACTCTGGGATAGGCAGAGGTAGGTACCCAGGTTACTATAGACAAATTATAGATGCTACTAAGTGAATATAAGGGTTGAAATCGAACAGAAAACATGTACATCCAAGACTTGGAGGATTAGGTAGAGCAACTTGAAGGTTACATGTTAGAATTATTGAGTTGTCATTGATGTTAAATATTGATTTGGTTTCTAGCAAACGATGCATGATTTGGCAATGTTTTCAAGGCAAATATTATAAAGTTAAGTAAAGGTTTAATATTTAAATATTAGATTCAAATATTATTATATAAAGTGAATTTTAATATTGTGTATGGATCGACTTCTTTGGCACCAAAGCAAAAAGGTAAATATTGGCATATAAATAAAAGGATCAAAAGTTTAATTCAATTAATGATTGAGAAAAAAAATGTATTCAAAATAAGAATAGCAGAAGAGCATGGGTGTTAATGTACTACAACAATGGTATGAACGAAAGAAGGAGATACTGTTGAGATCCATCGCCCAATGCTAGCAAGCGATTCATAAGGTAAACAATGCTAGTGACTAAATTGTAAAGTTGAGGATATCAAAAACTGGTAGAATCGTAAGGGGATCATGGCTATTATGCATAAGAAGTGAAAAAGCAATGAATAGGAGCTGAACCCATATTGCAACAAAAATAACTAAGAAAAAAGTTTTATTTTGAGAAGCTAGATGATTTGTTGATGATACGAGAGTAGCTACAAGAATTGGAAGATCACATCATTCTACACATGGAAGTTTTATAGAAGGGAAAAGGCATATAGTAGTGTGGTGGTCATCAAGTTCCATAAAAAAGAGAAGTCAAATCAAGGCATAAGTGATGATGGAGTGAATGTCTTCAAGATAACGGTGCGAAGGGAGTTTTGCAGTAGAGAGAGAATCCATAGCATGGTCTTGGAGAGCATGCACATCGAGGACATTCTACCACAGTGGAATTCAATAAAACAACAAGGTGGAAGGAATGTTTAAGATAGCATTATGTGGAAACCGTAGACCAAAGAAGTGGTGAAGGTTCAAAGCACAACTACAGTTGAAGGAATATTTGAGGCTCACGTGAGATGATGTAGTAATCTTCCCACAATAAAAGATGAAACTAAATTTGGTTTGTGAAGATAATAGGACTTACTGGTGTGGGAAAATTCTAAGGTTTTTATCAACTTAACCTATTGATGTTCATGAATAATATTAGGTTATTGTGACTCTTGGATGCAGCATAAGGAAAAAATCAATTAATATTAGCTAGAAAGAGTGTAACAGGTTCCATCGACCTAGAAACACAAAAAATAGATTTGATGTTATTGAGGTTAAGTATGATGTGTTTGGTGATAGAGTCTATTTTTAGAAGAAGTGTTTGACATCACAATCACAATAGATGTTCCCATAAGATACGTGTGTGGAGAGTTGCTAGGGTAAAACCATAATGTGTTTACAGCACAGTAGATACATCATAGGCTAATTCTTGTAAGATGCATAGTAGTAGAAGGAAGTTGAAGGTATTTGTAGCATATTGTTCTGAAGGCCTATGGTTGGGAATGCATCTGACTAGTCTAGCCAAAAAAAATAACTAGATACATCCACCCATATGCTTAGTGTCATTTTATTGATCATAATTTTTGGACCATGATCATTGATCTCCCTAATCTATGATGTTAGGGATCCATGACTGGGGAAAGTAGAGCATTTTTTAAATACCTCCACTCAAGGCCAAAAATAAATATGGAGGAAGTAGATTTTATCAGGCACCCAATATAGTAGAGCAAAAACATCATGGGATCCCTGGTGTAGACTAGCATTTTTGAATAAACATCTCAGTGGAGGCGTTGCAGCGGTTAGAGGAGAAACAAATGCACTATTTAGAGCATGCATCATGATGTATGACCTACACTTATGGTTTCATTGGTGGATACTGCTAACGAAATGAAGGTGCGAGGGTTATCTAATTTTTTAAATATTTATTAGGTTTATCAGAGTTGTAATAAAATCTCGAGGGAGTCCAGAATGATGAGCAGAGATATTTTCATTCTCATGACTAGAAGAACACAAGTTTATACTAAGAGGGGGGTGAACAGTATAAGATAAAACTTTTACTTTTCTTTCCAAAGCAATATCATCCAATATTATCAATTGCAATAATGAAACAATGCACAAATCACCACACACATAAGAGACACATATTTAATGTGGTTCACCCAATGTGGGCTACATCCACGGAGAAATATTTCTTATAAATTTTCTCAACAAATTTTTATGGGAACCAAACCAATTCCCTATTACAATGTTTGTGGACCCCAATCCATAGGAGACACCAATCCCCTCTACTCTGGTTCATGGACCTCAATCCATAAGAGACACCAATCTCCTCTGCTCTAATTTACTCCAAAACTTACTCATAATTCTACTCAAATCTACTCACAAAACCTGCTCAACTCTGCTCAAATATGCTCACAAAACTTGCTCAAACCTGCTCACAATTCTGCTCAATCCTGCTCACAACTCTGCTCAAATCTGCTCACAAAACCTGCTCAAATCTGATCCAAAATCTTGCATACAAACAATGCTCATCTATACCCAAAACCAAATATAACAATCCATAAATATTTTACTCCCAATTTCAATCAACACTAATGCACATCAAATCAATCCTTATACCTCCAACCATATGACATCAAAAATATTTTCCTCAAACAAAACCACCCTTGAGAAAGGAATTAAATCACCATACCTCTAAATCTGCCTCAATGATGATAGTCTTCTTTTGCATGTGCCTGTCTTGAAAAAAATAATTTTCTTTTCTTTTGCCACTTCAAAATTGGTTAGCAAATCTCTTTTTCTTGAATAGATATCAAATCATTCACATTAAAAACCCCTATCAAAAAATGTGCATAATAAAGCTTAAAAATAATAATACCTTATATCTCCCTTTTTGAAACTCTCAAAATAAAGCTTTATTAATAACAAAAAATCTTATATCCCCTTTTTATAATATGCCAAATACAATATAACATTAATCACAATTACACCTTATTTCTCCTTTTTCTAACATGCAAAAATACAAATAAACTTGACCACCATACACCTTATAACTCCCTTTTCTAATTTGCAAAAATCACAATTTCTTATGCTAACACCTTGACCTTTATTTTTCCTTCAAAATCAAATTTAATAAAAAAATTTAATACCTTTGCACAGTTGAGAATCGAACCCCTGACCTCACAAAATGCAGTGCTTTCCCAAGCACTTTGTGACCAGCTATGCTACCATGATAGCTAAGACCAAAAGGGAGGTGCCCGATATATATCCGTGTCCTTGTGCTTTTATCAATAACAAAACCTCATCAAAAATGGTGTCAACTTGATTCGATCCCATGACCTCCTATCAAGTAGTGCTCCATGCAAAGCCAACAACTAGTTGGGCTACCTCAATAGTTAAAACCAAAGGTGCTCATAATGATATTTATCCAAGTCTTCCTCGTTCATAAAAATACGTCGACCGTTGACCCATGACCTCCTACCTAGTAGTGCTCCATGTAAAGCCACATTGCCATCTGGGCTATCCTAGTGAATGAAACCTTGGGCACACATAATGATATTTCTCTTTGTCTATCTCTACCTCGATTTTTGTTGTCTTCTCCTCTACATTTTCTTCCTATCGTTCGCATGCATGATGATGGATTTTCAATTTCGATTTTTCATTCCACTCCAAGGTTTAATAATGCCATGTATATATATGCTTTCCATTTCCTTCGATTTCATTTTTTGGTATTTTTTTTTTTCAAACTCTTTTGTTTATAATATTTAAATTTAGAATTTAAATATTATAAATATTTATATTTTTAAAACTTTGTCCCTCTCTTGTGATATTTAAACCTTTTTGTCCCAAGCAACTTTTTAAACCTTTATCCTTCTTTTTGTCCAAGCAACTTTTAAACCTTTGTCCCTCTTATAATATTCTCTTTATAATATTTAAATATGATATTTAAATATTATAATCCTTTGCTTGAAAAATATTTGCCTTTGCTTTGAGATATACCTTACCTTGAATAATTATCCATTGTTTGCTATTCACAATAGTCCATTCTTGACACAATTGATATATTGTCCAACCTTGTAAACTTCACACCCTTGAAGAATATTTCTTCCTTGAATACCATGCACCCTTTGACATCAATGACAACTCAATATTTCCAACAATCTCCCCCTTTGTCATTGATGGCAACCCTACAAAAATTTCTTCTACTGCAACTAGATTCCAAATCTGCTCCCCTTGACAAGCTGCTCCCCCTCATTGAATTCTCCCCCTTTGACATCAATGGCAAAGGGCTCCTTGGGGCTAAAAATAAGACACTTAGCATAGCCCCCTCACCACCTCCTTTTCTTGAGGTGATCAATTTTGATATGGGAGTGAAATTACTCCCAAATTTCCTCTGAGATACTCAAAAGTTTCCTTTGGAAGTGGCTTGGTAAAGATGTCAGCAATCTATTCCTTTGTAGCAATGTATTCCAATTTGACTTGTTGATCAGTCACTTGCTCTCTCAAAAAATGATATTTGATTGGAATGTGCTTGGTCCTTGAATGCATCACTAGATTCTTTGAAATATTAATGGCACTTGTATTATCACATAGTATGGAGATAGGATGATCATGCTCTATTTTGAAATCACTTAAAGTCTACTTCATCCATAAAACCTATGTACAACAAGCAACTACTGCAATGTACTCTACCTCTATAGTGGATAAGGATATTGATGCTTATTTCTTGCTTAGCCAAGAGACTAAACAATCTCCAAGAAAGAATGCTCCTCCACTTGTGCTTTTTCTATCATCAACATTGCCTACCCAATCCACATCTGTATATGTAGTGAGTGTGAAATTATTGCATCTGGGGTACCACAATCCAAAACTCATAGTTCCTTTCAAATACTTAAATATTCTCTTTACTACCTGTACATGTGTTTCTTTTGGTGTAGCTTGAAATCTTACCACCAATCTGATTGCCTGCATTATATCTGGCCTTGTAGTTGTGACATACAGTAAACTTCCAATCATGGATCTATACAATGTCTGATTTGCCTTAGGAGACTCATCATATTTACTTAACTTACATCCTGTAACCATGGGGGTACTCACAGGATTGCAATCCTCCATCCTGAATTTTTTCAACATTTCTTTTACATACTTGGTCTGAGAGAGAAATATACCTTTGTCTGATTGTGAAATTTGCAAACCAAGGAAGAAAGACAACTCACCAAGCATTGACATCTCAAATTCATTTTGCATACTCTTTGCAAATTTTTGACACATCTTATCATTACTACCTCCAAAAATGATATCATCCACATAGACCACTACAATCAACAAGTCATTTCCTTCATTTTTGATGTATAGATTGCTATCATCTATACCTTTTCTGAAACCCTATTCTTGGAGATACTTATCCAACCTTGAGTACCAAGCCCTAGGGGCTTGCTTTAGTCCATAGAGAGCCTTCTTTAATTTGCATACATAGTCCGGCTTATCTGTCAGGCTGAAACCATCTGGTTGCTCAATGTAGACCTCTTCCTCTAAGTAACCATTGAGAAATGTTGATTTTACATCCATTTGATACACCTTGAAGTTTTTGAAACTTGAGAAATCCAGGAACATTCTTATGGCTTCAAGACATGCAATGGGAGCAAATGTCTCTTCAAATTCAATCCCCTCAACTTGTGCATAGCCTTTGCACACAAGTCTTGCTTTGTTTCTGACAACTTGACCATCTTCATTCAACTTATTTTTGTAGACCCATTTGGTGCCAATTACATTCTTGTCTTTAGGATGTGGGACAAGTTCCCAAGTCTCACTCTTTTCTATTTGGTCTAATTCTTCTTCCATTGCCTTAATCCAATATTTATCTTCACTTGCTTCATTGAAATCCTTGGGCTCAACTTTAGATAGCAAAGAAAAATTTGCATGTTCACCTGTTCCTATTATCTTCCTCCTTGTTTGTCTCTCATCTGGATTCCCAATAATCAGTTCTCTTGGATGATTCTTTTGCACATACCTGGATGGTGTCTTAGGTGGTGCCCTTTGTGTCTCATCTTCTTCAGTTTCTTCACCTTCTTCTTCTTTGCAACTTTCTCCTTCTTGATACACAATCTCTTGAGCTGGTTCTCTTAGATCTATTTCTTCATCAACTCTTACATTTGCACTTTCCACAATTGTATGTGATATTTTATTGTAGCATCTATAGGCTTTGCTCTTAGTGGAATAACCAAGGAAGATACCCTCATCACACCTGGAATCAAACTTACCCAAATTTTTCTCTTCTCATCTAATGTAGCATTTGCTTCCAAATATTTTGAAGTACTTCATAGTAGTTGGTCTTCCCTTCCAAAGCTCATAAGGGGTTTTATGGTGATTTACTCTTACTTGAGCTCTATTGATGATATAGACAGTTGTATGAATTACCTCTTTCCAAAAAGCATCAAAAATATTAGATTCATTTAACATAGCCCTGGCCATACCCTAAACAATTCTATTTTTCCTTTCAACTACTCCATTTTGTTGTGGAGTTCTTGCTACTGAGTATTATCTCTTGATTCCATATTGTTCACAAAATTCTACAAATTCACCTGAAGTAAATTCTCCTCCTCTATCTGATCTTAGACACTTGATATTTTTGCTTGTTTCATTTTCTACAAGTGCCTTGAATGCCTTGAACTTTTCAAATGCTTCTGATTTTTCCTTTAAGAATGTTACCCAAGTCATTCTAGAGAAATCATCAATAAATAACATGAAATAGTTCTCACCTTGTAAACTCTTTGTCCTAGTAGGACCACATAGATCGGTGTGAACTAGTTCCAAAGGCTTGGATGAAGAAAACTCCTTTGATTTGAAACTTGATCTTGTTTGCTTACCATGCTGACATTGTGCACAAATCGTACTTGGGGGTTTTATTATCCTGGGTAAATATTTGACTGCCTATTTGTTGCTTATTTTCACTATGTTTTCAAAGTTCAAGTGACCCATCCTTCTATGCCATAACCAGCTCTCATCCTCTTGTGATAAAAAGCATTTTTCTCCCTTGATTTCGCTCAACATGTAGAGATTGTTTGTAGTTCTACTGGCATCTGCAATAAGCTTTCCTATCTTGGATTTCCTGATCTCACATCCATTTGGGTGAAATGTGAGAGTGTGCCCTTGATCACATAATTGACTTACACTTAGTAGGTTGTGCTTCAATCCTTCAACATATAACACATTTTCTGTCCTTGATCTTCCATTATCCAAACTCAAAGTCCCTTTTCCAATAATTTTAGCAGAAGCATTATCACCAAATTTTATTGTTCCTCCATTTATTTTCTTGAGAGAAAGAAATTTGCTTTTGTCACCTGTCATATGACTTGAACAACCACTATCAATATACCACTGATTCCCTTCATTTTGCACATGAAGAGTTGTTTGTACCAACATGGACTTTTATTTTTCTTGTTCCTTTTTCTTTTTCCAAACTTTTGAGGACATCTCCTTTTGAGTTGTTTGACCTTCCTCCTTCTTGCTTGATTTAGGAAGTTCAGGAAACACTATTTTACACCATTTAGCTTTGTGCCCAAAATTATCACATTTGTAACAGATGATATTGTTATCCATGAGAGGTGCAAATGAATTAAAATTTCTATCAACATCATTTTTCACATAGACCATGCAATGTACAACTTTATGACCATATTTGTTACATGAAAAACAATAACCATGGAAGAAATATTGAAACCTGTTAGATTGCCTTGGATGATATGGTCACATGGTTCTTTCATTGTTGTTTCTGTGATTGAATTTTGTCCATGATGATTCTCTATTTTCTTCCTCCTTGATGCTTTTGCCTTTCAATACATCAACATAGGTCATGGGCTCTTCTTTTCTTACTTTCTTTGATGTCTTTGTTCCTTTTGAGCTTGACTCCTCTTTCTATTTCTCTAACCTTATATTTTTTTGTAACTTATCCTTAGAATTTTCAACTTCCTTTCTTAGAGAGACAACTTCATGTTCCAATTTTTCACATTCTAACTCTTTTGCCTTTAATTTCTCAACCATAACTTCTTCAATTCTCTTTGCCTCTTCAACCTTCACTTTTAAGTCTATGAGATCTTGTAGAAGCTTTGTATTTGTTTCCTCATCCTCTTGAACTTGAGCTTTCAAACTTGAATTCTTCTTTCTAACTCTTTTCAATTCTCCAAGAGCAGCAATAAGTTCCTCTTTCATGTCAACCATGGCTTCTTCTCCATTTTTTGGATCTCTCTCTTTGATTTCAACCATAGGGGCATCTTCTTTCATCTCAGTGGCCATGTGTGTTCTTAAGATATTCCTTCAAGTTGTTAGGCTTCCATGAAGGAACCTTCTCTGATACCAATTGAAGAACACAAGCTTATACTGAGAGGGGGGTGAATAATATAAGATAAAACTTTTACTTTTATTTCCAAAGAAATATCATCCAATATTATCAATTGCAATAATGAAACAATGCACAAATCACCACACACATAAGAGACACATATTTAATGTGGTTCACCCAATGTGGGCTACATCCACGAAGAAATATTTCTTATAAATTTTCTCAACAAATTTTTATGGGAACCAAACCAATTCCCTATTACAATGTTTGTGGACCCCAATCCACAGGAGACACCAATCCCCTCTTCTCTGGTTCATGGACCTCAATCCATAGGAGACACCAATCTCCTCTACTCTAATCTACTCCAAAACCTACTCATAATTCTGCTCAAATATATTTACAAAACCTGCTCAAATCTTCTCATAACTCTGCTCAAATCTGCTCACAAAATCTGCTCAAACCTACTCACAATTCTGCTCAATCCTGCTCATAACTCTACTCAAATATTCTCATAAAACTTGCTCAAATCTGATCCAAAATATTGCATATAAACAATGCTCATCTATACCCAAAACCAAATATAACAATCCATAAATTTGTAATGCACATTTACTCCCAATTTCAATCAACACTAATGCACATCAAATCAATCCTTATACCTCCAACCATATGACATCAAAAATATTTTCCTCAAACAAAACCACCCTTGAGAAAGGAATTAAATCACCATACCTCTAAATCTACCTCAATGATGATAGTCTTCTTTTGCATGTGCCTGTCTTGACAAAAATAATTTTCTTTTCTTTTGCCACTTCAAAATTGGTTAGCAAATCTCTTTTTCTTGAATAGATATCAAATCATTCACATTAAAAACCCCTATCAAAAAATGTGCATAATAAATCTTAAAAAGAATAATACCTTATATCTCCCTTTTTGAAACTCTCAAAATAAAGCTTTATTAATAACAAAAAACCTTATATCCCCTTTTTATAATATGCCAAATACAATATAACATTAATCACAATTACACCTTATTTCTCCTTTTTCTAACATGCAAAAATACAAATAAACTTGACCACCATACACCTTATAACTCCCTTTTCTAATTTACAAAAATCACAATTTCTTATGCTAACACCTTGACCTTTATTTTTCCTTCAAAATCAAATTTAATAAAAAATTTAATACCTTTGCACAACTGAGAATCGAACCCCTGACCTCACGAAATGCAGTGCTTTCCCAAGCACTTTGTGACCAGCTATGCTGCCATGATAGCTAAGACCAAAATGGAGGCACCCGATATATATCCGTGTCCTTGTGCTTTTATCAACAACAAAACCTCATCAAAAATGGTATCGACCTGATTCGACCCCATGACCTCCTACCCAACAGTGCTCCATGCAAAGCCAACAACTAATTGGGCTACCTCAATAGTCAAAACCAAATGGTAGTGATATTTATCCAAGTCTTCCTTATTCAGAAAACTCAATAAAAAAGTCATCGACCAGATTTGACCCGTGACCTCCTACCCAACAGCACTCCATGCAAAGCCACATTGCCAACTGGGTATCCCAATGAATGAAACCTCAGGTGCACATAGTGATATTTCTCTTTGTCTATCTCTACCTCAATTTTTGCTATCTTCTCCTCTACGTTTTCTTCCTACCGTTCGCATGCACGATGATGGATTTTCAATTGCGATTTTTCATTCCCCTCCAAGGTTTAATAATGCCATGTATATATATGCTTTCCATTTCCTTCGATTTCATTTTGAAAGGTTGGCTTAATTTATTTTCAATTTTTGGCACCTTTTTATTTTTCAAACTCTTTTGTTTATAATATTTAAATTTAGAATTTAAATATTATAAATATTTATCTTTTTAAAACTTTGTCCCTCTCTTGTGATATTTAAACCTTTTTGTCCCAAGCAACTTTTTAAACCTTTATCCTTCTTTTTGTCCAAGCAACTTTTAAACCTTTGTCCCTCTTATAATATTCTCTTTATAATATTTAAATATGATATTTAAATATTATAATCCTTTGCTTGAAAAATATTTGCCTTTGCTTTGAGATATACCTTACCTTGAATAATTGTCCATTGTTTGCTATTCACAATAGTCCATTCTTGACACAATTGATATATTGTCCAACCTTGTAAACTTCACACCCTTGAAGAATATTTTTGCCTTGAATACCATGCACCCTTTGACATCAATGACAACTCAATATTTCTAAAAATAACACCATCTATGTGAGTTCTCCATAGTTGGTGTTTGTTGTCATAAAACCAATAGACATAAGACCTCCATCACAAAGCTATCCAAGAATCAAAGTGGTGCAAGTGGAATTCGAGGTAAAATATAGTTAAAGGGATAGCAAGTTGGAATGAGCAACGAGTGCATCATGCCATGTGGAGAGTGTAAACCTAAAATACCACTTGTGTTAAGTTTGAGAAGATTTGCAGAAACCATCAATGATAGTGAACCTTTTGGAGGCAAAGGTTACTATGGCATGAAAGTGCACAAAGTTGTGATTGCATCGAAAGTCAAATTTTTAGGCCCTACAATCCACTTTGTTGATGAAAGGTATGATACTGGAAAATCCTTGACCAAAGAGTTGTTCATGTTCTAGCATTTGATATAACAAAGGATTTTATTGCAAGGGTCTTGTAGTCGATAAAAAGCAAAACAAGCAGGGATAATAATATCTTGATGAGTAGGGATTAGAGTGCAGATCTAAGAAGACATTGTTGTTCAAGAAGATTGGTGTCTCCTGTGGGTTGGTGCCCATGAACTTGTATAAGGGTATTGGTGTCTCTTGTGGGTTGGTGCCCATAAAATTGAACAAGGAGATTGGTGTCTCCTATGGATTGGTTCCCATGAACTTGTATAAGGGGATTGGTGTCTCCTGTGGTTTGGTATCCACAAACTTGGATAAGGGGATTGGTGTCTCCTGTGGGTTGGTGCCCATGAACTTGAATAATGGTATTGGTGTCTCCTGTGGGTTGGTGCCCTTGAAATTGTATAAGGGGTTTGGTGTCTCATGTGGGTTGCTGCCCATAAACTTGTATAAGGGGATTGGTGTCTCCTGTGGGTTGGTGCTCATATAATTTATTGAAGAAATAAAAGTAATCTATTATCGTGGTTTTATATTGAAAGGGTGTTTCCACGTAAAAATATTATATCTTATGTGTATGGATTTTGTGCATTGATTTATTATTGCATTCACATTATTGTAGTTATTGGTTTGAAAGGAAAATTTTTATCTTATATTGTTCACCCCCCTCTCAGTATAAGCATGTGTTTCTTAAATTGGTATCAGAGTGGGTTCCTTTGTGAAAGCCTAACTTCTTGAAGGAAGATCTTACAAGAACACACATGGCTAAGAAGGTGAAAGAAGATGCTCTTGTTGTCAAAAACCAAGAAAAGAAGAAAGATCCAAAAAATGAAGAGGAAGTCATAGTTGACATAGAAGAGGAACTTATTTTTTCTCTTAAAGAGGTGAAGAGGCTTAGAAAGGAGAAATCAAGATTGAAGACTCAAGTAAAAGAGGATGAGAAGATAAAGGTAAATATTTTCCAAGAACTCATTGACTTAAAAGTTAAAACTGAAGAGGCAAAGCGAAATGAAGAAGTTATGGCTGAGCAGTTAAAGGCAAAAGTGTTGGAATGTGAAAAATGGAACATGAGATTGTCTCTCTGAGGAAGGAAGTTGAAAGATATAATTATAAGCTACATCAATTTGAGAAAAGAACAAGAATTGTGTATGAAATTATCATAGCATAGAGATCTTTGGTTATAAATACTGGACTTGGTTTTGAAGAAAGTCAAAAGAAACAAAATACGGAGTCAAGATCAAAAGGAACAAAGGCATCAAAGAAAATAATTAAATAAGAGCCTAAGACCTATGCCGATGTGTTGAGAAGTGGAAAAATCAAGAAGGAAGAAAACAAAGCATCATCATGGACCAAGGACCATCACAGAAACAACAATGAGAGAACCATGTGGCCATATCCTCCAAGGCAATCAAATATGTTTCAATATTTCTTTTAGGGTTATTGCTTTTCATGTCACCAATTTGGTCATAAAGCTGTAAACTGTAGAGTCCATGCTAAAAATAATTTTGGCTTCACCAAGAGAAATTTTAATTGATTTTCACCTCTCATGGATTACAACATCATTTGTTACAAATGTAATAATTTTAGACATATAGCTAAATGGTGTAGAACGGTGTTCCTTGAACTTCCAAAATAAAGTAAGAAGGAGGATGGTCAAACTGTTCAAAAGGATATGACATCCAAATTTTGGAAAAAAAAAATGGAACAAGAAAAGGAGCATTGTAAGTTGGGAGTAGTTTCACTCCCATATCATCATTGAATGTCTCAGTAAGAGCAGTGGTAAGGGGTCATTTTCAGATGCCTTACCTTTTAGTCCTGATAAGCCTTTGCCATTGATGTCAAAGGGGGAGAATTTCAGTATGGGAGTGTTGGCAATTTTGGGTTTGAGATCCTAGCTTCTTGTCTATGAGTTGTCATTGATGTCAAAAGGAAATGACATTCATATTAAGAGGATGTGTTGGCTTCAAAGGTGGAAGATTCCAAGAGAATATTTTTAAGAGAATCCAGAGAGATTCCATTGGCAATGGTTTTTATTAAAACCAATGGAGGTTCTCTTCATTATTTATTTAATTATTATTTAAAACCCTTCAAGGTTTTAATTAATTAATTATTTAATTAATTAAGGGAGAAATTATTTTTAATTCATTAAAAATACTTTAAGGGTTTTTAAACCCTTTAGAAAGCAAATTTTGATTAAATTCGAAATTACTTTTCTTTGTAGCCGACGTGTTCTAAAGTCCACGTATGGACTATAAATATGAGAAGGTTCCTAAGGTTAAACTAACTTGAAAAAAAGAAGGCAATTAATTGGTTTGGCTGCGATAGAATGTTCTTTTTACGCTACGAAAGAGGCTAGCTCGTGGTTTGAAAAGCTTTCGAAAAGCTTGACCGTTTATGTGGAAGTCCGTCTTGGACATTGTAAGCCCCTTGTGGGCTAGTCGCAGCGAAGGCTGCGTTTGGGCCTTGCGTAGGCGGAGGTCTGCGTTTCGATCCCCGTGGAGGGAGCTGTGCATGGATTAGTCACGTTTTTATTAAAATGTGTTTTGTGCCACGAATTTTGGATTCTTCAAGGGTAGCCATTATAAGGTGTGATTATTTTCTTGATATGATTTTTGGCATTGTTTAGCATTGTTTAAAAGACATAGGAGAAATAAGGGGATATTTCTTTGGTTGTATTTTTGAGATTAGTATTTTGCTATGCTAAATTTTTAAATGGAGATATAAGGTGTAAGTTTTGGTTGTTGTGTTCTTCTTTGGTGGTTGTTTTTAAAGAAGAGAAGCTAAAAGGTGTATTAAGGAAAGTTTTTATATATAATCATTTATCTTGGTTCTAACCCTAACTTGGTTGGAAGTTTGAGGGTTGTGTGTGGTGACAACTTTAAGGATCAATTTTCTTCTACTCCAAAAAAGGTATGGGCACATTTTCCTTATGAGTATGATTGGTGTATGTTTTTTGAAATAAGGTTGGAGTGAAAAGGTATTCTACTAGGTATCCTTTGGCTAGGCGTAAATCCAAATTTCTGGTTTGTTGAAGACTACTTATGCATTTTTATCCTTAAGGAGAGTTTTTGGTGAATGCATAATTTTTGGTTTGAGATAGTGGAAGCTTTGTGCACTAGGGTTTATGTTTGTGAGTCTTGCTACTTGCTTTGAGTTGGTGAAACCCTTGGTTGGCTGTTTTGAGTTTGATGGTTGAGTTGCTTCCATAGAGGTTGTTTGATCAAGTTATTGCTTTACTTGATTCATGATATTGGGCTTACTCCATTGAGTTGATTTGAGCAAGTTATTCTTTGCATTTGGTGATATTGTGTTGGTGGCTGTTTTGTTCAAATATATTTGGAGGGAAAAGGATTTCTACTTGTTTCCTTTTTCTTGTGATGATTGGTTGAATGCTTCAAGGTTGATGTTGAGTTGAATGGTGTTGGTTGACTAAACCTTGTTTGATGAGCATTGTTGTTGAAACCCTAATTGATGGTGAAAATAACATGAGTATCATTGTTATGTGATTCTTTGCATAGTTGGCAATTGTTGGGGTTTCATGTTCTTGAAAGAAAACATTCTATCCTATCCATTTCAGATATTGAGTTGAGTTTTTAGATTTGAGATTGAGATTGAGCTGAGTTGATTTGAGTTGAGTTTTGAGATTGGGATTTGAGTATAGAACATATTGAGTCTCTAACAATTCTCTTTATGCTTCTATGAGTTTGAAAAATCACATTGGGTCTCTAACAATTCACTTTGTGATTTCCTACTAAGTTTTTTTTTGGTGAGCTTGCTAAGTTTTTGGACAAGTTCCAGTGGGGACTTGTGAGCAGTTTTTGGACAGGTTCCAGTGGGGACTTGTGAGCAATTTTTGGATAGGTTTCGGTGGGGACTTGTGAGAAAATTTGGACAGGTCCTAGCAGAGGACTTGTGAGCTGAGTTTGATAGTTCTATCAGATAACTTGAGGACAGAGGTGCATTGGTTCTATGAGAAGAACCTGAGGACAGATTTGGCATGTATTTGAGAAGGATTGTATGCAGAGGATTGATTTGTTCAAGAGTTGGACAGATCTGACAGACAGAGGAAGACTTGTACTAGACCGACTGACTATGTTTGGTACAGGTTGCTGAGTTGCTGTGGACGTGATCATAGAAGGCAGAGGTCTCTTAGGCTAAGCATTGAGGACAGGAGGTCTTCGGTGGAAAGGAGTTCCACGTGCTAGCAAGAGGTAGAGGCAGTTGATCTTCTGAGGGATCATTTCTAGAGTAGAGGGGAAGGTATCTCCTTTGAGCAGAGGCTCATAAATTTTGATTGGGGGAAGGTATATCCTTTGGGACGAGGCTCATAAACATTGTAATTGGGAAGGATTCCCAAAGAACTTTGAGATAAGTTTTAGAGAAAAGTTTTGTGGACGTAGCCCAACCATTCTAGGTGAACCACATTAAAATTGGTGTCACTTTGTGGATGATATTGTGCATTGCTTTGATATTGCTTTGGGTATATTGCTTTACTATTTTGAAGTATAAAGGAAAAAGTAAAAAGAGGTCTTATACTGTTCACCCCCCCTCTCAGTATAGACTTGTGTTCTTCAATTGGTATCAGAGCAGGTGCCTTCAAAAAGTTTAATAGCTTGAAGGAAAAGCTAGTAAAGAACACAATGGATCATTCAAGTGGCAATGCAGCACCTATTCTTGATGGGTCAGATTTTGGTCTTTGGAGTGCAAGGATGAAGGTTCATCTAATGGCACTTGGTAATGAGGTATGGGAAGTGATTGAAGATGAGTACACTATTCCTGTACATGGTTCGAATACTAAAGAAGAAAGGCTCCTGCATCACAACAATTCAAAAGCAATGAATGCAATCCCGAAAGGCTTAAGAAAGCAGATCTCACCAAAGTGATTCACCGCAAGACAACTAGTGAAATATGGAAACAGTTGAAGGTGGTTCATACAGGTGATACAAATGTCAGAAAGGCCAAGTTGAGACACTTCAAAGGTATGTTTGAACAACTCAAGATGAATGATGATGAAAATATTAGTGACTACATGCTTCGTATGGATGAGGTTGTTAACTCCATGAAAGACTTAGGTCTTGAGCTTGCTGAAAATGATGTTTGTGATAAGATTTTAAGATCTCTTCCTAATAGATTTAGTGAAAAGATTTCTGCTATTGAGGAAGCTAAAGATTTGGATAAGTTGAAAAAGGATGAGCTCCATAGTATACTTGCAGCATTTGAGTTGAGAACTCAAGTGAAGGTTGATGTCAAGAAAGAGGCAACTTTCAAGGCTACCAAGGAATCCAAGGGTAAACATATTCAAGATAGTGATGAGTCTTCTAGTGATGAAGAGGCATATTACAGCAAGAAATGCAAGTTCTCTAGAAAGCACAAAAGTATGAAAAATATAAGATGTTTCAATTGTGGAAATTTTGGTCATTATGCTACTAACTGTACTGTTCCCAAGAATGAAAGTGATGAAGATAAATAGGATTCTAAAAGCAAGGATTCTGAAAAGCACAAGCATCACAGGAAGATCAAATATGAGCACAAAAATCAAGGAAAGAGGTATTCTCACAAGCACAAGAAGAGTTTCTACCTATACAAAGCAAGTAAGTGTTCTAGTAGTGATAGTGAAAGTTCTTCAAGTGATAATGCAAAAGGGGATGTTGTTCATATCAGAAAAAGAGGAAGAACCTAAACATAGATTCATTATCATGAAATGTCTTAGATGTGGAAATTTTGGTCACCTTGAGGATGATTGCACAAATAATGATTTGGTTTCTAGTATGTATGAGGATGCTTCAGAAAACTATAAGGAAGATGCATGTATGGTTTTTGAAAAGGGTAGCACCTCTAGTGATAAGAAATATGAAAAAGGCTTTGATGATTCAAAAAGAAAACAAATAAAAGATCTTGAAAGTGAACTTATTAATGCTCTTAGTGTTTTGGAAAAGGAAAGAAAGAAGAATGCTAGACTCAAGGATAAGTTAGATGAATGTTGTATGGAGAGATATGATCTTATAGAAAGTCTTGACTTCTCTATAGCTAAGACACAAGAACTCAAGGATGAGTTAGAGTCTAAGGTTATTGAGTATAGTGAGTTAGAACAAAAAATGGCTTCTTTGAAAGAGGAAACTAAAGAGTACAAGGATAACCTTTACAGGTTTCAAGATAGCTCCAAAAAGGGTAAGTCACTCATCAGAGGTCAAATAAAGACAACAGATAAAATAGGCCTTGGTTTTGTTAAGCCACACAAGGAACAGGTTGGGGAATCTAGTAAGAGATTCCAAAAATAGAAAGAGTCCTTGAGTGATAGATGCACAAAAATAGAAAATAGGAAACAGAAAAATGGGAGAAAGTTTATAGGACCTAGAAGGTCATTTACAGGAAAGTTTAATGGCAGATGTTTTGCTTGTCACAGGTTTGGTCACATGGCTTCACATTGCATGACTCAAGTAAGGAAGGTAAATGACAGTTTCAGAGGTGGTAATTTCTTTCAAGGGTATTGCTACTCTTGTAAATAGTTTGGGCATAAGGCAATTTTTTGCAAGGCTAATAACAGGAACAGGGTTAGTCAGAATAGGTGGATTCAAAGAACAAGTATGCCTAAAAGAAATAACATTGTTACTTGTTATAAGTGCAACAATGAAGGTCACACAGCTAGACAGTGTAGAGCTGAACTTCCAAAGTACAGGAACAAGAACAGTGGTATGAAAAGGTCCAAGGATCAAGGCATGGATAAGAACAAGAATAATAACAGGAACAGGAATAGTGATAGGAATAGGAATAGGAATATGGACAAGGAGAACAAGAGAAGACATGGTAAGGCAGCTATAGACACTGATGATGATCAGTGCCTGTTGGGAGTTTTACTCCCACCCCAAAATTAAACACCTCAACAGGAGGTGGGGGAGGGATTAAGCTAAGAGGCTCATTCTTAGTCCCAAGCCCCAAAGGTGACCCTTTGCCATTGATGAAAAAGGGGGAGAGATATGAGTAAGGGGGAGAGCCTAAAGATAGGGGGAGCTATTTATGTTGAGTGGGGGAGAGCCTCAAGACAGGGGGAGCTATTTATGTTGAGTGGGGGAGATCCTCAAGATAGGGGGAGCTGTTTATGTTGAGTTTCCGTGTTGTTGAGAAGCATGGTTTGCCATCAATGACAAAGGGGGAGATTGTTGGCAATTTTGGGTTTGAGATCCTAGCTTCTTGTCTATGAGTTGTCATTGATGTCAAAAGGAAATGACATTAATATTAAGAGGATGTGTTGGCTTCAAAGGTGGAAGATTCCAAGAGAATATTTTTAAGAGAATCCGGAGAGATTCCATTGGCAATGGTTTTTATTAAAACCAATGGAGGTTCTCTTTATTATTTATTTAATTATTATTTAAACCCCTTCAAGGTTTTAATTAATTAATTAAGGGAGAATTATTTTTAATTCATTAAAAATACTTTATGGGTTTTTAAACCCTTTAGAAAGCAAATTTTGATTAAATTTGAAATTACTTTTCTTTGCAGCCGATGTGTTCTAAAGTCCACGTATGGACTATAAATATGAGAAGGTTCCTAAGGTTAAAATAACTTGAAATATCAAAGGCAATTAATTGGTTTGGCTGCGATCGAATGTTCTATTTACGCTGCGAAAGAGGAGAGCTCGTGGTTTGAAAAGATTTCGAAAAGCTTGACCGTTTATGTGGAAGGAAGTCTGTCTTGGACTTCGTAAGCCCCTTGTGGGCTAGTGGCAGTGAAGGCTGCGTTTGGGCCTTGCGTAGGCGGAGGTTTGCGTTTTGATCCCCACAGAGGGAGTTGTGCATGGATTAGTCATATTTTTATTAAAACGTGTTTTGTGCCACGAATTTTGGATTCTTCAAGGGCAGCCATTATAAGGTGTGATTATTTTCTTGATATGATTTTTGGCATTGTTTAACATTGTTTAAAAGACATAGGAGAAATAAGGGGATATCTCTTTGGTTGTATTTTTGAGATTAGTCTTTTGCTATGCTAAATTTAAAAATGGAGATATAAGGTGTAAGTTTTGGTTGTTGTGTTTTTGGCTTCTTTGGTGGTTGTTTTTAAAGAAGAGAAGCTAAAAGGTGTATTAAGGAAAGTTTTTATATATACTCATTTATCTTGGTTCTAACCCTAACTTGGTTGGAAGTTTGAGGGTTGTGTGTGGTGACAGCTTTAAGGATCAATTTTATTCTACTCCAAAAAAGGTAGGGGCACATTTTCCTTATAAGTATGATTGGTGTATGTTTTCTGAAAAAAGGTTGGAATGAAAAGGTATTCTACTAGGTATCCTTTGGCTAGGCGTAAATCCAATTTTCTGGTTTTTTGAAGACTACTTATGCATTGTTATCCTTAAGGAGAGTTTTTGGTGAATGCATAATTTTTGGTTTGAGATAGTGAAAGCTTTGTGCACTAGGGTTTATGTTTGTGAGTCTTGCTACTTGCTTTGAGTTGGTGAAACCCTTGGTTGGCTGTTTTGAGTTTGATGGTTGAGTTGCTTCCATAGAGGTTGTTTGATCAAGTTATTGCTTTACTTGATTCATGATATTGGGCTTACTCCATTGAGTTGATTTGAGCAAGTTATTCTTTGCATTTGGTGATATTGTATTGGTGGTTGTTTTGTTCAAATATCTTTGGAGGGAAAAAGATTTATACTTGTTTCATTTTTCTTGTGATGATTGGTTGAATGCTTCAAGGTTGATGTTGAGTTGAATGGTTTTGGTTGACTAAACCTTGTTTGATGAGCATTGTTGTTGAAACCCTAATTGATGGTGAAAATAACATGAGTATCATTGTTATGTGATTCTTTGCATAGTTGGCAATTGTTGGGGTTTCATGTTCTTGAAAGAAAACATTCTATCCTATCCATTTCAGATATTGAGTTGAGTTTTCATATTTGAGATTGAGATTGAGCTGAGTTGATTTGAGTTGAGTTTTGAGATTGGGATTTGAGTATAGAACATATTGAGTCTCTAATAATTATCTTTATGCTTCTATGAGTTTGACAAATCACATTGGGTCTCTAACAATTCACTTTGTGATTTCCTACTAAGAAAGTTTTTTCTTGGTGAGCTTGCTGAGTTTTTGGACAGGTTCCAGTGGGGACTTGTGAGCAGTTTTTGGACAGGTTCCAGTGGGGACTTGTGAGAAGTTTTTGGACAGGTTCCAGTGGGGACTTGTGAGAAGTTTTTGGACAGGTTTTAGTGGGGACTTGTGAGCAGATTTGGACAGGTCCTAGCGGAGGACTTGTGAGTTGAGTTTGATAGTTCTATCAGAGAACTTGAGGAAAGAGGTGCATTGGTTCTATGAGAAGAACCTGAGGATAGATTTGGTAAGTATTTGAGAAGGCTTGTATGCAAAGGATTAATTTGTTCAAGAGTTGGACAGATCTGACAGACAGAGGAAGACTTGTACTAGACCGACTGACCGTGTTTGGTATAGGTTGCTGAGCTGCTGTGGACGTGATCATAGAAGGTAGAGGTCTCTTAGGCTAAGCATTGAGGATAGGAGGTCTTCGATGGAAAGGAGTTCCATGTGCTGGCAAGAGGTAGAGGTAGTTGATATTTTGAGGGATCATTTCCAGAGCAGAGGGGAAGGTATCTCCTTTGAGCAGAGGCTCATAAATTCTGATTGGGGGAAGGTATCTCCTTTGAGCAGAGGCTCATAAATTCTAATTGGGGGAAGGTATCTCCTTTGGGATAAGGCTCATAAACATTGTAATTGGTAAGGATTCCCAAAGAACTTTGAGATAACTTTTAGAGAAAAGTTTTGTGGACGTAGCCCAACCATTCTGGGTGAACCACATTAAAATTGGTGTCACTTTGTGGATGATATTGGGCATTGCTTTGATATTGCTTTGGGTATATTGCTTTACTATTTTTAAGTATAGAGGAAAAAGTAAAAAGAGGTCTTATACTGTTCACCCCCCCTCTCAGTATAAGCTTGTGTTCTTCAGGGAGAGTAGCTTGTATATTTAGTAAGAGGGAGCAACTTGTCGAGGGGATCAAATTGTGATCCTATTGTAGTAAAGGATAGTTTCTTTGCAGGGTTGCCATAAATGACAAAGGGGGAGCTTATTAGAATTATTCGATTGTGATTGATGTCAAAGGTTGATTTGGTTGCTAGCAAATGGTGCATGATTGGGCAAAGTTTTCAAGGCAAATATTATAAAGTTAAGTGAAGGTTTAATATTTAAATATTATAATATTTAAATATTAGATTTAAATATTATAATATAAAGTGAATTTTAATATTGTGTATGGGCCAACTTCTTGGGCACCAAAGCAAAAAGGTAAATATTGGCATATAAATAAAAGAACTAAAAGTTTATATTAATTAACAATTGAGAAAAAAAATGTCCTCAAAATAAGAAGAGTAGATAAGCATGGGTGTGAATGTACTATGGCTAAGGTACAAATGAAATAAGGAGATATTGTTGAGATCCATCACTCGATGTTAGCAAGTGATGCATAAGGTAAACAACACTGGTGACTAAACTGCAAAGCTGCGGATATCAAACATTAGTAGAATTGCAAGGGGATCATGGCTATTATGCGTAAGAAGTGATAAAGTGATGAATAGGAGTTGAAACCATATTGAAGCATAAATAACTAAGCAATAGAGTTTATGTCAAGAGCTGGATGATTACCTAATGATCTAGAAGTAGCTACAAGAATTTGAAGACCACATCATTCTGCATGTGGAAGTTTCACAGAAGGGTGGAGTCATCAAGTAGCATGGTGGTCATCAAGTGTCATACAAAAGAGAAGTCAAATCAAGGCATAAGTGATGATGGAGTGAATGTATTTGAGATGACGATATGAGGGGAGTTTTATAGTAGAGAGAGAATCCACAACATGGTCTTGGAGAGTGGGTACACCAAGGAAGTTCTACCATAGTGGAAGTCGATACAGTAGCAAGGTCGAGGGAAGGTTTAAGAGAGCATTATGTGGCAATAATAGACTAGAGTAGTGGTGAAGGTCCAAAGCACAGTAGTGGTTAAAGGGATATTTGAGGCTCACATGAGATGACGTAGTAATATTCCCATAATGAAAGATGAAACTAAATTTAGTTCATGAAGATGATAGGACTTACTAGTGTGGAAAAAGTTTGAGGTTTTTTATCAATGTTGCATTGTTGATGTTCATGAACAATATCAGGTTATTATGAATCTTGGATGCAATATAATGTGAAAACCAATTAACATTGGCTAGAAATATTGTAATAGGTTCCATCAACCCAAAAACATAGAGCAAACAAATTTGACATTGTCGAGGTTGAGTCTGATGTGTTTGGTTATAGAGTCTATTTTTGTAAGAAGCATTTGACATCATAGTCACAATAGAAATTCCCACAAGAGATGTGTGTGGATATTTTACAAGACAAAACCACAATATTTTTACAGTGTAGTAGGTACATGGCGAGATCATTCCTATAAAGTGCACAATAGTAGAAGGAAGCTGAAGGTATTTGTGGAATAGCATGGTGAAGACCTATGGTTGGGAAGGCATCTAGCTAGGCTATCCAATGAAAATAATTAGACACATCCATATATCTGATCAACATCAATATCTTAATCGTAACTATTGAATCATGATCATTGATCTCCCTAATCTATGTAATTAGGGATCCGTTAGTGGAAAAAGTAGAGCACTGTTTAAATACCTCCACTCAAGGCCAAAAAGAAACATGGAGGAAGTTGATTTTATCAAGTGCCTAGCATAGCAAAGTGAAAATATCATGGGATATCTTGTGTAGACTAGCATTTTTTAATAAACATATTAGTAGAGATGTTGCAATAGTTAGAGGAGAAATAAATATGCTATTCAGAGCATGCATCGTGATGTCTGACCTGCACTTGTGGTTTCATGGTGGATACAACTAAGAAAACAAAGATGTGTGGGTTATCTAAATTTATTTGAAAGATTTATTAGGTTTATTAGAGTTATAATAAAATCTTAAGGGAGTCTAGGATGATGAGAAGAGATACTATCATTCTCATGACACCATATGCATGAGTTCTCCATAGTTGGTGTTTTTTGTCATAAAACCAATAGACATAAGACCTCCATCACAGAGCCATTAAAGAATAAGAGTGATGCAAGTGGAATTTGAGGTAGAATATAATAAAAATGATGGAAATTTGGAATGAGTAGCAAGTGCAATCATGCCACGTGGAGAGTGCAATCCCGAAATACCACTTGTGTCAAGTTTGGGCAGATTGACAAATTTTTTTAGTGATAATGATCTTTTGGAGGTAAAGGTTACTATGGCATGAAAGTGCACAAATATGTGATTGAATCGAAAGTCAGATTTTTAGGCCCTATAATCCACTTTGTTGATGAAAGGTATGACACTAGAAAATATTTGACCAAAGAGTTTTTCATGTTATAGCAATTGATATAATAGAGGATTTTATTGCAAGGGTATTGTAGTTGAGAAAAATCAAAGCAAGTAGGGATAATAATTTCTTGATGAGCAGGTATTAGAGTGTAGATCCAAAAAGACATTTTTGATCAAGGAGATTGGTATCTCCTATGGGTTGGTGCCTACTACTTGTATAAGGGGATTGGTATCTCCTATGGGTTGGTGCCCATAAACTTGAACAAGGAGATTGGTGTCTCCTGTGGGTTGGTACCTTTAAAATTGTATAAGGGAATTGGTGTCTCCTGTGGATTGGTGCACACAAAATTGGATAAGGGGATTGGTGTCTCTTGTGGGTTGGTACCCATGAATTTGTATAAGGGGATTGGTGTCTCCTATGGGTTGGTGCCCACAAAATTTATTGAAGAAATAAATACAATCTATTGCAGTGGTTTTTTCCAAAAAGGGTGTTTCCACGTAAAAATATTATCTCTTATGTGTATGGATTTTGTGCATTGATTTATTATTGTATTCACATTATTGCAGTAATTGGTTTGAAACGAAAAGTTTTATCTTATACTGTTCACATCCCTCTTAGTATAAGAGTGTGTTTCTTCATTGCCTACCTGCTCGCCCTTTAGTAGGAGGGTCCCAAAAGAACCAACATAGCGAGTCTGGATAACCTTTGATGAGGCTATGAAATCCTAGGTCTACAACTATATCTAAGAGAATAGTAGCCAATAAATCAATGGGGGCTCATAGAGATGCAGTCGAGGATGATGGTGACTCTGGGGGTACATGCCCCACTTGACTTGGACTCATGTATTACTCTCTTTTTAGGTGTGATGTCCAAGGACCCACTCTATTGTAGCCTACAAGTATTTTATATCATGATGTACCCATTCTACCATATATATATGATATGAATTTTATTATGGCCTATCATGTATTTATTATTTATTTTTATCTTATGTATGGATGCACTTATGGATGTAATTATGGATGATGGATGTATGCCTAGATAGTGTACTATGGATGTATAGATGTATGCCTAGACGATGTACTATGGATGTATAGATGTATGCATGTATATTATGTACTAATGACATGATGATGCAAAATTTGACTTTTATGTTTATAGGCTAAAACATAATGAATGAATATAAGATGCAAAACAACCTAAATATAATCACAACAAAATGTATAATAGTCATCAATTAAAATTTAACCTTTTCATAAAAGTTATATATTTGAATGCTAACCATATGTAAGATGATAAAAATGTAGATTATGTATGGGGGAATAGTAATATGCTACAAGGAAACAACATGGTTTTCATGAGATTCATAAACCCTATTTGACTAGTCAAAATATGTATATTGACTACACATGACTCTGAAAGATAATAGTCTACTAGGAAGACCCAGATATTCAATATCCATATGTGTGCATAGTGTATTCATTAATATGATGCATAATACTACACCATTACCAGGTGGTATCTTAGAGCCCATTGTTGTAAGGGAGACCACCCTATGGTTATCATTATCCTTATTTTATACATAGTTGGATGAGACTAATAGGTAATACAAGCCACCAAAAGCTAGCTCATCCGTAAGCTAACATTGGTCTGTACAAAAGAAGGTTGCTAATGTGATAGATATATCACCATGTGTAAGACTATCCCGTTTCCAGGATAGATCTTAGATCACATTTCTATAATGGAGATCACCCCATGAATTTTAAACTACCAAGGATTGCAAGGATTCAAGCTCATTACCCCCTTATTTTATTTTTATTTCTTTGGGATGCTTGCTCATTTGTGATGAGAAGTAAAGGTATTTATTTGCTTAGTGGTGAAAAATAGTCTTGTTTTTTTTTTAGAGATACTTACTTATTTTATGGAAGAGTGAGGGAAATAATTGCTTTGGTAGGGGGGAGCTTTTCCTTTTATCAATTATTAACATCCTAGACTATGCACATACTAGGATACGCAAGGAAAACCTTTCACTTAAGGGGTGAGGACTATATTGTACTTTCATTCTTCCTTATTCAAAAATCATATTTTAAAGTATGAATTTGTGTTGGGATTTTGATATATACAAGGTACAATCAAAGCAAGACCCTACCTTAAAAAATTAAAATAGTTTTCTACAAAATTTGAAAAGAAAACTAGGAGTGGTTGAATGATTAAAAACCCTAGTGAAAAACTTATAACAACTTATTGGTCGTATTGAAAAACATAATTTCCAAAAGAAATGTGGATGGTAATGATATGTGGAATATGGGGGTTTTCCCTATGATCTTTTGAAAACTAAAAGGTATGCATAAAATAGCTAGTGGCCATATAAACATCATTGTTGATGATCATATGGTATCTACCCTATCTTACAAGGATCCCTTAATAAGCAAAATATCATAAGGAAAAGTACAAATGATGATGATGAAAAAGGTTGATTAAGAGAGATGAAAAAAATACAGGCATGGGTCTAGATCCTAGCATGCAAGAAAAAAACTAGTCCTAATGCTAATGCAATGAAATAACATGCCTAATGCAAGTAAGAAAACACAAAGATATGGAATGCATGATGCAATGAAATATTTTTGCATTTTTGATGTTTTATATATTTTTTGTGGTTTTTGGTTTTTTTATTTTTTTGATGCATAGTGTGTCATGCATAAAATACCCATAGGTGAAAAATATTGAAAGGTTCGGGTTCCTCAACACCCTCAAGAGAAGCTAGATGATAAGTCCATGTCCTAATCTTTTGCATGATGATGAATGGACCTAACTAGTGTACCATAAATTTGTCTCGTAAGTGAGGTGGCAAGTTGGAGTTCTACTAGTTCTATTTATGCACAAGATACCCAAATTTGAAGTCCCTGAGGTGGAATTTCATATCACAAGCTCATTTAAGGTGATCTTGATAAACTTAGAGGTGCTCGAGAGCATTAATGTATTGTTCAACAATAAGGGTCAATTGGTCAAGGTAAGCTTGTCATGCAATATAATCATCAATGAAACCTTGTAATGATATGCACAATGAAGGAATTTACAATTACAAGGGAATAATAGCATCAATGCCATATACTAGTGAAAAAGGAGTTGCCATTTTAGGCATCCTAATGCTATTTCTATAAGACCATAATGCAAGAGGCAGTTGAAGATGCCAATCTTTGTGATTATCTTTGACAATATTTTTGAGAATGGTAATGAGTATTTTGTTTGATGCCTCTACTTACTCATTATCTTGTGTATAATAGGATGTATAAAAGTTGTGTTGAATGTTATACTTGGTCATTAAAGCTCACACATATTTGTTCTTAAATGGGGGTCCATTATCCGAGATGATCTTGGATGGAATACCAAAACAACATATGATATTATGAAGTATGAACTCCATAATGCGGGGTCCAATAGTAGTGGTAAGAGGGATTAATTCCACCCACTTGGTGAAATAATCTATATCCACTAAGATAAACATGTGATGGTCCAAATATGAGGGTAAGATTTTCCATATTAAATCAAAGCCCCATTATGAAAAAGTCCATGCTAAATGAATTGGTTGTAAGGCTTGAGAAGGTACATGTGAAAGATTAGGATGATGCTAACATTTCACACACTTCTTAAAATAAGCACAACAATATTTCTCCATGGTAGGCAAATAATATCCCATTCATAGGATGCACTTAGTGATAGCCATATCATTAAAATGACCATCGCAAGTACAATCATGAGCTTGCAAAATTGCCCAAGGAAATTCGTGGGGCTCTAGATAATGAAGGAGAAGATCATCGTAGTTTTGATGATACAATATGTCTCTTAAAAAGGCATATTTTGTCACTTTTTGTTTGAATTTTCATTTTACAGTATGTGATAATCCTGAAGGGATATTACTAGTTTCTAGGAAATATTTTAGTTGGGAAAACCCATCTTGATACTATTAAGTCTTGACTGAATGAACAACTTGTTCCTTTTGAGATTCATCCTACATGAACATATATTGGGAGAGAGCCTTAAGATAGATCATTGTTTTGTTAGACAAAGGAATGTTTAGGATCAAAGATCCCTAGGAAGCATATTTTAAAAAGTGGTATATGTGATAGAATCATTCTTGGTATGGTTCAATCTTAATCATGAGGAAAACTTCTCATATTTCGAAGCCTTACACAAAATCATTGATTGTGAAAGAATTTGAAGAGTTCTACGAGATTAAGGATCCTAAGAAATCCATTATATTCACAAAATGACTATATGAACGAGGGACTACCTCGATGTTGTACCATTCTAATTTAGCTAGTAGTCTATTCACAAATGCTTTATATTATTTCAAGATTGGACACTTGCACTGGTAAATTTCCTTAGTTTGGTTAACAATGAGCAAAGAATCACCAAAGATATTGAGCTTTTTTATTTTCATGGAAATAGCTACTTGAAGATCCAAATGGAGGGCCTCATATTGAGCATTATTATTGGTGCACAAGAAATTGAGTTTAAATGAAATGGGTATAGGAACCCCTTGTGGTGTGAAAAATATGATTTCTACACCACCCCTTGCTCACACTTGAAACCATCAAAGAACACAGTCATATCAGATTTATTTTTAAGCTCTTTAGGTTTTTTCAAGTTCCATAAAACAAAAACTACATCATAAGGCAACTCGATTGTAAGAGGCTTATCATCATGGAGAGGAGCCTCTACTAATTGATCAATAATAACTTGACCTTTAATGGAATTTTGACTTATAATTTTGAGGTCAAATTCTATCAACAACATGATCCACTTTACGATACGACTATTATGGTATATTCAACTCATCATAAATCACAAAGGATTTTCCTTAGATATGATATACATTGTTTGATTAAGCATGTAATAACATAGCTTCTTGGTGATGAATATCACTGCTAAGAAAATATTCTCAATGTATGTGTACTTGATCTAATATCTAAACAGGGTGTGACTGATGTAATAAACAACTTGCTCCTTACTCACCTCATTATTTTGGGACAACATGGTCCCTAAGGCAAAATCGATAGTTGATATGTATAATAAAAATTATACACATGGTCAAGGTGGAGCTCATACTAGCGATGATGTCAAGTATTGTTTGATCTCATAAAATGCCTTTTGAAACTCATCATCCCAATTGAATCAGATCCCTTTTGTAACATATAATTCATTGGTCAAAATTTATTCAAAAGTTGTGCTATGAAGCATAGAATAGATGCTACCTTCCCTTGTAAGCTACAAAGTTGCTTAAGGTTGGTAGGAGGAAGCATTTCAAGTATTACCTTGAATTTGGTGGGATCAACTTTGATGCCTCATTTTGAGACTATAAAACCCAATATTTTTCTAGATGTAACTTCGAAGACACACTTCTTAGGGTTAAGTCTAAAATTATTCTCTATGAGGCAATTGAAGACCTTCCTTAGAAAATCAACATGCTCACGATATAGTATAGATTTAGCTAGTAAATCATCTATGTAATCCTCCAAGATTTTGTGCATGTAATCTTAAAATATGTATTTCATGGCCTACTTATATGTTGCACCAACATTTTTGAGGTCAAATAAAATAACTTTGTAACATGAATTACCCCAAGACATGGTAAATATTATCTTGGGCTAATATTCAAGATTGACTCGAATTTTATTATAGCCTAAGAAACAATTCATGAGGGATAACATTTTATGACCTGCAGTTGCATCGACTAGAGTATCAATGCTCAGGTGGGGAAATTCATCCTTAGGAGTCACTTTATTAAGATCTCAAAAATTTGTGCATATGTGAATCCTTCCATCAGGTTTTCCTATGAGTACCATGTTGGAAACCCAATCAGGATAATCAATAGGATGAATGAACCTTGCATACAATTTTTTTTTTAATTCATATTTAATAATTAATTTTATTGTTGGATGCATATTGTTAAGCTTTTGCTTGAATGATTTGATTTTTGGGTCAAGATTTAGGTTGTGCATGACTAGACTCAGGTTGAACCCAATATATCTTTATAGGACCAAGAAAATGCCTCTATTTTCTCTTTCAAGAGAGTTGTAATATCAAATTATTCCTATGGGAATAGACTGTGTCTCAACTTGACATTATGAGGAACTTCTGGGTTAGTGTTGATATCCACATCAATTGTGTCCTCAAATGACATGTAGGATTCCTCCTCGAGCTGATGAGATGTAGGGATCAAATGAATGTCATCATTTGGATTCAAAAAATTGATCATGTCATCATGTTCGATCTCAGCTTGAAAAACATCTCCAAATAGTCCTTGGAAGAATTGAAATGGCTATGAAATTTCTTTGCAAGGGAAGAACTTTAAAGGTAATATTGGAAACGCAACGTGATCAAATCAATGGCCTCATGATTTATATGTAAAGTTTTTAAGGGGTTGCTAGGATTATGGAGTGGTATGGCTAGATCAATGGAAACCATATTGATGTATGGTGTATGGTTTCCATTCATGGGTGGAAGGATCCTATCGAACATGGGAGGCCTCAAGTGCACCGAAGGTGGTTGAGGTGGAGGTGGAATAACTAGATGAAGTCTAGGTGGAACAAGGATGACTAGATATTCTAGTGGTAGCAACTACCTCTAGATGGGTTGACGTGTAGGAAACAATGTAAAATAAAACTCATCTATGTCCATGATAGAATTTATGGGGGAGAAATACTCTTCCTCTAAGCTAATTGAATCTATAGACATCATATCCAATTATTCATCAGAATATCTATCAAAAAATTAATCTCTTATAGGCTCCTAATTATCTTCAGCCTGATCAACATCAAACTATTCAAGATACTCCAAAATTTCTTCGTTCAATGCATCCTTAGATGTTGCATTAAGAGGAATAGAAGGTGTGATGGCTTCCATTACAATGGGAAAATAATCACCCAATGAATGACTATAACCAAGGTCAATGTATCCATCCCTCTCAAGTTCTTCTCCATAGCTTATGGCAAGGCATTAAAGGGCATCTACTAGGGTTTTATATGGTATGAATCCAATATATCTAATATCAGACTTGTCATAGTGGAGTTGATACTATAGTTAATAAGGGGTTCAAAAACCTTGTCCATACTAGCCAAAACCATTCTTGTGCCAATGGAAATGGTGAAAGTACCATAGGGTAAAATTTGGGTTTGATAGATAACTAATATTCCCTAAAAATAGATCATCATCGTCACCCTCTGGGGATGAACTTGTAGAATCATAAAAACCACCATAGAAAAAGTTCATTTGGTTTAGGGGCACCCCCAAGGGCACAATGGTACCAATGGGTAGTGATGACAAGTGAGGCTTACCCATGCCTTACACAAATTTGATAAGTGGAGTGAATATAATATTTTATACTAGATACTCAGCGAGTCCAGTATTAGCCAAATGAACCATGACTTGCGGTGGTGTGGATGATGATGATGGGGGTGTGGCTTGATATGAATCATCCATAGAAATATATGATTCTTCCTCATCCATAGTATTTGGAATATATTCTATAAAAATTATGGAAATGGATGGTGGGGCTTCCTCAATTGGTACCTTTGATATTTTCTTGCTTAGAGGATTCAATGATGAAGGAATATTGGGAGAAATAAATGGTGATGGAGAATATGGAATAGGTTTAATGTCTGGTTATGGAAATAGATCTATAATTTTGATGGGGTTATTTGGTCAGATGTCTAGATGGGTTGATGAAAAGGTAGAATATTGCAGATGGTGCACCACATTGCAATACTTGAAGGGTTTGAGGTCTGCATGAACTTACCCTTCATGGATGTACTTAAGACACTGATGCAATATGGATGTGACACACTTCATATCTCTCATACAAGGTCTTACAAGAAATATGTTATACTACATTGCACCCTTTAAGACATGGCATAGTGTGGGAATAGCATTTAGCCCAGCCTAAATAGGAAGGACTATTATACTTACGGTAGAGTATAAAGCATTGTTAAATGCTTAGAGGGTGAATGTAGATACTACAATGTGTGATGATGGAATATTGATATGTTGTAGTGTAGTATTTGTAATGATATTGATGGAGGAGCCTATATCTATCAATAATCGCTTGTAAGAAATTTGATTCACACTAGCAATGATGTGTAGTGGAGGATAAGGCCCTTCAATGGGAGTTATCTTGATCTTGTGATCATGAAATGTGATAACAAGCTTCTTGCAATGTTGAATGTGCTCCATAAAATTAGCAAAATATTTGGGATCTTGGGGCTGCAATTCAATTGACTTTAGAATCTCCATTAAAGCTTATTTGTGTGGTGGTGACTATTGTATCAACTCATAAATGGAGAGTCTTGTCAATATCATTTACAAAATTTGGGTAAGTCTACTTTTGATCATCACCATCGAGTGAGGTGGAGGACCTTAGACAGGATTTGGTTATGGAAAAGGATGTGATATGGAAGGAACATTTGTTAGAGCTACAAGTGATGCAACTTGACTAGGATACCTCCAGTTCCTTGTCACAATATTAATCATCCTAACAACCCCTAATTGGGTGGGGCTGTGTAGATTTTATTGACTTGTCTTGGTTGATCTACTTGAACCTCATGTGTGGGTAGTGTATCCTTGAATATACCTATTTTTTGGTTATTGAAAGTGAGAGGATTATCAATTTGAAGTTCATTCTTATCAAGCATATCCTATACTTTATTTTCTAAATGAGTAACATGATTGAATATCATGACCATTTTATTGATTATAAGGATAGTACATGTCCTCTCGATAATATTTAAGCTTTGGCTTATTAGGATTAAAAGGATTAATCTTTAGCAAATTGATGGTATTTATCTTTCATAGACAATTAAAAAGTGATGTCAAAGATTCAGGTAGCGGTGTATAATTGCGAGGCTGATGGTGTTGTTTCTTTTACCCCTGATTCTACTAATGTTGGTTATGATACTGTGCAAGAGGAGGCTAGGTTTGATAATTGGTTTGTTGAGGTGGAGTTTGCTTTGCAGGCCCTAGAACACTTAAGACAACTTGATTAACTAAATATGGTTTTGATTGTGTATGGTTGACTTTGGGGTTCTTGTTCCACTCCTTACAAATTTTGATCTTACCTTCCTGAACCTTGATCTCTTCTATGACCTTTTCCTAAGCTAGGACTTCCTCAAATGTTTTATATTGTTGGATTTGTAAAAACAATGAAATTTGTTTTGAAAAAATCCTTGTAAATAGATGAGTTATGAAAAAATCCTTGTAAATAGATGAGTTATGATAAAATCCTTGTAAATAGATGAGTTAGATTTGTATCAAGAAAGGTAAATGATAACTTTGATATAACCACTCAACACCTATTACCATAATCCAAGACTGGTTCATTTTCAAACTAGCAAATATTATATCAATCAGTCAAGGTTCCTTTCTTTTTCATGCTAAATGAGAAGCGCTCCAAGAATACATTTGTAAGTTATTCAAATCTATGGATGATATGCCTTGACATATGGTTATACCACTATAGGGATGGGCTCAAAAGTATTATTAAGAAGGTTCTAATAAGTAAGGAGGCAAAGATTCATAAAATTGGTGACATGTTCCTGCACATCATCATATCCTTTGAACTTGTCTAGCTTGGGATTTTTGAAATGCTCAGGGTATGGAGGATATGGGATAGAATGATGAAGTGGTTGTTTATAAATTTGGCTCAAAATGGGTTCTGATAACCTGTTCATGAAGCTTAATTTTCCAATGATTTAATGTGCTTGGTAAGCAACTTGTAAGCTCTAGATGATATAATCCCATATTCCCACCTTTGTCCTTGAAGAGGAGGATGAGAAATATTTTGATTGGGATGCAGTGGTTGAATGTGATCATCAACCATGTCCTCATAAGGTGTCTCAAGATACCCTTGCTCTTGGTACTCTGATTACACATCCTCATAGGTCTTATACCATTGTTGTTGGTTGTAGGATGGACGTTGTGTGGACCTGTGGGGATGGATAGATGCATGACGTAGATGGTTCTTATTTGGTCTTGATGGTAGGTTTTTGTGGTGCACAATGCACCTTTGATAGGTCTAATACCTATGGATACTAGGTGTAGGAACCATATCATACAAGGATTTTTGTAATTATTCTTGATGTAGTCATTCTTGATATAGCCTATGCTCTTGCAACCTCTGTTGACTTAGTTGGTATTATTTATCTAAGCATTGTTTATCCAAACATAGTTGGTTCAAAAATACTTGTCTATAAAAATTCTACCTAAGTGCATAATTTTTTTGATTAGTAGTGCAAGGTCTATTGGTCTCCATATTAATATGAAGGGATCTGGCTTGCTCTATGACCCCAAAAGGATTGGCTACTTGTTTTCCATGATTGAGGGAAGCCATATTGACCTAGTATTTGGGATTAAATGTAAGCTCTACACACTCAATTAGCATATAAGCACAACATGATTACATGAAATACTCTTTCTAAGGGGTAGGAGGATGATATAGACCTTCCTCCTTGTTGACAAGAACTGTATGAGCTAACATGGTTGTCTGAGTAGGATGATGAGTGTCGTACCTATCTATATGGGCATACTATCAACTCATCCATGGATGGTCAAGTGAAGTGGCTTGATCATATAGCCTCATCCATGAGGTATACTCCTGGTCATGCTCTAATGTTTTATTGGTAGGATGAGATGGGATTTGAATGCATGATACTGTCTTGGTAGGCCCCTTAGTGGGCTTATGGCTTTTTTGACAAAAAGTAACTTGATATAGACTCTCCTTATTAAGATCATATTGAGGACCTATAGATGCATTCTAAATAGGGAAATCCTAAATATTGGATTCCCTATAGGTAATGTTGGTGTCATGAAAAAAAACAGGATGCCATTTGGGAATGGCCATGTCCTTTGGACTGAACTAGAGATGTTCCATATCTCCTTGCAAATTTTCAACAGTGCTATCTCATGATTGAGCTTAGCTATAAGTTGTTACCATGAGGTGGATTAAACAAATAGTAAAGAAAAAATCAAGTAGAAAATGTGATTATCTCGTTTAAATTTTGATTGTGAGTCCCTATAATTGTTTAAGTGTATTTTGATTTTATCCCTTATGCCTTACACCCATGTGTTGTAGGTGAGTTGGACAGGAGAGGGCAATCCTACAAGGGATGTCCCAGGTTCAAATCTCCACCCTACCAAAAAGTTGAATTGGGTACCTAAAATCCAATTGATAATTTTGGTGCAGGAAGGGTTGGGCATGACTCTCGAGTGACTTTGATAGTGTAAAACCCCCCTGGTTGTGGTCTCTCAGACCAAGATGGCCCCGTAAGGATTTTTCGCTTAAAAAAAAAACTTTATGTCTTATAAAAACTAAGGGTGAAAAATAGAAAACTACTAAAGGTAGTTCAAGCATACCCTCCTATTGGGGAATGCAACTCAAATGATTAAAAGTGTCTTCCTATAGATATGGCTCAAGGTAACCTTATGGGAATAAAATAACCCCTGAAGGGGCTATGCTATCTAATATCTTGTTACTGGAAAAGCCTAGCTTTCACTTAACCCATGTGTTTATGGCATGGACAATAATGATAGTTGCATCCACTAATTATTTTAAAGAGCCCTATGGTAAATGGGCTCACTAATCCTTCCTACTATGGGTGCACCCAAGAGTAGGGAAATTTTTGATGATGAAGTCCATAAAGCCACTTGCTTTTGGCCACTAAGGTTTCTATGGTGTGAGCTAGCATATGGAGATGAATCCCACCATCACTGATCTCGATCAATGGTTGATGATAAAGTCCAACTCATTGATGTTTAAATGAATCATGGTGTGTGGGGTTCTTTTTATTATGCAAAATAAAGTAAAATCAAGAAGCACTTAATGATATTTTACTAATGCATAAAATGATTTCTTTTCATAAATCCTATAAAATAACAAAACTTCTAAAATATAAAAACCTAAAATGAGATCAACCTTTGAGTAGGAAACAATAGATAAGCCAAATAGTAACAAGTATAGAGCCATACAAAATAGATATGAATGCTGATAGAGGTCGTATATATTAGAGACAACCATAGAAAGGGTATGTTTGAACCAAGGATAGCCTTAGATATCTAGATCAAAGATGGTCATAGATAGAGCCTAATACTATAAATTTTTTGTACTTTATTCTCTTTAATTTGAAAGAATTTTTTAGATTTCTTTATAAAAATAGATATAGAGAACAAAGGTACTCACCTTGATGGCCTACATTTGATGAAGATCCCACTCTTTGTTGTTTTCACTCTATGATACGAGGTTGTCCTAATCAGGGAAAGTTGTCAAACAAGGGTCATCTTAGTGTCATATGGTCACCAAAATAGGGGTCATATTTGTGCTAGATGGTTAAACCTACAACAATAAAATTATAAAAATAGATAACAATTAGTAGTATAAATTAAAAATAGGGACTAGGTCCCACCATGATCACCACTAAAATGCAAAACAATTTGTACATCCAAGCAAATAAAATACTGAAAGATATCAATAACAATGAAACCACAAAGATAAGAACAAGATATATGCAAATGAATGATGACACCCTTTTATTAATAATATTTATTTTTTTAATGAGGTTACAATAATATGCTTCTGAGGGATTTGCTATTGATCTAATACAATTAATTACTACTAAAATCTTTTGGATGTACTGCGTAGGATATTCCTCACACCCACAAACTAATTTGAGGTAGTTTTTCATGACTACCATAATGATTGACGTGCAAAGGTCTGACGCTCCTATTTCATCATAGATATCTATCACCTGCACACAAGGAAAGCAAATCAATTAGTAGCATATGTGGAGCCCTTCGAGATAGGGCTCAATGTAATGATAATGAAAGCAGTAAGTAAACTAAAATATGATAGATGCATATGTAATTTAAAGCCTATGCTAAAAACTATTATGAAAAGAAATAAATAAAATAGATCTATGCCCTAGAGGTCATATTTGTATGGGATGATTGTACCTGTAGGTTGAACTGATCAAGACAACCATTAACCTCTAAGTGATTTTTTGAGGCCGATGCAAGGGCAACTCCAAGGTTGATCTGGGGTTTGGTTGATGGATTGGTGCATTCATGAGAATGGCTTACTAGGTATGGATTTGTATTTGAAGTTGGAAAATTTTATTGCATAGTAAATATGGGTGTGGTATTCAACCTTTGGAACGAACCAACAACATGCTTTCTACAGTGAGAAGAATACAAAATGCTTGGAGATTTATGGTCAAATTTTGGCAGCATTTCATTGCTTGAAGATTTGAAAACTCGGTATATGTTTTACTAAGGGATGAGTGTTATTATATAGATTCCTCAAATGGAATCTAATAAAAGCACAATATTGTGTATGAAAATTTGAAGAGGTAGTTAGCATTAAGAAAAGTGAATGTCTATCTTTGAAATTCCCATGCAACTGATTGTTTCATACAATTTCTCTAATTTGGGCTCATGCACATGCAAAATTGCAATGTAGGCTCATGCATGGGGTTAACTGGTAGTTTTGACTGCTAGTTATGTCTCACTATTTTTTGATTATGCTTTTGGTGAGATCATATAGGGGTGATATGGCCTAGACTATAGGTCATTCCTTGGTAAGAAGACCTTTGGAGGCCATCCCTTGGAGGGATAGCCATGGTTGTAAAGGAATATGTCCATATTTGAGTGGTGAAAACCATTTTTTTAGCCCTAGGAATGCCCAAGGTGGGTCATATGATCTAAAAGGAGTCCATATAGATAGTATCCTCAAAATGATGTGTTTTAGGTGTCTAAAACAACCACTCCAAGTCAAGTGAATTTCCCTCATATAAATTTGAAAAATCACTGAATCCATCAATATGTGAATCACTCCTTTAGGTTTGGGCTATTCACCCATTTTGAACCATGTATTTTTTTGCTCAATTCCCTCTTGTTGATTGATACACTTAATATTATCAAGAAATTCACTCCCTTGAAACAAGTGGTTCCTGATAAAAATATAATCAGAATTCCCTTAGGATAGCTATTCATTTGACTCTATAGAGTGATTTACCCCATATAATTAAGCAAAATTGACACAACTTTTCTTGACTTAGCCAAATTTTTATATTTCTCCAAAAAATCTAAGTGAAGCCTAAAAAATCACCATGAATAACACCTCCACACTTACAATCCCATCCACTCTTGAAGCAAACCCACAAAATTTTCTAGCCACCACTACCACTTCACTAATATCCACTCCTATATAACCTATTCAAATATAAATCTTATTTTCATAAGAAAGATCATCTAAAATAAAGGAAAAAAAAAGGACAAAGAAGAAGAAACCTCCTCCTTCACCATAGAGACTTGAGGATATGTTCAATGAACCTTACATGTGAGTGTATAAGGGGATATTCAAACACTCACCAATAAAATCTAGGAAGAAGACCTTGGGAATATTCAACTTGGGACTAGGAATAAACTCTTGGAGTATTAGTCAAGTTGGGACATCTAGCCTAGTAATGAACCTAATTATCTAGGTCTAGAATTTCCTTGATTGAGTCCTATGTTTATATACATGATTATGAAGGGAAAATATTAAGGCCTTCATAATGGAAGAGCAGTACTTCTATGTAAGGGAGAAGAATATCAAAAAGTTTTTAGATATCCGATAATCTTGTAATGTGGGTAACAAGTCCAAAAGGATTATTACCATTAGTATGGCTACCAATATTGTAGGGACTTCCTCATTATACATTGAAAAGATCCAAATAATACCTTAGACTTCAACATTCCATTGGAGTTGTAATTTTTTGAAGATGGTGTCTAGTTAGTGCTCTTTACAATAGCCATAATGTCGGGGAAGAAAATTGATGCTAGAATAGAGGAAGAGTATTTTGCCTTCCATGTAGTAAAAAACTAATTGGGTCAATATTAAAATAATTGAATACACTAAATATATTGTTGATTAAATTATTAGCTTTTAATTAAGTATGCTATGGGAGATAGCAATCACAATATGCAAAAATATAATGAAGTTCAAGAATGACACAAAAATATGTTATTAATGGAACTCATGAAAATATGGAATGAATACAATAGATAGAAACCTACTCTACTAGTGCATGCTGAGAGTAATGCACTCACACTCTCTCTCACTCTATTCACTATGGACCTTTATATAGAAAATAGGTAACTTGGCCCTTACTCTTCCTAACTACCATTCCTATGACTCATGTACAAGTGGACTCCTTGCACATTTACATTATTGCACATTGACACTTGTGCATTTATTGATTCTACTCCAAGTAACTCCTAATATAATAATGTACCCAAGGTGGTACATTGACATGTACCTAAATAATGTAATATACTCTAACACCCCCTTGTATTACATTATTTGGGTATTGAAGACTTTAGTCTTCAATATGGATCTTATTCTTATCCATTCTCTGTAACCTGTTCAAGCAAGTAGTTTGTGTCTTCATAGAATGTTACCCTTGCTGAAAGAGCTTTGACTTCTTGATCATCTGTAGTATCTTTTAGTTCTTCAATTTATTCAATCCTCTGAGCTAGATGTCCTTTTTGGTTTCCTTCTCGATATTCCAATTGTGGATAATTTTTTTGGTGCTAAAATTGTTGTTGTCGGATTATTTTGATATTGCCTTGGTTGGAATGCCCTATTTGGTTGGCTTCCATAGTTCATCTGGTTTCCTTGATTCTGATTTCTCGGATTGAACCTGCAATAGCTAGTGCTATGACCTTTTCTCCTGCATATATGATAATATTTATTATTCCTTGGTCTTCGATATTTTGATGATGAAGCAATGTTTCCCTGTGGATTGTCTTTTGAGACCAATGTAATGTTAGTCATTTCATATTTTACTATATTTTCTACCTCATATTCTTGAAGAATGTTGATTAGTTCATCAAATCTTGTATCTTTACTTAGAACTTGTAAAGATGTAACTAGATGCTTGTAGCTCTCTGGAAGTCCTCTCAAGGTTACTTGAACAAGAAATGTATCTTTAACCTCTTCTCCCAAGGTTAATAGTTTTCCTCTGATATTTGCTATCTTCCTTAGAAATAGTTCTACACTTTCACCACTATTCATTTTCAGAGAATGTAATCGAGTTTGAAGATTTAATATAGTGGATTTATTTTTTCCTTCAAATATTTTCTCTAATGTTTTCCAAGTGTCTGTAGATATTCTTGTTGAGCTGATGTAAGCTTGTATTTCATCTGTGATGACAAAGTTTATTTTTATTAATGCCTTAGCATCATTTTCTTCAAACTTCTAAATATTTGTTTCTCCTACAGTTGGTTTAGTTTTTTCTCCTTTGACAATATCCCAAAGTTTTTCAAATATCATAATAGCTCTCACTTTGTTCTTCCATGAGAAGTAATTTGGGCCCTTAAGTAGTTGGGATTCTATAAGGATGAATTTATTTGTAGTCATGATGATTTTTATGAGCTACCTTATGATTCCCTAGATATGTGAACTAGTTTGATAAAACCTTTCTTAGAATTAGGTTTTGTAGGCTTCCTTATAACTCCCTAGTAATTTAGGATATGCTATGAGATTCAATAGAAAGCTTATCAATATTTAGTTCACATTTTGGGTTGATTTTGTAATGTTTTGAGAATAATAATCAACCTTCAATTTTACCTTATCTCTCCTAATGAAGTATGCTCTAATGGTTGGATTTATTTTGTCTCCTTAGTATGGATGTGAGACAATTGTTATCACTTAATTCCAACTTTCAATGATGCTTAATGAGCTTATTTCTTCTACCTTAAGTAGTTTGATTTTCTAAATTCCAAATATCTATGGTTTTGGTGTAGAAAGCCTTATAACTCCTTACTCTTGGAATATTAGAAAATAATTGTATTTGCAAATTAATATTTGAATTTACTAAGGTTTTCAACCTTATATCTCCTACTTTATTTGCAAATATCCTTCAATAATAATATTTTGGAATGAGCTTGCTTGATAGATTACTAAATCTTGGTTTAATGTTGGTTATTCCAATGCAATAGAATGTTTGAATATATCACCTTATAACTCCAACATTACCTTAATGAAAGCAAGCAATAATGGCTTTACCTTAGCACTTGTAGTACGTAGCTTGTAGCTTGTGATGTGGCTGGAGACTCAATGTGTCTCCAATGGATTGCTTGATGTTGCTCAATATGCTCCTCCCTTATGTGGACCCCATTGTACTTTAAATTGCTTGTGGTCTTAACGGCTAGTGGCTTCACTGATTGGTGTCTTCTCCTCAACCTCTCTCGATGATGGGTCTCTTACGCGTGCGATGGCTAAGAGAATTGAACTCGTCTAAGTTTGTAATGATTTTAATGAAGTATTAAGATTTTCTTTTAGCATGATTATGCAATAGCTATGGTCAAATTAATGTTTTAACTCCTTCTAAAAATGGATAATTCATTGATGAGTCTTTGAATTATTGATTTACTGGAGGTAATGGTTATGCACTAGCTTGAGTTGATTGATGCTTCAACGTCTCTGTTGGCTAGGTAGGAATGAGCATTCAATGCTCTCTCTCTCTCCAAATATACAATGCTTGGTTGATGCTAGAATTCCTATGAAAGTGCTATTTTATGATAGCCTTAATTACTCCTACGCTCCTCCTTCAATATTGCTTACACTCCTCGCTTGAAATTCATTGTTTGTGCTTCCAATATGTGTGTGTGTGTGTGTGTGTGTGTGTGTGTGTGTGTGTGTGTGATGTATTTAATGCAAATGTATTAATAGATATCTCCTTCAACACTGATTCCTTGAGGTGTTATGCTCTTCTTCATGCTTTGAACAAGTGGCAATTATATTGGTGGTGATTGCACCTTTAGTTTCAATGTTCAAGGTGTAGTGATGAATATGGCATTACTTCTTAGCTTGCATTCCTTTCCTAACGCTCCAAGATGGGTGTTACTCTTTTCTAGGTACTTGGATGCTTCAAGACAAGCATTATATTCTTGTTGGGATCTTACGTGAGAGGTGTAATATCCCTTTTTTATGTGCCAAGTGACAATTGCATGCTCAACTCTCAATGTCCTTCTTGAAACCCTATAACTCCTCCAATGAATGCAAGTTGTTCACTTCTTTTCTCCAATGCTTTGCTAGTGAATGCTAGCTTGCACCTCCAATGATGATCTCCTTCCAATGTTGGCTCTAACATAGCTTCTAGGTGGATGAGATGGCATCTCTTGATTGCAGCTTTTGGATGCTTTGATGGCTCTCTTCTTTGTTGACTGTTAGGTACTTGAATGAGGTAACTTTTTGTGGCCTTCCCTTGCATATTTTTGTGGTTTTCCCTTGGCTTATACATAGATTTTCCACTTCTATTCTTCCTTACTTTTCAATAGAGATGTAATGGTTGTAATGCTTCCAATTTGACTATAGATTGATATTGTTTGAGGGCCTTGCTTGGGCGATTTGAATGGTGTTTTTGGACACCTAAAACCCAATGCTTGTGAACCCTAGATTCGCTCCTTTTCTACCTCTCTTGTTTCACCAAGAGTAGATGTAGGATCCCTATAGTGTTAGTGTCTTCAAGACACTTAATAATATAATATATTTTAGAGGTATTATGGTGCTCCAATGTAGTATGAATAATATATTCAATTTTGCACCAAAGCTTAGTGTGCTTCTTGTCTCTTTTGATGCTATTTCTTTGATTTGATGGCTTCAATGTTGTATAGATAGATTTGCTCCTCATTGTATAGCTTGAGGACTTATGTAAGATAATCCGAAGCTTTCCTTTGGATTCTTGGATATGGCCACTACTTGCTCTATTCTTTTGAGAGAAATGTATTGTTGCCTCTCTTTTAGACAATACTAGAATCTCACTTTTTCACTTGGATAGTTTAGTAACAATGAATCCAAGCTAATAATCATATAAGCAATATGCTAGAGAGATTAATCTTTGCACTAACCTTCACTATAACATTTAGTGCACTTCTAATAATATTTAAGAGAAATTAATATAGTGCAACTCAAATCACCTTATTACTCCTTAAGGAACTTTGTAATATGCACTAATACTAACTCTTAAAGAATGCTCAATAATTTTTGCAACTTAATGTAATCCCTTTTTATGTAAGTAGATGATAGGAAGAATGTATCTAACTCCTATTAATGTGTAGGTAATAACCCTTAATAAAAACTATCTTCTACACTTCCTTTGAGGACTCAATATGCAACCTTTTATTTTACAACTTCTAAATTCTAATAAGATGCTTAATGAACCTAAGTAGTAATCCGAATAAGTGTTCAAGTAATGAACCCTTTTGCACCTTAAGTTTCTTACCTTTGATGTCCTTTGAAGATGATGAATATCTTGATGATTTGATTCACCAAGTCTCTATCTGGAATGGTGGTTGCTCGTAGCTATGAACCCTTTTGGTTTCTTTCCTTGAAACTGTAGTAGATGGCTTCAACTTCTCCTTCAGGATGTATCCTGGAACTCTATAGTTCTATAGCTAGTAATTTTGTCTTGATTGTTGCCTTCTAGTATGTAAAATATAATATTAAGATATCTTGGATTTGGTGGAATTTTCTTCTTAATAATCTAAAAGTCTTGAGGTCTTCACTTTTCTATTCTATATTTTGACAACTTGTTTGGTAAATCCTTTTCCTTTGGGCTTGTTGTTGGATGGTGATAATTGTCTCAATTTTTTCACTATGAGGAGCTTCTTCTTGGTATAAAATTTATTTAGTGATTTATTCTAGGAACTCCTTTAATGGTTTATTTAAATTCTACAATAAGGCTCTCCAAGCCTTTTTCCTTGAGACCTCTCCAAGGTCTTGTCCTCGTTTCTTCTTGATACCTATCTAAGGTCTTCTCATTATTTTTTCTTTAGACCTCTCCAAGGTCTTCTTCTGGTAGAGACATTTCCTTATTAATGAGACATGTACTTCAAACTTCTACTATAAAAGTGTTGTTAATGATATTTCCTTCATAGATCTCTAAAATCTGGAACAAGAACTTGATAGTCCCTCTTTATGTCTTCCAAGACTAGAAGTTTTTCAATGAGACTTTTGTGGATATTTTTCAGCTTCTTCTGGAAGAAGTCTTCAATCTGTAGTAAGGTTGCTCTGGTATTTTTCTTATCTCATACAATCTGTAGGTCTTCAATATTCTATGGAGATCACCAACCTCCAATATTCTAGGACTCTTCTATGGAGTCTCTTCCTCAAATCTGGAACAAGGCTTCTATGGTATTTTCTTTTGGAACTTGTAGGTCTACAACAAGACTTCCTTCAGGTTCTTGAAATATCCTTTTCCTACAACAAAGTATTAGGATGAAAATTCTAAATCTATCAATGATGAATATTCACTAGTTGATTTTTCAATCTAGTGGAATGAATGTTGAGTCCTAGTCTTCACGAGTTTTTTATAACTCTGTGGAAAGACTCTAGCCAAATGCAATCTAAAAAATTTTGGAACTGAGATTTTCTTCTCCTCTCTATCTCTCTTGTGGCTCTTCCTATTCCTATCTAGATCTACCGTGTGCTATGATACCACTGTTAGCTTTTGATGAAGTATGCTATGGGAGATAGTAATCACAAGATGCAGAAAGATAATGAAGTTCAAGAATGACACAAAAATATGCTATTAATGGAACTCACAAAAATATGGAACTGAATACAATAGATAGAAACCTACTCTACCAGTGCATGCTGAGAGCAATGCACTCACACACTCTCACTCTATTCACTATGGGCATTTATATAAGAAATAGGTAACTTGGCCCTTACTCTTCCTAACTACCATTCCTATGACTCATGTACAAGTGGACTCCTTGCACATTTACATTATTGCACATTGACACTTGTGCATTTATTGATTCTACCCCAAGTAACTCCTACTATAATAATGTACCCAAGGTGGTACATTGACATGTACCTAAATAATGTAATATACTCTAACATAAATAAATAACTAGCTAAGGTATTTTAAGAAGACCAAGGAGTTCATGTACACCTCATATCTAGTTATATTGATCTTGTGTCATAAAAAGGAGAAATTTTCCTCTCTATAATTGAATCAAGGGTAAATTAAAAAACTCTCCTTATTTTGGAATGCATCAATATGCCTTATTGATAATTAAAAATACTATGTACCACTTCTATGATAGTCTACCACCCACACATGTTAAGGTTGAAAGGGAGGTTACCAAGACTATTAGATGAGATAAAAAACTTGTTAACATCAGAGGAGTGGCCAAGTAAATTTTTTTATATGGGTAAGTGTAGGTATTTCATCCACCTCTTTGAATTCTCTAGCATACCTTTTGATTTATATGCATTCATGTTTGACTATATTTAACTAGAACACATATGTCAACGAGACTATGCCATTCTTAAGAACTCCAAGGGCCAAAAAATGTAACTTTCTACACTTTAAAGTAGCACATACTACATATTATTCCCAAGATATGATAATTTAATCCAATTTTTGAAGAAAATATAAAATTATTATGGATTTTGAATAGCTAAGGAACATGTGATCATATGATCTAGAGGGATATTTCAAAATGCATCTAGATAATAAAGGGTTGCACACCATTTATGTAAATTATAAGAAATATAGAATTTAGGAGGAAAACCTATATAAAGAAGTAACCATGTCAAAAGGGAGGATCATGGTTATGAGCATGAAATTCAACAATGGCATGCTCACTAACAAGAATGTCCTACCTTGTATGTTGAGGCTAAAATTAAGCATGTATTTAACCCAATATGTAAGATCAACCATCAATTATTGAAGGCATTATAGAACCTAGGATACTCCCAAGGGAAGATATTGGCCTAGAAAAAAATATTATATGAAATAACAAGAATAAAATGACCAATCTATTAAGATACCTTCAATGAACATTTCTTGGCTATTTGGGAGAGCAAATACAAGAGATCAACAAAGAGACCTACAATAGTAAAGGAATCCCCTATAGTCAGTACATATGCAAGAAGATCCTCCAATGTTATGCCAAAAATAGCGATATCTATAGAACCCTCAACTTTGACAATTATAAATGTAGCAATGTAAAAAATGACCAAGGAAAGACTAGATAAACAATAAGGAGGCCCTCATGGGTCATTTTTTAGAAATATGGAAATGCATGTTGAGGTAGCACTAAGTGCAAGTCCAAGACATGAATTAGAAATAGCTCCATAAGAACATCTAGATAGGAGTATCCTTTAATTGAAAAAATGGAAAATTCCTTAGGAAATACCCCTTCCTAAGTTGGTAGCCATTAAAGCACAATGGAAGGCATTGACCACTTTTACTAGATAGTGTAAGTGATGAGAAACTCATTATACTCAGTGAGGTAAGAAATAAGAATGAATTTAATACTTAGTATCCATTAAAGCCTCCAAGAACCCTTCTAGAAAAAAGGAGATAATCACAAGGGCTATTTTGGAGGCTAGAAATAGTCCATATATTATTCCCCATATTTTCCTTTCTACTTCTATTCATATTGTTTCTTTCCCACTTATTTTTTTACTCCCACTCCTTTAATCTCATGTACTTATATTACATATTTTTTACTAATAATAAGTACAATTGTTGGTCCTCTAGGGGGCACACCACCTCCTATAATCAATCACACTCTTGGTTCAACACCTATCACTCCATTTTTGTGTTAATCACATAATTCACTTGTTTTATATGTTGAGAGTCCATCCCTATTATAGTTAATATTGTCATTACCCAACATGTAGGCACAAATGGTAAATAAATCATCAAATACCACTTCACCATTCACCTTTATATCCACATAATTTATACCACCAACTATGTCCATCCATCCTCCATGTCATCTAAGAAAATAATATTATAAACTCCTATTAGGGATAATGACATTCCCCACACAAACTTGTGTGACCAAGTCCTCCAAAAAAACACCAAAACATTATTCTATAGTAGGACCTAGTTATAATTATGTCTAGCAATCAATAATGCCTTAAAAATTATAGATATAGAAGAAGTGTTTGACTTGCTCCAAACAAAGAAAATAAAAATAAGAAGAGTTCAAGTGCTTAAAGGATAAATCCATTAGGCATAAATTATCATGATATCACAACTAGCTATAGGTAGGGATAATATTTTGATTGTCTAAATATTTTATAGTGATACATATAGGATATTCACCTCTTCCATTGATTTTAATGCTATATTTTTGGAGTTGGATCTATCAATAATAGATCCATATCAAATGATCCAACTTCAAAATTAGTTGTATATTTGGGATGCCATGTAGTATGAATGACTAGTGACAAAGAATAAAATAAATAAGAAAAAGGTTGAAGAAAATACCTTGTAGTAGGAAGTTGAATTCCTTAGGAAGGATATTGTTGAAGGATTCTAGTAGTGACAACAAATCAAGGAATTAAAAACTAAACTTGTTGAAAGTGAATAATAGAAGAAGCAACTGGAAGATCTCTTGGTGTAGCTCACCTAAGGCCAAAACTAGTAACATTTTAAAAAGGAAAAAGAAAGAGTTGGTATAGTAGGTATAATAAATGTGAGCTATCTAATAAGAGAGGGATCAAGAAATTGCTCAGATCCATGAAAAAACTGCAAAAACTAAAAAGAGTAAAATCAAACCTAGGGTGTACCTCAAAAGAGAAAAATCAAAGTCCCTATGGAATGACATTAAAATAAAGGTAGAAAATACCAAAAGGTATTTTGAGTTTAGAGCTAAGATGGCAGTAATCCTCAATCAAAAAATAAGGATCATCCAATAGATCGAGGATAATTTGGCTCTAAAGCTAATATAATATGAGGTATTAAGACAATTAGGTACACTATCAAAATTATAGACATAGTAATTCAGCTATATAAAAGGAAATAATTAGAAAAAAAAAACCCAAAAGGGACCTACAAACATGCAAATACACAATAGCCACTTTGAAGACCCTAGTGCATGAAATGGTAGTAGAGTATAGAGGTTAGTAATTATTGGTTTTACTTGATGTATTTGATAACTATAAGAAAATCCATGATGATGACATTATTCATATGATGCTAAAAAAGGATAAATCCAAAGCTAAAACTAAAGTAGCACCAAAATAGGTAGAATAGTTGAAGGCATTACTAGGTAGGATATAGAATATGATGAAGCAATGAGATGGGTTATCTCAAAACCCTTACAAAGATCTTACAGGGGATGCAAAAAAAACTTGTAGATCTTAGATACATAGATATGAAGAATGTCATAAGTTGTTAAAATTGTTGCCATAAGGATTCCAAGGAGAGCTAATATTTTTGTAATTTTGGCAGAAAACAATTATAAATTTGTAGACTCCATGCCTGAGGATAAAATTGGGATCTAGGATCTCTTGCCAATTAGTCTCAATTCTATATGAAGCCACCAAACATGTAGTACCACATTTTGAAGACTTGAAAAACCCAAGAACCAATCAATTGGAGCCTCCAAAAATTCAGCTTTGCAAGGTTTAGGTCATAGGTGTAATTTTTCTTAAGGCAGTAGGATTGGTTCATATGGAGTAAAGCACTCATATTTAGGATAAATTCACTCCTCATAGAGTGAATTACTTATTGGTAGGAAAATGCAGATAAATAATTCATAGATCTTAAGGAATATTTGCTAATAGTAATTTTGGTAGGTAGTGGTATCGCTAAGCATTTTAGAAGGATTCTAAAATATTTAAAGATGTATTTAGAGGCATGTAACATTTGGAGGTGCATCATTTAGCTAAACATACCTCCAAGTCCTTAATTTTATTAGGAGTAAAACTTTCTCACTTAAGGTAACTTAAGGGTGATTTTTTTCTATTAATAAAATCCAAGGGATCCATTTTAAACATATTTTGAACTTTAGAGAATCAAAGCTACACTATGTGAGTTCCACATTTAATTCCTCTTTCCTCTTGAAATAATAAGAAATTGATAAGACTTTTTTATTTCCATTAGTGGCACTACCCTCTTAGATCATGGAATATATAATGATTGTGGTACTTTCCTTTTTTTCTCTTTTCATTGCTTATTAATTCCGTTTCATATGCCCAAAATGCATTGTTGTTATTTAATTTCATTACATTTTGATTAATCATACACTTTCCTTGCTAAGGTTTTGGCTGAATTTTCTCTCACACCCTAAAATTTTAAATTTACTTTCATACATTTTAAATTATATATATTTTTTATGAATATTTATTAGATTAGTTAGATTTAGTGAGGGCACTAGGGAGTCAGCCTAAATTTAGAGGTCGAGGAGGTGTATGCTATACTTTCTTTCAACTTGTTGAAATAATTTTGAGAATGTATAAGAAGGTAGATATTTCTATAATTCAATAGGTATTGGTATCATTCCTTAGGATATATTATTATGCACAAGCCATGAATTGTATCCACATATTGGTGAAATCCCATAGGATGGTTCCCAACATGCAAAGACATTGAGCTCCCAAAACTATGTAATGGCCACCTAAAAGAAGTGCAAATAGAATAAATTTTAGATTATAATCACTTATTGAAACATTGATATTTTGACATTTTCCTTTACAAGCCAATGTAACACCATTATCTACCATCACCTTAAAGTTTCATTGATCCATATAATAATTTGCTTCCTTGACCAGGCCAATTAAATTACAAGTGTTGTTAGATTCAATGAGGATACATGATGCCTCTTGAAGTATCCCAACACTTTTTTAGTTTAGGGATTGTGATACTTGCTAATGCACATATATAATGTTTTGGGTATAAAATCATCAATTAGACCAATCTCTTTGATTTGTTCCCCATATAAACTATTATCTAAGGCACCAACATGTCAAACATAGTAAGTGCCTCAACATCTAGTAGATATAGTTTTTATTCTACATATTTATGACCTAATGTATATTTCTTATCATAATTGTAGCACATTCCTTTAGCTCTTTAATATTTTCTATGTGATTTAAAGGTACAAAGCATATGAAGAATTATCTTGATTATTGATATGGAACACATGGTCCCGTATAAGGCATTAAATGAAAGGCCCTTATTTATCCTAAACTACTAACATTAACAAGGTTTCTCATTGGCCAATAAAAGATCACCACTTAATACAAAGAAAACTCTTTTTAAATATGATTCAAAGCCAAAGCATTCCTCCTAGGTATCCAAGGCAAACAAAAGGATGAACAAAAGCATCTTGAGAGTTATAACAATATAAATAAGTAGCTAGCAACTAAGGTAACAATATACCATTTAACATGGTAGCCACATAGCATAACCAAAATATATTTTGCCTACATCATCATGTACACATGACAAGAATGCAAATCTGAGTATTTAAAATCATATTTGACAATATAAATGAAAGTAAAATGGTTAGAATTAAATAAAGATATGAAAATTGAACCTAGACATCTAAGAGGCCCATGCCTTATCAATTTTATAGAAGGTTAGGCTGCGTATATTTATGAGAAATGGATATCACAAGGTAAAATAAATAATTTTAATTAAATCTATGGCATAAGATGCACTAGCCAAAATAAAATATTTACAATACAATTTATTAAAATAAAAGATAAGGCACCAACCAATATATAGACAATTTTCTTAGTGAATCAAAAAAATACAAGTTAGATCTTGATGCTATATTAAAATATATGCACTAAATAGTCATATTAAATCAAATATGAAATCTATTATCATTGTAAAGACTATAGTCTATAAAAATTATAATTTTTTCAAAGTTAGTTTTACCATTTAATTTTGATATGTTAGTCTTACAATGGCACTAAGAGGGGGCGGGGGTGAATCAATGTAGTTATTTAAAACTTAAAAACTTAACTCTTAAAGCTGAAGCAAGGAGAACTTAAAAAAAATAAAGCAGATATAACAAGAGAGCATTCCACAACACACGATTTAACGAGGTTCACCAGTTTTGGCTACTCCTCAAAAATAGACTGCTTAGACACCCATCCAAATCCAGCCTTTGCAAAGCACCCACTTTACAAATAGTTTACCAGCACCCACTGGAAGGAGCACCAACCCCTAATTTATCTACACCAACAGAAAGGAGAACCAACCCCTGATTTACCAGCACCAACTGGAAGGAGCACCAACCCCTAATTTATCTGCACCAAAAGAAAGGAGCACCAAACCCTGATTTACTAGCACCAACTGGAAGGAGCACCAACCCCTGATTCCAAGCACCAACTTGGATTTCTATTTTGAATCTTAGATTGACATAAATATGCCTTCACTTCTACAAGACCCTTACTGGTCTATTGCTCATCCAACCTCTCTTTCAATTTAGGAAACACATATTCCTTCTACGCACTTGCTGCTGCACTCTCTCAGTCGCTCTTTCTCAGCTGCTCTCCCTCAGATTTTTCTCAACTGCTCTCTCTCAGCTCTACCATTATCTCTTATAGCCCTCTCCTGTATATTTTAGCACTATACACTACTCTCTTTTACAGCTTCTTTCTCCTTTTATTCGGCAATACACAACACTCATGCCTCGGGCAGAGCACAACCCTAACCCTAACTTGCTGTACATGAAACATTCTTTTGGCTTTCTTCAACAACCTTTTCTCAGCACATTTATTCTTTTATCAGTGGCACCTTCCCTCTTTATGGCGACACACTTTTCAATTCTGAGTAGCACTTTAATTCTGCACGCAACTGCCCTCACGACACATTTACTCTTTTCGATGACACTCTTTTCAATTCTGAGCCAAACTTTTTCTTCTGCACGTAACTGCCCTTTTATAATAATATTTTCATCTTAAAACCCTAAGTCATCTGTAACTGCCATAAACCCGCATGCAGCCTATTCATAGCTACTCCTGTAAGTAACTCATTTCTAACACACTATTCTTATACGCATCCTATTAATAGATTTGTCTCTTTAATTTGGATTCTTTGTATAGCCATCGCTCGACGAATTTACTCCGTAACGGCCCCCTGTGACTGCAGTAATGACTTCCATTTACTGTCACTGTAACTGCCCCTGTAACTACCACTTTTTCTCAGCTTTTGCATGTTTTACAACAACCTATTATATTCTATTATAGCCCATGCTTTCTGTGCTCTTTTTGCAGCACTGCGGATCCACGATGGCACTCATACCGATGCACAATGCACTCTGCTACTGTACTCATATTATAATCATATTTTATTCTAGTGTATGTCAGATTTTGTTCGCCATTGTAGATTCAGTCTGCTTGTCACTTTGTAGCATTTTTGTAATTGCAGTAATGACTTCAGTTAACTCTTCTTAACTTAGCTGCATGATTTTCCTATGCAACTTCCCTTGTAATTGCAGTTCTTCTTCAGTTAACTTTACTTCGGCTGGGTTTTGCTTTTCATCATGCAGAAACAACATGTCGTGATATCGTGACATTTCTACCCCTTTAACTCTTCCTTGGTGTTTGACCGTGAAAATAAGACATGTCGTGATATCGTGACATTTTTTGCCTCCTAGTCCTCTTCTTGGCATGCACCCGCAAAAACATGACATGTCACGAAATCATGACACTTTTCGCTTCCTTGCACTCTTCTCTGCATGCACCAGCGAAAACATGACATGTCATGAAATCGTGACACTTTACGCTGCCGTACACTCTTCTTTGCATGCACCAACAAAAATGGAACATGTCGTGAAATCGTGACACTTTATGCTGTCGTACACTCTTCTTTACATGCACCAACGAAAATGGAACATGTTGCAAAATCGTGACACTTTCGCTACCTTGTGCTTTTCTCTGCCTTACGCCCACAAAAATGGAACATGTCACAAAATCATGACGCTTTCACCTTTGAGTTCTTCCTCCTTGAATTTGTCATGAAATCGCGATGCTTCTACTTCCATGCTCTTTCGTTTTGCTTTTGTCATGAAATTGTGACACTTCATCCTTCGGAGTCTTCCTCTCTACTGTTGTCATGATATCACGACATTTCTATCTCCGTACATTCTCTCTCCTCTCTTAGTCGCAAAAATGCGACATGTCATGATATCGCGACATCTTTTCTCCTTAGCTCTTCTCTTCTCTTTAGGTCGCGAAAACCCAACATGTAGTGATATCGTGACATCTTTTCTCCTTAGCTCTTCTCTTATCTTTAGGTCGCGAAAACCCAACATGTAGTGATATCGCGACATATTTTCTCCTTAGCTCTTCTTCTTGCAAATTGTCATGAAATCGTGACACTTTTCCTTGCAAGCTCTTTCTCTCAAACTTGTCACAAAATCGCAACACATTTTTGTCCATACTACCTCTCTTGCAGATTATCGTGAAATCGTGACACTTTTCTTTGTGAACGCCTTCTCTCTAAACATGTCGTGAAATCATGACAGTTTTCTTTGCTTGCGCCTTCTCTCCAAACATGTCGCAAAATCATGACAGTTTGCTTTGCTTGTGCCTTCTCCTCGAACATGTCACGAAATCGCGACAGTTTTCTTGCATGTGCCTTCTCATTGAACATGTCACGAAATCGCGACAGTTTTTCCACTTGGCTTTTTCTCTGCCAACATGTCATGAAATCGCGACAGTTTTTCCACTTGGCTTTTCTCTCTGCCAACATGTCACGAAATCGTGACAGTTTTTCCACTTGGCTTTTTCTCTGCCAACATGTCACAAAATCGTGATAGTTTTTCTTCTTGCCTTCTTTGCTTCCAACATGTCGTGAAATCATGACAATTTTTCTTGCACTTTCTCTCTCTTCGGCCATGTCGCGATATCGCGATAGCTTTTCTAGATTTTTCTCTCTCCTTCGATATGTCACGAAATCGTGATAGAAAACATGTCGCGATATCATGATAGTTTTCTTACTTGTATTTTTTTTTGATCCTTTGAATCTGGGCCACTTTTGTCTTCTTGAAAATTTCATCGTACATGCTCTCGATCTGCTCGAACTCTTGTTCACTTCATCAACCGATCCATCTAATGACCTCTGCACTCCTGTCCATTGCATCAACCAATCCTCTGTCTGTGTTGACAACAATGACAATACTTTGGATGCACCTTGCTCATCAATGAACTCCTATCCATTGCATCAACTGATCAACCTAACTATGTTGACAACAATGACAATACTTTGATTGCACCTTGCTCATCATGATAGATTTGGCATTCATTTTATTAGGTATATATATTCAAGATTTTTTCTAAGACCAAGGCCACATTGTATTCTATATTATTTTTCTAAGAGTATAGAAAATCTCTTTCTAGTATTTGAAATTTCACAAAAATATTTGAAGATCTATAAGAATCCATGGTCTAAGATTTTCTTTTTTATTAGAGTTGGAATACAAGAGCAAGTTTTCTATAATATTTTTATCTCTATGTATGGTTGTGTTGGAGCACTAGTCCCTATATATGTTTTGTATTTCATACATCTTGTTATTGGTGTATCGATACTTGAGACTATCACCCTTCCATTTGGGCCTCTCTCTTCCATTATTATTTCTATACTAGGGTGTTAGCATGGAATGGTTGTTTGAATGTTTTGATATTTTATATGATTATGATAATTTCTATTTTACATCTTATTATTCATAAAGAGTGCATTGTACATTATAATAAAATATTAATGCTTAGAGTAATTTATTTCTTTTTCCTATAAATAGTGTTTTATTAACTTACATAAAGTAAACTATCTTTGGAGGTTTACCAGGATAGAATCTAGACATATAATATATTGTTGACTTATTTATAAATTATTATCCTCGAAAAATAATTACCAAGGTTTTTCAAAACACCCTTATTCCCATCACTTGATATGGATAGGTTGGCATTTTTATTTTTAGTGGAACAAATTGACCCAAATAAATATGATTTTGAGGAATAAACTATGACAATTTTTGTTCTTTTACCACTTTGAGGAAGGAATCATGACCTTTTCAATGAATATCAATTATTCCCCTCTATCTTGGCACATTGAAGCTATGGTTGCAAGGGTGATTAAAGTTTATTTGATATTAATTTTATCTTATTTCTATTCACATGTCTCACACTCATTTTTCATGGAGGTTTCCCTATTACCTTGTGTGTAGGGCTACTATTCTACGTTATTGAGGATATTCCATCTTGGATAGATAGGAATGGCAAGGAGATTATTTGTTAAGAGGTTAATATTTGAATATCCCTTCATATTTTTCTTTAGAATTTTGCATGAGGTGAATGAGTTTAGAAATGGTAAGTTGCCTTCTCCCCTTTAAAGGTTGATTTGTAGGTTATTATCTAGAGGATGATAGTGTTTGTTTTTGTTAAGAGGAGATTTGAGTTTAAACCTTGTACTATACCTTTTGGCTAGTGTATATGATGATTTTTGGATGCAAGTAACTGTATCAAGGTGGTGTTGGTTGTTTCTTCATCAAGTCTTACCTTGTTTTTTTGGTAATGTAAATATTGCGTTGATGGTAGATGGTAGGCAGAATTGTGTTTAAACTATGCATTTCCCTATGGTAAGGTATTCTTTGATATTTTTAAGTATTATATGTGGTATCATGTTCATCTAGTGTGGTCCCACCCTTTATTATTGATTATCCTTTTGGTACATTGGCTAGCCTAGCTAGCTCAAGGAACACCCTACATGGGATACCTAAGTTATATTCAGCTCCTCTCTATTACTTATCTACTTATATTTGATGGTGAATAAGCATATGTGGCAACCCATATGTATACTAACTAGATTAAAAATAATTCTATGTGTATGTCACAAATTTATGTAAATGTGTATGCATATATATGAGAGGGAATGGTCATCCAACTAGAACATGTAAAAAATAGTAAATTAAAACATGCAGAATATATATATGAGAGAGAATGATCATCCAACTAGATCATAAAAAGTGGTAAATCATAATTTTTCACTCCACAAAATGGAAAATATGTGTTAATCATGTGGCAAGTTACCCTATCACTTAGTGAAAAGTGACACATTCTAACTTTTAAATATTTGGATAAGTTTTATTGGATTTATTTATTTATTTATTGCTTGGAGGATTAATTGGATGAAATTTTTTAGAGGACATAAGTTTTGCATAAAGAAATATTTCAGTCCATTTTTTACATCACATGGTTTTTCAACATCTTACCATAGGTTATATTAGTTCAAGGACATGTTATAGTGTAAGGAAAATTCATACCCGATGAATTTTTAACATATGCTACTCACTTCAATGGGAAAAATTGCAATACTTGTCAATTTAAACGATTGGTCTATTTAGAAGAAATAATTTGTGTGCATCTTTAAGGAAGACATCAAATACCATAATAAAAAGATATTATGGATCATGAGGAAGAGGACAAAAAATATCACAAAGGTGTGTAATGAGCTATAGGATTTGGTTGCAAATATCAATACTATAAAATTTGACAAATTGGAGATGTAATTCTCTTGTTTTAGGATCTTATATTTTTATAATATTTATGACTATATTTCATGCTCCAAGGTTTTACAAGTAGATTATGCATCTCTAAGAAGAAAAGGAAGAATAATGAAGAATGTGTCAATTCTATCCTTGATAATATATATTCTTCCTTTAAGGTTGTGGTACTAGTGATTGATGTTGTTCTCATGTATAATAAAAACATGTTCCTTTAAACTATAATTGTCTCTTCTATTCTTATTCATTTTCAATTCATTATGAATAATTTTGATGTTGTTCCTTACATACAAAAGATTTAAAATTAGTATAGTCTAACACTTAGTATCCCAATAACAATGAGTCTTCAAATAAGTTGAAGAGCTTATGCACAAATTGTAAAAGAGAATGAAATCCTAGAAATAATTATTTGGTGGTAAGACAAAAAATTGAAGTGAACTTTAAGAATACAAAAGACATTATTCTATATGACAAGGGAGATTCAAATGGTTCATCCACTATAGCTTATATTAAGGAGGAATATGTTATTATCATTAATGTATTTTCTTCTTGGTCCTTGAATTTAGATTTTAGGAGGAGGTGTTTGGAAATGTATAATTTTAATTTACTAGACAAGTGTTCACATTGTATGATGTAATAAAGTGAAACCTTATACGTTATAATTGTATATGTATTTGATATTAATTTTTATAATTAGCTAATGGACCTGTAGTCTACCCTTGTCATAATTAACCTTTACTAATACTTATGCCTGATAAGATGTGAAAAAGAGTTAACTTGTAGCTATTTATTGATAATTTGAGCTTTACACCCCTTTGACTACTTAATCCATTGTATAAATATAATATTATATTGAATATTTATGGTTTCCTAATTGTTGGTAATTTGAATTATTTTATGTTGTCATTGATGTCACATGGATCACATTGAGTTTTGGTGGCCAAATGATATTTTGGAAAGCATGGATAAATACAGGGTTTTTGTGAAAACCAAGGCGTGCAAAATAAAAGGTTTTATTTAAAACAATGGATGAAATATTTGAACTAGGTTTTTATTAAAACCCAAGTTGGCATTTTGTTTTGTCGAAAAAGGTGCCCCAGTGATGGAGATATTTAATTTTTAATATTTAATTTAAATTTAAATTATTTAAAATTTAAATTTAAATTTAAATTTAAATATGCAAGATTTTCGTTGACGTCATCAAAAATAATGAGGCTATATAAAGGTGATACCTAAGGTTCATAAAATAATCCTTGCTCGTGGTTAATAATAATTGGCTAAGCATCCAAATTGAGCTTGTGCAAAAATCTTTTAGAAAGTAGAAGCAGTGAATAAACGAAGGTTGGTCGAAGTCCAAAGTCATCGTGGGCAGAGTGGCACATTGGAAATTGGCTTTTGTCTAAGGTGTGTGGTAGCACAAACATCAAGGTTTTGAATCCCCTTGACTGCGTTCAGAAGGCATTGGAAGAAAAGCGCTCAAAGCACTTTTGATTTGCAGAATGGGAGTAAAGGTTTTAAGGCACATTGTGTCTTTCCCTTTCGAACGAGTGACTAGCTCATGTGGCAACCTTAGCCATGGCTAAGGCGCTCGTGGTGTGGGCAAGTTGGGGGTTAGAATCCCCTTGAGGAGGTAAATACATTTTTGCTATAATTAATTTTGTTAAGCCCTAAGTTGGAGTTATGAGGTGGTTAGGAATAATTAAATTTTTTAATTAAACTTTGTTTTATAAGGGCTATGATTATTATTTCAAAGGTGGATGAGTTGTTGATTTAATTTGATGTTCATAAAATTGAGAATTAAGATTTAGGAGAAATAAGGAGTTGTTATAAAATAATTTTTGAGAGGTTTATTGATTATTATTTTTTGTAAGGGTTTTTATTAAAAGGACTTTGGTGGATGTGTTTATTAAGTTGGAGTAAAAAGGTGTAAATTGAGTTATGCTTTATTTTGTGATTATTATTTGAAGTCCACTAACCCTTATTGAGATTGGAAAGGAAAGTTGTGTTTAGTGTGGCAGATTTTGTGGATAAATTCTTGGCATAAAAAAGGTATGGGCACATTCTCCTATTGATTGTTTATGGTGGTTTATTTCTGAAATATCATTGGAGTGAAAAGGATTGATTGTGGTTTCCTTTTCGAAAGTGGTTGGTTGAATGCTTCAAGGTTTTCTGGTTTGAGAGTTGTGTTTAAACCTTTTTTTATAAGCATAGTTGTTGAAGCCCATTGGTTATGTAAAGATCTTGAAAAGAACATGAGTGTAATTGTTATGTGAGGTTTGTGGTTGAGCATTGTTGGAAACATTTGAGTTGGTTGATACATACTTGGACTAGGGTTTTATGAGAAAGAGTGTCTCTTGTGGTGATTGGTTGAGTTGATTTGATTGAACCTAGTCAAGCAATTGTGTGAGGTGATTGTTCAAGTCCAATGAAACAAACAATTCTATAATTCTTATTTGAGTTGAGATTGAGCTTAGAACATATTGAGTCTCTAACAATTCTCTTTATGCTTCTATGATTTGACTTGAGTTGAGATTGATTTGAGTTGAGTTGATTTGAGATTGAGCTTAGAACATATTGAGTCTCTAACAATTCTCTTTATGCTTCTATGAGTTGACTTGAGTTGAGATTGATTTGAGTTGAGTTGAGTTGATATCATTATGGATCATTGTTGTCATCCATTGTAGAGTGCATTGCCATTCATTGTTGAGTTCATATTTGAGCCTTGCCTTCATATATTTGTGGATGCAATTTGAGTACTACTTGAGCATGATTTATTGAGCCTTTGAGAAGGCGTTTGGAATAGATTTTTGGACAGATTTGTGGCAGTTTGTGTATGATTTATTGAGCCTTTGAGAAGGCTTTGTGGACAGTTTTGGGATAGATTTATGGATAGTTTTAGATAGATTTGTGGACAGATTTGGGACATATTTTTATGAGGTTCTGAGTGAGCCTATTGAGTAGAGTTGAGAAATTTATTGGTGATATTTCTAGAGTAGTTTTGGATAAGTTCTTAGTGAGCGTTTTGGAGCAGATTTTAGCAAGTTCTTGGTGAGCTTGCTAGAGCAGATTTGGAAAAGTTCTTAGTGAGCTTGTTGGAGCATATTTGAGCAAATTCTTGGTGAGATTCCTAAAGCAAATTTGGAAAAGTTCTTAGTGAGCTTGTTGGAGCAGATTTGAGCAAGTTCTCTATGAGCTTGTTAAGCATATTTGGACAAGTTTTGTGTGAGCTTTTTGAGCAGTTTTGGACAAGTTCTGTGTGAGATTGTTATGTAGATTTGGACAAGTTCTATGTGAGCTTGTTATTGCCTAGCTTTGAGCAGATCAAATAAATTTGGACAAGTTCTATGTGAGCTTGTTGAGCAATTTTGGACAAGTTCTGTGTGAGCTTGTTATGCAGATTTGGACAAGTTCTATGTGAGCTTGTTATTGCCTAGCTTTGAGTAGATCAAATAAATCATTGTATTGGATAAGATCCTTATTTCTATGTGAAATATTATAAGGATATTATCTTGTGGAGTACCCCACATTGGAGGAATCACTATAATGTCCCAAAAATAAATATTTTTTGTAAATGTCTCCTACACTTAATTATAAAAGTGAAAAAGGGGTTCATGTGACTAGGAGACATAACTTAAGTTGTGTTTATTTATGTTTTATGTTTTTATGTTGTAATAAGGCACTTTAAGTGATTTTAGGGTTGGGAGATGTCAACTCCAAATTAGAACCTCACCCTATATAAGGGAGTGAGACGTCCCATTTTGGGCATGTTATGTTGATATCATAATTGAATATTGAAACCCTAGAGGTTCCATGAGTTGAGATTGCAGGTCTTGCTCATTCCCATAGTGCATTGGAGGTGCATGGTTGGGGTCTTGGCAATATCATTGCAGGTGTTATTGCCCTAAAATATCAAAAATACAAAAAGAGGCATCTTTGAGGAGTTCGTGGCATTTTTGGGAGCATTTGTGTCATGTGTTTCAGATCTGTTGGCAGCCCCAAACCCTACGCTTGTATTTGGGGTCATTTTTGAGGAGTTTTTGCATCTGTTCAGCCTTGGGGTTAGTTCGTCCCACTTGTGGGAGTTTGTATCTGCATTTTGAGTTCCTTGAGGACCCATTTGTCCATTCCAGTTGTTATATTGGTTTGGCAATATTTAATATATGATACTGGCTGATTTCTCCTCATACTTGTGTTATTTTATGAGCAATTTCTGAGTTATTTCCTTGTTGTACTTAATTTTTGCATTTTCGTAGTAAGGGTTTGTTGTTCCTAAAAAAGGGACATTACAAGTGGTATCAGAGCTGGAATCTTGCCAGCCTGTGATTCGTGGTGATAAGTGTGTTTCTGTGGTGAAAAGTTGTGCCCTAGTGAAAATCATGGATTTTTAGGGGATTCACGGATTTTTAGGGATTTTTTTTAGAAAATAAAAATTGCAGATTTGGATACCCTTTTGACCAATTTGCAGTTCTGTGGTTTCAAAAAAAAAATTTGGTGGTCAAAATTTTTAGAATTTTAGATTTCCATATTTTTAGGGTTTGATAGGGTTTTATGCATCGTCCTCCTGTTCATCAGTATTTTACTAGGAGAAACAGACTCGCTTTGGAAATGTCAAACAGGGAAGAGGTTGAGGAGCCCCAAAGGCCAGTTGATAGGACTGAGCAAAAATTTGATGCCCTACTTGACATGCTGCAAAGAATGGTGTCCTTACAAGAGACAAATCAGCAAGAATTGAGGGCAGCTTTGGGCAACCCAAATGGCACAAGGAGGGAAGGAGAAAGGGGAGGCAACAACAATGGGCATGAGTCATCATCTAACTCACACCCTCCCTTGCCTAGGCCGTCCAAGCCTATGTTCCTTGTTCCACCACCTCCACCGGAGGAAAATGAGGTAACTGATGAATTAGATGAATGGTTTGTTGCTTATAGTAATAAATCTGAGGGTTTTAGGGCAGCAGTTTCTTTTGATAAATATTTGAAGATTATGGGTAAATCTGTTGTTGAGGCTAAAAAAGAGAAAAAGAAGCCCTTTTTGCATCAAAAGGTGACCATTCCCTCATTTAATGGTCAAGATGGTCTTACAACTAGGGCATGGCTTCAAAAATTGCAGACTTATTTTACCTTGGAGCCTATTTCTGAAGCTGATGCGGTTCAGATTGCTACACTCCACCTTGAGGGTAGTGCTTACTCATGGTGGCATCATGGGTTAGTAACCCAAGGGCATGGTGATATTGATACATTTGATGAATTTTGTACCAGGGTTTTGAACAGGTTTGAAAGGAGGAATGTGGAAGAGTATTTCAAGGAGCTTGCCACTTTGAAGCAAACTTCATCCATTCATGCCTATGTGGAGGAGTTTGAACAACTTTCAGTTTAGGTACAAAATATTTCACCCAAGAGGGTAATTTTTCTTTTTATGGATGGTTTGTTGGAACCCGTGAAGGGATTAGTTAAAGCTTTTGAACCAACCACTCTTGAAGATGCCATTAAGAGAGCTTTAAGCTTAGAATCTATTTTACCTCCTAGACAGAAATATTTTGCACATAATCCACCTGCTAGACCACCTTTTGCAGCCAAAAAAATAGTTTTTGGACAGCAGTATGGGCAGCAAGGAAACCTCACGCAACAAGGTGGAAATGAGAGAAATTTTTATGGCAGGAATCCCACGCATGGAGAAGGTTTCAGATCTGGTTTTCAGCCACCTAATAAGCCCCCAAATGGCCCACGCTTGACACAAGAAGAGAAATATGAGCTAAGGAAACAAAACAAGTGTTTCATTTGCAAGTCTCCTTGGCAAAGAGGTCATAAATGGAGAGAAGGAGGTATGAAAATCATTGAATTACATTCTGATTCTGATTCTGATAATCCTGATTTTTATGAGGCAGATGAGACACCCTTGGAAGAGGAAGCACAAAGGGAGTATGAGGAAGTTCTTGAAGGTTCCCTAGCCACTTTAAGTGGGCTGAATCAGTTTCGCACTATTAAGGTACTAGGTAGATCTTTTGATGAAAAGGTTATTGTTTTAATAGATGGTGGTGCTACTTACAATTTTGTTGATGAGAAGTTTGCCACTAGAAAGAATCTTCCTACAACTATCATTCCTGGTTTTAGTGTTGCTATTGGCAATGGTGATCTTATCACATGCAACAAAGTGGTAAGAAACATAAAAATTAATTTTGGCAACATGGAAGTAGATGAGCAATTCTTTGTTTTTCCCTTAGGAGGTATTCCACATATGGTTTTGGGTGTGCAATGGTTGTATTCACTTGGTGATTATGTTACTAATTATCAAAAATTAGAACTAAAATTTGTGCTTGAAGGGAAAGATGTGGTGTTGCAAGGAATCAAGGAAAATGGGTCAAAATATTCTTGCAAAATTTTGGAGGTTTCATACAAAAGAATGGAGAAGATGATAAGGCATAAGGACGTTGAGTGGGCAGCTGTAATTTTCAGTTCAGAAGGGAAAAAATCAGCCACCTATCATCCTCAAATTCAAGGTTTACTACAAAAACATCTTAAGGTATTTTCCCGACCTACCTAAAGGTTTGCCACCTAGTAGAGGTTTTCAGCATGTTATTGAATTGGAAGCAAATAGTAAACCTGTCATAATTAAACCTTATAGGCATCCTAAGGTTTTCAAAGATGAGATTGAAAAGACCATTGCTGATTTACTTGAGAGTGGGCACATTATTTGCAAAGATGGGGTGAAGGTTGATCAAACTAAAGTTTCAGTTGTACAAAGATGGCCTATACCATCCAACCTAACGGAATTGAGGGGTTTTGTGGGTTTATGCAGTTACTACAGGAGGTTCATTAAGGGGTTTTCTTCTTTGGCTGCCCCCCTTACTGAATTAACTAAGAAAAGGGCCTTTTCATGGTCCAATGAGGCTCTTTTAGCTTTTCTAAAGCTGAAAGATGTAATGACTTCCACTCCTTTACTTGCTATTCCTGATTTTTTTGTTGCTTTTACTATTGCTTGTGATGCTTCAGGTGTTGGAGTTGGAGCTGTACTTATGCAACAAGGACGCCCCATTGCTTATGAGAGTAGAAAGCTCTCAAATGTGGAGAAAACTTTCAGCATCTATGATAAAGAGATGCTAGCTATCATGCATGCCTCGACCAAATTCAAGCAATACTTAGTGTGTGGCAAGTTTGTGGTCAAAACTGATCATAACAGTTTGAAATACTTCTTGGGGCAAGTTGAACTGAATGAAAGACAACAGAAATGGGTAACAAAGTTGCAATCATATGATTTTGAAATTGAGTTTGTAAAGGGTAAGAAGAATTCAGCTTCGTTGATGCACTTTCTAGGCACCCTACTTTTCATTCTCTTTCCATTATTTCTGCTGATTGGAAGGTGAAAATTATGGCTGAATATGCAAAGAATGATTTTTGTTCTAAACTAATAAATGGGCAAGTTGAAGATGACAGGTTCAGCCATAAAGAAGGACTGATTTTTTGCAAGGGAAGAGTGTTTTTAGTACCTGAATCAAAGCTGAAACAAGCTTTAATTACAGCCATGCATGATGCTCCACTTGTAGGCCATCCAGGTTTCTACAAGACTTACAAACAAGTTAGAGAAAGATTCTATTGGAAGGGTTTGAAAAGGGATGTCTTCTTGCATGTTCAGGAATGTGTTATTTGCCAAGAAAACAAGGGGGAACATGAATTTGCAGTTGGTTTACTTCAGCCACTTCCTATTCCCAATCAGAAATGGGAAAGTATCTCCATGGACTTCATTATTGGTTTGCCCAAGGTATACATGAAGGATTGCATATTTGTTGTTGTTGATAGATTGACAAAATTTGCTCATTTCTATGCCATTTCAACAACTTGTACAACCATACAAGTTGCTGATTTGTTTTTTAAAGAAGTTTTCAGATTGCATGGTTTGCCTAAATCCATTGTGAGTGATAGGGACAACAGATTTTTGAGCATGTTTTGGCAAGAATTGTTTAAGCTATGTGGTACTAAATTGACTCCTAGTACTAGCTACCATCCCCAAACTGATGGGCAAACTGAAATTGTTAACAAATGGCTTGAAGGATATTTGAGAAATTATGTTTCAGGTCAACAAAAGGCATGGGTTAAATGGCTGCACCTTGGTGAATATTGCTACAATTCTACTTATCATATGTCCATAAAAATGTCTCCATTCAAGGCACTTTATGGTTATGATGCCCCACACTTTTCAGATCTGATTTTTGGTGATTCAAGGGTCCAAAAAGCTAGAGACTTTGCAGCAGAAAATCAAGATATTCTTAATGCTTTGAAGGACAATATTCTTACGGCACAAAATCAGCAGAAGAAGTATGCAGATCAGCAGCGTAGTGAGCGCTCATTTGAGGTGGGAAACTTGGTTTATGTTAGGTTGCAGCCCTACAAACAGTCTACATTGAAAAGAAGTGGAGCAAAAAAACTCAAACCCAAATTTTATGGACCTTACAAGGTGTTGAGTAAGGTTGGACAGGTTGCATATGCTTTGGAACTTCCAAGTGGAAGTAAAATACATAATGTCTTCCATGTTTCTTGTTTGAAGAAGGCCTTGGGCCAACATATTCAGCCATCTTCAGATTTGCCACCCCTTGATGATGAAGGAAAGCTCATTCTTGAACCCGAATTGATCCTTGAGACAAGGGAGAGAAAGCTTAGGAGTAGGTCTGTCAAAGAATATCTTGTGAAGTGGAAGGACTTGCCTATGGAGGATGCTACTTGGGAAGGTGCAGAAATTTTAGATGCTCCAGCTTTGACTTTGCTTGAGGACAAGCAATTTGAGGAGGGTGGACTTGTAATGTCCCAAAAATAAATATTTTTTGTAAATGTCTCCTACACTTAATTATAAAAGTGAAAAAGGGGTTCATGTGACTAGGAGACATAACTTAAGTTGTGTTTATTTATGTTTTATGTTTTTATGTTGTAATAAGGCACTTTAAGTGATTTTAGGGTTGGGAGATGTCAACTCCAAATTAGAACCTCACCCTATATAAGGGAGTGAGACGTCCCATTTTGGGCATGTTATGTTGATATCAGAATTGAATATTGAAACCCTAGAGGTTCCATGAGTTGAGATTGCAGGTCTTGCTCATTCCCATAGTGCATTGGAGGTGCATGGTTGGGGTCTTGGCAATATCATTGCAGGTGTTATTGCCCTAAAATATCAAAAATACAAAAAGAGGCATCTTTGAGGAGTTCGTGGCATTTTTGGGAGCATTTGTGTCATGTGTTTCAGATCTGTTGGCAGCCCCAAACCCTACGCTTGTATTTGGGGTCATTTTTGAGGAGTTTTTGCATCTGTTCAGCCTTGGGGTTAGTTCGTCCCACTTGTGGGAGTTTGTATCTGCATTTTGAGTTCCTTGAGGACCCATTTGTCCATTCCAGTTGTTATATTGGTTTGGCAATATTTAATATATGATACTGGCTGATTTCTCCTCATACTTGTGTTATTTTATGAGCAATTTCTGAGTTATTTCCTTGCTGTACTTAATTTCTGCATTTTCGTAGTAAGGGTTTGTTGTTCCTAAAAAAGGGACATTACAATCACGTTAAATATTGTGTCTCAATTGTGTGTGGTGACTTGTGCTCTTGCTTAGTATTGCTATCTGAGTTATTATTGCATACTGCTATATTTGGTTATTGCAATTAAGGACATTAATTGATATTGGTTTGGAAAGAAAGTAAAAAGTGGTCTTATACTGTTCACCCCCTCTCTCAGTATAAGCTTGTGTTCTTCACGAAGAACATCCTTAATCTTTGTATACCAATTGATTTTTATTTCTTCTCTTATAGTCATATATATATTTTGAGTTGATGTATTACTTCTATTCATTTCAATGAAATATTATGCAATATAATGTGTCCATGGTGCTTCCCTTCCTCATATTTTTCCTCTATAGAAATAAGATAAAGTTAACATTTCTTAAAAAAATAATTCATTTGAATATGAATATGGATTGAAGTAATACAAGGTTCTTAATTCCTACAAAGGAAACTCTAACTCAATAATAATTAGCACATTCAACTATATTATGAGAACAATATAGAACAATAACTATATAACTTGGACCTACGAGAGGCTAATCAATCCATACCTAAAATTATATCATAAGGTACCAAGTATAGGATATCAACTTAATCTTAGAAATAAAAATTCTTGAGTAAATGCAATACTCATACACCACATACCATATTGACTAATTCAATCTTGTAGACATATTGAACTTGAAAAGTTTATATACATCTATCTACCACCATATTGAATTTTATCACCATAAAAGTGAAATCAATGTATTAGTGATTCCATATTTAAATAAAATAGATATTATTAAATTATAAATTTCACTTAGAACTGTAATCATTGAGTCCTACCACTTGGACTAATAATGTTTCATTACTACATAAATATCCTGTGTATCCAATCATAGAAAATAATTCTTAAGGATTCTAAACCACCATGATTATACCTATAATGGATAATATCATATAAAATGTACCTCTACATACAAAAGATATCCTATGAATTCAACCATGTTCACTATATCTACTTTCTAACCATAAAATGCTTGCATAATAGGTGGTATTGATCCTCTACTTTATGGCTTATTGGATAATGATCAATCTTCTACTAAGTAAAAACTTTATCTACCCTGTTTTTGAAACATCATTTATTAATATTGTAAAATATGGATGCTTAGAGCTTCACCTAAAGTAAAAAAATTATAGCCATGGTATCTAGTATATTTGAATGACTAGAGTTGAATAGTTAGTTTCTATCTTTTAAAATCCTTAATAAAATCACATAGATGTCATGCCATGCCAATAGTGATCTTTAAGGTTTATTATTATTGAAGATCTACCTTCCTCAAAATCACTATTCTTAATCCTTGTAGAAGTCAATTCACCTTGTTTTGATAATATTGAATGTAGTTGAGATATATAAGCAATGCTAAGAACTTAGTATAATGGTAATCCATTGATATGAATTCATGAAAAACACCATACGATTCCATACAATTACAAACTTGTTGATTATTTACAAACCTAAGACTACTATTTATAGATTACAAGGGGAGGGTTTTCCCTTCAAAACTCATGCAAATATTTCTAGGTGGTTGTCATTTTAGATATTGAGTCATGTCTTGTCTAACTATTTGTCCCTTTAGGATTCTTTGAATTTGAGGATATGAATTTCAATTGATCCTGGCACCTTGGATGAGCAACTATCACTTTTATTTCCATCTACTCATTTTTGGGGATTCCTATCACCTAGGTGTAGAAGATTACTTTAATTAATATTTTGGATATTTGAGCTACTTCTATTGTAGCTCCATATTGGTGTTGTTCTTTATCAAAGAAATGAGATATATTTTTTAGGAAGGACAATATTCCTCAAAGAATGTGCACCTTATTGATTTGAATTTTAGGGCATTGATTTTATTATCTCTTAGGATTGCTTATCCTCGGATCTTCAAGAATTTTTATATTTTATACCTTTGTTGGGATTTTTACTCTTGCCTTTTATCCATGACTCAGGAACTTTCAACATTCAACCATTTCTTACTCATGATATCTGACCTATAATAATTGGAATTTTTTTATCAACATTTCTTCATGTGCTTGTTTGTGACCTAAAATTTTGCTTTCAAAATATGTAGTGATTTATCACTACCTAAGCCATGCTAAAAAATTATGTTATTGATAAGCATTATAAGTGGGAAGAGTATATCTATATGGGGATATTACCTATATTAATATAACTTGATTGGGATGGTTTCATATGAGGTATTATAAAATTATTTCCATGGTTCTCCTTTGAATTGGGATTTTTTGGGGGAAGAGGATGATCAAAAATATCTTGAGAGGTATGGAGGAGCCAATAACATTAATTAGGAAACACATATCTAAAGTACAATATAGGCAATGAAGTTTATTTTATCTAAGATGATTAATCAATGTGTCACTAAAAGGGATAAGGTATTCTTTTAAATGAGATCCCTCTATGATTTGGTGAAGGTTCAAAATTGACACCACAATTTATTGGAACCTTGGCACCCTGGAGCAGATTGAACTTATTGATTATTGCTCTACCACTTAGTTCTTATAATTCCAAAATATTTCCATATTATTCTTGAGGAAGTATATCTTTGACCAAACTAATTTCTATATCAGTTGGAATGGTAGGTCTTACAAGGTGTATCCATGTAGAATTGGCCATTTTACTTTATATTATTATTATTTGTATATATGAATGTTTATTTATTAATATTGGCCATATATATTGAATGCTCAAATATTGAATAATATATTGTGATCCTGAACATTGGGACCTGTGATAATATGGCTAAAAATCCAACAATGGTATCAAAGCTACCACACTTAATCCATAATTTTAGAAGAGGCATATTTGAAAGCTAACATTGGAGAAGGATTTCATTGTGAATTTAAATTTGAAAAAGGTTCACGATAGAAGCTAGCATCAAAGTAGATATATCTAGTGTGAATTTGATTAATTTTGCTAGTAGAAAGGACTAGCAAAATATTAGATCTACATGAGGAAATGTAGGCCACAAAGAAAGAAAAACATGAAAATTCAACCACATTTTAACCATGATAACATAACACATATCAAAGTAGAAAAATGAAGCAATTTGATTGAAAGAGATTTCAATGATATAGAAAATGATCCAAACATATTCAAATATTGATAACATAGGCAGGGAATCTGAGAAGGAGAGGCATAAAGTAGTTTCTAAGAAGATATTGATGCAAGAAGTATTAAATAACCAACTCAAAAGAAGTTGGACATGAGAAAACAATCCAAAGTCACCCTGATTAAAGAGGATTCTTTATGAGAAAAGAGAACCAGATAGAAGTGGCTTGAGCCAAAAATAAAATTATTAGAGGTAAAGAAGCAAAGAATGTAGACATTGAAGCTACCCAAATCAGAGTCATATCTAGCAAAGAGGAAAGATAAGGAAAAAATAGTACTAAGCTACAAATAAAATGTGTTAGGTTGAGCTAATCAAATGAGAATGTCACAAAAGTAAATATAGAGAGCAAGATGTCTCTATTTTTGAAATAAATATTTGCTATAGATAATTTGAAACCAGTGCATCTGAGCTATTAAAAGTACATAAGGAGAAGAACATATTTTTTTAGGTATGGAAGAGAATAATTCTATACAATAATTTATCTCTAATTATTGAAGAAGGCATGGAGGAAAATATCTCTACATTAAAGTTTTGACTACGTTGATAGAAACCTTAGAGTACAACCATCTAAGGCTTGATAAAAGAATTACATCGAAAAGGAAAGTGAAGTGCCAATTTTGGAAAGCGAGCAAAACCAAAACCCAAAATGCTTGTGCCAGGGTAATAACCAATGCATGAAGGAAATGATTGCCAAGTTGAAGGAAGTAAAGTACCAAAATAAGGTATGCAATATTGACCCAATATTTCAACTATATATTTAGTAGTAAAGTTAATTGGAGTGATAAGGATTTTTTTAATTGACTTCCATATTGATTTTTGGAAAATTGAAAAGTTAAAAGTTGTTTAATTTGGGAGTCAAAAGGAATTCTACATTTAATAGAATTTGTTTTTTTTTCAAAAACTTGATTTTGAGAAGTTTGAGAATTGAAATTTTAATATTTGATATTTGAGAGTTGAAATTGCAATTTGAAAATTTAAATTGACTAAGGATTGAAGAGATAAGGAATTATAAATAGAAATTTATTGAAGAATTTGCAAATTTATTATTTGTTTATTGATTTTTAAAATTTTTAAAATTAAAATTGTTTAAAATTTGGGAGACACGAGGTATTTTACTTCAAAGAACTTTAAATTTTTGAGTAGTTGAATAAATGGATAGAAGGAAAAGAAATATGAATCAAGAAAATATTTTGAATTCAATATTTTCAAAACTTAAATCAAATATATGAAATAAAATCATTTGAATCACATCAAAACTTTAGGCAAAAAATATACATGGTATATTGATTCAAGAGCCAATCATCAAATGACCAAAAACATGTATTGGTTTGACTCAATAGTAGTTAGACCTAACATTTCAATAAAAATTATAGATGATAAGATTTATAATGCTCAAGGATTTATAAAAGTGATACCTAGAATTCATTTTTTAGATTTTGTGCTAGATGATGTTTTATATGTTCTAGGACTATCTACTAATACTATCTCAATTTATTGAATTGGTTGAAAGACGTAAAATTTTGGAATCCAAATATGCAAATGAACATAGAAATTATATTATCAAGAATCAAGATAGAATAGAGGCTAAAATTTCCATTGAGAGTATAATTTTTACTTTAGATATAATGTGATTTTTAGAAGAAATGTTAAACAAAATTTTGCATGAATTATTTGATTTCTCCAATAGACAAGACACAAGAAAATGGATAAGGTATAGTTCAAGATTTTACAATAGGGATAATAGATAGAGATAATGGATGAACACAAGAAGGCAAAGAAAAAATGCAAGAATTAGAGATTGAAGACTAAAGTATTCAATAACCAAATAATGTAATACAATGGGGTTTTAGAGAATATTACATTATTTGGTTGGAATGTAAATGTACCATAATGTAAGAAAAATCTAGAAATACATTACCTCAATGATAAAAGTATTCCATAATCTAGTCTGGGTCATTTTGAGAGACTTCAATACTCCTATATTCCCCTCTAACAAAAAACGTGGTATCCTCGACTGGTCAAAGAGCATGTACAACTTTGAGAAATTTTTTTCAAAGAATGGATTGATAGATACTAACCTCGGAGGAGTCAAATTTACTTGGAGCAATAGAAGTCTAGGCAATCAAATTATCCAAATTAAACTTGATATATTTATTTTTTATCAAGATGGATTGATCAATTCTAGGAATGCTACTTTATCGACTCTTCCTAATGTTGGCTTGGACCATAACCCTTTGGTATTTTATTATCTATTATATCGAAGAAAATTCTTCAGTATATTTATATTTGAGGCCATGTGGCTCAATAATGTTGATCTAGAATAATACATCAAGGTTTTGTGGGAAACATAATTCTTAGGCCCTCTTGTTTCCCATATTTCCAAGAAGCTCAAGTTTATTAAATCTAATATGAAAGGCTAGAATAAGCAAGTTTTTGGAAATTTATTTTAGATAAAGCCTTAGTTGAAATAATAGCTTTCTGAGATTGATGTTTTGGAAAATAGAGGGTGGTTCTCATAAGAAATTAGAGATAAGGAAATAATTCTCCTCTCTGATGATCACAACATTCTAGCTTGTGAAGAAACTTTTTGGAGGTAAAAATCCTAAGCCTTCTGGCTTAATAAAGAGATTGTAACCAAATTCTTGTATGTTACACTTTGAGATGCTAAGGCCATAACAAAATAAAAGAAATTTTGAAATAATATGGATCCATCACGTATAGCATTATGGATATTTGAGAGGAATTGATCAGTTATTTCAAAAATATCATTGGATTTGCTAAAAGAATGGATATGGAGGAAGCTTCCTATATTATTTACAACATTCCTTAATTGGTCTCTATTGACCACAACTAATTCTTGACTAGCCTCTTCAAGGAGGATAATATTAAAAATACTATTTTTGAGATGGATGAAATCCCCTAGTCTTGATGGCTTTCCCTCCATTTTATTCCAAATTTTTTGACATATTATAGAAAATTTGGTGTGTGTTGCTATATATAAGGTCCAAATAACTTTATTTATCCCATGGGATGTTAACTCTATCTTATTAGCACTCATTTTGAAAGTGGTTGGGGCCAAGGACTTCAAAGAATTTTTCCTGGTTGGCTTATGTAATACTCTTTACAAAATCCTCACCAAGGTTATGGCTAACATGTTTAAGGTCATTCTATCATTCATCATTGAATCTAACCAAGGGGAGTTTATCTTGGAAAGATAAATTTTGGATGGCATCATCACTATCCACAAGATGATGATAAAATTGGATCTATTAAAGTTTATTTGAAGCTTATTATGAATAAAGCATATGACAGAGTCTCATGGGACTTCCTTCTTCAAGTTCTATCTAAGTTTGGATTCCATCCAGACTAAGTCAGATTGACCAAGAACTGTATCTCTTCTACAATGTTCTGTGTTTTGGTGAATGGGGCTACTATAAGATACTTTCCAAATCTTAGTGTTTTAAGGAAAGGGGATCTCATTTCTCCATACCTTTTCATTACCATGGTAGAATATCTTAGTAGATCTATTTTGAAAACCACTATTGGGATGCTATTATTGGCATTAGGATAGCCGCTTCCATTCAATCAGTTTCTTATCAATAGTTTATGGATGACACAATCTTAGCCACCATTGCCTCTATCTCCCAAGTAAAGGAAATAAAATCTCTTCTAAAAAGCTTTGAAAAGGTAGTAGAGTGAAAGATTAATTTTTCAAATAGCAAAGTCTACTTGTTTAATACTCCTACAAGTAGGTAAGGAAAAATTACCAAAATCTTAAGTTGTAAAATTGGGAAGCTTCCTGCCACTTATTTAGGGATGCTTCTCTTTCAAGGATGTATGAATCCTTAATTTTGGGATATTGTGGTGGAAATAATTTAAAGGAAAATAGTAGGGTGGAAAGGGTCCCTTATCAACCAATCTAAAGAACCCCTATTAGTCAAATCTATCCTCCAAAGTATCCTACTTTATTTTTTAACTCTGTTCAAAATGCCCTCTAAAATTTGTGTAATCATTGAGGATATCCAAAAGAGTTTTCTTTGGTTTGGTATGGAAGAAAAAAGAAGGTTGGCCCTTGTGGATTGGGACCAGGTTTGTGTTGGTAAAGATATGGGAGGCCTGGGTCTTAGGAAATTGAACTTGATAAATAAGGCCTTAATAACAAAAATTGGCTAAAAATTTCTCACTAATGAAAACTTGAGTTGGTCTAGGATTATCAAATAGCAATACCTTAAGAACATAAATAATATTATGGAATAGCTAAATCCCCCTCAAGGATCCTATCTTTGGAATCATCTACACAAATCCAAAACCCTTCTCATGAGAGGAGCTAGATGGAAGGTTGGGGATGGAAGAAAGATTGATTTTTGGAAGGATTGTTGGCTCCAACAGTCTCCCTTGATTGAAAACCAAAATTTAGCCCCCCTTGAACCCCTTCTATCCTAGTTCTATGGTAATATGGTCTCATACTTCATTATAGGATGAGAATGAGAAGAGATGGAAGCCCATTCATATTTTTATATTGGACTAGAGGGGAAGATAAGCTCTAGAAGAACTAAATAAAATGTTGAGACTTAAGATTCTAAATTCAAATAGAGAAGTGGATTCCCTTGTTTGGAAAATGAATAAAAGTTGGAAATTTATGGTTAAATCTACTTATTAGTTATTGGAAGATGAAAGGGTGTTGGTTATTGATGTCTAAAATATAGCTTAAGTCCCTTAACCTAAAAATCAACTTCTTCTACTGACTATGTGTTCAAAATAATATCCTCATAATTGATAACCTTCACAATATGGGTTTGGTTATCCCCAATGGTGCTACTTATGGGATAAGAACTTAGAAAGTGTTCAACACCTATTTATTGAATGTCCTTATTCATTGGAAATCCTCTATAATATATTTAGTAACTTCAATATTTCTTGTATTGTAACTTTATTGAAGTCAAAATTAGTGTTACCCTGGTTGAAAATATTCAAAGTATTGATTTTAAAGAGTTTAGAGAAGACAAGGGAAATCAGGTATTACATATCAATGGGGGCTTTCCAATTCTGTGGATTGCTTAGGTTAGATAACTCCCTCTTGTTATTATTATACTAGATGGAAAGCCCCCCTGAATGGATGGGCTAAGTTAAACTTTTATGGAGATACAAAAGGTAATCTAGATAGGGTTGGGGCTAGAGGAGTGATTAGAGACTAGAATGAGAAATTGCAAACTAGTCACTTTATAGAAGCTTAGGCCATATTTTAAGGTAATATCATTTTTAAGAGACTGAATTTCAATAAAATTGTAATAGAAGGTGATTCTCTCAATATTATTAATAGTTCTAAGGGGATTCAAAAATTGAGTTGGACCATAGAAGATACGATGACATCAATGAGGGGTATTTTTTAAGAGTTGCCTAGTTCCCAAGTGACCCATATTTTTAGAGAAGGGAATTTAGTTGTAGATTTATTAGCCAACATTAGAATTCTCCATGATGAACTCACAATATGGAAGTAAGATTTTTCTTTGGCTCTTAAGGAGGTTTCTATAAAGGAAATCCATTTTCCTAACAAGGATTCCATATTGTAATGGTGAAGGTGTGTTTTGGGCCTCCCTCCATGGTTATCCTAACACTGTTTGGCTCCATTGATGGGCTCTGGATTTAGATAAGTTGAATATTTTAGATTCAACTTGGAAGTGGTATTTTATCTTTGAATGAAGTCAATTTTAGAGGCCCAAGATGGTATCCATCAAGAAAAATATTGTCAAAGTCAACTAGTATGGTGGAAGGTCTCTAAATACTCGGTTGATTTCTATTTAAGTTGTAAGCCCCATAATAAAATCTCCCCTAGAGTTTTTTTATGAGTTGTATATATTTTTTACATGGCCCTATGAGCAAGGGTGCTACTAGAAAGTGGAAGTGGATTTCCTATTCCATTTTCAAAATCCATGGATGGGTTTGTCTTACTGATTTTCCCCTTGGAATTGATGATGGCCCAATCATTTCTATGAAAGGGGTCGATGTCTGGATTTATGGTATTCCTAGTTTTTGTTATTTTTCATGTTATTTTAGGAGGATGTCTCCCATGTTTGGTTCTTTTTTGTTGTATTATTTGTGTTAGTTTTAAGCTTGATCCTATTTACAGTAAGGGTGTGATCCTCTTGGGTTGTATCCCTTCATTCCTTTTTTGGGATTCTCTCAAAGGTTTGATGTGGTTGTTGTAAATGTTTTGGGGTTCCTTTCAAAACCCATTCTTTTTAACCTTAATAAAAACGTACCATGAGGTAGAATGGTACAATCTAAATATTAGAATAGGATTTGAGTATATAGTATATGAGAGTGATTTATATTTCCCTTTATGTATGTATCTATGTGTAGGATGTGCACAAGTGTCATGTAATTATGTGTGCAAGTGTGAAGAGTGAGAAAGTGTGCAAGTGTCATGTAATAGAGTGTGCATGTGTATAGATGTAGGAGTGTGCAAAGTGTCATAGAGTAAAGTGTGCAAATAGAGAGTCAAGATTCATGTATACAAGTGGCAATATGAGAAGCCAAAAGGTATGAGAAGTTTATCTTATGAATGGAATAAAAAAATATGAATCTCCTAGATATGTGAGGAGAGTAATAGAAAAAGAGTCCAAGAGCCATTTTCTAATGTTATATTATGGAGACAAATCTCCATATAAAATAATTAAAATATATATGTATTTCAAGCATCGAGATAATAGAAGTTGTAGGATAATCGAACAATAATTCAATTAATTTTATGCATATAAGTACATTGTGAAAGACTATGAATAGCCTGGAATAAATAGGCTATCAAATTTGATCTTCTAAGCTAACAATAGCGAATAGACTAACAACTAATATTATAAGATAACAATAGATTATACATTAGCTTAGAATAATAGTTAGGATAATAATAATGTAATAATATAACTATAGCCTAGCCTAAAAAAAGCTTTTATATAGTTTGATCAATTTTACTATAAGTTTTCTTCATGTTATTCCATGAATGGTATTGTTCATTTTACTTCATATTATTGTTTATTAATATTGGTCACATATATTGAATTCTCAAATATTGAATAATATATTGTGATATTTGTTAGAGTATATTACATCATTTGGGTCATGTAAATGTACCACCCTTGGTACATAACTAGAGTAGTAGATTACTTTAGGGGGTAGTTAGCTAGTTACTTCAAGTAATATAATAAATGCACAAGTGTCTATGTGCAAGTTGTAAATGTGCAAGGTGTCCCCTTGTACAACTAGGTAGAGTGTTGGCCAAGCAATCCATATTTCTATATAAAGGGCCTCATAGTGAGTGATTATATATCATTGTAGGTAGTAGTAGGTATACTGGGTAGATCACCATATAGATTGGTGAGGGAGTACAATGTAGTTCTTTAGCATCAGTTCTGGAGTGTTCATTTCCTCCATACTGCATTGTATCATTTTTATCACTTTCCATTAATAGCATATTTCAACATCTTACATTTTTGCATATTTTGCATCCTGTGATTGCATTCTCCCATAGCTCACATTATCAAAAGCTAACAGTGGTATCAAAGCCATGGTAGGTCGATAGGATTAGGGAGAGCCACAAGGGATCACTATTGCTATTATAAGCCTAAACTCTATTGCATATTTGCAAACCAGATCTGCCATTGTGCATCGTTGCATGCAAACACCATCACAAGAGAGATAGAGAGGAAAAGCAAATCTCAGTTCCAGAATTTTTGAGATTGCATTTGGCTAGAGTCTTTCCATAGAGTTATAGAAAACTCGTGAAGACTAGGACTCAGTATTCATTCCACTAGATTGACAAATCAACTAGTGAAGATTCATCATTGATAGATTTAGATTCATCATACTAATAGTTTGTTGTAGGAAAAGGAGATTCAAGAAAGTTGGGAAGCTTCCTACAAGAGAGCTAGGAAGAATATCTTCTTAGAATCAATCCAGCACCAGAAGCAACAAATGAAAGAAGAGGAGATTCTAGGAACCTGAGGGAGTCCTGTTGCAGACCTACACATTGCTGAAAAGAAGGCCATAGAAGCCTTGTTGCAGAAGAAAAGGCCATAGAAGCCTTGATCTAGAAGAAAAGGCCATAGAAGCCTTGATCTAGAAGAAAAGGCCATAGAAGCCTTGAACCTGAAGAAGACTCTAGAGAAGAGTTCTTGAGCCAGAAGAAGACTCTAGAGAAGAGTCATTGAACTAAAAGAAGACTCTAGAGAAGAGTCCATGAGAGATAGGAGATTGGTGATCTCCTTTGCTGATAGAAGACTTCCTCTAGAAGAAGCTGAAGAGACCCATCAAAGGTCTCATTGAAGAACTTCCATCCTTGGAAGAGATAGAGAAGGACTATCAAAAGTCCTATTCTAGAGATCCATGAAGAAGATCTCATTGCCAACACTTTCATAGTTGAAGGTTGAAGGAAAGGTCTCATCAAGAAGACCAGAGAAGTTGCAAGACTAAAGACCTTGGAGAGGTCTCAAGGAGAAACAAGGAGAAGGCTTGGAGAGCCTCATTGCAAAAATTGGAGAAGCCATCAAAGAAGTTCCTAGGAGAACTCATTGGAGAAATTCACTACAAAATATAGTGAAAGAATTGGGACAATTATCACCATCCGACAACAAGCCCAAAGGAGAAATATTTGGTAAATAATTTGTCAAACTTTAGAGAGAAGATTCATGAAGACCTCAAGATTTTTAGATTCTTGAGAAGAAAGCCCTATTTGAAGTCAGAACTTAGATAGAAGAAACCTACCAAATCCAAGAAGATTTGGAGATTGTCCTTCATAGCTAAGAAGGCACATTTCAGTGAATAGATTGACTGCTAAAGGGCAACAATCAAGATAGCATTACTAGCTACAAAACTTCAGAGTTCTAGGCTAGATCCTGAAGGAGAAGTTGAAATCATCTACTACAATTTTAGAGTAGTAGACTAGAAGCATTCATAGCTACGAGCAACCACCATTCTAGACAAGAAATTTGGTGAATCAACTCATCAAGATATTCATCATCAAAGGTAAGCAACTTAGGTGCAAAAGGTTCATTACTTGAACACTTAATTCAGATTACTACTTAACTTCATTAAGCACCTTATTAGAATTTGGAAGTTGCAAAATAGAAGGTTGCATTTTAAGTCCTCAAAGAAAGTGTAGAAGATAGTTTCTATTAAGGTTCATTACCTGCACATTAATAGGAGTTAGATACATTCTTCCTATTATCTAATTATTGAGAAGAGGACTACATTAAGAAATTTGTAGTGATCATTAGTGCATTTGAAACTACTTTGAGAGCTTATTAATAGGAGCAATAAGGTGAGATTATTAAAGTGCATTAAGTTGGAAATATTATTGGTTCATTGCACTATACTAGTTGTTCATTAAACTAGTTACTCTCAAAGGGTTATTTTGTGTATTGATTGTTAAGATCAAAGGCACAAAAATCTGCAAATAATCAAAGTGTCTAAAGACACTATTTAGAACTCAATACCTACAAGATATTGTGGCCTATAGAAGCCACCAAGCAGATCAAAATTCCTCCAAGGAGTGGAGAAGAAGAAGGCAACCATTAAATCAGTGATAGAAGCTACAAATCGAGACTTGGTGAGTCTCAGATTTGAGGTGCACTAAGAGTTCTTTATAGGTAAAATATTAGTGTAGAAATTACTCTTTCAAAAGTATACTATCTACGTGATTATTATCTTGGATTCATTACCAAATTAACCAAGCAAAGGAGAGATTTGTCTAGAAAATAAGACAATATCAAATCAGCCCTTGCCTACAAGGATTAGTACAGAAAAGCCACCATCAAAACTAGCAGAAGAAGCTTGCAAAAGAAGGTGCAAAAGCAAGGTATTCTATTATAAGCATATTTACATTATTTTGCACCATAATATCCTATCCTACATAGAAAAAGGATAGAGTCTAAGTGTCATAAAGACACATCCTTCACAAGCAAGGATCATCTCATAAGCGATCGTAGAGGAGCACTATCCAAGCAAGGTCAAAAGAGCCTTCAAGAAGCTCACATCACCCATGGTTTTGGATAGTCACAATGAGCAACCTGCAAGCATACATAGCATAGCACAAGGAAGGAGCTATCATCTACAAAGGTAAAAATACAAGCTTGAAAGTAAGAGAAGATTAAAGCATAAGGATAAACAAAGGGAGCAATACCCAAGAGATAGATGTTCATCCAAAAGGAGCACTCAAAGCCACCATTGGAGTGTCTCAAAACCTCCATCGAAGTATTGCTCATCATCCTAGCTGAAGCCACCATTGGAGTGCAATAGAACCTCCATCATAGCATTGCTCATCATCTTAGCTGGAGCCACCTATAGAGGAAATACATTGGCTTGGAAAGAAAGTGTATGGTTGGCAAAAGAAGAGGTAAGAAATATACGTTGGAGAAGGTTCACATGCAAAAACCCTAAGCACCACTTGGCATAATTCTTCTTGGTGCCCTCATATTGCTCAATGTACGTTCAAAGAAGAACGTTTAAGAAAGGCATCTTCGGTTACAAACTGGGAGGTTACTTAAGCTTAGCCATCATTGGGAGGTTACGAATGCCCAACCATCATTGCATAGGAAAATGAGCATTAAAAGAGCTCATATCTCAATGCTCACCTTTGGTGTAACTCCCAAGCACCACTTGTCATAAGGAGGAAGGCATCTTCACTATTTAATAGCACCTATTCCTGGAGAACGACAACAGATTTCAAGGCACACAATCAAGTCTATAAGGTGTGGAAGCACATTCATAGCAAGCATTGTGTAAGAGTGCATTCAAGACACAAAGATTCAACACTAGAATTAGACACCCAACAAGGTCAAAAGTCCACACAAGGAGGTGGAAGATTCAGATAAAGCATCCATTAATGAAGGAGCATTAAATGCTCAATGACATCAAGCAATAACAATGTCCATTCAAGGAGCATTGGACAACGAATACAACACTGCAAAAGGTACATTGAAGGAAGCCTATACTAAGGTATATCATGCACCAATAAGGTTATTTACTTGCTTTTATTAAAATCTAAAAGGAGCTATAAGGTGATTTTTATAAGGTTTACTATTGCATTGGATAATACAAATCAACCAAGCATTAGTAGATAATAAAGCAAGTTTATATTTCAAAAAATTAATTATTGAGGTGCATACACATAATATAATATTTGCAATAATCAAGTAGGAGATATAAGGTTGTCAACCTTGATTAAATCATTATTAAATTGCAAATACCATTATTTTCTAATATTCCAAAAAGTAGGGAGATATAAGGCATACTACTTCAAACTATATACATATAATTGGAATTTAGAAAATTAATCTATTGGAAAGAGAAGCAAATCAATTGCCTACATATAGAGTTGGAATTAATTGGTAAAAATTATCTCATACTCATTCTAAGGAGACAAAAATAAATCCAACCATTAAAGCATACTTCATTGGGAAAGATAAGGTAAAATTAAAAGGTTGATTATTCTCAAAACATTACAAAATCAACTTAGAAGGTGAACTAAGCATATTCTAATTATTAGGGAGATATAAGGAAGCCTACAAAACCTAAATCTAAGAGAGGTTTTATCAAATTAGTTCACATCTCTTAACTAGGGAGATATAAGGAATTCTACAAAACCTAAAGCTCTATAAAGGTTTATCAAATTGGCTCACATATCTTAAACTAGGGAGTTATAAGGTAGACTACTCATAATATTCTCAAATCTCTAGATCAATCAAACATGGATGAAATACTAAGAAATGCTTTTAATAATGAAGAACTATTCCATGAAATAGAATTCTACTCTCAAAACCTAATAGATACTCTTGAAGGATATGAGTATCTATCTACTAGCGATAAAGAGAGATTCTCATTATTCCTTAAGGAGGCAAAAGAGGGCAGCTTTGCAACATTAATTGGATATCTTCATGAAGTTCTCTTCACAACATGGTGGAATTCACAAAAATTGGTCATTTTTACATCAAAGGAATGTTTGATGATTTACCTATCATTAATTATTTTTGTACTTGCCCAACACATGAAACAAACTAGCAATACAAATCAATATTACTATGATGATAGACTAACTCGTCATGAAATAAAAATTCCACAAGTGTCAATACAAAATCATAGGAGAAGGAGGAAGAGGAAGAAAAGGTACACTAAGAGAGAACATAGCAAAGAAGACATGAACAGAGAAGAAACCACAAAGACAGAACCAGATAGACATACTCAGACTCAAGCATTGGAGGAGTCTTCAGCCAAAGCATTCTCGATCTTGTGTGAAGATACAAACTACTTACTTGGACAGATTCTTGTAAACAGAGAAGAAGAATACAATTTTGACTATTCAAGAGAAGAAGATCCATATTGAAGACTAAAGTCTTCAATACCCAAATAATGTAATACAGGGGGGTGTTAGAGTATATTACATCATTTGGGTCATGTAAATGTACCACCCTTGGTACATAACTAGAGTAGTAGATTACTTTAGGGGGTAGTTAGCTAGTTACTTCAAGTAATATAATAAATGCACAAGTGTCTATGTGCAAGTTGTAAATGTGCAAGGTGTCCCCTTGTACAACTAGGTAGAGTGTTGGCCAAGCAATCCATCTTTCTATATAAAGGGCCTCATAGTGAGTGATTATATATCGCTGTAGGTAGTAGTAGGTATACTGGGTAGATCACCATATAGATTGGTGAGGGAGTACAATGTAGTTCTTTAGCATCAGTTTTGGAGTGTTCATTTCCTCCATACTACATTGTATCATTTTCATCACTTTCCATTAATAGCATATTTCAACATCTTACATTTTTGCATATTTTGCATCATGTGATTGCATTCTCCCATAGCTCACATTATCAAAAGCTAACAATATTGAACATTGGGACCTATGATAATATAGCTAAAAACTCAACATTCCCAAATCCAAAATTTTCTACTACTACAAAAATTAAATCCTATTTAACCCTATCATAGGCTTTATTCATATCAAATTTTAAGATCATTGTTGTCTCTTTTATAGAAGTAGTTGAATTTGTTACTTCATGATTTTCTATAATCCTATCTATAATTTGTCTCTCTTTCACAAATCCTCATCCTCCTTGCTTTGCTAAAATAGTTTTGTCTACTATTGGTCTTAACTTATTTTTCATCACTTTGGAGATTATCTTATATGTCGTAATACATAGGATTATGGGCTTGAATGAATCAAAAAATTTTACATCCTTATTTTTGTAATCAAGGGAAGATACGTTGTATTTATTTTATAAGGTATGTATTATTTTACCCTACACTATTCCATTACCACCAATAAATTTCCTAGTTATGTTGATAGAATACTATAGAGAGTCCATCTAGACCCGGGGATTTATCCTTATCAAAAGAGAAAAAAGTTGAATGAACTTCTTCTAGAGTAATAGGCTCCATTAATTTATTATTATATTTAATTGTTATAATCAAAGGTACTTCTTACAATAGTTTATCATTAAAAACTTTAATATCCTTCAATACTAGAATATTCTAGTAAAAATCCTTTCTTTTTTATTTTGTTCTCATCTTCAATCCAAACCTCTTCTACTAATTTAATTCTACTTATTCTTGTTGTTGATATATGTACTATTACCATCCTATGATTATCTCCTTTTAACCAAGTTTATCTCAATTTTAATATCCAAAAATTCTCTTCCTTACTCAAAATAATATGATATTCACTGAGCAACTCCCTTTCCTTAAAGCTTTGATATTGTGCTCAACTTTTGGAATTTTCTCTTTTAATTCTTATTTTTTCTTAAATTTTTTTTGGAAGTGTCCATATTTAATTTTTTTAATCTAGATGTCATTGATTTAATTTGTTTTGGAAGTGTATATAGCCCACAATTTCTTGAATTATTCCATGTATGTGTTATCATATCAACAAATTGAAAAATGGTCTTTGCACATTTGTTTATATTTAAAATATGTTCTTCTTTTGAATTCACTTATCACCATTTTAACTCTTATTGGTAAATGATATGAACCAATCCTTGTCAAGGCATTAACTTTAAAACAACTTCCTTCATATAGCCAATTTTTTTAGAGTAGGCATCTATCTAATTTTTCAACTATAAGATTTTAGCTTGTGTTGGTCCATGTATATTTGTCCTCTTCAAAATCGACATCCCATAGATTATTATTTTGAATAAAAGCTGAGAAATTTCTCATGCTTTGGGTTATTTTCAAAATTACCCAAAAAATTTCATCTATCTTGGTTATAAATATCTTATGATCATAAATTAGGTTTATTGGTATTTACTTCTCATAAAGGCTTCAATCCCACTCCATACTTTTGATCTACCTGACTCAGTTGTGGGTCCATAGACATTGATAAGGATGTAAAAAATATCTATAAAGTAACATGTGACTAATGAGGCTATCCAATGCCCATTTTAATAATGATTTCATGGGAGGTTCTATTTGGATTCCAACATGTCAAAATTCCCCCTGATGCTCATAAATAAACAACATCCCATTCACATCTTGCCCATATTGGTTTCATAGTTTTGGAAACTTCTTCCTTTGTAATTTTATCTTGGATACAAATAATAATAGGCTTATTATTTAAATAAAGGTCCCTGATACACCTCTACTTTGAGGGTGAATTAGCACCCATTATATTCCATGAAATAGTAATCATATATCATTAAGGGTTGTTGGCCCCTCCTATAAATTTCCAATATAATTTTGCTATTTGGTAAAGATAAGTTTAACCAAATTAGATTGTGTTCCTTTATTTATGTTTACTCTTGCCTCCCTGGATCTCGCTTGGTAATTTAAAGGTTTTACTCTTTTTGCCTTTCCAATATTGAGGGTGGGTCTTATTATTCTAATCCTCAATATTCTTTTACAACTTTCCTTTTTATTAGATTTATCTTCTTTTGTCTCTTTTAAGGTAGCTTTAAAATTGTCTTGTATTATCATCTAAGACTATATTTTCTCTACCACTTTCCTTCTCATGAATGGTGCATGGTACTTCAAGATAGTCTTAAAAATTTGAAGAGGTACACTCCTTAGGTTTAGTAGAAATATTCATCCCAAAAAAGGGTTTAGACCAAGAAGATTGTTTCTTATTAATATTTTGATCCTATTATACCATGTACTCTAAAATTTGATCTACTTTTTTTTCATAGGCTAAATCCTCAAAAGAATTGGTATTTCTTCCAATATCTTACTTACATGTCTCCACTAATTATTTACTTTCATCTATCTAGAACTATTTTGTAGAGTTTGAAAACCATCCCCATCCATATCCATTTGTAAGTTTCTCTAGTGGTTTTCTACATATGTTTCTATTAGACTCTTCTTAGAGCATGGCCTCTCAATATGTCCCATGTCATGACATATTCTACACCTGAAATATATGTTTCATAATCCATGGTTTGGGTCCACAACTTACCCCCATAATTAAGAGTGTTTGCTTCTACTAAAGGTTTACTCATATCAATCATGACCAATATTTGGTCATAAATAGCCAAGACTTTTGTCTTTTTTAATTTCTAAAATCTCAAGGAATTATCCTAAAGTTTTGCATGTGGATGCCTTATTAAGCAAAAAAGTACTATGCTAATAGAAAAGAAGAATATGGGTTAAGGGAATTCATCCATTCATTCTCAATCGTTATAACTTTTCTCTATTTTTCATTATGACTTTTATCTATCATTGAAATTATGGACTACTCTCAAGATACATATATTGTTAATTTTGATGTCAAAATCAAAGAGCTTTGGAAGAGAAAAATGAAGAGTATTATTAATTTAGCTATTTAAAGATTTATCAATATACATCTAGCACTATTCTATAAATTAAATATATGCTTCTAAGTAGAAGTTTCCATGTTATATATATTGTGATTATTTCTATATTTTTATTACACTATGCCATTGGTTATATATTGTAATTATTTTTGACAAAATTTCATTATCATTTTATATGCTTGATTGTTAGTCAATTTGAGTGTATCCATAGAAGGTTGGTATGATATAGAGACCATTTTGTAGAACCCTTGTTGAAGGAAATAGTATCTCTAGATGGACCATAAATATCTTGGTCTAGGTTTCCCATGGGATAGGTATGACTCTATTGTAAGCTTATGTATATAAGATATTTGGGAGGTGAGATGTGGGGGCTCTTTTGATTCTCCCATAGATACACCCTTTTTATGCCATATTGAACCAATGTGGATTATATTGCATATCAGATATATGATATTATAGGGGACGTCCTTGAGTAAAATGTACATATATTGTGATGGCTATTGTTGCAAATATGGACTACTTATTATTAATAATTGTAATACTTATACAAATTCCATGGTTAGAAAATGCAAATATTATATTTGTAACAACCCTCCTTGGTAGAACTCTATATGGATAATAAACTATGTATTTGTGTGAATGTTTAACGACATAATTTATTTTGTGATGTCTATATGATGGAATGATTGCATTATTCTTAGCATGGAATATGGTACTATTTATGAATGTGGATGCAGGACCAAGTAATATCTCTTTGGAGGGAACTATGAGTGAACCACATACAATGAGAGACATTTTAGAAAATGATGATGATGAATTGCTCATCGAAAACTCAAGGAAAACTACATTTGATGTAGATGCATTGCATTTTACTTATTTGCATGTTCACACCATTAGGCTAGGAAGTTGCTTATGCAATGAATCTTCTTAATAGGTTAGTGATAGCACTAGACTATCTTAAAGAATACTGCCTACTTAGGGATGAAACAATGGTATGAAATATTATTTGCAAGAGTATATGTTCATTCTTGGTGTACAAGTTTTATTAAGTATTATTTTTGGTAGCATTAATACTTTAGAATCATTAGTTGATAATATTATTGCTTCTAATTTATTAAGCTAACTAAATATTGGCTTTAATGCTTTAGAAATATTAGTTAGTTGGGTGGCATTATAATTTGGAAAGTAAAAGAAATTAATACCATAGTAGAATTTAATTTAATAAAATATTGGTTAAATATTAGGAATGCTTAATCCATTATTGCTCTTATATTTGGAATAAGACGTAATTAAATTCAAAAAAATCCCTCTCCATTGGTGGCACTATAATTATCAAGTGATGGCAATAGAGGGTAATTCTTATTGGAAAATGAACATTACCATCGCCATGCAAAAGAGTGCCCAATCCATTTTTATTAAGAAGGTGGTTTTGGGAGGATTTTTTTTTGTTTATTTTGGATGGAAGGGGAGGCATTAAGCTTGGAAAGGAGCCGCACATTAGTGGGATGTTAGTTGAGCTTTGTTTTTAGGTAGTCGCCCAATGTTTTGATTTTAGAGTGATATCTTTGATTTTTTTATATATTTTATGCTTATGTGTATACTTGGTGCATGGTTTGTTTGACCTATTTTGACCCATGAAGCTGGTACCTTTTTGATTGATTCTTCTTTAGCCATACTTTATTCATAGTCTCTCTCTTTGGAATCATTTTTTTAGCTTGGCTATCCTACATGTGTTTGGCTAAAGTGCTCATCTACATGGCACTATTTCCTCAACCAACATCTTATTTAATCATTTCTGAGTGTGTAGAGTATTGCTTAAACCTTACATTACCTTATTTATCCTTGGAGAGCATAGGGCTAATGTATTGTTTTATTTTGCTTTGTTTTGATTGTGATATCATTCTCTACTTTGCTTGTGATATCATTCCCTACTTTTCTTGGTGAGTTCACCCTTTGAAAACACATTGATAGACATCCATGTTGTCTCTTTAAGGGCTATATATTGTCGTTCTTTTGTAGGCATAGGTAATTCCTTGGGCATAGTATAACATGGCTCTCTTAAGCTGAATTTGGGTCCTTAATATTTTAGTTGATTTGTGGTTTCTTTTGAGTTGCATGTGCATCTGGTTGCATTTTAAAGAAGTTATATTTTTTGTGTTATGCCCTAAGGTTTGTGATACCTTCAACTTAGTCGATAACCTTTGATAATAGTTTCTTGTTTATTAAATTGTTGTTATATAGTTTTGCTAATAAATTACTTTGTTAATATCTTGTTAATAAATTATTTGGATAATATTTTATTTAATTATCTTAATAATATATTGTATTAAAATGTAATTTAATAATATATTTAGTTAGTATAACTTTTTAATAATAAATGGCTTGAGCTATTTGATTTGAGAAATGATCTTAAGTGTAACTTATTAGTTTTTATTCTTAATGTTTTCGATGAGTAGTTACTTTTGGATTTTGAAAGACAAACCATCATAATAATTCCTAAGATCTAGATGGATTAAGGGATAATTATAAAGAGAAGTATGGGATTCTCTTTTATAAGATGATTTATTGTATGTTGGTTTTGAAAGAGAAACTATTATAATGATTCCTGAGACTTTTGTAGGTTAAGGGATCATTATAAAAAGAAGTATGGGATGATGGAATATTGTATATTGGTTTTGAAAGAGAAGCTATTGTAATGATTCTTCAGAATTTTGTAGGTTAAGGTATCATTATAAAAAGTAGTATGGGTTTCTTGTTTATAGATGGAATATTGTATGTTGTTTTTGAAAGAGAAACTATTAATTTTTTTGAGACTTTTGTAGGTTAAGGGATCATTATAAATAGTATATTGTATGTTGGTTTCAAAAGAGAAATTATTATAATAATCCCTAATACTTTTGTAGGCTAAGGGATCATTATAAATAGAAGTATGTGATTCTCTTCTTGTAACTTGTTTTTATTTGAGTTTTATGCATGGTGGCTTGCATAGTAGAAAAATGTATGATTAATTTACATTGCATTTAGAGTTATCCTAATCCTGAAGTATTCCTCATAAGTTATGGGTGGATTCCCTATCATGAAGAAGCTTACATATTTATAGATGGCTTGAAGATATTTGGCAGATGGCTTCATAGTACTTTGAACGTATAGATGAGGTGGAAAAACAAAGGCTATGTAAAAGAATGTTTTGTTCAATGAGTTTTGTAAACTTGATTATTGTACAAACTAAAATATTATGTTGCTTTAATGATATCTTAGATTTTGTATATTAAAGTGATTCTAGCAATATTTTATTTGGATAGTTAGTACTAAGTTATATCAATTTTAGAAATGCATCTTTATTTCAAATACTTGGTTATTTATGTTATAGCATATGAATGTGTCTTTTTAAAGCTTATGTCAAGTATTTAAATTATGCAAATGTGGATTTATTTAAGAGGCATCCTTGTTTACCTATTATAGCATTTTAGATTAAATGGATTATGACTTGTTTTGATAAGATAATCTTGGGGTGGTTAGAATTTCTTGTGGATCCCAATCAAGTCAATTAAAGCCCAATCTTGGGAGGAGTTGTGTGAATGCAATACCCAGGTAACCATGATCCTAGAAGGAGTTGCAAGAATGTAATATCTAGGGACTCATGAACCTATAAGGAGTTGTGTGAATACAATAGTTAGGTTTCTTGTGAAAAATTACATCTTGAACACAAAGACTTAAGTGTACTCCAACTAGGAGTTGTGGAACCATTCACAAGATAGCAGTGGTGGTCCCTTAGTTAGCCCACAAAGGTATGGTAACTAAGCACCAAGGCTCTACATTGGATTAACCTACCTAGATGGACTTAGAGTAAGGTTAGGGAATATGTATCCTCCTTTAAGCATTATGGCCTTTAAAGGATAATACCTACACCATGGTCATATGGTCCTATGTCAATGAGGGCATGGGAAATATGGGGGACCCACTTTTTACATTCTTCTAAACATCTAGGTTTAGTAAGGTGAACCCAAGAAACCATGGGAGTTGAACACTCTTATCCATTGAGTGTTGTCTACAATGACTAGAACTCAAATGTGGTAAAGTATTATATGCTAAAAATTTGAAAGAATGGTTTTCCCCTATGAAATTTTGTTTGTAATTATTCCTCTTTAAAAAAATTGGGTTGGTAGTTTTATATTGTTATAGTTGGTACTAGAGCTTTAGGTCGTAGGGCTTAAGGCTTCTAGTGAGTGTGCTTAGGTTAAGCCTTGGTTGGATGTGCTATTTTGGGAAGACTTACTCTTTTAAGGACCTTAACATGACCTAGGATACCATGAGTATTGCACATCATTGGTACTAGTTTGACTAAAGAATAAAAATCCTAGAGTGCATAGTCTCTTATTGGGAATGACACCTTGGATGGGGTAAGTGTGACCATAATCATTATTGGGTGAGTGATAATGATTTAAGTTAAGTAATACAACTAACTAAAATTAGAAGTATACTTTTGGGAGAAATTGTAACCTAACTCAACTTTGTTTATTGCTAGAGTGAATGTCACCTTACAGAGAGGAAAGCATGACCATGATCATTATCAAATGATTGGTAATGGTATTATCAAAGGTGACACCTTGTGGGTAGGCAAGTGTGACCATAATCATTAATTTATGAATAATGATGGTCTTTTTAGAGATAACATCTTGTGGCCAGATAAGTATGACTATGACCTTATCAATAGAGTGATAATGGTCTAAGTTAGTTCATGAGGAGATGAAACTAATTGATTGTAAGTACAATCTAGGAGAAATTGTGACTTGCCCAACTCCTTTTATGGATAGAAGATAGCACTTGGTTGTAAGAAGGATCTTCTAAGAAGGTAGAGTCAACTACATAGGAGGAAGTTGTAGTATGAATCCAAAGGAATACTAGAAGAACAATGGACTCCAACAAGAGAACTAGGAGAACAACGGACCCCGGTAGGAAGTCTTGAAGGACAACAAACTCCAAGAAGAAAACCAATGGAGAAAAAAGTTCTAGTGAGAAGGTAGAAAGCCTTTATTATATAATTAATTTGCTTCAAGAGCATATGGATCAATAATGTAATATGTGGATAAGGAAACCAATATTAGAAATTAGACTTCACTATTGAGTTAATACCAGGGGCTAAAACCATTGTAAATACACCTTACAAAATGATCCTAATCAAGTTATAGGAATTAAATATACAACTCCAAGATTTGTGAGAAAAGAGTTTGATCAAACTTAGTGTGTTGCCTTAGGGTGCTCTGGTATTATTTTTGAATGTTAGCGTACTTCATATTTTGTTTGTATTACATTCTTTAGCATACTGTTACAACTCCTGTAACAGTTCAGTTTACGCCGGTGTGCTATTCTGGGCATTGTAACTGTTATATAACCTGCACAATTCAATAAACAATTGATCCGTTTTTCATTACATGGCATCAGAGCCAGATTGCAGGGAGCAGTGAGAAGCCGAGGCTGGAGGCGGACGAGCAGTGCAATTTTTTTTTAATTTTTTTTTCCGCGACGTGATTTTCCTGTCGCGTGACAGCAGCTGCGGAAGAAAAAAAAAATTAAAAAAAAAAATATTCCGCCCCCGCTGAGCAGAGCGTCGCGACGCGTGCAGACGCAGAGGAGGGACGTAGGAGGTCCGCTCCCCTAGACGTTCGCACGCAGACGCGGATGCAGGACGTCCGAGCACAGACGCAGAGACCTCCACATGCAGACGTGCCCAGGAGGGACCCCCCTCCGCTTGCACGAGGGACGTAGGACGGAGGACGTCCGTGCGCGCAGACGCATCCGTGTCGCGACGCGCAGGGGGAGCCACCCCCAGTCGAGCGGACGTACGTCCGTGCAGGAGGAACTGCGGACGCGACACAGCGTCGCCCCCGCGTTGGAGGACGCGAACGTAGCGGAGCACGAGCATCCACGCCCCCCCTGCGTGCAGTGCGAAACGCACGGCCGCGAATTTTTTTTTTCAATAAAAAAAAAAAAAAAAAAAAAAAAAACAAAACGCAGGCGGTGACGCGGACGGGGAACGTAGGCGAGAGAGGAGGACGGGAAAGCACGAGCGGAGGTGGCAGAGGCTGCGCTCGGGCAGCAGACTGAGGACCCTCCTCAAATACGAGGGGGCCCTTTCTCCTCCCAGATCAGCCCACGGGCTCACTGGCAAGTGAGCTGCGTGGTGGGTTCCGGGAACCCAGCAGTCGGGGGTTCAAATCCCGCCGACTCCCCCTTGCAAAGGTATAATTTTTTTTTCAAAGGTTTTTTTTAATTATTATTTTTTTAGTTAAAATTTTTAATTTTAATTTATTTTTTAATAGTTTTTAAAACTTTATAAATTAAAATTTAATTTTAATTTATTTTTTCATAAGTTTTAAAAACTATATAAATTAAAATTATTTATTTTAACTTTAAATATATAATAATTATTAAAATGCTTTGTTAAAGAGATTTTTTTTTAAGGGGGGATATTTTTTTCAAAAAATCAAAGGGGGAATGTGAGTAATTTTCTGAAAAAGCAATTTGGCGAATTGTAAAAGGTGCATTTTCGGCTGTGACCGACACCTTGTGGGTTAATTCTTGTGGGCACTTTTTATGTTGTATGTTGCATATTTCATTTTTTGCACTACTTCATTAAAAGTTAAAAAAAATCAAATACACTCCCTAAGTCCCCGAAATAATTAAAACCCATCCGTGCAATTTATTGCACTGCAGCGTTCGGTATTTGTGATACCTCTGGCCAGCACTTACAGGTAAAGCTGTCGTGATTGGGCTACTGTATCCGCCGCCTAATATAGCTGCTACAACGACGTCCGAGCTTGTTCTCTATAAATCGTCTGGGAGAGATAAGTTAGCCATTTTTGCATTTTTTTACTCCATCCACTACCCTTTATCGCACTTGTGTTTAGGCGTAAATCCTGACGAAGTATTCTTCATAGTGTTTAGGGGAAGTTACGCCCCACGCATGAGAAGAATCTTCTATGGTAGGTGCCATCAACAAGGCGATTCCCTTTCAGCACCGCTTATGTTCCACGTATCGTATGATCTCTAAAACTCACCTATAGTCTCCCTCACGTAAGGGCGGGTGATTTTTGTTGATCTTTCTAAATACCTATAGTTTCCCTCACGTAAGGGCGGGTATTTTGTACGGTATAACGGCCTAGCAAAAGGTATATCGAAAGGGGGACCAATTGGTGATATAAGGAACCTTCACTATGGCCGCTGTTGCAAAGTTGATGACTGATCCTCATCAGTTATTGAAAGGTCCAAATTATACACCATGGAAACATAAGATGAAGGCAATTCTCCAAATGGAAGATTTGTGGGATATTGTTACTGGAGTAACAACTAGGCCTTCACCAACAGCAGGATCCACAGGTCCTTCCGCAGATCAGATAGCTTTTGACAAGAAAGACAGTCGAGCAAAGGTGCTCATTTTGTTTGTCTGTTTCAGATGAAGTGCAACCTCATATAGCCGACAAAGCAAGTGGTAAAGAGGCATGGGATGCCCTTAGAACCATCTATGAGGGAAAGAATGATTCCACCATTCTTCATCTTCAACAACAACTTCATAACCCGAGTTTGAGACAGGGTGAAACAGTTGAACTCTTTCTGTGCAGAGTGTCTGAATTGAAAGAGAAATTGAATTCTTTGGGAGATACTGTGGACGAAAAGCTTCTCATTTCACTTGTGATGAGAGCTTTACCTTCTTCATTTGATATGTTGATCACCTCCATCCAGGTGTCTCAACGACAAATTACCTACATCGAGTTGGTCAATCTGCTTCAACAACAGGAGGCACGCCAACTTCACAAGGATGATTCTTCCAATACAGCCCTATACACCAACAGGAGTGGTTCTAGGAAGAAAGGTAATGGGCAAAAAGGAGGCAACTTTCGTAAAGGAGGAAATTCTCAACAGGATACGAAAGGAAAAGGCAAACAACCTCAACAGAAGAAGAGGTGGTGCAAGATCCGTGAGAAAGACAACCATGACACCAACAGTGTTGGCATAAGAACAAGCAGAAAGGCCAAAACAAACCACAAAATAAAAACAAGCAACCCCAGGTGAATGTTGTTGTTGAAGAATCTGACTCAGATTCTGAATGGGCACACAAGGTGCTCATGACTACCACAGATTCCACACAGAGGGATCCCGTTTGGTATGTCGATTCTGGAGCTAGCAAACATATGACCGGCGACAGATCGTGGTTTGAATCATTTGTGGCCAAAGAGGGCAAACCCGTCACCATTGCTGATGATAAAACCTACAGGGTTCAGTGGAGAGGGTACAGCTTCAGTCACTCTTCCCGATGGCAAGTGTCGATTGACAAAGTCCTCTATGTTCCGGGATTGGCTAACAATTTGTTGTCATCACACAAATCCTGGATAGAAATATGGTTGTCAACTTTCGTGTTGAGAATGGAAAGAAGTGTTGTACTATTACCATGAAGGGTAAGCAGATTGCAACAACTTCATATAAGCACGGCTTATTTGCCCTAGATGCTATCTCTACTCCACATGTTGCCATGACTGCCTCTACCAAGGAGGCAACTTCCCTATGGCACAAGAGATATGGGCATCTTAGTTCGGCTACTTACTTGAGCTCGGTAAGTATGAGATGGTAAAGGGTCTTCCTTCCCTTTCCGCCACATTGCCAGTGTGCTCCGACCGCTTGGCAGAAAGCAAAGATAGAGTACCATTTGAGAAGAGCTCAACAAGAGCACGAAAACCTCTGGAGTTAATTCACACCGATCCGTGCGGTCCTTTCACACCCAACACTTGTGGAGGGAAGAGGTACTTTCAGTTATTCGTAGATGACTACTCACGAAAGATGTGGGTTTTCTTTCTCCAACCGAAATCTGAAGCTTTCGCATTCTTCCAGCAGCTCAAGAAATCCGTTGAGAAGGAGTCAGAGCTTCTATTAAAACCCTCCGCTCGGATCGAGGGGGAGTTTACCTCTAATGAATTTTTTGCATTCTTAGATAAGCATGGAATCAAGAGACAGCTAACAATCGCCTATACTCCTCAAAGAAATGGAGTTGCCGAGAGAAGGAACCGTTCTATCATGGAAATGGTTCATTGTATGCTCACAAGAGCTACTCTTGGGCAACAATATTGGGCGTAAGCTGTCACCACTGCAATATATCTGTTGAATAGGGCACCCACAAAGGCCCTAAAAGGAATGACTCCACAGGAAGCATGGAGTGGTCGAAAACCCTCCATATCTCATCTACGTATTTTCGGATGTCACGCTTTCATGCACATACCGAAAGAGAAAAGGAAGAAGCTAGATGAGAAAACACTGAGATGTATTTTTCTTGGTTATGATGAGCACTCTAAAGGATATCGTTTGATAGATCCTTTGACCAAGAAAATTCATGTCAACAGAGATGTTGTCTTTGATGAAGCTTTCACATCACAGAGCACATCTAAAGTACACCTAGATCTTGTGGAATCTAAGGAAGAGAAGATTCCTTCATCAACACAGACAGGAGGTCCTTCTACATCTTCTTCAACACCACCGAAGAAGAATCCAAAATGGTGTACAAATACAATCGGAGACGCAAATTTATCCACTCCTCCCAATTTGAACTTGGATAGACCTCGTACACGAAGTATGGCTCAAAAGGAAAAAGAAGCCAAAGAAACTGGTGAGGTTGATGATCTTTGTCAATCTTTTGAGGAACTTTCTGTAACTCCAAGTACGTAAGTAGAGGATATGGATATTGATGATGACAGTGCGTTCATGTCTACCATAGATGATCTTGAACCTGCATCAGTGCAAGATGCTCTTAGTGAGCCTCAGTGGAAGGCCGCTATGGATACAGAGTATGAGTCTTTGATGAAAAATAAAACTTGGAAGCTTGTTGATCTGCCGCATGGAAAGAAACCCATTGGCTGCAAATGGGTATATAAAGTCAAGTACAAGGCAGATGGAACAATTGATAAGCATAAGGCCCGTCTTGTTGCAAAGGGCTATGCTCAAAAGGAAGGCATTGACTACGAGGAAACTTTTGCACCTACCGCTCGGATGACCACAATTCGAGTTATGTGTGCTATGGCAGCACAATATGGGTGGAAAGTTCACCAGATGGATGTCAAAAGTGCCTTTCTAAATGGTGATCTCCAAGAAGAAGTCTACATGACTCAACCATAAGGATTTGAAGTGGAAGGCCAAGAGCAGAAGGTTTGCAAATTGGTCAAATCCTTATATGGTCTGAAACAAGCTCCTCGAGCTTGGTATATAAAAATGGACAATCACCTTATGCAAGCATGGATTTAAGAGATGTCCGTCGGATGCAAACCTCTATTTCAAGAAACAGTGGTTCCGAGATAGTGTTGCTTGTACTCTATGTGGATGATCTCGCTCATTACAGGGAGTTCGAAACTATGATCTCTACTGTCAAAAGAAACTTGTGTAAATCTTTTAAGATGACAGATCTCGGACTTCTCCATTATTGTCTTGGTCTGGAATTCAGCCGTAAGGAGCACTCCATCAAAGTGTCTCGTAAAAAATATGCCAAGACATTGCTGGAAAAATATTGCATGACTGATTGCAAGCCAATGGCAACTCCGATGGAGAATGGACTTCAGCTATCGCGATATGATGATTCACCTCAGGTAGATGGTACTCTCTATCGACAGCTGATTGGGAGTCTCATATATCTGACCAATACTAGGCCGGATCTCGTATTTGCCGTCAACTATCTTTCGAGGTTCATGCAGGAGCCTAAGACCACTCATTGGAAAGCAAAGAAAACGTGTTCTTCACTATGTCCGTGGTACTATGGAATATGGCCTAGAATACAAGAGGAACAACAAATTCTTCTTGCAAGGATACACGGACTCCGACTATGCCGGATCATTTGATGATCGCAAGTCAACTTCTGGATACATTTTTCATCCTGGGATCCGGTCCCCGTCTCTTGGCACAAGCAAGAAGCAACAGTGGTTGCTATTTCATCAACAGAGGCAGAGTATCGCGCCGCACGTGAAGCCGTGTGCGAAGTGATATGGTTGCGTCGCATTCCGACAAGTATGGGCCATCCATCAAAATCTCCAATACACTTGTTTTGCGACAATCGTGGTGTTCTGAACCTCGTCAAGAATCCACTCCATCATGAAAGAACAAAGCACATTGACACACAATGTCATTTCATTCGAGATGAAGTTCCAAAGCACCGAATTCAGCTTCAGCACATTCCCACCGATGCTCAAGTTGCATACATTTTCACTAAGGCACTTGGACGTGTCAAATTTGAATTGTTTCGCAGCTCTCTTTGTATTGCAAAATGATGTAAGGGGATGTTAGTATAGCTATTAGTTATTACATTACCCAAATAATGTAATAAAGGGGGATGTTAGCGTACTTAATATTTTGTTTGTATTACATTATTTAGCATACTGTTACAACTCCTGTAACAGTTCAGTTTACGCCGGTGTGCTATTCCCGACATTGTAACCTTTATTTAACCTACACAATTCAATAAACAATTGATCCGTTTTTCATTACATTGAAAAATGATGGTTCCTTGAGATTATGTATAGATTATAGAATGTTGAATAAGGTAACCATTAAGAATAAGTATCCTCTACAAATGAAATATGACCTATTAAATTAGTTAAGAGGTGTTACCATAGTTTCAAAAATAGATTTAAGATTGGGGTATCATCAGTTAAGAATTTAGGAAGAGAATACCCATAAGACAACCTGATGAATGCACCAACAAATTATATGAATCCGATGAACAATGTGTTCAAAAATAACTAGACCACTTTGTATTAATATTATTGGATGATATTTTGATCTATTCTCATACTAAAGAGGAATACAACCACCATCTTTGGTTAGTTTTGGAAGTACTGAGGAAGAATCAACTATATGGTAAATTGTTCAACTGTGAATTTTATACTTTTCAAGTACAATATTTGGGGCACATCATCTTGATAGAAGGTATTATTGTAGACCTAAAGAAAATAGAGGCTATATTAAGTTGGCCTACACCAACAAATGTATCAAAAGTTTGGAGTTCATGGGGATCACTAGCTATTATAGGCACTTCATGAAATATTATTCTAAAGTTACCTACTCAATCATCAACCTTCAAAGGAAGGGAGAGGGGTTCAAATGGATGGATAAGTGTGAGGTCATATTTGAATATCTAAAGAAGAAATTGACTATGGCACCAATTCTCAAAATACCAAACCCTCTAAGGGATTTTATAGTGTGTATAGATACTTCTTTGGAAGGATTGGGTGAAGTGTTAACTCAAGAGGAGGCCACCGTAGCATATGAATCTAGTAAGCTCAGTAAACGTAAGGTTAGTTATGATACACATGATCTAGAGTTGGTAGCAATGGTACATGCTTTAAAGGTCTAGAGATATTATTTTTTGAGAAAATATTTAATTTAAGAATAGACCATCAAATTTTGAGGTATATATTTACCCAACCTATGTTGAATGCAAGATAGAGAAGATGGATAGAATTCTTGGTAGAATATGACTATGGTATAAAACACATTAAAGAAAAAGAAAATAAGGTTACAAATGCCTTTATTAGGAGAAGGTACATAGCTGAATTGATCTAGAGCCATATGGATTTGATGGAAAAAGGTCAAGGAAATACAACTATAAGATACACATTACATAGAAATCCAGGATAAAACCAAGGGAAATCCTAAAGAGAGTAAGGATTTCAACATAAAAATTTGACTTTTATGCTTTAAGGGTAGGGTAGTTATACCTAAAATTGGTGATCTAAGGAGATTTATTGTGCAATAGGTACATAATTCTCCCTATTCTACTCATCTGAGGGGGTCAAAATTAGGAAAAACATGAGAAAGACCTTCTATTGGGCTAGAATGAAGAAAAATATCACTAGTTTCATTGCAAGATGTTGTGAACATTAGAAGTTGAAGGCAAAAAATCAATACCTAGTAGGGAAATTATACCCACATGATATACCTATACAAAAATGGAAGATAATCTCTATGGATTTCATTTTGGGTTTACCTAAGACTAAGTACCAACATAATGTGATCTTGGTAGTGGGTGACAAGTTGACCAGAGTTACACACTTCATACTTGGGAACATCAAGGATGATGTAGTAGTGGTGGTAAACATTTTTTCCAAAGAAATCTTCAGGCTACATGGATTTCTTGATTTGATCATATCAAATAGGGACTCTAGGTTCACATATGAATTTTGACACATTGTACACCATGCAGTGGGTACTAAACTAAATATTAGTTCTACATATCATTCTAAAATAAATGGTTAGATGGATAGGGTAAACCAATTTATAGAATACATGCTACATGTGTATTGCATGGACCAAAAGCCCAAATGGGAGTACTTTTTACATCTTGTGGAATTTGCATATAACAATGGGTACCATGCATCATTGGGGATGGCCCCATTTGAAGCCTTGTATGAAAAATATGTAGAATTTGTGGGATAATATAGAGGATTGGATGATTATTAAACTAGAAACTATCTAATAGATGGATGAATAGCTTAGAAAAATCTGACTTAGGCTCAAGGAAGCAATCGATCACTAAAAGAGCTATGTTGATTTGAAAATGTCACCAAGAGAATTCTCTATGTGAGATAAATTTTTCTTAAGAGTAAGATCAATGAAAAGTGCTATAAATTCAACCATTTTGGATCCTCATTTTTTTGACAACTTTGAGATCATTGGTAAGATTAGCCAGTAGCCTATAGGCTTGCTTTTCCATCAAAACTATCAAAATATCCATGATACTCTCCACATATCCCTTATTATGAAATTTTTTGTTGATCCTACTCACATATGGAATGTTTCTAAATTGTAGATAATAGATCCATCAACCATTGAGGTGAGACCAGTTAAGATTCTAGGGTTTCATTCCAAAATATTGAGAAAATGGATCCTAGATCAATGTAAGGTCTAGCGGGACTAGTATTCAAAAATTTATGCTACATGGAAAAATGTTGAAGAAATGAGGCAACAATTTCCATACTTTTTGAATGAAATAATTAATTTATTCATTTTAAAAAAACATAAAGGACATTTTTTAGTCCAAGGGGGGAGTATGTGACATCCCTCCTTGGAAAAAATTTTATAGGTAATGAAATCTGTATTGGAGTGAATGTTTTAATTGTATAGCTTCATTTCAGTTGAATGATTGCATTCTTTTGATCATGGAGTATGGTACTATTGATAAAATCATGGGTGCAAGACCAGGTGTACTCTTTGGTGGGACCATAAACCAACTACAAAGAGGGATTTTTAGGGAAGTGATTGTGATGATTTGCTCATTGATAGCTCAGAGTAACAAAACACCCTCATGTAGATGCATTATATTTTTCTTATTTTTATGTTCATACCATTAGGCCAGGAAGTTTCTTGTGCAATGAGTCTCCTCAATATATTGACAATAACATTAAACTATCTTAAAGGAGACTACCTACTTAAGGATAAAACAATGGTGTGAAATATTATTTGCAGGAGTATATGTTGGTTCTTGGTGTGCAAGTTTTATTAAGTATTATTTGGCAGCATTAATACTTTAGAATCATTAGTTGATAATATTATTGCTTTTGATTTATTAAGCTAACTAAATATTGGCTTTAATGCTTTAGAAACATTAGTTAGCTGGGTGGCAATTATAATTTGGAAATAAAAATAATTAAGACCATAGTAGAACTTAATTTAATAAAATATTGGTTAAATATTAGGAATGCTTAATTCATTATTGCTATTAATGTTTGGAATATAAATTAATTAAATTAAAAGAAAGCCTTATCCATGGGTGGTGCTTTAATTCTCAAGTGATGGAAACAGAGGGTAATACTTCTTGAAAAAAATAAATGTTACCATCACCATTAAAAAAAGTGTACATTCTTTTTTTATTAAAAATATGGTTCTAGGAGGGTTTTTGTTGGTTTATTTTGTCTAGAAGGAGAGGCATTAAGCCTAGAAAGGAGCAACACATCAAAAAGACATTGATCAAGCTTTATTTTTAGGTAGTCTCTTGATATTTTGGTTTTGGAGTGATATCTCTAATTTTTTAGAGATTTTATGCTCATGTGTATGCTTGGTGCATGGTTTGTCTAACCTATTGTGACAAATTTATTCATAGCCTCTCTCTTTGGTATCGTTTCCTTAGCTTGGCTATCCTGTGTGTGTTTAACTAAAGCACTCATCTCGATGGCATGATTTCCTTAGTTGGTGTATTACTTAATCAAGTTTGAGTGTGTACAATTTTTCTTAATCCTAGCATTACCTTCTTTCTCCTTGGAAAGTGTAGGCCAATGTATTATTTTATTGTGCTCTCTTTTTATTATGAGATCATTCCATGCTTTGCTCTAATTTTCTTGTGAGATCATTTCTTGCTTTACTTGGTGAGTTCATCCTTTGCCAATGCATCGAGAGACATCTCTATTATATCTTTGAGGGATGTATCTTGCCATTATTTCATAGGCATAGTTAATTCCTTGGGCGTAGTATAGTGTGGCTCTATCAAGCCAAAGTTGGGTCCTTAACCTTTTAGTTGATTTTAGTTTTCTTCTAAGTTGCATGTGCATCTAGTTTCATTTTAAGATAATTTGAATTTTGTGTTATGCCCCTAAGGTTTGTGATACCTTCAGCTTAGTGGAGAGCATTTGATAATAATCTATTGTTTATTAAAGTGTTGTGATATAACTGTGTTAATAAAGTACTTTGTTAATATCTTGTTAATAAAGTATTTGGATAATATTTTATTTAATTATCTTAATAATATCTTGTGTTAAAAGGTAATTTAATAATATCTTGCTTTAGTATAGCTTTTTAAGAATTAGTGTCTTGAGCTATTTGATTTGAGAAATGAACCTTAAGAGTAATTTATTAGTTGTTATTCTTAATGTTTTTGATGAGTGGTTACTTTTGGGTTTTGAAATAGAAACCATTATAATGATTCTTGAGATATATATGGATTAAGGGATCATTATGAAAAGAAGTATGGGATTCTCTTTTATAAGATGATTTATTGTATGTTGGTTTTGAAAGAGAAACTATTATAATGATTCTTGAGACTTTTGTAGGTTAAGGGATCATTATAAATAGAAGTATGGGATTCTATTTTATAGATGGAATATTGTATGTTGGTTTTGAAAGAGAAACTATTATAATGATTCCTAAGACTTTTGTAGGTTAAGGGATCATTATAAATAGAAGTATGGGATTCTCTTTTATATATGGAATATTGTATGTTGGTTTTGAAAGAGAATATTTTATAATTCTCTGAGACTTTTGTAGGTTAAGGGATCATTATAAATATAAGTATGTGATTCTCTTTTATAGATGGTATATTGTATGTTGATTTTTAAAGAGAAAATATTATAATGATTCCTGATACTTTTTTAGGTTAAGGGATCATTATAAAGAGAAGTATGGGATTATCTTCTTGTAACTTGCTTTTTATTTGAGTTTTATGCATGGTGGCTTGCATAGTATAAAAAGGTATGATTAAGTTGCATTGCATTTAGAGTTGTCCTGATCCCTAAGTATTTCTCATAAGTTGTAGGTGGATTCCCTATCATGAAGAAGCTTACAAATTTATAGATGGATTGAATATCTTTGGTATATGACTTCATAGTACTTTGAACATATAGATGAGGTGGAAAAAAAGGTTATGTAAAAGAATATTTTGTTCAATAAGTTTTATAAACTTGATTATTTTACAAAATAAAATATTATGTTTCTTTAATGATATATTAGATTTTGTATATTAAAATGATTTTAGCAATATTTTATTTGAAAAATTAGTACTAAGTTCTATCAATTGCAGCAATGCATCTTTATGTTAAATACTTGGATATTTATGTTACAACATAGAAATGTGTTTTTTTGAAGCTTATGTCAAGTATTTGAGTTAACCAAATATGGATTTATTTAATAGGCATTTATATCATTTTGAATTAAATGGATTATGACTTTTTTTGATATGATATGATGTATGCTGCTTTACTTTAGAATTATGTTTTAAAATGCAAGAACTATTTTAAGATAAGATTGTATTGGGGTGGTTAGAATTTCTTATGGACCCCAATCAAGTCAATTAAAGCCCAATATTGGGAGGAGTTGTGTGAATGCAATACCTAGGTAACCATAAGCCTAGAAGGAGTTGCACGAATGTATTAGCTAGGGACTCATGAACCTGGAAGGAGTTGTGTGAATACAATAGTCAAGTTTCTTGTACACCTTGAACAAGAAGGCTCGAGTGTACTCCAACTAAGAGCTATGGAACCATTCATAATACAACAATGGTGATCCCTTAGTTAGACCACAGAGGTGTGGTAACTAAGAGTAGGATCATGTTCATTGCCAATGAAGTGGCAATGACCTTAGTTAGACCATGGAGGTGTGGTAACTAAGCACAAAGGCTCTGTGCCAAATTAACCTACCTAGATGGACTTATATTAAGGTTAAGGCATAAGCATCCTTATTTAAATGTTAAGATCCTTAAAGGATAATACCTACACCATGGTCATATGGTCCTATGTCGATGAGGGTATGGGAAAGGTGGGGGGACCACTTTTGACATCCTTCTAAACATGTAGGTTTTGTAATATGAACCCTATAAACCATGAGATTTGGCCACACATGTCCATCGAGTATCATCTGCAATGACTAGAACTCAAATGTGGTGAAGCCTTGTATGTTGAAAAATTGAAACAAGGGTTTTTTCATATGAACCTTTTTTTGTAATCATTCCTCTTTTAAAAAAATGGGTTGGTAGTTTTGGGTTGTGTAGAGCTAAAAATGCGATACCAAACAATGCTCAATGAAATAGAATTCAAATAAACCAGATATTGCATAATAAATAATATTTATATTAAATGGGGGGGAGCCTAAAAAATCCATTGTTACAATAGCAAATTTAAGAAACCTCTTTGATACAATTTTTACAAATATTTTTAGGGTTTTCCAAAACCCTAGCTATAATAAATAGTGGTGTATTTAGTTGCATCTCACTCTCAACAGGTGTGAGTGGGCTTCTATGTATTTGATGCTAGATGTTACATACCTAAAATAATATAACGTCGGCTATATTATGAAGCATTACATTTAATCACTATTTATCCAAGTGTAGAGTAAATAAATTATCAAATTTTTTATCAACGTCATTTGCGATATTCGCATTCTGCCTATACGACGAGGGTGAGCCCACCTTAAGTGGCGAATCACATTATTATTATTGTTATCAATTACTTCTGCATACTCTTTATCTACTTGATTATCTGGTATAATTCAGTGAGAAAGTTAATTTTAATTAATTAGAAGATCAGGGAAGGTGTTCCCTTCCAAGTGGTATCAGATTCCTTAAAAGATCTTGACAAAACCGCTTTCGACACTCTCGTGTATCCTCCTATTTCAAACGACGTCTGCAGGCATTCCCAAAACACATTTCGCTGGCAGCCGTGAAATAATAATCCGCATCACGAAGGAAAGAAACTGAGCACAATATTGATCTTCCAGTTTGTAGGCAGTGTAATGCTCCACCTCAAAATTTAAAATGACAGTCGTACATTAACCAGTGGCAAACCCAATCGTTCGAAAATCAAAAAAATTGTGAAAAGAATCATTGTAGAATCGTGCACACACAGAGCCTTTCCCTCATGAACATCGTGGCCAATCAAATCACGCGAAAAATAATTATTACACACCAAGCTAAGGTATTTTTTTAAAATTATTAAGTGACATCATCGGGTAACATTTTTTTTTTTACGTTGTGATTTTATTTATCCCACACCGACGATGGGGAGTCCGTAATAGAGTTTAACAAGTCACAAGCCACAGAGTGTTGTTATGGCTTTGGCCACACACCCGCATCCTCGCTCATTTTTTGCACGTGTTGATCTTTCTACGTTCCCAGCATCTTTGGTGTCCCGCTATCGTGTCTTCGGTGTCTAGTTGTTGAGTCTTGTTCGTTGGTGTCCAGCTGTCGAGTCTTATTCGTTGGTCAGGGTTTCATGTCTTTCATGTTGTCATCATGTCATGGTCGTGTCATTCCTACGTCGTGTCATTCATGGTGCTCTTCGTGCATTAGGTCATGTCCTTGCTGTCTGCGTGTCAGTTGGTCTTGCTTGTGTCCACATGTTGTTAGCGTCGGTTGGTCTTGCTCGTGTCATGTCATGTCTTGGTCTAGTCTTGTTGTGTCTATTGCCTATGTCAGTTCAAGTCCTGTAGTGTCAGTTTGTGTCTCATCGTGTCGTCACCTAGAGTATTGCATTTTGTGTCATTCATTATGCGTCCTTGGATTTTGTCGCTTCTGTCCATTGTGTCTTGTCATTACTATCTGTGCCTATGTCCTCGTTGTCAGTCGTCTTCGGTCGGTCTTGTCCATAGCGGTCCATGGTTATTGGTCAGTCCAACATCATGTGGTGGTATCGTCGTCTCGTGTTGTCATTGTCGTGTCCTGTATATCGTCAAGAAAAGTTGTCACTAATTGCTGTCAAAAGTTGTTACTAAAAGCTATCAAAAGTTGTTGTCAAGGAGAAGCCCAAATCCAAATTCAAATCCACATCACAGTTGGAGTGACAGTTGAAGCAAAACACAAAATTATTTGCCAAATTGTTGTAGAAATCGAAGCTCAAGGATTACTAAGCAAGAAATTTTGAACAGTGCATGAGTAGAAGTTGGATCAAAGGACCTGACAGTCGACTATCAAGCTTGGAGACAACCAATAACAACACAAGAAGACCTCATCGAAGCCCAGGTACAAAAAAATTCTCCTTCCCCTTTCAAAATTGGTAGTTATAATCCACATCATCCACTGGTAGACCCCATGGCTACTAACCTTTCCCCAACTCATGACAATGTCACACAAGGAGAATCAGGCAACTCTGCCATTAACATTGATGAAGCTCTTCGAGAATTACTAAATGGTATGCACCAAATTAATTTCACCCTAAATAAACTATTGAACACACAAAACCAACCTAATCCCAATTCTAATCCCCAAAATCACTCCCATGAACAAAGGCATGAAGAAAAGGACGATCAGGATGAAGATTGGGAGCAACAAAGAGGTAATCCGGATAATTATGGGAATCGCTATCATAGACTGCAATATAACCAAGATCAGGATAGGGATATGAGTTATCACCAACCGAGAGGCCCTAATAATTTTCCATGCATTGATATGCCCACTTTTGAGGGTCACGATCCTCGTGGTTGGATAGCCAAAATGGAAGGCATTCTCGACTTATACCAAATTAAGGATTTTGATAAAGTCCCTTTCGCTGCATCAAAATTAGGCACTGAGGCTTACCAATGGTTCATATGGCTTAAACGCGAGAAAGGAGCTACTGTGTGCTGGAATAATTTCACTACCTATTTTTTAGAAAGATTTGATGAAGGAGCTACATCATCATACACAGTAAGACTATTATCTCTTAAACAAGAAATATCAGTTAGTGAGTTTGTCTCCGAATTCACCAGTTTACTATCGTATGCATTACACCTCAGTCCAGACACAGTGGTAGGAGCTTTTTGCAATGGTTTGAAATAAAATATTAAGGTGGAGGTGGACATTCAAAATCCAACCTCGTTGAACGATTGCATAAGACTAGCTAAGCTAGCTGAGAAGAGAATTCAGTTGTATACACAGCATGAAACTTATAGTCATCCTTCGTATGGCAACAACTCTTTTCATAGAAATTATCAACCATCAAGATACTTCTACTATAAATATCACAATCACCATCCCAGAGAACAAGCATGTGCACAAAAACAAAACTTTCATATTGAATGCGCTCAATATGAAGGAGAAGAGGAAGAAACATACCACCAAGAAAAACCTATTCAAGAAGAACTATCAATTGTTCTAGAAGAGAAGGAAGAGGATACAATGGCTATTTTTGTGCATGCCCTCATGGGGTTAACAAACCACCATACAATCAAGGTATCGGGATTTCTCTGCCAAAAAAAGGTAAATGTGCTAATTGATTCATGCAGTACCGACAATTTTATCGACATCAAAACAACTTTGAATTTATTCATTAATTCTTCCAACAAAGACAAATTCCAGGTTCTAGTAGCCAATGGGGTGAACGCTCAATGTGTTGGGAGAACATCTCAAGTCTCCATTAAAATGGGAACTTATACCTGGTTTGGATCTCTTTTCGTAATGAATTTAGGGAACTCTGATGTTATTTTGGGAGTTGAATGGTTGGAAACATTAGACACGGTCAGCTTCAATTTCAAAAAATTATTTGTGGAATGGAAGGAAAACGGATGGGTCATTCGCTTACAAGGTATTACTACTCCTCCATCACAGATGGTGAGCTCTCATAGTATGGAGAAAACATTAAAAAATGTTGAATACGGATTCATAGATCAAATTAATTGTTTGAAAAAGCAATCTCGACCAACTTCGGGTATTTCTACTCCAGATTTATGGGACATCGTAGCACATTACGCAGAGGTCTTCCAAGAACCAAAGGGACTACCTCCCCAAAGATCCCATGACCATGCCAAGGTGATCGGCCAAAAAGTGAAATCTCAGTCAGAATTACCAATACTAGATGTAGAAGGGCATATATATCTCCAGCCAAAAGCAATTCTACAAAGCAAAACACGCATACGGAGCTCTCGTCACATCCAAGAATTTCTCATCAAATGGCAGGGCCTACCAGATGAAGATGCAACCTGGGAATCTGAAAGTATTTTCCAGTCATTTCCAGCTTTGAGGACAAAGCTTTTCAAGGAGGGGAGTCATGTTACATACCTAAAATAATATAACGTCGGCTATATTATGAAGCATTACATTTAATCACTATTTATCCAAGTGTAGAGTAAATAAATTATCATCTTTTTTATCAACGTCATTTGCGATATTCGCATTCTGCCTATATGATGAGGGTGAGCCCACCTTAAGTGGCGAATCACATTCTTATTATTGTTATCAATTACTTTTGTGTACTCTTTATCTACTTGATTATCTAGTATAATTTAGTGAGCAAGTTAATTTTAATTAATTAGAAGATCATGGAAGGTGTTCCCTTCCACCAGAACACTCTAGCTTAATCATTTATCCAATGCTTCTGATGTAATATCTAATCTGCACACAATAAACACTAGAGAGTTAGTAATAATAATGAGGGCTCCACTATGTGAGCCCTTAGAAATCACAACTAAAACCCTAGCTATAACAATATGAAATGCAAATAGAATTAAACAGTATGTAATATAACCAAATGAAATAGATTTACCTTGTTCTTTGCTTACTATTAATTACTGGTCATATATGTTGTAGGTCAATGGCAAAGGTGTACCCTAGCATCACTCAAAGGCTAGGGGGTGTTCATAAAGGCTTATGTAAAATACCTGTAAGCACTTGGTAGCTACAATAAATGCTCATGGATGCTTGGGACTGGTAGGGAGGAACCCAAAGGTGCTTGGAAACTGAGGAAATATGCTGTAAAATCAGATCTGATGAAGGTGAGGGATATGGTGGTAGTTATGGCAAGTGAGGGAACAAGGAATTTTATGGATAGAGTGGGGTTAGGACACAAAGTCTAGGTTGGAACTTTAAGGCACTTTGAAAGCTTGAGAACCTTAGGGGACTTGGGTGCTTAGGAAACTTAGAAAACTCTAGGGACTTATAAACCCAGGAACTCAGGTAACTCAGGGGTTGAGCCATCAAAATAGCTTCTATTTATAATCCAACCTAGGGCATGCTAGGGTTTCAACAACACTAATCGTGCAACTGAGATTAAAACATATCTAAGGGTAGATATTAAATTTAGGGTGTGGCATGGATTGAGGTAAGTGGATGGATGAGATTAAATGAAATCGATTGGTTGAGATTGATTTATTTATATAAATATATATAAAATATAATTATTTAAATAAATATATAATAAATATATATAAATATATATAAATAATAGGTAAAAATGGATGGAAAGCTAGGATGGAGGGAAAATGACTATGTTTTGGTGGTAGAAATTGTGGGAAGGCATGGATGGAGGACAAGTGGCTAGATTTTGGTGTCTACAGATGCCCATTTTTGTACCATGTTATGTAAAATACAATATGGTGTAAAAATACAAGACAACTCATCGAGGTAGGTACATAACAAGCTTCTCTCTCTTGTTGGAATGTGAAGATGAAATAAAAGGTAAAAGAATAAACAATTTGGATTTATTATGTAGCTTACCCCCTTAATTGGTAAATGAGGTTGTGGATGAATCTCATGAGCCAATTGAAAAATTTGTGCAAATGGAATGTGGATGATATGAATGATGTAAAATGTGATACCATTTTTTCCCCAACGGTGGGAAGGATATTGTTGAAAAATGTGAAATGATTGCATCTATTTTTACCCCAATAGATGAAGGGATTTGTGAAAATGTGATGCAAGATGCATTTGTTTGTGCCCTAATGGATGAAGAGATTTGTGAAAAAAATGTGTGTCTATTTTTACCCCAATAGATAAAGGGATTTTTCCAAGTGCATATGTCATTATCATGTAAGATGTATCCCATTGTGGAAAACGTCAAAACTAGATGTGGTTACCCCAGATTTTGGGATGATTCGATGTTGTTGAAACACTTCGCCTTTCGGCACCATTGATATGCAAAGATGAATATGCAAAGAAAAATAATAGTAGTCAACCTCGGAGGTCTAGCTAGTGATTGTTAGATAATTCCTAGGATCAGAACCAATCACCCTAGCTAAATCCAATCACTATGATGACTATCAAGGAAATGTGTAATGATGAAATTTGATTTTGTCCATGTTTTAAGCCCCACAAACTAGGCCATCAATGACAACTTTTGTGCAAATTGTTCTTGGTAAGGTTTCACGCAAAATGTGAAGTACCAAATATGATTATGATTTCGAGCAAGGAGATATGTGATGATGAAAATGACCAAGTGTTCTTATTGTAGATTCTTCATCTTACCGAATTGCATGGATGCAAATCATTGCAATCATCAAGTATATAGAAAAACCTACTATATACGAGATTCACTTGAATGTTTTTTGGCACTTGGCAAATGATGATGTGAAATTATGATGTTATGATGTATGAATGATGAAAATGATGATGATTATCATCTTATGAATATTTTGACCGTTTTGGGATACTTTTGTGATTTTTTTGGTGAATTTGCAATATGAGGTTGCAAACAAAAATTATGCATTCAAATAAGTTGGAATCTTCACAAAACCTAATAAAATGATGAAATGTATTGATGGATGAAATTTGGAGTGATTTAGTTGGGAGAAGCTACTATTTTGTGAAAATTTGGTCTTTTTTGCACTTTGACAAACGCTCGTTGGTGCTTTTGGACTGTAGAAATACCCGTCAGTATTTAGGTGCTCTAAAAATACCCATGGGAACTTCAGTGTGATGGGGAATTCCCATGGGTGTCTCAAGGCACCTAAAGCAGCTATATATAGCTACCAGGATGAGAAACCAAGCTCATTTATGCATTTGGGACTTTGAGAAGTTGTGTATGGTAGAGTGGAGTGAAGTGAGGTGAGACGTTTGGAGCACAAAAGCTATGGCAGTGGAGGGAGTTGGTGTGAGGGCTAGGGCTAAGACTGGGGCATGATTTGTTGAGGTAACACTTTGTTTATTATGTTTTTTTTTATTGTGCAAATTTTTGTGTTTTTGTGATTTTTGATTTTTGCAAAATTATTACCAAATGTTTTGTGTTGTGCTATAGCTTAGGATTTTGGAGGCTCGACACCAGTTCTTGAATTACATTCCCAAGATGAGGAATGTAGTTATGAATGAGGAGTGGGAGTTATTGGAGGATGTGGGGCTAGATGAGGTACCCGATTGGATGTGGTGAGGGCCAATGAGGGGTACCTCTTTGTCTTGGAAGAGAGGTGGGATGTGAATAGGGGGACCTTTTAGCTCCCCAAAAGCGAGGTGATGGTTACCTTGGAGGATGTATATCACATACTCAAGGTATGAGAAGAGGGGATTTGGGTTGATTTTAGGTTCAACCAAAATATGGAGATGATGTGGATGTTTTGTGATACATGGTAGGGGGTTAAGGCGGAGTGTGGGGGTATTCCTTATTTGTCTATATATGTGGACAAGGAGTTGTACCCCCTTCATGCTTTGGTTATGTTCATATTGGCTAACATCATGGTACCAAATAAAACTAGGAGAAGATTCCTATAGAACCTAATATGAGTGGTGAGTGATATGCTCACTAGGAGGTAGGTATATGCATGGGCTCCCACCTTGTTGGTGCAGGTGTACCAAGAGCTATATGATGTGATGAGGTGAGGGAGAAAGAGGTTGGGGTGTAACTTGCTACTGTAGTTCTAGGTATGGAAGAACTTTAGTGTGGCTTGACTGGAGGGTTTACCTATGGCAGGATTGGATAGGAAGCAACCCTATGCTAGGTTATGGGCATTGGCTAAGGAGGTCTAGTCGATTTGGCCAGTGAGGATGAGCTAGTGGTACTAGGAGTAATGGGTTGGACTAACATCCACCCAAGTGATATGGAGGCTATGTCAGGGTTCCAAATGGCTAGGGTATGGAGAGCACTTATGATGAGTGTGATAAGCTTAATGGGTGATTGGAAGACATCAAAGTGAGGTGGAATACTTCCAGTACTCATGAGTGCTCTACCAATTTGGGTTGAGGAAAAATGTCCCTAATGAATTGATGCATTATAGGAGACATCAAGAGGAGATAGGGCTACCATGCATGGAGCCATGAAGAGAGGTAGTGGAGGATGAGGAAGAGATAGATATCTTAGATGAGGAGGATGCAGGAATGACCATGGATTATGACACATGGTTTATGGCTCAGACACCATAGGCACCACCTCAAGGAGAAATCGATGGATATGGAGGTGGAGAGGCTAGAGATGAGGGTACTCAATAGACTCGAGATGAGGGGACCCAAGAGACCCCCAAGCGACAATGGTGCCTTCAATATGATAGTCAAAGATGGAGGGCTAAGGGTGCAACATAGTAGGCTCCTGATATTGGGGGAGATAGAGGAGATGAGTAGGATGTGAAAGAGGTTCTAGATGTACCTCCAATGTGGAGCAAGGAGGAGTGGGCATAGTTGGAGAAACAGGTGGTAAAGCAGGACACAAGGACCACGAGGCTCCAAGCAGAGCTAGAAGAGAGAGCATTGGCATAATGTTGACATATCATGTCTTCGGTCTCAACACAAATATATCAAGGCATTGGAGGATAGGTTGATGGAACATCATATTCCACTTCCTAATCCTCCAACCTCATATGTGTCTATGAGTACAAGGCATAGCAAATCTAGGAATAATTCTAGGCCTATGGGATCATCCTAGGTCAGAGGCTCCATGTAGATCATAGGGGTCCTCTTGGAGGGTATAAATAGTGCTTAGATGCACTTTTGTATATGAGCCTTGGTGATCCATTGTAGGTATCCTTTTTGGAATTCATTTATACATATATATACATGGATTTTACCTTTTGTGTGCATGCTTTTTGTGAAATGATTTTGTGTAATGCATGTTAATGTTTATGAGGAATGCATATGATATGTTATGGATGATTAATGCAAGGTGACATGTATGGATTATTAATGCCAAGTGGAATGTGCTAATGATCATTTGTATTTTAGATCTTTCTTGACCATTTTTTTAGCATTGTTGTTTAATCAAGGGCACCAAACTTGGTGGCGTATGAGATGAATGGATTTTTGACGTGACATGGATATTGACACGAAAGAAGATATGGATGTTGATATGAAAGAATATATGGATTTTGATATGGAAAAATATATGGATGTTTTTATAGAGACTCAGACATACTAGTGATATCAAACAAACTCACTAACATTGCCTAATCCTTCTAGGACCAAATGTGTGTGCAGTGGATTCATTTACCAAATCAAGAGCATGGTAATGACCCTAGACAATCAAGAACTAGTGTGTGTGTAAGTGAGTTCATTAACTCATCTTGAGTAAATTGGGTAAAACTGTTATGGATGAAACCAAGAAGATAGCTTGTTCATATGAGTAGTCAAAGGTCTCTTTTAAAAGAGACATGTCACCATGCATGAGCATACTCCACTACCAGTCAAGCATCTATAGATCCGATGGAGGCTAACTCCATAGTCCACAATTTTTTTCTTCTCGTAATTTTTGGGGATGACTACCTAACTATCTAAATAGAAATATAGTACGATCCTTACAACCCAATTGATCAGTGGTGTGTGATGTAAAAGATAGAGTTTTTGTTAGGTATTTTTCCCACTCTTTCTCTTATTTTTGGAATTGTGATAGTAGTAAAAACCATTATTTTTATGGACTATGTTGCATGATGGGACTAAAAAGGATGACCCTTTTCATTTCGAGGTTCATACCAAGTATGGTGTTATCCCTCTTTGACACAAGATGTTTTTAAGATGTGAAATTGTGTTTGGTTCAAGAATGTTTTGGAGTCAATTCCCAAAAATCAATATTTTATTAATTTGTATGTGCAATGGTCCTAAAAATAACTCAACATGTATTTTGGAGGTTTCTTAAAATACTAGGAGTGGTTGAGTGATCGAAAATACCTAGGAATTGTGAATTTGGCTTGTGCTAATGGCAATTTGACTTAGTGGAATGGTGTGGATGACATTGTGAAGGTGCCCCTGATTAAGGTAACGTGAATTTTTGTTGGACCAATTAAGACCTTAAAATGAATAAATTATTCCTAATATGAAATGTAAAATGTGAATGTCAATGCAATGTGAAATATGTGTGCATGCATTGTTTTTGAAATGTAGATGCAAGTGAAATGTAATATTATGAATGAAGTGTATGCAAATATTTTTGTGTATGAGCCATGTATATATATAGATCAAGTCATGCATAGAATGCTCTCAAGTGTATAACATTAAGTGGTTTGGGTTCTTCCTCTCCCTCTAGATTGGAAAGTCTGTAAGTACCATTCCCAACTCTTTGTGTAATAATGAATGAACCTAACCAATTAGCCATAAATTTATCTTGAAGATGTTATAATGCATTGTTGTTTCATTGATTCTCTTTAAGGACAAGATCTCCTACTTAGAATTCACATAGGTGAACTTTGGAATTGTAATCACATTTGAGGTGGTCTTGATAAAATTGTAAATTATCTAAAGCATTGACCCGTCTCTCATCAAGGAGTGTGAGTTGGTCAAGATGTGCTTGTCTAGTAGTGTCATCATCTATGAATTCCTGCAAAGAAATTTGCAAGGAAGGGATCTCAAGCTCAAGAGGCATGATTACTTTGGCTCCAAAGACCAATGAAAATTATTTTTCCCTTGTAGGCATGAAGATGCTTGTTCTATAAGCCCATAATGCCAAGGGTATCTATGTATACCAATCCCTATGATTTTCTTTAGAATAGAAATTAAGGTCTTGTTAGAAGCTTCAGCTTGTCCATTTTCTTGTGGGTAATAAGGAGTCGAGAAACTATGTTAAATGTTGCATTTCTCAAAAAGTGCTCAAACATCCTTATTCTTTAAAGACTTTCCAATGTCTAAAATGATTTTCAAAGGGATACCAAAAAAAAAAATTATATGATGAAGTATGAACTCCACAATTCGAGGTCTTGTAATGTTGGTTAGAGGAATTACCTCAACCAACTTTGTGAAGTATTCAGTGGTTGTGATGATGAATGTATGTTGTCCTGAGGAAGAAGGAAAAATTTTACTAATTAAATATAGGCTCCATTGTGAAAAGGACCAAAGGATTTGAATGGGTTGTAAGTCTTGTGATGGTACATGAGTTAAATTAGCATGTTCTTGACACTTTTTGCAATGTTTAACATATGTGCAACAATCCATTGTGGGCCAATAATAACCTATGCATAGAATACACTAGTAATTCCACTAAAAAGGCCACCACAAGTACCATAATGGGATTTAGCTATGGCTCTTTGAGCCTCACGATATTTGAGAAAATAAAGGAGGAATCCATCATAATCACATTTGTACAAAACATCTCCCAAGAGAACAAAATGAGCTACCTTTTTCTTGAAAGTGTGCTTGGAAGTTCAAGAAATGTTATATGGGAGTGTTCCAAACTTGAGAAAGGCTACTATTTGGCTTGACCAAGGCTCATATGAATTCAACTGGATAATGCAAACATCCTTTTCATATTTTGACTTAGCATAGAAAATTGTAGATTTAGAGATTGTTGAAATGATAAGGGGTTGTACCTCTCCAAATGACTCTTTTGGAATCAATGATCCAAGGGAGGTGATCACATCTTCAAATATATTAGTCAAACATGGTAAACTATTGATTTCATACCAATCAAACTTAGAGAGCAATTTCATTGCTATGTCATGATAAAGCTTAATGGTAGGTTCTTTGCATTGGTATTCTCCATTGATTTTTTTGACTATAATTTGAGAATCACCAAATATCCTAATATGCTTAATGCTCATAGCTATAGCTAATTAAAGATTAGGATTAATGCTTCATACTCTGTAGTGTTTTTTGTACATTGGAAGTCTAATTTGAATGACAAGGGGATAGATACCCCCTGTGGTGTATGAAACATGACTCCAACACCTTGACCTTTCATGCAGTTAGCACCATCAAACAATAGTGTGATATAAACATCTTCCTTTGGAATGACATCTTCTTATTTCTTAGTGACATCAAATACCAAATCATATAGGATATCAATAATCAAAGGATGATCACTATGTAGTGGAGCTTCTACAAGTTGACCGGCTATTACCTGACCTTTAATTGATTTTTGGCTAATGAATTCCAAGTTGAACTCAATAAGGAGAATTATCCATTTAGCGGTGTGGGTGTTTTTGTAAGTGCAAGATATCATATAACACAAAGTATTTTCTCTAGCTATGACATATATTGTGTGGCTAAGCATGTAATATCAAATTTTCTTAGTGGTAAACACCACTGCTAAGCAAAAATTTTCTACATAAGCATATCTGGTTTCATAGTTTACCAATGTTCGACTAATATAGTAGATAACTTGCTCTTGATTTTATTCATTCTTTTGTACAAGCATTATCCCTAATGAAAAGTTAATTTCTAAGACATAAATATAAAATGGGATCCATGGACAAGGAGGAGCTAATACTAACAAATAATCTAGGTACTATTTAATGTTATCGAAGGCTTTTTGTCATTCATCTATCCAAGAGAATGGCACCCCCTTTTGTAGTAGGTGATTGAATGACCTACATTTTTCAGAAAGTTGCGTAATAAAATGATGGGTTGATTGAATATTTCCTTGTAAACTATGTAATTCCTTTAGGTTAGTTTGGGGAGGCATATCCATAATGGCATCGACCTTGTTAGGATCCACCTCAATGCCTCTTTTGGAGATAATGAATCGTAGAATTTTCTCGAGGTAACACCAAAGACACATTTCTTGGGATTCAACCTTACATTATGTTATAGGAGTCAGTAAAAAACTTTCTCCAGTACACCAATATATTATTGTCAAGTTTTGGATTTAGCCAAGATATCATCCACATAGTCTTCGATAATCTTATGCATGTAATTATAGAAAATGTATGTCATGGCATGTTGATAAGTGGCACCTACATTTTTGAGGCCAATGAGCATCACCTTGTAACAAAAATTTCCCCAAGGTGTAGTGAATGTTGTTTTTTATTAATCATCAGGATTTATTTGAATTTGCTTGTATCCTAAAAATCCATCCATGAGTGAAAGCATTTCATGGCCAACATAGGTATCAACAAGAGTATCAATGTTTGGGAGAGGAAAGTAATCCTTAGGACATTCTTTTTTAAGATATCAAAATTCAGTGTAGACATGTATCACCCCGTTAGGCTTATGAATGGGTACTATTTTTGAAATCCACTTAGGATAGTTGATAGGAACTATGAAGTTCACATCTAAGAGTTTTTGAAGCTTCATTTTTACCAAGAGGACCATGGTAGGATGCATTCTCCTAAGTTTTTGTTTTATCATCTTAGCATCAGGCTATAAGGTGATATTATGGACAACCAAACTAGGGTCAAGGCCAAGCATATCTTTATAGGACCATGCAAATATGCCCTTCTTCCTCTTGAGGAGAGCAATAAATTGCTCTTGTTCATCAGGTGATAAAATTTTACCAAGCTTGACAATTTGAGGATTGTCTTTGTTTGAACTAAGGTCCACATTGATGGTATATTCAATAGACATGTGTGAATCTTACTCAAGTTGGTGGGGCATGGGGATTAGATGAATATCATATAATATATCATCAAAATATTTTGGATTATCCTCAAATATTTCTACATGGAAAACCTCAAGATCCAAATGCGAAGGTGAGGGTGAAGGTGGAGGGTGTAGACACCAAAACAACACCAATCCGATTATGTGACTGCAAACACTGATCACTTTGACACACACACAGCCCCCAGGGCAGCCCTCAGAGGTTAAAAAGTGGTCCTAACCACTTTTATAACAATTTTGTAAGGTCAAAAGGCAATTTTGCACATTAAGACACTTTGCTCAGTATTCGTCTCACCCAGGGATGAATTCAAACTAGAATCCGTCTCACCCAGGGACGAATTCAAAATTTGTCTTTGGTCAGGACGAATTCTGGGTTTAACGAGAAAAAAGAAGAATTTCGCCAAGTGGTAGCCAAAGACAGTCAATTGATGACTCCTACCTTGCACACGCGTGTAGGTGGGCACATGGGCAGTTAGAGGACTGTCACAAGAGCAATCATGAAAGCCCAAGTCATGGAGGACTTTCCTCTCTCATGAGAAGACATGACCACCACATGGCACCTATGACCACCACATGGTGCTTATGCATGCCTCTCCAAAGAGACCCCCTGGGTCTATAAAATGGTGGACTTTTCCCACCCAAAACAAGGAGGAAGCATTTTCAAGCAACGAAGTGCTGTCGATTTGATACCACACCTTTACCATTTTTGATTTACATTCTCCACATCCTTAATCTCTTTCGCAAGAGAGGTTATTGGGTGGCTATTGGAAGTGTGAAATCAGACCCAAAAACCAGACATTTGACCACTTTAATCCACCAATTTGCTGACAACCCCATCCTAAGAGGTTTTGGGCCCATCCCAAGTGGATTGGTGCCAAAATCAAGTTCCAACGGTGGGCGGCCCACTTGGGCACCCCACACTTTTCAATTTTCATTCTAATTTGTTCCTTTGTCATTTGTTCATCTTTAATTTTCATTTCATGCTATCTAGATAGTTCATATGTTCAATTTCATAAGGTTTTGATCAGATTTCATCATGTTCTCGTTGCTTTTGTTATCCCACTAACTTGCAGGTAGTTACACCAAATTCCAATTTATGGAGGTCAAATTGGGAGAATCCGACCATTTGGGTCATCCCAAAATGCCCCCAATTAGCTAACCCTTCTGTTTGTAGGTCATTTGGAGATCCCGAGGTGTGACATTTGAGCGGCATCAACTTGGCATTTTAACATAGTCGAATTCATCCTACCTGAGGATGAATTATAGTCAAATTCGTCCTACCTGGGGACGAATTATAGTAGAATTCATCCTGCCCAGGGATGAATTTCAGTTGAATGCAAATTGGCTGACTGTTTCGATGGCAGGGCCCTTCTGGTAATGTTTTTTGGTCTTTGTCGAGTTTGCAGGTCATTTAGAGTCATTTTGTCTATCAATTTGGCTAATCTTTTCATGCATATTTCATTAATTTTAGAGAAAAAATGTTTCTTATTTGCAGCAGGTACTACTAACATCTTTGTTATTTCTTTGATCGCAGGAGGAGCAGCAAAGGTTAAGGACTCATCAACACCAGCTGCGTCAACGTCTTGGCCCACCCATTTCAAATGTGGGCACGTGGAAAGAGGAACATTAAGTCTTGATTGTAACCAAATTCATTTAACGCTCCTAGCCCCTGCAAAGGGAGGAGGCGTCTTTGTAACCGAGATCAAGAGAGTTAAATAAAAGGGTTGTGATTTCTCCATTTTCTTGTATCTCATTTCAATGCGTCTCTTTCATTTCATGCATTCTACACTTCTAGGACTTAAGCGTGTTTGATTTTGAATACATCGCAATTAGTGTTTCCTTCACCCAAAATCTCATGCTTTTAGTGGTGATCACGGTGGGACACAGTCCCATGATTTTAAGATCAAGAAACTGATCAAATTTTTGTGTTTTGTGCTTGACAGGTACCTTTTTCAATTTTTGACTGTTATTCATCTTTGCCTGTGGCGATTGCTTTACTGAAATTCATCTGACCCTAAGATGAATTTGAATTCATCTCTAGGAGGGACGAATTCTGTTCTATAATTCGTCTCACAGAGGGACGAATTTTTGTCTGTGAATTTTCAGAGCCGAAGGTCAGATACAGTAGATTTAGGCAAAGAAAGGTAAGGGTTTTAAAACTGTTCCTATTATTTTCTATTTTTGTTTTCTGTTAATTTTGCTTTCTTAGGGAAAGTAGTTGCTTTTGCATGTTTGATTTTCCAAATAAAAAGAATCACACACACTTCATGCAACATTTTTAAACCAAGGAGCTGGTGGTAAAACCCCAGCCCTTGATCAAGACCATTGGTGGATTTCATCACCACCTTGGCTTGATTTTGCATCCATTTCCCCGATTGTCACTGTTGTTAGGCATAAATCCTGATGAAATCTGATCGAGTGTCACTGGGGTGATTCCCAGGACACGAGGATAAGTCTTCTATGGTAGGTGTCATTAACAAGACAATCCCCCTTCTGTACCGCCTACATACCACGTACCATTTGCTCTCACGTACCTATAGTATCCCTCTCATAAGGGCGAGTATATAGAGAGGTAGGTATATAGGCCTGGTTGGTATATTGAAGGGGCAACCATTTGTGGGAGTTATATGAGCCTTCATTACACATTTAAACATTCTTCAAAACTTTCAAAAACAAAACAAAATCATCAAAATGCACTAAAACCAGTTTAGGACACACCATTAATCTTTAAAAGAGATAATCACTGTTTGTGTATGTGTGTGTTCATTTCTACTTAGTGTAACAAAAAAAATCAAAAATCATAAACGAAAATATAAAAATCTGCTTAGCTAGTAGAAAGGTACCACAATGGTGTACACCCGTAGCCAAGCCCAATCAAGCGCATAAGCTCCAAAATATGCACAAGAAGCAGGCACAAGTCGCCTTCGCTTTAGCCCTGAATACTTGGTCATACAGCCTTGGCGGTCTAGGCCACAAGAGAATTCACATCATTCCATGTCTAGGTGGAATTATAGGGACACCCCTCTGGGGGATACACCTATTTAGAACAACCCCTTTCAAGAAGAACCTTTACGTGTGACACTCAACATAAATAGAAGACCACCTTTGGAGGCTAGATATGAGTGGCCACCATGCAACGAAGTGCTAGAGAGGCACAATGTTCATGAGGAGAGACAACATGACTATGGAATATCTCCTTTGCCTTCCATCATTGTTAGAACTAAAAGACATAATCCAGAGCACAGGGCTCTCCACACTAGCTAACTCCGCCCACACCTTTCACACCCATGAAAGGGAGTACGAGGAAGATCATCACATTCCTCAAGAGCAATACATAGTGCGGGAGCCTTGTGCTTTCGCACCTACTAGATGTCATGATCATACATTAAGGCCAGAGCCTCAAGTAAATGCCGCCAACCTCAACAGAGGGAAGCGACCCATTGAAATCTTGGATCATCACGACCAAGGCAAATACATAAGAGAGGCATACAGGCCTCCTAAGCCCAATATGGTGGATCAAATTGACTTGGCAGTCACCAGAAATTCTGCCTGCCAAGCCCAGATCACGTGGCTTGAGCAAGATCATTAGCAGTTAGAGCACTTATACCGCCTTAACAAAGAGCGCATTCAGCGCGAAGCAGACGAGCTGCTTTACAAACTACCTGAGAGGGTGCCAACCCCTCACACTCAAAAAGTAGAACAAAATGAGAGGTATAATCCCTTGGTGCAGGATAGGTCTCCGCAACCTTGCCAAGATTTGCCTCCGAGACCCCATAGACCTGAGAGGGAGGCCACTCCTTGAAACAATGATGGGTACCCTCAGCGGGGACTCACTCAGGGTCATAGGTCTCATCCAGAGACTCCTCAGGAAGTTTATGAGGAGTATGAACTAGAAGAAGAATGGGCTGAAATGCCCTATCAAGGTGGGAGGGCTACCATTCGGCCACCCCCCCATAGGCCTCCAGTCTCCCACAAATCACAACGGGAGCAAACAAAAGAGGAAGAGATTAAATTTTCCAATGCATACAAAGCGCTATTAGAGCATTTGGAGTCTGTGGAGACAAAAGCTTCTAGGCACCAAAAGACCACATTACGACAACTTCGCAGTCATCCGGTGCATCTGTCAGTGCCCACACCTCTTTATCCTAAACATTTCAAGTTGCCTTATTTGGCAGTCTTTAAGGGTGAAGAGGATGCTCAAGAGAATGTGATAAGATTCCTGAGCCAATGCTTTGGCATTCAGGATAATGATGCACTGTTGCTAAGGACATTCATAACTACATTCACAGGTCCTGCCTCAGATTAGTTCACACAGTTGTCGAAGCACAACATAAATAACTTGGATAAATTAGTAGATGCGTTCTTGGAATGATTTGCCTTCAACACCAAGAAGAAGGCATCATTGAGTGATCTGGCCAGCCTCAGGCAATATGAGGAAGAGACAATGGTGGCTTACAGGAATTGATGGAGGGTTTTGCTTTCTAAGCTACCTTACCTTCCCCCTATGTCTGACCTCACACAAATGTTTTCATGGAGTTGTCTGAGATTGATCTCTGGGCTATTGCAACTACAACAATACGCCAGCCTAGAAGAAGCTTTGGCACAAGCCAGAGTTATCGAAGAGATCAAGATACAGGAGGGTGAAATCACCAAGCCCAAAAAGAAAGAGTGGAACAAAAATATGAAGACAAGGACTACACAACCAAAACTTGCTACGGTTAATCAAGTTGTGATAAATGTTCCCAAGCATGTGCAAGAAATATAGCCTCAAAAGGCTAATTATCAGGCAGTGCCTCCTAATTATGAAAGAGAAAATAAAAAATAGAAGCAAAATTAGCAGCGTCACCCTAGGCGACAATTCACCCCTTATACGGAGTCCAGGGACTCCCTATTTGACCGCTTATCAACGACAAATCTAATCACCCTTCCTGAAATCCAGGCCATAGATCCTAATGCTCCCAAGCCTAAGGGATACAAGGAAGATTTGTATTGTAGGTTCCACAGGCGAAGGGGACATGACCTGAATGGATGTTGGAAATTCAAGGGATTGATACAAGATTTGATTGATAATCAAACATTGGCAGTGGACAACCCCATAGTGCCAAATAATCAGTAGATGGGGGTATTCAAGGACCCGCTGCCTACCCACAAGGCACAGGCAAAACCTCTTTAGGTTAATGATGTGCGACAGAATCTCCCCATGTAAGGGTATGTGGGAATGATCAGCATAGTAACCAGGAACAAGAAATACCCAAGAGATGCCCCTGAGGTAGCTACAAGAGAAGTTCCTTCAACGTCGCAACGTCAATAACACACTATGCAGTTGCCTCCACCTAGACCTGAGGTCATGATACGGACAAAACTCACATAGAGTTTGCAGACTACATCGGCCAGGATTTCCATCTATGAGCTTATACAGTAGTCAGCGCCCCATCGAGAAGCTCTCATGGAAATTTTGAAAGCCATCGAGTTACAGCCTCACAAAGTGAATTCCTTCAACAACTTCGTGGGACATGTAAAATGATGTACGAAGCCAGTCATTACCTTCAGAGAGGATGAAGTTAAAACAATATCGAATGACATGGCAGAACCACCCCTGCACGTTATCACGTGGGTTAACGGGATCCCATACAAGAGAGTCTTGGTAGATACTGGCTTGTCCAGTAACATCATTACCACTACAACATTAAAACATCTGAAGCTGCCAGTGTCTCATATCATGGCTTCCACATACACACTTTGAGCATTCAACGATGCGATATGCTCGATAGTCAGCATAATTGTTCTACCCATCCAGGTAGGACAAAAGACGATACCCACATTGTGCCATATTCTGGAAGGCGAGATGGCATACAACATATTGCTAGGGCGACCATGAATCAGGGACATGAAGTGTGTCCCTTCGATAGCTCACCAGTGTCTAAAATATGCATTTGAAGGAGAAATACATGTAGTCCTGATGGACTTAGAACCCTTAAAATATTGCAATATAGTGCAATTGATGCCGTAATCGACCCTCTCGTCAACGCACTTGGATTTCCAGTTAAATCCATCTAAACAGGGTCTGATGCCGCGGGCATCACTGGTGACTAATCCATCAAAACCCCATCCAGGTGCTTCTTCATCATCTGCTCCTTCATTACCAACACCACCTGTCATGGCTAAATAGAAGGACAAAGGAAAACAGATCCTGGAAGATGCTCAACCCCTAGAAGAGGTGTTGCCAATGATATCAACTATCTCAATAGAAGAAATGCCTAGCACAATGGAAGCTGAAGCTCCTAATCCACTCAACATGGAATGGACTCAGGAAGGCCTTCCATTTCCTCCCTCTCAATCATCAACAATTACTGTTGGAATAGCCAGTACAGGCTTGGGGGAATATCTAGTGCAGAATGTTGTAGCAATGCCCACGCTAAAATCAGTGCAGGACATGGGGAGACCTTGCCTTCCCATAGTGACAATTGTTCCTTTAGGTTACCCACAAAACCAGACAAATTTTGTGTATGGGGGCCTTGATCATGGTATCGAACCATGCAAGCAAAAGGATGAGGACAAAGAGCCTTTTGTCGAAAATGTCAACTATCTGTCGAACCCAGAATTTGCTCTGAGATATCTCGGCCAATGCAATTGGCACGGATACGGGTTAGGCAGGTATGAGCAAGGGGTGCGTGTCCTTTGCCGACCAAGATATCAAATGCCTTATGATAAGTCGGGAGTAGGGTTCAACCACCCCCTGCCCTTAGACATCTTGGTGGAAAACATGCAAGGCCTAGGAATAGGCAACAAGGGTGGATTGGCATTAGATCCTTATGCCAACCCAAACACAACGTACACATTGGGAGATTATCTCCCATGGTCAAAAACCACCCTTGGTAACATCAATAACCCTTCTCCGTCGATAGAGAGAGGTGAAAGTTTGGACACTAACTTTCAAGGAGAGCATAAACAGTGTCCATATATCTTTTTGAAATTGTTCCCTTTAGAGGTTCCAATTGAACCAGTGCAATGTCAAGAGAATTAGGTCCCCCCATCGAGTGTGGAACAACCACAATGGGATCAGATTAATTTGCTTGAACAAGATGAGCATAATATGTCACAAACAGCTATCGGGGCCAACGAGGGCCTTTGGATCACCGACAATGATTACATAGACAAAACTGAGATGGAATATATTAATCATGTGCAACGACACAATCACCCTGTAACCCATGAAGAATTTATGGCACAACTAGGCATAAGGTTAGGGCATGAATGGTACATAGACCCAGCAGGGTGGGACCAAGTGTTGGATCAATGGCTCCAAGTTTACGATGAGCACCGTCCAACCCGAGACCCTATAATGACATCAGTGCCGAGGGAAGACCCTATCTTCCTATCAACACATAGGGCCGATCCATTCATGCCTGTCCCTACAGAGCCAGATCCAGATCATAGGGAGCATCCATAATGTTCGAGTTATCACACCTACGGTAATGGAGACTAAATTCATTTCATCCACATGATCTCCATTGATTTGATCGCACCCATCCGTAATTCGGTCGATCCAGCATGGTCATTGCATCTAGAAACAGATGCCATCGACTGGGATCGCGTCAATTCACCTATCTCCCCATCAGAGTATTGGCATTTCGGTAAGATGCCTCATTTTACCCCAGGGACAACTCAGGATATTTTTTAGGCTGAATAGGAGCCCAAGGTTCCCAACATAGATTTAAATTCAGCTAATGATATCCATTTGATCCCGACTCCACATCAGTTGGAGGACGGATCCCACATGTCAGTCGAGGAGACGACTTATGTAGACATCGACTTAGATCCAATGAATCCACAAATTATCAAGCTGGGGTAAGCTTATCCCCTAAAGAGCAAGTTGACTACATTGCCCTTCTCAAAGAGAAGAAGGAGGTTTTTGCATGGTCATACAGAGACATGCCAGGACTAGATCCACAAATAGTCATGCATAATCTAATGCTTGACCTGAAAATCAAGCCAGTTAAGCAAAAACTATGTAAGATGCACCCAACAGTGGCCTTGATGGTCAAAGACGAATTGCAAAAGTTGTTGGATGCACAGTTTGTCATATGTGTGGATTATCCCCCATGGCTATCCAACATGGTGCTCGTCAAAAAGCTTGACGGGAGGATTCGCATATGCACTGATTTTTGAGATCTAAACAAAGCGAGTCTTAAGGATGATTTCCCCTTGCCAAGCATCGACGCATTGGTAGACGCTACAGCAGGTCACGAAATGCTATCTCTCATGGATGGTTTCTTAGGATACAATCAGATTCATATCAATCCTAAGGATCAACTCAAAACGGCATTCACAATGCCTTGGGGGACATTTTGTTATAAGGTCATGCATTTTGGCCTTAAAAATGCTGGCGCCACCTACCAACATGCCATGACATACATCTTCCATGATTACATGCATAAAAATTTGGAAGATTACATGGATGATTTGTTAGCCAAGTCTCTTTTGTGCTCAAATCATATCAATGACTTAAGCAAGATTCTCGATCGCCTCATAGAGCATAAGGTCAGACTAAATCCCAAGAAGTGCATATTCTACATCACATCTGGAAAACTCTTGGGTTTTATAGTCTCAAAGCGAGGCATCAAGGTGGACCCAAAGAAAGTCAAGGCAATCCTTGAAATGCCTCCCCCAACTACTATTAAGCAACTTAGAAGTTTGCAAGGAAAGGTCACGTCGATTAAGCGCTTCATAGCGCAACTATCTGACAAGTGTCGACCCATGAACAAATTATTGCACAAGGGGGTTACATTTCACTGGGATGACGAGTGCCAGTTAGCCTTTAATGACATCAAACAATACCTGGCTTCGTCACCATTATTGGCACCACCTAGACCAGGAGTGCCATTCTACTTATACATCTTAGCTACTGAGGTGGCACTGGGCGCCATGCTAGCCTAGAAGAATGAACTTCACAAAGAACAGGCTACTTACTATCTTAGCCGCACCCTGGTCAGTTATGAACTTAACTATGCATACGTCAAGAAACTTTGCTTGGCAGTGGTGTTTGCTACCAAAAAGCTATGCCACTACATGCTGAGCAACACTACGTATGTTGTGTCTAAGGAGAATCCATTGCGATACATGATGAGTCGTACTTATCATAGTAGTCGCACGGCGAAATGGATCATGTTGTTGATAGAATTTGACATAGATTTTATTGGACAGAAATCTATCAAAGGACAGGTCATAGCCGATCAACTAGCAGAGGCTCCTCTTGAAGATGATCAACCTCTAGTCATAGAACTACCCGATGATGGGGTCTTCCATGTCTCAGAATCACAAGATTCTAATGAGCCTAAGTCACAGGTCGACATAACCTTATTTTTTGATGGTTCTAAGTGTGAGCAAGGTGGTGGCATGGGAATAGTATTCTTCACACCGCAGGGTGCTCCAATGCCCCTGTCATTTAAATTAAATTTCCCATGCACCAACAATAATGCAGAGTATGAAGCCTTGCTCATAGGTCTTCAGACAACAATCACCATGAACATCAAATGACTGAACATCTTTGGTGATTCGCTGTTGATTGTCAATCAAGTCAAAGGGGTATACCAATGCAAATGCCCAGTTCTGCAGGCTTATAAAGCCCTTGTGGACAAATTCCTGGCAAAATTTTAATGGTACGACATTGAGGCACTCCCTCGATCATCGAATCATTTTGCAGACACAATGGCCTCCTTGGGGTCACTAATCCCACAAGACCTTTCAGGTGATATGACAACCATTCAAGTAAAAACCCTATTGCAATCTGCGATGGAGCGTGCAAGCTCTGAGTTGACGTTAGGAATCCACATGATCTATATTGAACCATCCTCGGATAAGTTCTCTCGAATCCAAAATCGTCTAAAACATTCCAACTAGGGGTCCTTGTTCTCCCCTACTCCTATTAATAACAACACAACGCTGTTCTTACAAGTTCTATCCCACTCAGCATTTGTTAGGGATGAACTTCAAGAGGGATTGGTTGTTCATACTGTCAAGGTTTTTGATCAACAGGACTGATATTTACCCATTAGAGACTACCTCAAGTTAGGTAATCTCTTGCTTGGATTGACGCATGCTCAAAATGAACATTCAAGCAGAAAGCGGCTAAGTATGTCTTGATAGGAGACATTTTGTATCATCGCATCTATGAAGGGATCCTCCTTCGTTGCTTGGAATAGCAAGAGTCCACTTGGGCAGTCGCCCAAGCGCACGATGGTGCATGTGGTGGCCACTTCAGTGGTATGGCCATCGCAAAGCGCATTCTTCACATGAGCTATTATTGGCCATATTTACAGCGATATTGTTGTGCATATGTCAAGAAGTGTGTGAAGTGTCAACATCATGCCAATTTGATGCACGTACCTTCCCAGGCCTTGCAGATAGTCCATTCTGCTTGGCCATTTTTGTAGTGGGGTTTCGATCTAATTGGAAAGATCTCCCCTGCTTTATCAGGCCGTCACACATTTATCATAATGGCCACAGATTATTTTACCAAGTGGGTGGAAGCAATTCCGCTGACCTCTACGATAGGACCCCGCATTGTGGAGTTCATTTTGCATAACATCATATGTCATTTTGGTATTCCATCCAAAATAATCTCGGATAATGGGCCACCATTCAAGAACAAAGACGTGCGTGCTTTGACCACAAAGTACAAAATTTAGCATAGTTTTTTGACACCCTATTATCTGCAGGCAAATGGGCAAGCAGAGGTGTCAAACAAAATGCTAGTTGCCATCCTTAAAAAGATAGTCGCAGACAGTCATAAGGATTGGCACATCCAAATTCCACTTGCCCTTTGGGCTTATCACACTAGCATTCGGACGCCCACTGGGGCTACTCTATTTTCACTCATGTATGGCTCCGAGGCAGTCATGCCTCTAGAGTTGGAAATTCCTTCCCTGCACATATCAATGCAAGAGTTCATCATTGATGACGCTACGCTACAGGCCCGGTTAGACCAACTTACATTGCTTGACGAATGACGTTTTAATGCTCTCGAGCACTTACGTATCTATCAAGAGCGACTTAAGAAAGCTTACAACATGAAAGTTCACCTAAGGGACTTTCGGGTTGGTGATTTGGTTTTGAAGGAAAACCAACATAACTCTAATTTGCCGTCCCACCTAAGGGACAAGTTCATGGCAAATTGGTTAGGTCCATATGTCATTGATAGCAAAATAGGACCCGAGACGTACCGGCTAGCTTCTCTTGATAGAATCAAGGAAACAGAACCCTTGAATATCAGTCATTTGCGACCATTCTATATCTAAGAGATCCATATCCCAAAAATGCTCCAAGGATTCTTGAAATCGCTTGGTCAACCCCAAAAAGGCTCCAAGGATTCTTGAAATCGCTTGGTCAACCCCAAAAAGGCTCCAAGGACTCCTAAAATCACTTGGTCAATCACAAAAGGCTCCAAGGATTCCTGAAATCACTTGGTCAATCACAAAAAAAGCTCCAAGGATTCCTGAAATCGTTTGGTCAATCACAAAAAGTCTCCAAGGATTCCTAAAATCGCTTGGTCAATCCCAAAAATGCTCCAAGGATTCCTAAAATCGCTTGGTCAATCCCAAAAATGCTCCAAGGATTCTTGAAATCGCTTGGTCAATCCCAAAAATGCTCCAAGGATTCTCGCAATCACTTGGTCAAACCAAAAAGCTCCAAGGATTCCCACAATCGCTTGGTCATCCCAAAAACGCTCCAAGGATTCTCGCAATCGCTTGGTCAAACCCAAAAATGCTCCAAGGATTCTTGCAATCGCTTGGTCAATCCCAAAAATGCTCCAAGGATTTCCCCAATCGCTTGGTCAAAAATAAGAAAAATCAAAATCCAAAAATAATCAAAAACAACAATTTTTTGCATCTCATTTCTAGGCATGCTCAAATTCATCAATAGAGAACTCGTCTCGCATCTCATCTTCATATTCACAAAAAATCAATCCATCAAAAATATAAAAATACATAGCTGCATTAAGCATTACATCCATACATTGCATATTTGTGGTCGTACAGGTCAAAGGCACCATAGGCTATAATTGCTCTGCTAGTCCATCTGGTTCCACATTGTTCCATCTTATAAAACAAACAAAAAAAAACAAACGCCATTTACCCCTTTTTACCACACTAAGAGTCAATGGTCTTCTAATGTATCAATATTTTTTGTAATCAGTCATCATTTTGATCTCTAGTCACGTAATGTACCGAGTCAGATAGATTTTACAAAGGTAGAGTCATACTTGAGATACGCCTTGTTCCGTAACATCCCAACACAAATTAAAACACATAAAAATTCCTAACTTGTGTGAACGAAATATGAAACCTGCACAGTAATCCAGGTCACCATAAGTGAAACGGTTATCTTGCTCATCCCCCTGTGCGAATGACCCCAAGAATGCTGAGAGTTGGCAAAATGACAAGCATCCTCCCTACCCAATTCCCTAAGAATCGCAAGTTCTCAATAGTTGCAAAACATCAAAAATTTGCAAAAAGTTGAAACACCAAAATTTGACATCCTACAGTGCACACATCAAAAGGCACAAACAATAGTGATTATCGTCACTCCATATCCCAATCACTTGCTCAAAAAGAAAAAAAAATAAAGAAAAAATAAATAATGATGTTATCACTACAAAGGAGCAAGTATCCCAATACAATTGAAGAAAGGAAGGGAGTTGAACTTGAATCCCTGGAACTCTCAGCATTCTAATAGGTCATGAGGCAAGCCTCAGTACCAGTTTGGTTGATAGCCTATCGGTCACTGGCGGTAAACTTCTTGCATGACGATGTATCTATCACATTAACTTGTGTACAGATCAACGTTTGCATGTGGATGAGCTAGCTTATGGTATCCTAGATAGCACCGCAGATTAATCTGACTAAATACAATAAAGGAGTTAGTGGAGCTAATTAGGTGATCCTCAGTATAGGTTTGGTTGAAAGACCATCTGGCACTGGCAGTATCCTGACAAATACCACATCAAATGTCACACCTCGGGATCTCCAAATGACCTGCAAACAAAGGGGTACAAACACGCCATCAACTCAACATTTTAACACAGTCGAATTCATCCTACCCGAGGACAAATTTATGTCAAATTCGTCCTACCCAAGGATGAATTACAGCAGAATTCGTCCTGCCTAGGGATGAAATTCAGTTGAATGCAAATTGGCCGACTGTTTTGATGGCAAGGGCCTTCTGGTAATGTTTTCCGGTCTCTGTCGAGTTTGCAGGTCATTTAGAGTCATTTTGTCTATCGATTTGGCTAATATTTTCATGCATCATTAATTTTAGAGAACAAATGTTTCTTATTTGCAGCAGGTTCTACTAACATCTTTGTTGTTTCTTTGATCGCAGGAGGAGCAGCAAAGGTTAAGGACTCATCAACACCAGCGATGGCAACGTCTTGGCCTACCCATTTCAAATGTGGGCATGCAGAAAGAGGAACATTAAGTCTTTATTGTAACCAAATTCATTTAACGCTCCTAGCCCCTGCAAAGGGAGGAGGCGTCTTTGTAATCGAGATCAAGAGAGTTAAATAAAAGGGCTGTGATTTCTCCATTTTCTTGTATCTCATTTCAATGCGTCTCTTTCATTTCATGCATTATACACTTCTAGGACTTAAGCGTGTTTGATTTTGAATACATCGCAATTAGTGTTTCCTTCACCCGAAATCTCGTGCTTTCAATGGCGATCATGGTGTGCTTTTAATGAAATATGCATGAAAAGATTAGCCAAATCGATAGACAAAATGACTCTAAATGACCTGCAAACTCGATAGAGACTGGAAAACATTACCAGAAGGCCCCTACCATCGAAACAGTCAGCCAATTTGCATTCAACTAAAATTCGTCCCTGGGCAGGACGAATTCTACTGTAATTCGTCCCCGGGTAGGACGAATTCGACTATAATTCATCCTCGGGTAGGACGAATTCGACTATGTTAAAATGCCGAGTTGATGCCGCTCAAATGTCACACCTCGGGATCTCCAAATGACCTACAAACAGAGGGGTTAGCTAATTGGGGGCATTTTGGGACGACCCAGATGGTTGGATTCTCCCAATTTGACCTCCATCAGCTAGAATTTGGCATCGCTACCTGCAAGTTAGTGGGATAACAAAAGTGACAAGAACATGATGAAATCTGATCAAAACCTTATGAAATTGAACATATGAACTATCTAGACAGCATGAAATGAAAATGAAAGATGAACAAATGACAAAGGAACAAATTAGAATGAAACTTAAAAAGTGCGGGGCGCCTAAGTGGGCCGTCCACCGTTGGAACTTGATTTTGGCACCAATCCACTTGGGATGGGCCCAAAACCTCTTAGGATGGGGTTGTTAGCAAATTGGTGGATTAAAGTGGTCAAATGTCTGGTTTTTGGGTCCGATTTCACACTTCCAATAGCCACCCAATAACCTCTCTTGCGAAAGAGATTAAGGATGTGGAGAATGTAAATAAAAAAGGGTAAAGGCGTGGTATCAAATTGGTAGCACTTTGTTGCTTGAAAATGCTTCCTCCTTCTTGTTTTGGGTGGGAAAAGTCCACCATTTTATAGACCCAGGGGGTCTCTTTGGAGAGGCATGCATAAGCGCCAGGTGGTGGTCATAGGTGCCATGTGGCGGTCATGTCTTCTCATGAGAGAGGAAAGTCCTCCATGACTTGGGATTTCATGATTTCTCTTGTGACAGTCCTCTAACTGCCCATATGCCCACCTACATGCATGTGCGAGGCAAGAGTCATAAATTGACTGTCTTTGGCTGCCACTTGGCGACATTCTTATTTTTTCCCGTTAAATCCAAAATTCATCCTGACCAAAGATGAATTCTGAATTCGTCCTTGGGTGAGACGGATTCTAGTTTGAATTCGTCCCTGGGTGAGACGAATACTAAGCAAAGTGTCTGAATGTGCCAAATTTCCTTTTGACCTTACAAAATTTCTATAAAAGTGGTTAGGACCACTGTTTAACCTTTGAGGGCTGCCCTAGGGGCTGTGTGTGTGTCAAAGCGATCAGTGTTTGTAGTCACATAATCGGATTGGTGCTTGTTTTGGTGTCTACGGATGCCCCTTTTTGGGATGCGCTGTGCATGGCACAGTGTTGAGCAAAAATAGATGACCAAAGCACTAATGATTAGGGTTTCTCGATAACCTAACCAACTTTTGATGCCCCAAGCATGGAAATGGCATGCATTCTTGAATCCTTGCTTCTAACGAGCTAAGGAATTTGATTTCAAGTATTAACCTATTTTGGTGAGGTGTGACTTGAGCTTGGACATTGATCAGTCATGAATAGGCAAAGGGCGCAACCTTTTTGTCCACGGGGGGAAACCTTGTGTTCATGATTCGGGAATGTCAGGTGTTTGATAAATTTGTGATTATTGCTTGTTTTCTGCCCCAAGCAGGAGCGTGATTGTCTTTGTCAATGATTATTTGAATGCATGTCATTGCTTTGATTGGGTGTGTGTTTTTTGATTGGTGACTAAGTGTGACTACCCCCTCAAACGACGAATCGATGAGGGAATGACCTTCATGATAAAAGCGACGAGTCGCTTGACCCAAGATGACTTGTGCAAGGGTGCTTTTAGATGGTTTATCATTAAGCATGTGCAATTTTTTTGACATTTAGACCTATTTTTGGTGGGTGGTATCCCTTTTTGCAACGCTGTTTGGAGCTGGAATTGGCAAAAATTTGTCTTCCTGTGGAGCGGTCCGGCTAAAATAGCCTTCTTGGGGAGTAAGATAGTGACAATTTGTGACCTCAACGTCTATTTTGTATGCCCGGGATGTCAAGTGCAACGGCACTCAAATGGGGCAAATTTATTATCTGTTTTAGTGCATTTTTGTCCAATTTTTGATGTTTTTGAAAATTTTGCCCTGAATTCGTCCCAGGGTGGGACGAATTCCAACTTTAGAATTCATACCTGGGTGGGACGAGCACTAACCAGAGTGCTCATCCCAGTAAAGGATAAATTCCAGCTCAAAAGCCTATTTAAGGGCCAAAATTTGAGTTTGGGCTCATTTGCATCTGATTTTTCTTGCGATTTGGAGCTCTGGGGAGGAGGAGGTAAATTCTATGAAGCGAAGCACTGCTAAAATCCTCCAAAGGAGCTCCCCAATCATCCCCTGGTGCCTCAGCACCCTCCCCACCTACTGCTACTGCCTCTGCGCCTCCTAGTGGCCCCTCTCCTGCCACCATCCAACAAAAATCCCGCCAACTTGGCAGTCCACCTCTGCCATCTCCACTGGGCTCTCTACGCCCAATCGCTCCCCATGTCTAAAGCATCTTGTCAGTACATCCATCCATTGATCACACGACGATGTCTTGATGGACAGTCCATCTATCAAAATCCAAAGAAGCTGATAGATATTCTCTAGAGTCACAGTCATCTCCCCCGTTGGGAGATGGAAGGTATTGGTTTGCGGATCCCAAGGATTGATCAGGTCTGTCAAATAAGCCTGATCCATGACCACAAGCTCTAGTCGAGCCACCTGCTTGAGCCCAAGGGCATCAATCCACTCCCAATCAGCCTCAGTCAGCGCCCCCCGCGCCTTAGTGAAAGCAGTGGGTACACGGTACCGGCTCCTAACAACCTGCAAAAGAAAACAATTCAACAAAAAAATTAATTAAAATCATGGAAAAGAACTGTACAACAATAACATGCATATACAATATTGACTACCAATGTACAACAAAACAAGCACAAAAATTCAAACAAATATCAAATTTTCAGTTCTAGGGTTTCTAAACCTAACTAATTAATTTACAAACGAAAATACAAAATTCAAACAATTTTTAAGTTCAAGGGTTCCTAAATCCTAACTGATAAATTAAAAAAAAAAAAATGAAACAAAATTAAAAAAAAAATTAATTTTCAGTCTTAAGGTTTCTAATCTTAACTGATTAATTTAAAAACGCCATTCAAAAACATAAAAATTACATCTTAGGGTTTTACGTTCTGTTATCCTAGGCTTTAGTTGTAAGAAAAATTCTTTACCTGGGTTTTATGCTATGTTTAGTTGTACACTAAGTCTTAGTTGTCTTCAATTCTGTTTCAGGGTTTAAGTTTTAAAATTTTTGAAAAACATCATCACAAAAAACCTCAAATAAAACAATTGCAATTTTAAACAAAAATAAACTCTAGGGAGCACTTACTGGTTTCTCTTCGGCTCCGCTGCTCGACCTAGTTTGTGCACTCATGATGGCAGGGAAAATCTGGCAACGCTTCGCTTCGCAGAATTAACCTCCTTCTCCCCAGAGCTCCAGATCGCAAGAAAAAAATAGATGCAAATGAGCCCAAACTCAAATTTTGGCCCTTAAATAGGCATTTTGAGCTTCAATTCGTCCTTCCCTGGAACGAGTGCTCTAGTTAGTGCTCGTCCCACCCAGGGACGAATTCTAAAGCTGGAATTCATCCCACCTTGGGATGAATTCAGGGCAAAAATTTCAAAAACATCAAAAATTGGACAAAAATGTAGTAAAACAGATAATAAATTTGCCCCATGTGAGTGTTGTTGCACTTGACATCCTGGGCATACAAAATAGATGTTGAGGTCACAAATTGTCACTATCCTACTCCCCAAGAAGGTTATTTTAGACAGACTGCTCCACGGGAAGATAGATTTTTGCCAATTCCAGCTCCAAACAGCATCGCAAAAAGGGTTACCACCCACCAAAAATAGGTCTAAATGTCAGAAAAATTGCACATGCTTAACGATAAACCATCTAAAAGCACCCTTGCACAAGTCATCTTGGGTCAAGCGACTCGTCACTTTTCTCACGAAGGTCATTCCCTCATCGATTCGTCGCTTGAGGGGGTAGTCACACTTAGTCACCAATCAACAAACACACACCCAATCAAAGCAATGACATGCATTCAAAGAATCATTGACAAAGACAATCACGCTCCTGCTTGGGGCAGCAAACAAGCAATAATCACAAATTGATCAAACACTTGGCATTCTCGAATCATGAACACAAGGTTTCCCCCCGTGGACAAAAATGTTGTGCCCTTTGCCTATTCATGACTGATTAATGTCCAAGCTCAAGTCACACCTCACCAAAATAGGTTAATACTTGAAATCAAACTCCTTAGCTCGTCAGAAGCAAGGATTCAAGAATGCATGCCATTTCCATGCTTGGGGCATCAAAAGTTGGTTAGGTTATCGAGAAACCCTAATCATTAGTGCTTTGGTCATCTATTTTTGCTCAACGCTGCGCCATGCACAACGCATCCCAAAAAGGGGCATCTGTAGACACCAAAACAACACCAATCTGATTATGTGATTACAAACACTGATCGCTTTTACACACACATAGCCCCCAGGGCAGCCCTCAGAGGTTAAACAGTGGTCCTAACCACTTTTATAGCAATTTTGTAATGTCAAAAGGAAATTTGGCACATTCAGACACTTTGCTCAGTATTCGTCTCACCCAAGGACAAATTCAAACTGGAATCCGTCTCACCTAGGGACGAATTCAGAATTTGTCTTTGGTCAAGACGAATTTTGGGTTTAACGGACAAAAAGAAGAATGTTTCCAAGTTGCAACCAAAGATAGTCAATTGATGACTCCTACCTCGCACGCACGTGTAGGTGAGCACATGGGTTGTTAGAGGACTGTCACAAGAGCAATCATGAAAGCCCAAGTCATGGAGGACTTTCCTCTCTCATGAGAAGACATGACCGCCACATGGCACCTATGACCACCACATGGCGCTTATGCATGCCTCTCCAAAGAGACCCCCTGGGTCTATAAAATGGTGGACTTTTCCCACTAAAAACAAGAAGGAGGAAGCATTTTCAAGCAACGAAGTGTTATCGATTTGATACCACGCCTTTACCCTTTTTGATTTACATTCTCCACATCCTTAATCTCTTTCGCAAGAGAGGTTATTGGGTTGCTATTGGAAGTGTGAAATCGGTCACAAAAACCAGACATTTGACCACTTTAATCCACCAATTTGCTGACAACCCCATCCTAAGAGGTTTTGGACCCATCCCAAGTGGATTGGTGCCAAAATCAAGTTCCAACGGTGGGTGGCCCACTTGGGCAACCCACACTTTTTAAGTTTCATTCTAATTTATTCCTTTGTCATTTGTTCATCTTTCATTTTCATTCCATGTTGTCTAGATAGTTCATATGTTCAATTTCATAAGGTTTTGATCAGATTTCATCATGTTCTCGTCGCTTTTGTTATCCCACTAACTTGCAGGTAGCGAAACCAAATTCTAGCTGATGGAGGTCAAATTGGGAGAATCCGACCATCTGGGTTGTCCCAAAATGCCCCCAATTAGCTAACCCCTCTGTTTGTAGGTCATTTGGAGATCCTGAGGTGTGACATTTGAGCGGCATCAACTCAGCATTTAACACAGTCGAATTCGTCCTATCCGAGGACGAATTACAGTCGAATTCGTCCTACCCGGGGATGAATTACAACAGAATTCGTCCTGCCCAGGGACGAATTTTAGTTGAATGCAAATTGGCCGACTGTTTCGATGGCAGGGGCCTTCTGGTAATGTTTTCCGATCTCTGTCGACATTGCAGGTCATTTAGAGTCATTTTGTCTATCGATTTGGCTAATCTTTTCATGCATCTTTCATTAATTTTAGAGAACAAACGTTTCTTATTTGTAGTAGGTGCTACTAACATCTTTGTTTTTTCTTTTATCATAGGAGGAGCAGCAAAGGTTAAGGACTCATCAACACCAGCGACGACAATGTCTTGGCCCACCCATTTCAAATGTGGGCACGTGAAAAGAGGAACATTAAGTCTTGATTGTAACCAAATTCATTTAACGCTCCTAGCCCCTGCAAAGGGAGGAGGCATCTTTGTAATCAAGATCAAGAGAGTTAAATAAAAGGGCTGTGATTTCTCCATTTTCTTGTATCTCATTTCAATGCATCTCTTTCATTTCATGCATTCTACACTTTTAGGACTTAAGCCTGTTTGATTTTCAATACATCGCAATTAGTGTTTCCTTCGCCCAAAATCTCGTGCTTTCATAGGGGATGGAGGAATGTAGTTGGTGGAAGCCCTTAAAAATTCCTCAAATAAGACAAACATGGAGAAGGATGGAGGTGAGGAAATCCAGTCCATATCAATGAGACTTGTATCAATTAGAATTGGCTTAGCTAGATCCTATGGATTACGGAGTAGGGTGAATAAATCAATAGTATTCATGTTGACTTATGGGTAAGGGGAATGAGGTTGGATGGAATAGATGTAACCTAGGAATCAGAGCTAGGGGCTTGATTAACCTGAATAATAGCAAGAAATATAAAATGTATTTTTACTAAATGATATATACATACAATTCTGAAAAAGAAAACATATTTCTATTAATTTTTTATTGATTTTTTTTTGGTAGTGGTGAAAACCACTATTTTTTTGTATTATGTATATATGTTACAATTTGGCTTATGAAATGTATTAATGGAATGGACATGGTGGTTCATCGGTAGGGGTGAATCGCTCTTGTGGAAGAAGAAAGTGAAGGATGGGATCATGGATGGGGAACATGTTAAGATAAAACTCATCTTATTCAGAATGGGGAATGATGGGCATTGATTCTTCTTCAGATTAATCTAAAATGATTGACATAAGCTCAAATTCTTCATAGATGTCATCATCATAATTATCAATATGGAGGGCTTCTTCTCCTAAATTTAGTTCAAGCCTTTGGAAGACTTGTTCAAGGGAAGATATGGTGGAAAGTGGGTGGTAGCCTAGACCCAAATGGTCATGCACCTCTTGATATGGAATATCGATAGGTTGGTGCACTCCCTATTCATGCAATCCTAGGCCATGATCTTGCCAATTGATTATGTGGAAATATCAAGATGGAAATCCCATCATGTTTGGAATATTGAAAAGTTTTGGTTCTTTGGGTTCCTCTATGGGATCTGGAATTGATGAAGAATCAATCCCCCCATATACAAAATTTATTTTATATGGATCTGAACCCATGCTATAGACTGCTCTTATTGCTAAATGTGGGTCACATGGGTAACTAAAATCCTTAGTACTATGGATGGTGAGGGGCTTGACAGTGATGTCTTGAACCACATATTCACCAATACCAGGATTAATGAGGTGGAACTTGACTTAGGATGGCATTGAAGGATTATGATCATGTGATGGCTTGGGGAATGGTGAAGATGGAGGTATCTCATAGTAAATTAATTTGACTTGTGAAATATTGGATGATGATGATGAAGTAAATTACAATGATATTGATGATGTGGACTAAATATGACCACATGTGCATGTAGTCAATGATGAAGATGATGGGAATGTGAAAGCTTGATGATGATTGGTGATAGGGAGCTCTTTAGGAATGGGATCCTTGGATGAAGATATTGGTGAAATGTTGGACGGATTAGATGATGGTGAAATAAAAATGTGAGTGGAAGGAAGCATGGATTCATAAATATTTGAGATGAAATTGCAATACTTAAATGGCTTGACTTTTATTGGTATGCAATGTAATTATCTCTCATAAACATATTTCAAATATTGATGTAGTATTTAAGGGACACATCTCATTTCCCTCATCCAAGGTCTTCCAAGGAGTACATTGTATGCCATGGATCCTTCCAAGATGTGAAACATTGTGTGCAACAATTTGACCCCTATTTCAATGGGTAAAACAACATTGCCAACTATGGAACACAAAGCATCTTTAAATGCTTTGAGGTTAAATTATGACTTGGTGATGTGAGATGGAGGAAGGTTCAAATGATGAAGAGAATATGTCGTGATGATGTTGATGGAGGAACCAGTATAAATTAGGACTCTTTTAAAAGGCTTCTTATCAATTAAATCCATGATATGCAATGGAGGGTCTGCGTATTCCAATGAGATTGGTTTAATCTCAAAGTCATAGAATGTTATGGAAGGCTCCATGCATGTTTGGATTCTCCCCAAATTTTTTTTGAAGGCATTAAGATATTGCGATTGTAATTCAATGGATTTAAAAATGTCCATTAATGTCTCACGATGTGGAGGATATTTTTGGATTAGATCATAGATTGACAATTTGGTGGAAGCCATTTTTAAACTTGTAGTTAACCAGCTACTCAATGAGATGATTGGTCAAGGTGGACGATTGATGGGTGGATTTGATAGATTCAATTGACTAGGGATATGGATGGGTGATAAAGGATTGGGGGAAACTTGAATTAGTGGTGATGTAGAAAGTTGTGATACACATGCTTGAGGTGGTTTTCTTTGTTGGTTATTCCTTTGACCTTTATTGACCTCATGGATGGACCCTACAAAACCTTGGTATTGTTGAATGTGATTGACTTGGTTAGGAGGAGTTTTGGTGCTAGCCCTCCCTACATTTTGTTGCACCTATTCATGATGAGAAATTAGTATTTGAAATATACCAAGGTTTTGGTTTTGTTGAGTGAGGGTATTATCAAGCTTGATCATCCCCAAGTCAATAAGTCCTGGACTATATCTTAAAAATATGGTAATTTTTAATGTCATTCCCATTTTGCCTATGATAAGGACAAAATAGATGCTCCTGATAATGTTTCCTATGTTTGGTAGGATCATCTGGTTTAATATCAGGAAAAGCAAGTTTATTTATCTCATACAACCTTCTAAAAATGGAGGCATATGACTCAACTAAAGGGGTGTATTGGCAATTTTTCTAGGCAGACTATCACCAAGGACGGTTCTCCACAGCTGGCATCATGTTTTGCACTATTGGAGCTTGTGTTATTGAGGGGACCGCATGATATTCAATTGGTTATAGTGTTTATTGCATGTGTTATTGTTGAGCCATCACCATCTAGCTCATGACCACTTGATTGAATTGATTGGATTGAGTGGCTAGAGTAGCCTGTGTTGATTTTTATTGTCCAGAATAGTTGCTTTTGTATTGGCCCTTATTTTACCATTATTTATTTTTAGGATTTAATATGCCTTCTTGGATTTTGATATCCTCAATGACACTAGCCTAAGCTAAAGCTTCTTCAAATGATTTATAATTTCATAATTGAAGCATCCAAGAGATAGGTTTTAAGCAAATCTTGGTGAATATTTTAATTAGCTCATCCATTGGTAGGGTGAATGGAAATTTAGTTATGATAACCCTCCAATGGTTTCCAAAATCATAGATAGATTCATCATCATGTTTTCCTAAAGCATAGACATCATATAATGAGATATTTTTAATATTTAATATGAAAAGTTCAAATAATTGGTCAATAAATTGTTCAAAAGTATAGATATTATGGCTTGGCAATTGATTGTACCATTCTATGGCATCCCCTCTTAATGTTTGAGGAAAATTTCAAAGCATGAGATCATTATCATTTTGAATTCTAAAGTAGGCATGAACAAATGTGCTCACGTGTTCTTTGAAATCCTCAGTTCCTTTAAATTTATCAAAATTAGGTACCATAAAATCTATCATATATGGCAATGATGGTATCGAAGGATAAATTGGTTGATTGATTAATTGGGGTAAGGTTAGTTTCTGGTTTGAAAAACCAGGTGTATATTGCATCAATTGATCTTTTTGTTTTTCATGACCTCAATTCAAGGGTCTTTCTTAGGAATTTGGAAGCCCTAAATTACTTGATGAGTTTTTGGTGGGGTGGATAAATGTTGTGGGGTGACTAAGTGATGAGGAGATTGGTATTGATGGCTAGGTGAATTGTATGTAAATTGATGAATGGAGGAATGTTGATGAAAATATGGGGAATTATAGAATGAGGTTGATGGATGAGGGTTATGGGTAGGTTGGCCAATGGAGATAGGATGGGTACCGATATGTCTTTGTGGGGGAATAGGGATAGAAACCACAAAATACTATGGTGCCCATGATGGACCCTGGTTGACAAGGATAGTATGAGAAGAGTTTTGCAAAGGCTTGGTGTTAACCTGTACTTGTTATTGAGCATTTTGATGATGTCTAAGAAATTTTTTTAGGTGTTCCCATGCCTCATTAATTTCTTTATCATAGGCTAAAGGTATGGAGGTATATGGTTGGATTATATGGTTTGGGGATAATTTACACTAGGTATGGCAACTTGTGAGTTTGGAACTTGTGAAGAAACATTTACATGTGCCTCATACAAGGAGTTGGTGTAAGTGGAGATATATGAGGTGCTAGGAGCACATGAAAGTTGGGGAATGGAAATATGAGAGGAAGGTGTAATTGATACCTAAAAATAAGGTTGTTATACACCTGGGTAAATATGGATGGGGGATGGGAATAAATAGGTAACTGCTATAAAATAGAATCCTATCTAGGTGAATTGGGAATGGACTCTAAGAAATAACTAGAAGACTTCATGAAAGCTTCTATTCTTGCCATGTCTATATGGGTAATGTGGTTGTATATGGTAGGGGAGGTTGAATCATCTTGGGGAATAGCCATATGGAAGGTTGTGGATGGTAAGGAATGTGAAGGACCTACAAATAAATCTGCCTATGTCACATTCTAGGAATATATCATAGAATTGATAGGGAAGGTGGATGAAGGTTCCATTAAGTTATCTTGATTTATAAATTTATTTTGGTTTCTAGTTAATACCATAAGTAGATAAATCAAAATACAAATGTAACATAAAAATAAATATTTAAGGAGCAAAAAGGAAGCACACAACCAATGCTAAGTTTCAACCAATGTGGCTTACCCTGTTCATTGATTATCTCCTTTTTAATGTGTATTCATTTTAAGTGTCAGTATTATGTGTTTTGATGTTCTAATCTTGCTTAATGAAACAAAGGTAAAAAATATGATGAAGATAGGGCAACGATATTCTTGTTGGTGATGAAATCCTACAAGTTTGCTCGGGGGTATCCTAAGGTTTCTAAGGGAAAATATTGGTGGATGGAGATGAATTCCACCATCACTGAATCTCAAGCAATGGTTGGTGATGAAATTCAACCACTACTATTTTGATTGAAATGTGCAATATGTGAATTATTCCTTTTAAGGTTTATATTTATTAATGTGGAAAAATAATGTTAGGAGCAACTAATTTCATAAATCTAAATAAAAAACCAACAAGAGAATGTCAATTTCTCCAAATGGTGTGAAGTACACCGCTTAAGACCCCCTATCAAAAAAAACCAGAGGGTTCGTCCACCCCTCTACCTGGAATCACCAAATTATAGGAATACTCTTGGCACCCTAATGATTTTTCTACTTAGATAAATAAAATAAGGTACCTCTAACCCTAAAATGTAGCTCTAATTTATGCAGATTTTCAATTCAAATACAATCAGAATACAACATTTTATATTTATGAATACATCAAAAACATAAACCCTAATTGGAATGTGTGAATGGATGCAAAAAGAATCCCAAAATTCAAACTAAGATGAGTTATTTTTTAGATTACTTAATGATTTTTCATTTTATTCTTGGAATCTAAAAAATACATCAAAGAACCCAAAATATGTAAAATAGAAAACTTGGATCTTAGACAATGGACTTATTGTACAAACTACGTATCTATTCCAAATCATCATAAAATGTAGTTGGGCATTTATAAAATGCACTTGGGTATTTCTAGATAGCCCTCAAGTTTTTTTGGGTATTTCACGCACTTTCTACAACTTTTGTAAACTTTCAAAAACACTAGATCCAACAAAATCTACAAAATTTGTGCTCCTAAAAACACTGCAAGATAACAAAAAATAACAAGTGAATTAGTAAGGCAAATCATAAATAGAAACCCTTAGGGGGTCCCACAATTATCACCATTTGTAGAGCTAAAAATGCAACACCAAACAATGCTAAATAAAATAGAATTCAAATAAACCATATATTGCACAAAAAATAAGATTTATATTAAACGGGGGGAGCCTAAAAACTTTGTTATTACAATAGCGAATTTAAGAATCCTCTTTGATACAATTTTTACAAATATTTCTAGGGTTATTCAAAACCCTAGATACAACAAATGGTGGTGTCTTCAGTTGCATCTTGATCCCAATAGGTGTGAGTGGGCTTTTACGTATTCAATATTGGGTCACTCTAGTTTAATCAGTTGTACAATGCTTTTGGTGTAATGTCTAATATGCACACAAATAAAAACAAAAGAATTAGTAATAATAATGAGGGCTCCACTATGTGAGCCCTAAAAAATAACAACTAAAACCCTAGCTATAATAGTATGAAATATGAATAGAATTAAATAGTATACAATATAACCAAATGAAATAGATTTATCTTGTTATTTGCATGTTGTTTGTTGCTAGTTGTATCTATTGTAGGTCGATGATGAAGGTGTGCCCTAACATCACTTGAAGGCTAGGGGGCATTTAGAAAGGCTTATGTAAAATAATCGTAGGCACATGGAAGCTGTAGGAAATTCACATGGGCACTTGGTATTGGTAGGAAGGTACCCAAAGGTACTTTGTGGTGATAGAAAGCACTTGGAGGTGCTTGGAAACTGATGAAAGATGCTACAAAAGTATATCTGATGAAGGTGATGGATGCAGTGGTGGCTATGGCAAGCGAGGGAATAGGTAATATGATGGATAGAGTGGGGTTAGGGCACAAAGGCTAGGTTGGAACTCTAAGGCACTTTGAAAGCTCAAGGAACCTCAAGGGATTTGGGCACTCAGGAAACTTAGAAAACTCCAAGGACTTATGAACCCGGGAACTCAAGGGTTGAGCCATAAAAATGGCTTCTATTTATAATCCAACCTAGGGCATGCTAGGGTTTCAAAAAACTAATCATGCAACTGATATTAAAGCATATCTAAGGGTAGATACTAAAATTAGGGTGTGGCATGGATTGAGGGAAGTGGACGGATGAGATTAAATGAAATTGGATGGTTGGGATTGATTTATTTATATATATATATGTATATTTATATATTTATTTTTTAAATAAAAAAATCCCTTGCGGGGCCGCTTGGTCTGAGATACCACAACCAGGGGGTTCTACACCATAAAAGTCACATGGGAGTCATGCTTGGCATTGCCTACACCAACATTATCAATTGTATTTTGGGTACCCAATTCAAATTTTTGGTAGGGTGGAGATTCAAACCTGGGACCTCCCTTGAGGATTGCCCTCTCCTCTCCAACTCACCTACAACACCTGGATTTAAATATATATTTATTGCCTCAATGGCCAACCCACTCAGAGGGTGGTTAGCTCGTTAAGAAGTCAATACAATCCAACAATTTTGATGCTGCAAGAAACAAAATTAGATGAAGCCCAGTCAAAAACAATAGCAAAAAAGATGTGGAGTCAAGGGGACATGGTGTACAAACCAACTAGAGGAACTTCAGGGGGGCTCATGGTTCTTTGGGATCCTCGGGTGGTGGAAGGCAGCATTATCCAAGACGATGATAGGGTGTTGAGTGTTTTTTTCCATGATATTGACAACAATAGATCGTGGATCTTCTCAAATGTTTATGCTCCCAATTCTGTTCAAGGGAGAGATTATTTGTGGGAGTACCTGGGTAAATTGGGTGATGCTCTCCATGACATCCCGCGGGTGGTGGCAGGCGACTTCAACACGCCATTATACCCCTCGAACAAAAAGGGTGGAACAGGGCTCCCAACCAGAAGTATGGAAGACTTCAATGACTTCGTAAACTCGAACCAACTAATGGATGTGAGGCTAAGAGGATCCAAGTATACTTGGAGCATCAGGCGAACAGGGATCCAACTTATCCAAGAAAGACTTGACAGGTTTTTCTTATCAAAGGAGGCAATTGCTGGGTTTGGAGACTCTACTCTGCAAACTCTTCCCAAAATTTCCTCTGATCACAATCCCATCCTTTTGGAGGTTCCAAAGTCAAATTCCTTCAAAAATCCTTTTCTATTCCATTCAATGTGGATCGGGCACCCAAAGTTAAAAGAAAATATTTCCAGATGGTGGTAGCAACCCTATTAGGGAAGTTCAGGTTTCAAACTTGCTCAAAAGCTGAAATTAGTAAAGGATAATCTTAGAACTTGGAATAAGGAGGTTTTTGGGAACCTTTTTGAGAACAAGAAACAAGTGGGATAAAGGTTGTAGGTCATTGACAACTCGATACAAAATGGTAACGGTGATGAAGCTTCTAGGAAGGAGGAGCAAGCCAAGCTTTCAAAATATCACAATATTTTGGCTTGTGAAGAGATATACTGGAGATAGAAATCCAGGGCGCTATGGCTAAAGGATGGTGACTTGAACTCAAATTTATTTCATGTCACAACCTTGAGGAACAAAAGTAATAACAAGATCAGAGAGTTGACCAAAGCTGATGGATCCAAAACCCAGGATTTGATTGAGATCAAAGAGGAAGCAATTGCTTGTTTCAGCTCCCTTCTCGGGGATGAATCCCAGTGTATAGAGGAAGCCAAGGACACTCTCCTCTAGTTCATTCCTAGATTGGTTGATGAGGTCATTAATGGTAAGCTTCTTGGTCCCTTCATTGATGAAGAAATCAGAAATGCTTTTTTTAGTATGGAACCTGAGAAGGCCCCTGGTCCTGATGGGTTCCCTCCTCGATTCTTCCAAGTTTTCTGGGATATTGTGGGAGAGGATGTCATTTTTGCTATCAAAGAGTTTTAGGCTTCAAAACATATCCCGAGAGGGTTCAAGTACACCTTTATTGCCCTGATTCCTAAGAGCCCAATGTCGGAGACAATGGCAGATTTCATACTGGTTAGTTTATGTAACGTATCCTACAAGATCTTAACAAAATCCATTGCTAACAGGATGAAAGAAATATTGCCCCTCATTATTGACCCTGGTCAAGGAAGCTCAGTTCAGGGGAGATCAATTGTGGATGGTGCGATCACATTCCATGAAGCTACACTCTGCTAGGCAAACCAACAAGGAGGTCTTTTCCCTAAAGCTTGATATGAATAAAGCTTTTGACCACATTAACTGGGATTTTTTGACGACTGTTATTCTAAAGTTCAGCTTTCATCCTCAGTGGGTCAGGTTGATAAAAGAGTGCATATCTGAACCTTGGTTCTCAGTTTTGGTCAATGGCATGACAACTGGGTATTTCCAGAGCCATAGGAGGCTCAGAAAAGGAGATCTGATTAGCCCAATGTTGTTCATTATAGTAGCAGAGGCATTAGGTAGAACTATTAAAGCAGCTTGCACTATTGGATTAATTTTGGGGATTAAAGCCACCTCTCTCACCAACCCAGTTACTCACAAACAATGATGACACTCTGATGTTGACCCAGTCATCAGTGGTTGAAGCCAGAAGGATTAAGCACATTCTCCAACTCTACGAGGATGCGGCGGGACAGAAGGTGAACTTCAACAAGAGTAAGCTTTAATTCCTCAACACCCCAATTTAGAGACAAGCCAAAATAGTAGAGATTTTGGGATGTTTGATAGCAACTCTTCCTACCTCTTATTTAGGCCTTCCCCTTTTCTATGGTTCTCTGAGAAGATCTATGTGGGATAGAGTGGTAGAAAGAATCCAAAAGAAATTGGCTAGCTGGAAAGGACATTTTTTATCTTAGGCTGAGAAACTTACTCTCACTAAGGCTTCCTTACAGAGCATTTTGGTTTATTTTCTATCTGTTTTTAAGACCCCAACTAGAATATACCAAAAAATTGAATAGCTCCAAAAGAATTTTCTCTGGTATGGGTCAGAGAAAAAATAGAGGATCCACCTTGTGGGTTGGGGCAAGGTTTATAGGCCAAAATAAAATGGGGGGCTAGGACTGAGAAGAGTTGCTCACCTAAACACAGCCTTGCTAGCCAAACAAGCTTGGCGTCTCATTAACAATGAGGAGAATGAGTGGACTGCCATAATTAAAAGAAAATATCTTCAAGATACCGAATTCCTAAATGACACGGTGCACAGTAGAGGTTTGAAATTTTGGAATGCAATCTTAATAAGCAGAGAGGTCATAAAGAAAGGCCTAAGATGGGTTCTAGGTAATGGGTAGAAGATCAGGTTTTGGGATGACAGGTGGGCCAAGGATGAAGCTTTATCTTAGTTTCCTCACCTAGCGAGGATCAAAAGAATCATAGAGGATCTCATAGGAAGGAAAGTAGCTAATTTCATGAGACTGGATAGAGGAAGGCTTATTTGGAAATAGATAAGGATTCAAGGATTTGAATCTGAATCAAAAGAAATCCAAAGCATCCTACATCAACAATTCATTTCTATGAGACCTGAGCAGGATCATGTAATATGGGAAGCTATCGAAAATGGGCAGTTCTCAATCAAATCTACATACATGCTAATGTTAGATATTGAGGACCCCACACTCCAGACATAGCTAGTGTGGGTCAAAAATATTATTCCTAAAGTTGTAATGTTCTCCTGGCTGGTGATCCAAGGCAGGATTCTTACTATTGACAACTTGATAAGGAAAGGTGTGATAGTTGCTAACCACTTTTTTTTGTGTAGGGCCAATTGGGAGTCCACCCTCCATATTTTCCTTGAATTCCCGGTCTCTCTGAGTATCCTCAATAGGTTATTTCAAGCCTTTAGCATTTTTTGGGTCAGACCAGCCACCATCATTGACCTCTTCCACCAATGGCCAAATCCCTTTGTTAGCTTGAGGCTGAGCTTTTTTTGGAAGATTTGTCTCCATCATTTTCTTTGGTAGGTGTGTCTAGAAAGAAACCATAGAGCTTTCTATGAGTCAAGCCATGATGTCACCTCCATCACCAATAAGATTCTTACCTTTGCCCATGAAAACGTCAGCCTTATTCCTCATGAAGCTTGAAATCCTTCCCCCTGGGAGAGGCTGATCGTTCAATCCTTAAATATTAATCTAGGCAAGATACCTGTGTCTACCAAGGTAAATCCTAGATTAGATGTCAAGTGGAGCCCACCCCTAGTTGGTTGGTTCAAGGTCAACTTCGATGGGGCCTCTAAAGGTAACCTTGGCAAAACAAGGGCTAGAGGAGTAGTGAGAGACCATCAAGGCAAGCTTGTGATGGCCTTTTCTGAGCAGCTAGGAATAAGGACTAACAATGAGGCAGAAGCAAGAGCGTTATGGAGGGGTCTTTAGTTGGCTCAGGAGATTGAAGGTAAACTAATTATCGAAGGAGATTCGATGCATGTCATAAACCTTCTCAGCAATGGGAAAAATCCTCCGTGGTGGATTAAGACTGTCATCAAAGAGGCTAGGATCCTCTACCAATCCAGGAATGATTGAAAGGCCCAGCACATGTTTAGGGAAGCAAATAAAACAGCTGATATCTTGTACAATATAGGGGTGGAAGCCGATGGGATGGTCACTTGGGAACATGGGGTCCCAAGTGATGTGGACAAAATTATTCAAAATGATCACCAATGATGATGAAATTGTGGGGTTCAAAAAAAGGGAGAGGAGTTTCATTTTTGTTTTGTCAGTATTGATTCGGTCCTTCTTATGATGGTTTTAGTTTTCTTTGCAATGGGGGAAGGATCCAGGTGGCATGGTGGCCTCATGTTATGGGGTTAGGGGCAAAGGCAGCTACCAAGGACCGATGTCATGATTTTGTGACATGTCATAGTTTAAGGAAAAGCAAAATACAACAAGAAAGAAAAAGTGTCACGATATCGTGACATGTTGAGCAAGAAAGAAAAAGTGTCGCGATATCATGACATGTTGAGCAAGAAAGAAAAAGTGTCACGATATCGCGACATGTTGAGCAAGAAGGAAAAAGGGTCATGATTTTGCGACATGTTGAGCAAGAAAGAAAAAGTGTCACGATTTCGCGACAGGTAGAGCAAGAAAGGAAAAGTGTCGCGATATCGTGACATGTTGAGCAAGGAAGAAAAAGTGTCGCGATATCATGACATGTTGAGCAAGAAGGAAAAAGTGTCACGTTTTGGTGACATGTTGAGCAAGACGGAAAAAGTGTCACGATATCGCGACATGTCACAATTTTGTGACCAAAAGAGAAGAGAAAGAGCAAGAGGGAAAAAGTGTCGTGATATTGCGACATGTCGCATTTTCATGACCAAAAGAGAAGAGAAAGAGTAAGAAGGAAAAATGTCACGATATCGCGACATGTTGAGCAAGAAGGAAAAAGTGTCGTGATATCGCGACATGTTGAGCAAGAAAGAAAAAGTGTCGCGATATCGTGACATGTTGAGCAAGAAGGAAAAAGGGTCAAGATTTTGTGACATGTTGAGCAAGAAAGAAAAAGTGTCATGATTTCACGACAAGTAGAGCAAGAAAGGAAAAGTATCGCAATATCGCAACATGTTGAGCAAGAAAGAAAAAGTGTCGTGATATCGTGACATGTTGAGCAAGAAAGAAAAAGTGTCACGATATCATGACATGTTGAGCAAGAAGGAAAAAGTGTCACGTTTTGGCGACATGTTGATCAAGATGGAAAAAGTGTCATGATATTGCGACATGTCGTAGTTTCGCGACCAAAAGAGAAGAGAAAGAGCAAGAGGGAAAAAGTGTCACGATATCGCGACATGTCGCATTTTCGCGACCAAAAGAGAAGAGAAAGAGTAAGAAGGAAAAATGTCACGATATCGCGACATGTTGAGCAAGAAGGAAAAAGTGTCGCGTTTTGGTGACATGTTGAGCAAGACGAAAAAAGTGTCGCAATATCACATGTCGTAGTTTCACGACCAAAAGAGAAGAGAAAGAGCAAGAGGGAAAAAGTGTCACGATATTGTGACATGTCACATTTTCGTGACCAAAAGAGAAGAGAAAGAGTAAGAAGGAAAAATGTCGCGATATCGCGACATGTCACATTTTCGCGACCAAAAGAGAAGAGAAAGAGTAGGAAGGAAAAAGTGTCGCGATATCGCGACATGTCGCATTTTCGTGACTAAAAGAGAAGAGAAATAGTAAGGAGGAAAAAGTGTCGCGATATCGCGACATGTTGGATTTTGCTGGCAAAAGCCAAGAAAAGGAGCAAGGAGGCGAATGTGTCGCGATATCGCGACATGTCACATTTTTGACATGTCATAGTTTCGCGATGATCCAGAGCAAATGAAGGAAAAGACTCAAGGACGATGCGATTTTGTGACTTGTCGATTCTTCGTGGCTGGAAGCGGCAAGAGAATAAAACGGGAAACGAATGTCACAATTTCGTGACAGGCAGTGGCAAAGGAGCAAAACGAAGGCAGATTGTCGCAATTTCACGACAGGTCTCATTGTCGTGACATGCCACATTTTCGTGACTATCTAGAACAAATGAAGGAAAAGACTTAAGGACATCATGATTTCACATGTCACACTTTCATGGATGGAAGCAGCAAGAGTGCAAAATGGGTGACGAATGTCACGATTTTGTGACATGTCTCATTGTCGCGACATGTCACATTTTCATGACATGTAGCAGCAAAGGAGTGGAACGCAGGCAGAATGTCACGATTTTGCAACATGTCTCTTTTTCACGATAGGTTTCATTTTTGTGACTATCCAAAGTAAAATATGGAAATGACTTAAGGACGTCGTGATTTCGCGACATGTTGCATTTTCGTGGTTGGAAGCAGAAAGAGTGCAAAATGGGAGACGAATGTCGCGATTTCGCGACATGGCTCATTTTTGTGACATGTCGCATTTACGCGACTTATAGCAAAAAAGGAGTAGAACGAAGGTAGAATGTCACGATTTCGTGACATGTCTCATTTTTGTGACATGTCACCGTTTCGTGACTCTCCAAAGCAAATGAAGGAGAAGACTTAAGGACATCGTGATTTTGTGACAGGTTGTATTTTCACGGCTAGGGCAACAAGAAAGCATTGCAGTGGGCCGCTGCCTGTATTCTAAGGTGGTTGTAATTATGTGTAAGGGGTTGTGCTCTTTCTTGGCAGGGTGGCCTCATAAGGGTACTAGTAGCGAAGGACAGACTGTCCCTATTGAGGTTTTGATTCGTAATAGCATAGTGCTGATTTTTGTAAAAGGTTTTGGGTCAACCTGGAAAACTCGGATGTAATGAAATTGTACCTTAATTACCAATATATATATATATATATATATTTATTAAATATATATAAAATATTATTATTTAAATATATATAATAAATATATATAAATATATATAAATAATAGGTAAAAAAGGAAGGAAAGCTAATATGGAGGGCAAATGGTAGGAAGGCATGGATGGAGGACAAGTGGCTATATTTTTGTGTCTATAGGTTGTTACAATATTCTATGATACTATGATGAATGATGCCACCTTATAGTGAGTAAGTGAAGTGTTGGATTTCACACCAATTTCTAGTAATAAATAGAAGCAATCCATTTACTCAAATATTATACACAAAGGAAAATAAAATGAAAAAAATTAATAGATATAAATTATGGGTTTCATTGAGCATCAATAATCATTGTATTATCCATAGGTAAGAATCCTAATACTTTGATACAATGAATATATTGGATGGTAATTATATCAATACCAAAAAACCTAAATACATAATCATGTTAACCTAAGACAACATATCAAGTAGTGTCTAGGTTAATTACGCATTATAAGTTAAAGTTTTAACCTTTATAAGGTAAACCATATCCCATAGAACATACATGAATAATGTTATAGTATATTACATTATTTTGTACTTGTCAATGTACCACCATGGGTACATAACTATAGGAGTTTTCTTTAGAGTAAGGTTTGAGTAGTTACTTCAAGCAAGTTATAAATGCTCAAGTGTTAGAATGTGCAATGATGTAAAAATGTGCATATAGTCCACTTTTACATGAGTCATAGGATAGGTATATGAAGAGTCATGGGTAGAGTAAGGTCCAAGGTACATACCTTCCTATATATATACCTTTAAGGTATAAAGTGAGAGAGAGACATTTTACTATAGAGAGTTAGATTATAATAGTGAGTAGGTACAATGTAGTTCTTCATTGAAAATTTTGGAGTATTCAAGTCCTCCATTATAGTGAATTGTACTATTTTTGTGAGCTTTCATTAATGGCATATTATTGAGTTATTTTAGAATTCTATCACATTATTTTCTTGCATATTATAGTGCCATTATCATATAGTTATCATAGCTTATTTATTTTACATCTTGTGGTTGCATTTCCTTCAATATACATCCTAAAAAGATAATAGTGGTATCATAGCACATGGTAGATCAATAGGAAATAGGGAGAGCCACAAGAGATATTGAAGGAAGATTATAAATCTCATGTTCAAAATTTCTAAAAATATATTTTGCTGGAGTCTTTCCATAGAGTTGCAAACATATTATGAAGAATAGGACTCAACATTGATTCCACTAGATTGACAAATCAACTAGTGAAGATTTATTATCTCTAGATTAATTTTTCTTCCATTATAGTTTCTAATATTTTTTGTAGAAAAAGGAGATTCAAATAAATTTGGAAAGCTTCCTACAAAGAGCTAGGAAGAATATCTTCTTTAGAATCAATTCAGTAGTAGAAGCAACAAATACAAGATTGAAGATTTGGAGGCCTAAGGAAAGGTCCCATTGCAAGATTGTAGATCTACATATTGTAGAAGAAAATAAAAAGTCAAAGGAGCCTTATTACAGATTGAAGAAGAGACTCTAGAGTAGATTCCAAGAGAATATTGGAGGTTGGTGATCTCCATTCAAGATTGAAGACTGCAGATAGCAGATTGAAGGATAAGAAAACAACTCAATAAGCTAAAAATATCCATAGAAGGTCTCATTGAATAACTTCCATTTCTTGGAAGATTGAAGATAGATAAAGACTAGAAAATATCCTATTCCAAATTCCAAAATTAGAATATTTTAGAGATATGAGAGGATATCTCATTACAAAACATCCATAGTTAAAGATTGAATAAAAGTTCTCATTGAGAAGACTAGAGAAGATGTAAATATTTAGAAGGCCCTAGGAGAATGCCTTAAGCTATTTGAAAGGAGAAACAAGGAGAAGCCTAGGAAAGCCTCATTGAAGGAGACTTGAATAAGTCCATTGGAGAAGATTTGAAGAGAACTCGAGAAGTTTTTGATAAAGAAAATTTGGGATAATTGTCACCATCCAACAACAAGCTCAAAAGGAAAAGAATTTGGCAAGGAGTTTGCCAAATTTTGGAGGAGAATAGTGAAGACTTCAAGATAGTCAAAATTTTTATAAGAAGGCCATTATATAGGCCAATATTGAAGTCAAAATTCGACAAGGAGGCTGAAGGAGAAAGGAGTTAGAAGAAGCCATCAAATCTAAGAGATTTGAAGATTACCATTGAAGGTTATTTCGAAGAAAGGAGATTGTTGGTTTTACAACAAAAAAGTGAAGGTTTCTTGAAGGAAAATATCAGCTACTATTTGGAGGAGTTTCTTACCAAATTTATGAGACTCAAGGATAACACTTTAGAGGAGAAATTTATTTCTTTACAATCTAAAATTTTTAGATTTGAGGATAGCAAGAAAGTAGCAATAAGGGCAATATTACTAGCTGCTAATTTTCAAATTTCAAGAGAGCATCCTGAAGGATAGTTAAAACCACCAAACTACATTTTTGACTAATAAGTTAGAAGGAGTTTCAAATATGTGAACTGGTGAGTTAAAGAGTTGTTATGTATAGCAAGAAAGAGCTACAATTTCATCTAGTACAAGGTAGTATTTTGGTGAATCTAATCACTAAGATATCCATCATCTATAGGGTCATTAAGGTAAGCAACTTTGGTGCAAAAGGTTCATTACTTGAACATTAGTTACTTAGTTCATTATTAAGTTTCATTAAGCACCATATTAGAGTTTAAAATTTGCAAGGATAAGGTTGCATATTAAAGTCTTCAAGGGAGTGCAAAAGATAGTTGTAAGGTGAAAACCTGCACATCAAAAATATAAGTTAGATATATTTCAAGAGAAATAAGATTATCAACTTCCTATTATCTATTAGAGGTAAAGAAGAAATTATTCTTAAAGTGAAATTTGCATAGATTATAGTGCATATTTCAAGGTACTTTTAAGAGTTCATTTAAAGGAGCAATAAGGAGTTATTATTAGTGCATTATACTAGTTATCCTTAAAGTTTTTTTAAGTGCATTAAGAGTTTATCAAAGGAGAAAATTTAAGTGCACAAAATAGGATAAGAGTGAAGTGTCAAAATATACTATTAAGCACAGATATCCTGCAGCATTTTATGGCAAGGATAAGCCACCAAAAAGGAGTAATATCACCTCCAAATATTGGAGAAGGAATTTTGTATATCAAAGAAGTAATAAAGCTTCAAAAAGAGACTATAAAATCTCAAGTTTTTGGTACAATTCAAGGCAGATTTATTTACATTATTGCACCATATTCTATGTAGCAAAACAAGGGCAAAAGCTAGAGTGTCTAAAAACACTACAACAAGCTTACTACAGTCTATAAGGGGTCAAATCATCAAGGTTAAGGAGCAACCTACAAAGCAATAAGATAGCCCATATTTTAGTCTTTAAGTGGATATTTTACAAAGTCTAAGGTGGAATATTTGGTAAACAAAATATAGAGCCATCCACAGGCTCAATATCCATCCATTCGAGGTGTCTAAAGCTGCCCAATATAGTGCCAAAGCCACTAGATTCAACACCTATGCAGTGCAAAGGAATAAACCTACAATGTCCAAGGAGTCTACGTAAGATAGCACCATTGCAAGGAGTGCAAGTGAGAATAAGGATAACACAAATATTACATAACATAAGTGGTCAAAATCAAAGTGCAAAGGAAGAGTTATCATCAAATATTATCCAAGCATACATAGGAAAGATCTTGGATGAACCACATTTGCTAAAGCAAGCTACAAACTACCATAGAAAGAGCCACTACCATTGAGGAGGAGCCACCATCATAATGGAATATCCACCGTACATTAGACTCGAGATAGATTTTGGTGCACATTGAAAAGAGCTTGATACAACTTGCAAAAGGGTTTAAAGGGCATCATAGTGATAAGAGATGTTTAGGATCTTGATCACATGCAAAGGAGCACCTTCACTTGTCCTCATAGATAAAGGAATATTGTGCCACTTAGCACAAAAGTGAAAGGGACATCAATGTATTCTAATTCCTACAAAGGAAATCAAAGAGTGCTCAAAAGGAGTAACACCCTCATCATTATTTCAATGCTCATGAATGAGCATTTTCAATGCTCAAAACTTTAGCCAATGCTCAAGAACAATTTGTAGGCTTGCACCACAAGGAGTAATGTCTTACAAGGTTAATAATATCCCTACACCACCTAAGGAAAAGATACAAGGTCTTGAGAAATGTAAAGTGCCACTTGGCACTTGTTTCAAGAAGGACAAGCATATTAATAGCCATCACAGGGAAGAGTGCATATATTGGAAGCATATCTCCATAAAGTCTTGCATGAAAAAGTGGTCAAGGAACATTAAAGGATCAAGATACCATCATAGGGGAGTGTCATTCAAAGTAGAAAATGAATGCTCACTGGCATAAGGTGAAGACAGAGAAATTCTAATACCCCAAGTTTGCAAAGTAAAGCCAGGACAAATCCAATCAACACACATATTTAAAAGGTATATTTACATTGATGTTTGCTTTCATTAAAGTGCAAAAGGATATATAAGGTATTTTATATATCTAAGGTTAAAATTATATTGCATTGGAGAATTCATAACCTTAGAATAGAAAGCAATTAAGCCAAAGGAGTGCAAAATCTCAAGATATATTTCAAGGTGCTTAATATAAGGTTGAAGTTTATTTATTATTGCATTGAAGAAAATACCAACCTTAGAGAATTAGAAAGCAATTAAAGTAAAGGGAGTATATCTTAAAATATATTACAAATTGCATGAGATTCAAACATTAAAATATTTGCAAATAATTAAGTAGTAGATATAAGGTTTTCAACATTGGAAAATTAAAATTATAGTTTGCAAATATTATTATTTTCTAAATTTCTAAACTAGGTAGATATAAGGAATACTACATCAAACTTTAATTTCTTGGAATTTAGAAAATTTAACCATTAATATTGAAGTATTAAAGAAGAAAAACTATAATTGCTTGAAAGTTAGAAATTGCATTTTACATTAATCCAAATAAAAGGTCTTGAACGAAAAGAACCTCATTAAAACTTGAAGGTGCATCACCATTTATCTTTAGATTTATACTTACTAATTATTAGGGAGACATAAGTCAAGAAAGTGAATTTTAACATTAGGAATATAAAAAGAATTCAACTCAATCTAGAAAAGCTAAACATACTATCAAGATTCATATTACATTCAAACACTTGCAAGTTAGAAGGCATTTTACAAAATTTATAAAATTAAAATGTTCTTAGGAAGGTTGAGAATATACTTAAAAATTGGGATTCATAAGGTAGACAACTTCAAAAAAATTTAAAATACAAAACTTCTACCAAGAATTATTCTCTTGTAATCAAAGAAGATTACTTAAAAGAAACTATGGAAAGGCTTATTAAATATATAGGTCTCAAGGAGTCAAAATGGTTCAAAGATATACTTTATTCTATAAATAATAATCAAGAAACTATAATTAAAAGAGAATAACCAATATTTTTATAAAGACTTCTGAGAATTCTCAAACCATCAGTTTGGCAAAATTATCTATCAATGATGACAACTATACAAATGAAGATATTGAGAATCATATTCAAAAGGTAGAAAATAATATTCATCAAAAGGATATCATACAAATATATGAAAGAAGTAAATATGAAATAGCTTCAATCGTACATATATGGTTTAACTATTTCATAAAGGAAATTGATAGACATGATTCTTCTAAAAATAGTGATAAAGAAATTCGTCATGAGAAAAAAAAACTGCTAGAGTTTCCATCCATGTAAATATTGTGGAGGAAAATATCATTCATATTTCTTCTGTTACTATAAAGACAAGTACTATAAAATATTTGAAGAAAGACTAATATTCAAATTAGATTATTTCTCCCAAGTTATTATTTCAAAATCTTCCACTAGCAGTGAATTCAAGCTTGAAATTTGTGAAGATCAATGAAACATATCATTCAAAAAATCAAAGAAAAGAAAATGGAACAATTTTGATTCACTCACAACCCATAATATTATAATATCTCTAGTCCATAAAAGTTACTTGGAAGACTTCAATAACAAATATTCATCTAAACACTTTGAAACAACAAAGGATAGTAGAATGAAGATGACAAACAACATGAAGATTGAAGCAAAAGAAGAAAGGCCTAATCAATATGAAGAATATTTGAAATATGAAGATGCATATTTAAGACTAAAGTATTCAATACCAAAATAATGTAATACAGGGGGGTGTTAGAGTATATTACATTATTTGGTACTTGCCAATGTACCACCTTGGGTACATAACTAGAGTAGGAGTTTACTTTAGAATAAGGTTTGAGTAGTTACTTCAAGAAAGTAATAAATGCACATGTATTAGAATGTGCAATGATATAAATGTGCATATATTCTATATGTACATGAGTCAAAGGATATGTAGATGAAGAGTCATGGGTAGAGTAAAGGCCAAGGCACATATCTTCTTATATATAGGCCTTTAAGGTATAGAGTGAGAGAGATACATTGTTACTATAGAGAGTTAGATTATAGTAGTGAGTAGGTACAATGTAGTTCTTCATTGAAAATTTTGGAGTGTTCAAGTCCTCCATTATAGTGCATTGTACTATTTTTTGAGCCTTCATTAATGGTATATTACTGAGTTATTGGAGAAGTCTATCTCATTATTTTCTTACATATTATAGTGCTATTATCATATAGTTATCATAGCTTACTTATTTTACATCTTGTGGTTGCATTTCCTTCAATATACATCCTCAAAATATAACAAATAATATTTAAACATATTATACAATGATTGGTCATAGGGTTATACAAAAGTACATCATACAACATTGACCTTGGCCATTAAGTTGGACTACAACTTTCAATAACCCCTCAAAACCTAAATTGAGGGGCCAAGGAGATAAAATGCAGGTGACAATAACATATTCCTCTCCTATAATGTATGCTCTAGTGGGACTCTATAATATCATAAGACTAAATTGATTATCATGCATCATTTAGAATTCTTCTTATATGAAGATGCCCCTGCACTTGCATAAGAATCTCCTCAATATGGACTATAATCACAACAACTAATATTAGATATTTCTACATATATACAAATAACACCTCCTCTATAAATAATAAATATGATAAAGAGAATCCAACAATTATTTTTCTTATATATTGCTTCAATATTTTATAATCGCACAAGGAAGGACTTGGAAACATGGCCTTCCCTTTTATGACACACTTTTTTTTTATTTAGAAAATTTGACTTACCCTTGGGACACCTAATCATTGTTATCAAAAAAGGATTTTCATGAACTTATTTAAAGTAATAGCCATCACAATTCCCTAAGAATACCTATACAAAAAATAGAATAGAGAAGAGATCATGAAAAAATAGATCTTGATGTATAAAATAAACGAATAGATCAAGCATCTAATAGAAAGAGAAGAGATTGAAAAAACTGAATTCTAAGTATTTCCTGGTGTACCCTCAAAGAATCCAATAACTACTTCCAACACCAAAAATATAGATATCTCTCCCATGAATATGGACCAAATATTTTTATTGCATAGTATACTATGAATTTCCCCTTTGAAATAGTGCTATAGAACTTAACAACAATCATGCATAATTAAGAACCCAACATTATAGTAGATCCTTGAACTAATGTCACTGCTATAAAGGCCTTACTAAATCATATGATTTGAAAAAAGGGATTAATATTCTTCCTTATGCAAAATTTCTAGCCTCTAAAAACATTTCCCTCCAAAGTAGCCTTAGAGTGAAGTTTTTGAAAAAAATTAATTTTTTTAAAAACTTTCTAATTTGTCTACAAGGAGTAATAACAAGAAATAAATTCTTTCTTTTGCTTCTTACATAAAAATTTATAATGCCCTTAATCCATTCCTATCTAGCCCAACTACCACCATCACTTCTTGGGTCCAAATGTGTGCTCTCTTGGTGAAGAAGGGTGTCATGATCCATAACATTACAATTCAAATGAATATGGATATGAGATTTGAATTGAGACAAAAAAAATGTCTCTTTTTACCTCTTCTAGTAAATACACCAACATGCTTCTTTTTACCTCTTCTAGAAAATCCACCAATGCTCCTAAGTGGGATGAAGACATCATAATTCTCCCTTCTTTACAATGGCACCAAGTTCTCATTATGAGAAAACCATGTTTGAATCTCCATGGAGAAGTCAATAAACCCTTTTGAAGTCAAAGTAGCAATATTTATTCTATTATAAGTGGTTTCAATATGCGCAAAATAGGTCAAAAATATTTTAATAATAGTGGAAAATAACTTGGTGTAGGAAAAAATTCTCTTTAAAAATAACAATAATTAGACAAAGAAAAAATGGATCTTCTCTTTGCCCCTTTTTTTGAAGTTGCTTATAAATATTTGAGAATTAATTTATCCTAGAAGTTAGAGGAATGGTTGGATGCTCTAAATAAACCTTCTACATGACCAAGTAGTAATACTTCAAACCCACTTTGATACCATGTTGTATTTTACACCAATTTCTAGTAATAACTAGAAGTAATCCACTTACTCAAATTTCATAAAAAATAAAAATGATGAAAAGAGAAAAGCAATAGAAAAAAATGATGGATGCCCTCAAACACCAATTATCACTACATAACCCATAGATAAGAATCACAATTTCAATGCAAAGGATGGAGTGGATAGAGGGTATTTATACCAATACCAAAATAATCATGTTAACCTAAGTTGACATAACAAGTAGGATTTTGGTTAGTTAAAAGTTAAATTTTAACCATGAAAATGTCAACCATAGCCCATAGGGCATGTATAAATAGTAATTAAATACATTTTAAAATTATTTCATATAGGGTTACACAAGATTTCATACAACATCATCCTTGACCATTAAGTCAAATTACAAGTTTAAACATGAAGAATTCTAAATAACCTTTAAGTACTAACTCATTTGCATGCAAGTGGTGGATTAAGCAAACCAAATAATAAGCATGGGTAGGGGAAATATCGAGGGGTTGGTCATGTACCAAATATATTTTGTGCTTTTTATTGCATGGCTTAAAAAAATGTTATATTGTTTAGTTTATCATACTTTTAGTGTTAATTGGTGGTGTTGATATGGATCTACATGTTGATACTTAGAATATATGAGTTTTAAATGTGATACACTGAATTTTTTTTATTGGTAATAGGGGTTTTGAAAGGGTCCTGTGACCTTTAACAAAAGGAAGATACTTAGGTAAAGCTCTTCTAAGAAAAAACACCAACAACACCAACCCTCTATAGGCAAAAAGTAACCACAAAAATAAAAGTAAAGGTCTATGTAGGGGCAAAGGAGAGAATCTAAAAGGACATAGAGGAAACCCATGTAGGGGAAAACTAGGAACAAAAAAAATTAAAGGAATGAAAAAAATAAAAAGTAAAAACCTCTACAAATAAAACTGCATGATCAGTTGCTAGGTTGCCTAGTGTCTTGACCTCTAGTAGTGCAATCAATGCCCACAAATATCTTAAACTCTTCCAATATTTTGTACTAATACTTGTACTCATCCAAGATATATTTCACCTGAGAAAGAAGGTAAGAGGATATCCTGGCCACCCTCTCTAGATCTTTCATGATATCATGAAGGTCTTGGATGTGGCCTTGATCAGAAAGGTTTGGACAGTAAGATACCTAAGATGCCAACATGAATGGTTGAATGGAGGTTCCTTCCATAGGGTAGCCCTTCTTGGAAACACTTTTAGACCTAACCTAGAATGACAAGGATTCATCTAAATCATCATTATTTTTGACAAGGATAGAAACCTTGCACTTACCATTGCCAATATTTCTACTAGTAATATAGTGTTGGGGTTCAAACTTTAAGGAACCCAGGATCCCCTCCACCTTCATTTCAAAAGAAAAATCATGTTTGATATTAGGAGATAAAGAACCATCCCCACCAACATCATCCATAGGTCTAAAAATAAAAGCCATGGGCATTCTAGTTTGTCTCCCTAGAACATACCTATAGATAACCATGTGGAGACCTTGATGAAGAGGAAATGAGGAAACTCCCCTCTTGAAATTCACCATAGATCACTTGATGGAGTGAAAGATATATTCTAGAATATTTATGGACTTCTTACCTTCTAGGTGATTGAGTAATACTAGGTGGAAGCTCCTTAGAATCACATAAAGGTTGTCCAAAGTGAAATATTATAACACAATGATCATGATTATGTCCCAAGTCTTAGGGAATGTATCTCTAAGAATACCTCCTTTCTCCCTACCTAAAGACTCCCCTTATCTTTGAAGATCAAAAAATCACTCTAAATAGAGTGCTTATCCTTATTGATAATATTCCCATCATTTTAAAGCCCAATAATCTCTACCAAAAGGTCTGCAATAATCGTAAAGCTCGGCCCATGAACAAAAAAGTGGCTCCCATCCCATGTTCGAATGAAATATATGGATAAATTTGAATCAATATCACTAAATAGTTATAAAAAGTGGAGGAGGCCATGATTCGAAAGATATCCTCAACCAGGGTAATAATATTGAAGGAATATGGCTCAATTTCAGCCATGGAAGCAGGGTTCGAACATAAGTGAAAAATGGAAGAGGATAGCAACAATTAAAAAATGGGAGAATGGATGGAGGGCAAGGTGTAAAGTGATAGGCTTGATTTTTTAAGTATGGAGGAACATTCAAGAAACTAGGAAAACTTCAAACCATAGGAAACCAAAGAATATCTTACCCACACCAAAAAACTAGGGTGCAAAAAAATAATTGAGAATGTATCACTCAACACGAGAGGCGTGACTTGAGCATGAAGTACCCAATGGAAAAGTAGGGATGGATACTATGTACCACAAGTTGATAGGATTTGAACTAATGAGGAGTAGTCACTTGATTTGAAAACAAACCCTGAAGCCAACTGAAATAAAATTTCCCAATGGTGATTACAAAAATCTAGCTCATGCTCAGTCACAGGGTGGAATGTTTATTGAAGGTACTTATTCTTAATATTTTTGGCATAGATTACAAGATCTATGAAGTTGAATATGTTAGAAGGATTGCCACTATGGTAAATAACAATTGTATTAACCTTCCATGCAAGGTGATGAGTGAGGTGAAGAGTTACCATCTCGAAGATAACTCCCTGCAACTCCATGTAAGGCTGGGTATTGAAAATGAAATGCTACACTAGAGTTTTAGGCCATCAAGTCCTCCACTAAAATTCCAATTATCACATGTGATGAAGCTAGAGACTGTGGAAGAGTATTCGCATGAGGTATGGGATCCTTGATATTTAATCTTCATGATAACCACCTTTTGTAATGATTTACCTAGTGTTGATTACATCACTAGTGGTCGGATTTGATGCTTACCCTAAAGTAATTCTATTGTATGTTGAAGTATGAGGACCCTGCATTGCCTACACTAGAAAATTTCCACCATGCATGGCATCAACTAATAAATACAGAAGACCACTAATGACAAGCCCATTGGGATTGAGATTGAAAGATACTTGTGACATTCCTATGGGCATGATGAGTCCTCCACACATGACATCCATACGAATATGAGAGTTGTATGTCAAATTAAAAATTTGAATGTCACCCCATTTTAAATTCAAATAAAACTCAATCTTGGGGAGAGAGAGAGTCTAGAATATGATATTATTGGTTAGCTACCACTGCCATGAGAAAAATGCAACAAGAGTGCTCTACCAAATTTCCCAACTAGGCATAGGGGATTTAAAGGAAAGATACAAGTAGAGGATTTCTATCGAGAAGGGGATGAGGGAAATGATCATTCCAAATGGTGAGGTTGGACTATGAAACACCTAGGTTCACAAGAAAATCTACTAAATAATTACTTCATGAAAGACATGTTGGAAGGTGACATTGGTGGTGGACCTTAGGAAAATTTTGACTTGAGCAATCATATTGAAAATGTTCTAGGAAATTGATTGGGTCCTTGTGATACTTTGGATAATATTTTTGTGAATCCCATTTTATAATTAAGTTGTAATATTGGATATGGTGTGAAAGAACAACACCTTGGAATAGGTCTTGATCTTTAGAGAAATGGCTACATTGGATTCCCAAATTATTTGCAAATTCTAGAAGGATCTTCCCTCTATGATTTTTAATAATACCCCCAAAACCAGTTAAATCAGAATTACCTTTCACAGATCCATCAAAATTTAGGATGGATACCACTTTACCAGTGATCGATCAATCCTTGAAGAAGGAGGAGTAAGGTAACAGTAAGGAAGCTTCAGGAAGGTGGTCAACAGGGCTTCAATTGGGGTTTTAGGGTCTCCATATCCCTAAGTAATAGAGAGGTTCTAAACAACCACCTGAAGAATTTTGGAAAGCACAAACTAGAAATTTTGGATGGAATTTTTGAAGGCATGGGAGTTTCGTTCATGCTAGATATCCCATAAGAAGTGGGGAAGGCAGAAGGACTAGAAGGTTTTCAAATGGAAACCCTTGAAAGGACTGGGCCATTGGATACACAAGTCACTAAAAATAAAAGGAGGAGCCTAGGCAATACCAACAACAAAAAAGATGGAAGATAGAATGTTAAGGAAAAAGTGGAAGGATAAGAAATTGTGTTGGGTGAATTCATAATGTTTGTTACATAGAGTAGCAATTGGGAATGGGAATGCCACAACACTAGAGATTGGGGATTGTGAGGATTTTGTCTTGGATGACAGCCTAAAATAAAAAACTAACTTTGGGGATAAGATTTCTTTTCCATATTATCTTCAAAGGGAACCAAGAAGAAACTAGGTTTTTGGTGAGGTAGTAAATGGATTTGACAATGAAAATACCATTGGTAGTAGGGGTCCAAAGTATTTTATCTTCAAAGGGACAACTGAGAATGACCCAAGGACATAATAAATTGGATAACAAAGAACTAGCTTGTCTTTTTTTGTCAGTCAAGACAGCATTAGGAAGATGTTTCCAAGACTTTCAATTGGAATTAATAAAGTTACAAACATTTTGCCCAAAAAAATAATTAGTGATAGGATTTAAACAAATGAGATCCACCTGGGTCTAAAGGGGACTATCACCAAGCTAGATATCTTCCCAAAAATTTATCTTCTCACCATTTCCTAGCGTCCAATGAATACCCTTCCTGATAATGTCCTTTGACTTTATGATGGAGTTCCAATTTGTAGATTCTAATATGGGAGAAGGATCATCCAAGAATTTTTTTTGGTGCCAATGATATTTAGCTTTAATGATAGTAACCCAAAGTGAATTTTGATTCTAAAGGACTCACCATCCTTGCTTAGAAATGAGTGCTAAATTCATATTACGAACCTTCCTAAGTCTAATGCCATCGTACTCGTTTTTGGAACAAACCTGGTCCCAAGCGATCAAGTGGAAACGTTGCTTATGTTCAAATCCCAATCAAAGGAAATTTCTTTGGATTTGTTCAATTTTGTTACAAACATCAATTGGAATCTTAAAAATAGAGAGGAAAAACACAAGGATTCTTTGAAGAGTTGATTTGACTAAGGTGGCCTTTCTCGCTTGACTAAGGACCCCCCCTTTCCATCTAGCCAGTTTTTTCTAAATTCTTTTAGTGATAAAATTCCATAAGGACTTTTTAGCAGAATATTCGAAGAGAGGAAATCCAAGATAGGTTGCAAGGAGCTCAGAAATTATGCACCCAATTATATCTGTAATCTATGTTGATTTTGATTAGAAGACTCTTTACAAATTTTGTTTAATGAAGTTTCATTTTGTGAGATAGAGCATTGTATATATATTTTACTTTCTCATCAAACATGTTATAAGTGATCTAGATGTCATTTATTTTTATTATTCCAACTAATATGAATGTATTATAATTTTTTTCATGTATATACTTGAGATTATTAAGAAAAATTAATAGATAATTTTAAAATAAAATGAAAATATTGCCAAAATTTTATATATGATGAGTTGGAAGTTTTATTTAAGATATGTTAATGAATAGGTAGAGGATACATTTAATCACGGATTGAATTTATATACTAACAAAATTGAACAAGCAATCTATGTTCTTAAGAGCAAGGTAAGAGATAAAATAAAATCAAAAGGAAAATAATATTGTCAATGTCTTTCCAAGATCATGTCACCATTTTGGATTGCTATTGATTAATAAACAATATAGCTTTTAAAACCATACTACTAAAAATAATATCAAATAAAATAATAATATAAAATTTAAAAAGGGAAAAAATAAGTCAGTGATGGAAGGAAAATTAGGGGTACGTGACAATGCATATGAATAAAGTAATTGATGAAAAACATGATTATAGGATTAGAGAGGAATATTATATTTTAAAAGGAAGGAATAATTAATAGAGGAAGTGGGAAAGAAAAAATGAGGTAAAGAAGGAAATGGGGAAGGACCCGGAACATATATTAGGAGAAAATATTGGTACTTCAAGATGTTAACCCAACAAACAATCTAAGGACTAAAACAAGTTACTAAATTGGTAGCATAGCGATATTAATCAAGTAAAATTATATGTCTATTTAATCAGTTGGAAAATTTAAAAAATTTGGATATAATATTCTTGCTTTTATCGGTATATAAGTTAAGAGTCTAAGGATGTATAGGACTAGATTCTATGCTTAATCTCTCATTTAAAAGTATAATTTAGAAAGTGTTTCTTTTGATTAATAGAAATGATTTCCAATTAAGTCCTATCACTAATTAATTAGATCGTGAATGGATTAACAACAACACTAGTAGAAATATAGCTATATTCTTAGGTCTATAATAATTTCCTTGTGATTTACTTAATCATAAAGTCAGCAAATATTAATTATTATAATTAACACTCTCTAAACAAAATGGGTTATTCATACTCCATAGTTTGTTTTAGATCAAGTTCATCTTATCATAACAAAGTTTAAACGCTTTAATTTCATGCCACCATACTCTATGTCATTCAATACTATGTTTAGCACTAGAATTCTAACCTCATAAACTTGAGTTAAGAATGCATGCAATATTTTTAATATTTATTTTATTGTTGCATTTGAATATAGTACTAAAAAATGATTTATAATGTTATGTCAAACCTTGTACTTTTAATGATTGTTTCCCTCTCTTTCTATGTAATTTGCACTATCTATTATTTTGATAGTACTAATTTATATTTTTTTTGGTAAAATGCCTATATTTAATTGAGTTTCATTATTCTTTATTTTGTGAAAGTTTGGAGTGAATGTTTGTGGAAAGTTAATCAACATGGTTAAGATGTTTTTGGAATATTTTAGATCCTAAATAATAAAAATTTGGAATACAAATCTAACATATTTTTATTACTTTCATCTTGCCATAAGGAACCACATCACCATAGTTTACAATCATTAATGATGGTTGAAAATCTATTGGAAAACTATGATGGTTCATTTTTAATTTTGTAATTAAAAATAAAAAAATCATTTAATATAATATAGGGATTACAATGCTAGAAGGCATGTAGAGAGAAAATTCACTCTCAGGTACCTCTACAATCACCAATATGACTTGGATATATCATACTAACTTTGAATGATCCATATTGATCATATAGATACCTATTCTAGACAATACTAAATCATGGATGGCATATACTCTTACTATGCTTAGTTTATACATTTTAGTATAACCCATGCTCAAAAAATGTAGTGCTCCATGTTGGTTGGGTGCTACATTTTCCATAGTTGCAAGATTTTAGTTTGAAGCATGGCCTTTAAATTTACAATTTTATCTGGCTCTACATTATACTTCCTTCAAGTGCTAGAATTATACTTGAGAGAAAAGGTTAACCATTTTGTTGATACATTTGATAAAATAAGTAATGTTGACTGATTTAAATTGGGCCTTTGTGACAGTATTGACAATGAGCTAAGAATCTCCTAAAACCTTCAAATCATCAATCCCCTCATCTTTGGCCAAAGAAAGCCCTAGTTTTAGAGCTTGGATTTATATATTATTATTCATAGTGATGACAAGATCGATCGCATATCTTAAATGATGCTTTTTATTGAAGAGAACAATTATTTCCTCATATAGGTTTTAGGTTTTCCTTTGAGGTCCCATTAAAGAAAAGGATGAAGCTAGTACTGAGAAGAGGAGGAGCATCCTTATTGTTCTAGTTTCCTTTCTTGAAGGGCTTTAAGCTATTTAAATCCATATCCTTGAGAAGAGACTGGACTAAGTTGGCTATGACCCATGAGAGAGTGGTTTGATCCCTAAAAATTAGAGCATTTTAAGCCTTTCAAATTGCTTAGAATAATTACTGGGGAGCAAAGAGTTTGGTAGCTATAGACCAGTTGGTTTCTTTTCTCACCCATTTGATAAATGATGAGATATCTATTATTGTTTAAAAGGATGTAGGGATAGATATTTGGGGAAAAATATTACCAGGGTTATGCATAATGGGTTGGTCCCAAAATGTATTTATAAAAATAGGGTAAATAAATTTTGAAATTGAGGCAAATGGTGTTCAAAGTCATGTAGAACACATGGTGAATTACCTTTTTTTCCACCAAAAAATAATGTGGTAAATTTATCATAATATTTTAAACAAATTGTAAATTTTTTAAATTTACAATGAAAGACTTGATAGAAACAAATTGGATGACTGACGACTAGCGCTAGACTATTGATAGCAGTAAACATGATGATAGGTGACTGACTATCAACAACAACAAATAGGATGACTGATGATAGACTAACAGTAGTACTTAACATGATGATTGATAACTAACTATTGGCAGCAACAACTACGATGACTAACTTTAGAATATTGATAATAGACTACCAACAAAAACATTGGTGATGGCATACTATCAATAATAACAAATAGGATGACTAATGATAGACTACCAGTAGTAGTAAATATGATAACTAATGAGTGACTATCGATAGCAACAAATAGGATGACTGGTGATTGACTATCAATAGTAACAAATAGGATGAGTAGCAATAGATTAGAGATAGTAGTAAACATAATGACTAATGACTAACTACTAACAACACTAGATAGGATGACTAATGATTGACTATCAATAGCAACAAAGAGGAAAATTGATAGCAAACTATCGATAGTAGTAAATGTGATGACTAATTATTGACTATCGATAGCAACAAATAGGATGACTGATGATAGAGTATCGACAACAACAGTGGTAATCATAGAGTACCCATAGTAACAAATAGGATGACTTACAATAGACTACTAGTAGCAATAAACATGATGATTGATAATTGACTAATGACAACAACAAATAGGATGACTAATGACTGACTACCTATAATAATAGATATGATAATAGATGATAGACTATTGATAGTATTCAACATGATGACTAATGATAAACTATTGGTAGAAACACTATTGATGACAAACTACCCATAGTTGTTTTCTATTTTTTTGCATAATATAGCAAAGTAGAGAAAACCTTAAGCATTCAAAACTTACCCAAAAAATAGACATAAGCTCCCATGTATATATAGATGCAAGCAAACTCTTACAAATATTGTGTCAAAAGTGGGGTTTCAATATTACCCACAAGTCACTCATGAACCACAACTATTTTTATAAAGAGAAATGAAAGGAAAAAATACAAATGTATACAAATACAAACTTGTTGAACCTTTTATAGTCTAAACTACTACTATTTATAGATTACATTAGGATAATTTCCCTCTAAAATCATCTGCAACTAAATTTGACAATCCAATCTAATTTTACTAGGGATTCTAATCATTCAATGATGTACTTCTCTAATCATAATGACTAATAAATATGGGACTATTAGTGCCATACTTCATCTTGAATGATTATCTGAGATAATTATTGAAGTTATCTTCTAGTAGGTAGTATTCATCTCCTCAATTGAGTAAGCATTAATTTAGCTTATCTACCTTTATTGATTTTGATTTGACTTGAATTTATCTTATCTAACTTTTCCAGGAAGCATCCATGTCCACTTGAATTTTTTCCACCTCTCACAAACTAATCAGATATCAAGATTTATCCTAAAGGGCAGGCTCCTCTAGCACTCCTTTGGTTGTCTATCAATTCTTTTGTTGAATGAATTTTTGTATAAGTCTTGGTTGTTCGGATTTCTTTTAGCTTATTCTATATGAGCTAGAAAAAACTTTGATCATTGGTTATTAGGGTTTTTCATTAGTCACAAATGGGTAGTGGGGAACCACTATAGTTTTGGTGGCTCATAGGGGCCTTCTAGCTTGCTTGAAGGAGAACTCAAAATTACCTTTATCCTTGGGCTTGGAGTCAAAATTTTATGATTTTTTCTAAATAAAACATAAAAATTTAAAAGGATGGTTAAGAAAATTATGTTATTATGTGGAAAGTCTAGCAAGTGCTCTTCCAATCTATGCCCATTCTTCATATAATGGGTATTGAGCATGCTGGAATTGATAATATAGAATAATAACCTTAGGATTATCATTCCTAAATAAATTATTGGTTTGGCTCATTAATTTATTGATTAGTACCTTGAGTTTTTCTAGTGGTCGAATAATCTAGGCTATCTCTTCTACACAAACGAAGGAAATATACTCTTTTGATCTAAGAAAAAGCTCTTTTTTTTATTCTACCATCTTCAGATACTCCTCCTTTTAGTATAGCTTATCATTTATCTAGTTCAATGGTGAAGAGAGTCCTGCTATTATTAGAGAATCTATTTGTGCCTTCATCTTCCCATAGTATTATATAAGTTATCAACTAGCTTTATGCATTATTTATCCATTTGCTCTCTTATAAAGAGTTTGATTACATTTTATTCCATGATTTCTCTATCTTGTATCTCGACAATGGTAATTTTAGAGTCAGGGGTTTTGGCCAATAGGGTTTGGTATGTTTCGGCTTCTCCTATATTCAAGTTTATTTTGTCTAAGTCGGCTTTGGACTCATTATCTATCCTGATGCCCAATAATATTATCAAATCTATGAATTCAAGGATTGGGAACAAATATAATGCCATACCTTCAGTATCATCCTAATAATCACCTCAATTTTATCTAATAAGAACCTTGGTTTCAAGCAACTACCCCTATTTTTTCTATTGTTTGAGGTCTTCTAGATCTCTCAATAAGGTCTCCTTTTCTTGTTTTTATTGAGCCCACTAGACAACAAGATAATTAGATAGTTCTTTTGGTGCTCCTCTTTCCTTTTTAGAATAGCTTCAAAACCTCTTTATTTTAATTGTTTAGTCAATAAACTTATTTGGTTATTTAGGGATTTTTATTCATTATGTTATTCTCTAAGGGTTTTCTTAGTTTTTGTAAGCTCCTTTCTTTCTATTTTTTGGATGGTCAACTTGTAGTCATGCTCTACCATTACGTTGGCTTCCCTAGTAAGATTTAACATGTCTAAATGTTGAGCATCTTTCAAATATATGTCACAACCCATTCCCCTCAAACCTTTTCAAAGTATATTAATTGATCAAGGGGATCAATTAGTGCCTAACTAAAGGGGTCGTAGACCCTAAAGAATTCTACAAAATTCTAACTAAAGTATTTTGTGAGTATTTAGGAAAGGATTAATTATATTTAAAAGAATATAATAATTCTATAGCGACACCAAGGTTCACACACCGCTCTTACTCTACTTGCAAATGTGTTAAACCCAAAATGAAATGAAATACCATGAAAAAGCATATAACACGGAAGTAACAAAGATAGATCTCTTTATTTGTATTAAAACTTGGTTACATGTCGGTCCCTCTTAGGGATACCCATTTTGATACAATAAGGTTACAAGTGGGTAAAATGTCCCCTCGTAAAGGGGTGGTGTGCTATCACAAGCTTCCCGGTTCCACACACAAAAATGTATGAGGGCTTACATATGCCTCCTTCTCCAGGTCTATTTCCTAGAGGGATCCTTTTGCTCTCGTATGTTGTAGCTTCCATCCGATGAACCTGTGGCCCTGTGAGCAATGAAACAATAACACACACTTAGATGTCTAAGATTGCCTCCCCGAATGAGGTTGTTAGAAATGAATATACTCAAATGAAAGCAAGTGCAAATGAAACTAATGCTATGAATGTGAATGAATGAAATGATGCTATGCTAAACATAATAATGAAATTAATGTCTAAAACCCTAAGCTAGGCCTATGGGACACTGTCTATTGACAATGGTCGCTAAAGTAAATCTTGTTCTCTTTGCTCCAAAGCTATGGATAAAATATTGTATATGATGTTTTGAAATGGTGATTGCTTTGCTCTCCAATTTATCAGGGCTTCATTGTAAACATGATCTCCAAGGGAAGCTCTCCAAGTCTTGAAAGCTCTCCTCAAATTTGGACTTATTCTACTCTGATATTGATCTCTGATGATTATTCGATCCTTTGGTGCTCTTAGGCTTGCACCTTTTAAAGTGTGTGAAACCCTAAAGTCTATGCTCAAACCCTAGGACTGAATCCCTCATGCGTAGTGAAGGTTAGCATGAGAAGATTTTGTCTTTTCTATGTTTAAAGACCAATTAACTGAAGTCTAAATGCAAACTCAAGTCTCCTATGTGAACTGGCCTTGAAAGGGAATGCAAAGTTACTCCTATTCACCTTTATTGCATGCAGACTACCACTTCCACCCATGATTGGGCATATCTATCGATAAAATTATTTTTTATGGCTTAGTCACTATCGTCTACAATGACTAAGATCTGGCCATTTTCGTCTACAACGACTAAGGTATGGCCACTCTAGGCTTGAGTGGCTAAGGTCTAGTCGCTCTAGTCTTGAGCGACTAAGCTTGGATGGGCTCAGAATGCCCCATATGAGTGGTGAGAACCACTTTTGATGCTTGGAAAGTCCAAGATTATGTCATATGATCTTATGAATGTGTCTATGTGAGTAGCTCCCCTAGACATGACATGTTTTAGGTGTCTACAAATGGCTATTTTTGAGATGCATTGTGTGGAAAACACAATGTTGAGCAAAAATGTAGACTGATATGTTTGGAGGGTGTATGGTGATTAGTGGTCTAATCAACACTGGATGGCCCTATCATGTAAGATGGTGTGCACCCTTTGAAAAATTTCCCCAATTTTTGGAGGACTTAGCTCAATGGCTTGGGCATGTTAAATTGCACTCATTCCTCAAAATCAATTGGGTAGCTTCAACTGCTACAATAGTTTTGATCGGTAGGAGAGCTACAATTAAAAATGTCATGCATGCTTACATTCCCAAAAAACAAGGGAAATTATGTGATTGTTGTATGCAATGATTCATAGGACGAACATGATTTTGTTATGATCGAGTGATCTTTTGTTGATTTTGATTATGATTATTTTGAATATTTGAACTACCTCTTCACTCAACGAATTGGTGAAGAAATGACCATGAATGAAGCGACAAGTCGCTTGACCAATATGACTAATCTGGTTCCTTTCTAGCATTTTTTCCTTCAATGGACGGACCCACATCCAAGTGTGACTCCAATTGTTTATGATAACCATTCATCCCTATTCTGAGGAGCAATCCAACAATCAATAGCCTTCTTAGGGAGTTAGGATGAATGATTATGTTTTATACTCACATTGCATCACTTTGGCTTAGTGTTTTTGATTTCATAAAGGAATGAAGATGATTTTATCTCACCCGTGGAGCAGTCTGACCATTTTGGTCTTTTTCAGGTTTGAAGTGATACATCAAGATTCTAAAATGGATGTTTTTGCCCCAAGTAGCCTTATGGTGACTTACTCGTCTTACCAAATTACATGGAGTGCAAGTGACTGAATACAAGCCTTACTCGAGAATTTGTTTTTATGTTATTTTGGTCATTATGATGATTAGAAGTCTTCAAAATGTGCTTATTTGAATGTTTTTGTTGCTTCTCATGGAGGGGTTGTAGTTGTTTTTATTTAGGATCTCTGTCGTTGACAGATCCAGCAGCCACCAAAGGCCTGGTCTTGGCCACTTTAGTCCTGAGTGGTCAAGCAATGCGGGCCACTAACGTCAGCAATAGCCAAGGCACTATAAAAGTTAACCTAGGTTTTTTTCCTTTCACTTTGCCAGTTGTCAATTTGCTTTCTTGAGCTTTGAGGTGAAAGTGACTTTTGCAATTTGGAGCATTTATACGACTTGGAAGATCATGGTTGCATGGGGTGAAGCATATTTGGGTGGAGGAGCCGGAGCTTCTCGAGTACTCCCTCAACCTTAACCCTGCTTGTTCACTTTTTTTGTTTTGGGTAAAACTAAACCACATTAAGAAATCGGTAATTGAACCTCATTAAGCTTGTTGGCAATGAATCAAAACCCGTAGCTAGGCTTAGTTTAGGTTTTTATGTGGTGGGCTTGTCCCCATTTTGTCTTGTTGTTTTTGTTATATTTTTTGGTATTTTTTGGCCTAGGGTCAACGCGTCTGCCTCGCTACCCATTGGCTGCTATCGATCAGAGTAGCTAGGAAGGCCTGCCTCTTGGCCGCTGTCACTAGCAACGGCTGATTTGAATCCCAATAGTCAAAAAATTGACCATTGGGGCTTGGTTGTTGTCAGCTTTAGTAGCTAATTTTTAGCCGCTATAGGTGACAGTGACCAGGAACACTTAGTGAAATTCTTTATTTTTTTAAAATATTGTAGGTTGTTTTATTGATTTTTTTTTAATTTTGACTTGTTTGATTAGGTGCAACTTTGTTATTTTTCCTATATTTACGATAGCCCATCATTATTTGCATCGTTTTCATGTTTATTATGAGTTATGCCTTAGATATAATGTAGTTATGATTCATTTTCTTTTCTTATGATTAGATTCTTACTGCTCAGGCTCGGGACCCGAAGCTTATGAATACACTTTTGCCCCTCTTGGATGACGATGAGTGGGCTTGGCTCAAATCCTGTGGGCTTTCGTATGTCACCATACTACCCACCATTATGGTAGATCATGACTATCTTATGGCTTTGGTCCATTGATGGGACCCTCAAACCAATACCTTCCACTTTCCTATCGAAAAGATGACCATCACACCGAAATATGTGTATAGGATCTTCTAGATCCCCTTTGATGGAGTGACCATTGCCTCTTCAGCCACTAATGATCAGGTTGTTGTTTTCACTCGAGTGTTCAGAGGGTGCTTTGTGGAGGCTCTCAAGAACACAAAATATGGAGGAGTTTCCATTTCACAGTGGTATGATGAGGGTGTCTTCTCTACGATGCATGCAGTGTTGTTGATGGTCATCAGCAATATCTTGATTCTATATTGCTCAAGTTTGAGGTTCCCGTGGAACCTCTTGGTGATGGTTCAGGACTTGTTGAATAGTGAGGAGCCTATCATCTACACATGGGATAGTTCTTTGTTGGCTTAGTGCTATGATGAGTTGTACCACATCCACTGGTGAGGTCATTTCAGCATTGCTTGAAGCTTGCTTCTAAAGGTTTGGGGATGGGAGAACATCTAGGTAGATCATCCCAGAGGGCTTCCTACAAATATTACAACTATGGATGAGTGGATGCAGTGCTATATTGCTATATGGGCTCAAGAGTATGAGTTGCACAAGATTCATTGTCATGCGGGGGAGCTTCCCCACTATAATTCTACTTTTACTGGGTTGCAGGCTGAAGATGTTGTGTGGCGCTCATATCATGAGTGCTCAGCGTGGTATGATCCAACTAGTTTTACTTCTAGGATGTGGTATGAGTTGTGGCTCCTTAGCTACAAGGTTGTCATCCAGGAGTATTTATTTTACTCTCATGTTCTCCATTAGTATGAACTACAGTAATACATGCCTCTTGTTCCATTTTTATACAGGCACCTTGCAGTGGATAAGGACCTACCCCTATGGTATATTATAGAGCTCTCAGATGAGGAGGATGCCCCAACAGTTGACCCAGGAGTCATTGGGGGTATTACAGAGGCATACACTCAATGGTGGGGGGATCAGACGTGGTGTGGTACTGGTAGCCTAGGTAGCGAGGATGATGGTGTAGATCCTAAAGGGCATAGAGTCTAAGCCAAGATCGAGGTATGGATCCAGCTAGTAGAGCAGGTGGTAGTGGAGGAGTAGGAGACTCCTGAGGAGGATGAGGAGCTAGAGCCTGAGGAGAGAGATTCTCCTCTAAGAGTATAGTTGCACAAGGTCAAGGCTGAGCTTTAGTCAACCAAGATCTAGGTGCAGTAGCGAGATGCTATCATAGCACAACGATATCCCACCATAGAGAAACTCATAGCACAGATACAGGCTCTACAGGCTACTATCGAGGACGGTACTACTAGGATGCAGTTTTTTATCCCTCCTTCTATACCACAGGGGGATCCAGGAATAGATTTAGGGGTAGAGGTTCTACACCTATAGTTAATATTGGATGAGTATGAGGGGTAAATTTAGGAGTATGTTAGTCACATTACCACTCTTCATATGCATCCTAGGAGGCATGGGCTTGTTCCTAGGGAGGCACCTAGTGCAAGTGGTTCACTAAATCAATGGGTGCTCTACCTTAGGGCAGTCTTCTGCCTGTCCTATCCAGAGGACCCAAACTTAGACATAGAGACCATCAGGTTCACACCATTCGACCCATTGCACCACCATAGGGGGAGGTGGCACTGGGGGAGGTGATGTTTGGGGCTCAGCCCCTGTATTTGATTGATGTTGCTCGTTTGATTTATTTTTGAGGTTTTCTTGACCTACTTGAATATAGCCCATGGGCATTATTGTACCTTTATGGACTTGATACACACATTTATATGATATATTTTCTTTATGACTCATTATGTCCATCATTTATTGCTTATGTTTTTGTTTCATTTTGTTTTATGATGCGATGGATGATGGTATTTATGATGAGTTGATATATATATATATATATATATAATATATATGTGTGTGTGTGTGTGTGTGTGTGTGTGTGTTAGGTGATAGATGATATTTATGATGATGTGGATTTGAAATAGATGCTAATGTGTGTATATCTGTAGATGTTCATATGATATGATATGATGTATTATGAGTTGATCTAATGATGGATTTATGGTTATATGCAAATGGATATTGCTCATATGTTTTATGATGTGCTTTATGATATAATGATGGATGATTTATGACTTTTGTAGTTATGGATGCAAAGTTATTGTTAAATGCATGTTTAACTTTGATTTAATTGTATGCATCTAGCTTATGTGGTGGTATGGTATGAATGAACCTGTATGCTTTAATCACTTAAAACATAAGGAATGCATATGATATTAACAATATTAATGGGTGATACCACAGAAAGTAAAAAAATAATCATGAATTTAAATAATCCTTCTTATCATAAGAATTGATTAAGTATTCATATGTGAGATGTAATGGTGTGAGATGTAATGGTGTGAAATGTATTTATTTTTTTGATAAGTTTTTGTAAATTAAAATATATAAAGTAGTCAGTGGCCTTCTATATATTATTTCTAATATATATGCGGTATCTATCCTACTATGTTGATAACCCCTAATTTATAGAATCTTATAAATAAAATGTTGGTATGATTGATGATATGATTTGTTGCTATATAAGAATTTTTGGAGTTTTTCTTGAGATTCAAACATTCTAGTTACCCTATCAATATCTGCGTATTGACCATACTAGACTTTTGAAGAAGCAAGAATTTTATCATGGACCTATGGATTCATTGTCCCTGTGTGTGCAAATGAATATATTTAGATAGAATGCAATATTTTCCTTCGATGTCAGGCAGGATTCTTTCATCCCATTGCTAAGATCTAGGAACCTCAATTGTTCATCTTATCCTATGTTGGACTCAGTTGGACTATACCACTAAGTGACCTTGGGTTACCTAAAGCTACCTCATCCACATTCAAAAATTGGTCTACACAAATGCATAATGCTTTTGTATTAGACATATCATCGTGCTTTTGGTTCGGTTGTGCTGAGAATTCCAGGGATTCAAGTTCCATTCCCTTTTTTTCTTCATTTCGACTCGGGATACTTGCTCATATCTAGTGATGAAAATCACTGTTTATTTTGACTGATTTTTTTGTTTTCTTTTGAGCAAGGGATAGTGATGATAATCACTGTTTATTTTTCTTTTGTTCTTTTGATATTTTGCACTATGATTTTGGGTGTGATGTTTGACTTTTGAATATTTTGAATTTTGAGATTTTGATTTGGCTTTTGTTCTAGGATTTTGCTTATTTTTATGTAAGCAAGGGATGTATGCAGTGATGATAATCACTCATTTTTGGGTAGGGCATAACTTGTCCTTTTGCCAATTCTCAACACCTTTGAACTGGTTGCACAGGGGGATAAGCAAGGATGACCCTTTTTGCTTAAGGTAACTTAGGACCCTATATGCAACTTTCATCTTCCCTTGTCCAGCTAGGATTTATGTGTTTATAATTAGTGATGGGATTTTGAATATCTAAGGTTTTCATGAATATTCCTTATTATCTACTAATCAATATGGATTTTCATAAAAATTGATAAGACCACTAGATATGGTTGAATAACCAAAAAATCTTAGCCTATTCCTTATAGCAACTTTGATATGGTTGTGTTGAGAAACACAATTACACACATGAATGAATGGATGATGGTGGATTTTGTTTTGATTTATGATACAAATTGTGGCATTACCTGTAAGGCTGTGATTATACCATATGTGAATTTAATGGAAATGACAATGTAATGCAACTATGTGGATGCAATTGTTTTTGCATTTTTGATTTTATGTTTTTTTTGTATTTTTTTTTTTTTGATAGTTATAAGTGTTTGTATTTATAGCGGGTTTTAACAAGGATCCCAAAACCTGATTACATAAGCAATGGGCCTAGGGCATCAATCCCTTGAAACTGAACACCAAAACAGAAATCCTGCCTGCTAACAAAGAAGCATGAAACAATCCCTCTTAGCGGGAAACAGACAAATAAGAAAGAAAGTAGTTTTGGAGATCCCGCCCAACGGGGAGTAGCCAAAAACCACCATCGAGAAGATCCCACCCAGCAGGAAGCACAAAAAAATTGTTACAATAAAATCCCGCCTCGCGGGAAGCAGTAAAAACCACCACAAACAGTCTCGCCTAGCGATAAGCAACAGGGAAATCCAGCCATCCGGGAAACCAGTAGGAAAGAAAGGATCCCGCCTCGCAGGAAAACCGGCAGATTTGGCGGATCCCGCCTTGTGGAGAAACCATCCCGCCCACCGGTAAAACATTCAGTTCAGCGAGAGCCATCCTGTAGGAAGCCGACAGCCAGCACAGAGAGGATCTAGCCCATCAAGAAGTGACCAAAGAGTTGCACCACAAGGAACCCACCTCGGGAAAACAAAAGAGGATCCCAGCAGCAGGGACCAAGAATCCCATCCAAGCACAGAGCCCGCCGAGGGACCAAGAATCCCGTCCAAGCACAGAGCCCGCCGAGGATTCACAAGAAAAAGAGGGAAGCTGTCCAAACCCTAAATCGTCACCTCCACCGCACCGAGAAACGCAGGGGACCAGATCCACGCGAATAACCTGCAAAAAAACCCCAGGGGGAAGCTTGAGGGAAAAAAGGAAGGGATCCCCAACCAAACAGGGATCCCTGGGAAGCACCAGTCTAAAAAAACAACCAAGGAAACCCTAGCCGGCCGGGAGGGGCGTAGATAGTGGAGAAGGATCTCCCCCTAGGAGATCATCTGCAAACAACCACTCCCCGGGAGGGATGACCTGGGTTGAGCCAGGGACTGGGCAGGAACCAGGAGCCATGGGAGGGGGAGCAGGGGAGGGACCAGAGCCCTCCCCTCTCTACTTTCTTCCCTCTCCATCTCCCCTTCTACAACCACCGGGTTGAATAATCATTTTTTTTGTATTTTTGATTAATGTGACCAAAGGGCTTATTGTGCCTTTGAGGCTTTTGATTTTGACCAAGCAGCTTGAATACCCTTGGAGCATTTTTATTGGAGTTTGACCAAGCGGCTTGAATACCCTTGGAGCATTTTTATTGGAATGAGTTTTTTTTGTTTTTGTTTTTATGATTTGTTTGTATTTTTTATTCTTTACAATGTTTTTGTGTTTTTGACATATTTGATTTTTTTTGTGTTTTTTATTTTGTTTTATGTGTAGAACGCCTTCAAGTGAATGATATTGAGGGGTTCAGGCTCTTCAACACCATCCAATGATGTAAGGTGATATGCTCCAGGCCCAACCCTTTCTGAAATCATGTAGGGGCCTATCCAATTTACCATGAATTTGTCTCGCAGGTGCGGTGGTAAATTAGAATTATGTTGGTTCTCTTTGAGCACAAGATCCCCAATTTTGAAATCTCTTAAGTGGAATTTACTATTGTAAGCTCACGCAAGGCGATCTTGGTAAATGCAAAGATGCTCTAAAGCATTGACTCATCGTTCATCAAGAAGCATCAACTGATCAAGGTGGCCTTGCCGTGCGGTATCATCATCTATGAAGTCCTTCAATGCTATGCGTAGGGTTGGAATTTCCAACTCTAGTGGCATGATGGCCTCAACGCCATATACAAGTGAAAATGGTGTTGCCCCAGTGGGCGTCCGTACACTAGTCCTGTATGCCCATAGTGCCAGAGGTAACTATATGTGCCAATCCTTGTGATTTTCTTGCACCGTCTTCCTCAAGATGGAGACTATTGTTTTGTTTGAGGCTTCTGCTTGCCCATTTTCTTGTGGATAATAAGGCATTGAAAAACTATGCTGAATATGGTATTTTTTCATTAAAGCACGCACATTTTTGTTCTTGAAAGATGGCCCATTATCCGATATTATCTTTGAAGGGACCCCAAAATGACTTATGATATTGTGGAGTATAAACTCCGCAATCCTTGGTCCAGTTGTCGATGTTAGGGGGATCGCTTCAACCCATTTAGTGAAGTACTCAGTGGCCATTATGATGAATGTGTGTCGGCCTGAGGATGGGGGTGAGATCTTCCCAATCAAGTCTAGTCCCCACTACGAGAATGGCCATGTTGCCTGGATGGGTTGTAAGGCTTGTGATGGCAAGTGCGTGAGATTTGCATGATGTTGGCACTTAATGCATTTCTTGACATATTCATAGCAGTCCTTTTCCATGGTGGGCCAATAGTAACCCATTCTCAAGATGCGCTTAACGATGGCCATGCCACTAAAATGTCCTTCGCATGTACCATCATGAGCTTGTGAAATTGCCCAGGATGCTTCCTGGGGCTCAAGACAATGGAGTAGTACTCCATCATATCCTCTTCTATAGAGGATTTCTCCTAGCAAGATGTATCTTGTCACTTTCTATTTGAATGTTCATCTTTTGGTATGCGACAGACCTTGAGGTACTATTCTGAGCTTCAGGAAGTCTCACAACTGGGAAAGCCAATCCTGATAAGCTACGACCTCTATGGATAGGATGACATGCTCTTCTTGTGATCTAACATTTGTGAACACTGATTGGGAAACAACCCTGTGATGAATGGTTGTTCCACATTCCGTAGGACCTTGAGAGATCAAATATTCCCAAGGGGCTGTTTGCAAGAATGCTCTAACTTTGAATGACCAACCCTGATTTGGCTCGGTTTGTATCATGTTGACTGACTCTAGGTTGTCAATAACCTCATGTTGTATTGCAGAAAATGTGAGCACTTTCACATGAACGGTTGTGAAATCAGCAGATGGATTCTGAGGGATTAAGGATCCCAAATATGCCATGGTGTCTGCAAATATGTTTGACGTACGAGGGATTGCCTCGATGTCATACCATTCCAGTCGGGTTAGGTAAGTGTCAACAAGTTCCTTGTAAGCTTTTAGGAGTGGGCACCTGCATTGGAACAATCCTTTAACTTGGTTTACTATGAGCAAGGAGTCACCAAAGATATTCAATATTTTAATGCCCATTGCTATGGTTGTTTGAAGTCCCAAGATCAATGCCTCATATTCCATGTTGTTGTTTGTGCAAGGGAAGTCTAGTTTGAATGATAAGGGCAATGGAGTGCCCTACGGTGTGATAAAGACAATCCCTACTCCACCCCCTTGTTCACACTTTGAACCATCGAAGAACAATGACATGTCTCTTTCCTTCTTAGGTTCTTCGAGTTCTAGCGGATCTGATAGTGCAAAGACCGCATCATCAGGAAACTCTATGGTGAGAGGCTTGCTATCCTGAAGAGGCACCTCTACTAATTGATCTGCTATGACTTGTCCCTTGATGGAATTTTGGCTTATGAACTCTAGATCAAATTCTATCAATAGCATGATCCACTTCGCGATACGCGTATTGTGATATGTCTTGCTCATCATGTACTACAAAGGATTTTGTTTTGATATAACATAGGTCGTATGGCTCAACATGTAGTGTCACAACTTTCGAGTTGCAAAGACCACTACTAAACACAACTTTTTGACATACGCATACCCTAGCTCATAACTCACCAATGTGCGACTAATGTAATATACGACTTGCTCTTTGTTTTGCACATTCTTTTGGGCCAACATGGTGCCCAAAGCGAAATTAGTAGCCGATATATATAATAAGAATGGTATGTCTGGCCTTGGTGGAGCCAACACTGGTGGCATCACTAGATAAGTTTTGATCTCTGCAAAGGCTTGTTGGCACTCTCCATCCCAATGAAATGGGACATCCTTGCATAGCAACTGGTTCATGGGCCGACACTTATCTGATAATTGTGCAATGAACCTTTTTATGGATGCTATTTTGCCTTGTAGGCTTCTTAGTTCCCTAATGTTGGTAGGGGCGGCCATTTCTAGTATAGCTTTTACCTTTGCAGGATCGACTTCAATGCCTCTCTTAGAAACTATGAATCCTAAAAGTTTTCTAGAAGTTACATCAAAAATGCACTTCTTAGGATTCAATCTGACATTATGCTCAATGAGGTGATTAAAGACTTTTCTAAGGACTTCAGCATGCTCTTGCTGCAATAGGGACTTGGCAAGTAAGTCATCCATGTAATCTTCTAAGATCTTATGCATGTAGTCATGGAATATGTATGTCATGGCCCACTGATATGTGGCACCAGCATTCTTGAGACCGAATGGCATCACTTTGTAACAAAATGTTCCCCATGGAGTAATGAAAGTGGTTTTATGTTGATCCTCGGGTTTAATCTGGATCTGGTTGTATCCAGAAAAACCATCCATTAGGGAGAGCATTTCGTGACCTACGGTCGCATCCACAAGAGCATCTATGTTTGGCAATAGGAATGAATCCTTTGGAGTTGCCCTATTTAAGTCTCTAAATTCTGTGCAGATACGGACTCTTCCATCGGGTTTCCCCATGGGCACCATGTTCGATACCCACTCAGGGTAGTCGATAGGAACTATGAAAACTGCATCCAATAGTTTTTGCAATTCGTTCTTTACCATCAAAGCGATGGTGGGATGCATTTTTCTCAACTTCTGTTTGACTGGTTTCTTCATGGGGTCCAATGAAAGGTTGTGAATGACTAACTTTGGATCTATCCTAGGCATATCCTTGTAAGTCCAAGCAAACAGATTTGGCCTCTCTTTTAGGAGAGGAATTATGATGGCTTGTTCTTCTGGAGATAGACTTTCTCTAAACTTGACTTTCTTTGGTTGAGTAGGATCATCGCTAATGTCCACTTCGAAAGTCACTTCTATAGCCATATGTGACCCATCCTCCAACTGGTGAGGCATGGGTATCAAGTGAATGTCATCGATGGGATTTATAGGTCCTACTGACTCAGGATCCAAACCAGCATGGAATACATCATGGGCACAACCTGGTGCGAAATGAAATGGTTGTAACATCTTTTCATTAGAGAAAAGATCTTCAGGCTCTATGGGTGAATCAACGTGATCCCAATCAATCATCTCTGTGTCAAGACACAAAGGTTTTGTGGGATCGGTTGGGTTATGAAGTGGAGTGGTCAAATCAATGGAGATTGTATTGATGGATGGGATGAAATCTCTAGGACCACATGGGTGAAATATTATCTCTGAGGTTTCCCTTCCATGCTCATGATGAGGCTCTAGAGGAATGGGAATCTCTAGATCTGGCCCATGAGCTAGGCTGACAATAGGATCATTGGGTTCTAAGAATTCCTTGAATGTTGGTGGAGGGGGATTGACCATGCGATGAATGACATCTAAGTCAATAGGTCTCCCTAAAAATTGCAAGCCAGGGTCTATGGCATGAAGTGTCACTTCTCTTTCCACCAACATATTGACTTGTCATAAATGGTGAGGTCCAAGATAGGCCATCTCAGTCTCATCCTCAAAATCATCATCACTTATCCAGAAGCCATTAGCATTAGTGTGTGGCCCTAAGATGAGGGGCTCATGTCTTGGCTCTAAGTAAGCCATCTCTATTTCATCCTCATACTCTTCATCACTTATGAAGAATCTATTTGCATTAGTATGCTACCCCAAGTCATGGGGCCATTGCCTTACCCCTAAGTAGGCTCTCTCTGTTGAGTCCTCTGACTCATAGTCACTTTCATCCGATATGTATCCACTCTCATTGTGGATGGACCAAGTAAGTCTTCGTAAGTAGCGAGGCCCATGATAGGCCAAGCCCTCTTGTGCTTCATCATCACTTGGCACATATCCATTTTCTTCTTGCTCATCATCCCATGAGTTGTAACCTATTGGGATGGCCTCAATTGTGAGTCTTGGATGATAAGTCTCAGGTGGTGGGATGTTCACCGTGGCCACTTGTCTATTGCACATAAGTCTTGAACTTAGTGGGTGATAAGGAATAAAATCGATGTCTTCTCCTAACCCCAAGCTCAATCTATCTAAGGCTACTACTAGAGAGTCATCTCGACCTCTGATGTGATAGCCTACCCCAAATCTATCAGTGGGAAGCTGGTATTGCGGCTCGAGTGGCCGCCTACGTCCCTGCTCATAGATACCAAGACCGTAACCATGCCAATGGCAGCGCTCAAAGTAGCTTAAAGCGAACTCAGGATTAGAGAGGTAATGAACATTAATAGTGAATAATTCATCATTGTCCTCTTCTTCTTTCGTAGACTTATGGGCGCAGTCTAGTCTAGCGTAGATAAAATTTGTCTGGTTGGGAGGGATTCCAAGTGGAACCACTATTCCTACTGGTGGCCTTAGATCCTTTAGACATCCCATATCTTGCATAGACTCTATGATAGGTGTAAAGGTTATGTTCTACACAAGATACTCTCCTATCCCTATGCTTGCCAAATGTATAGTCGTATGTGAGGTGGATGACCCCATGGATGACACTGGCGAAGCGGGGTGGTAGTCATCATCTTCGACTTGGTCTTGATGATCTTCTTCATCCATGGGACTTGGACCTTCTTCAATAGCTATGGTTAGCATTTCCTTGAGTTTGTTTTCCTCAACCATAGGTGCCTTTAGCTTCTGATTGTTTTTTGGTTTAGGCATTGATGGTTGATTAGAAGCATTGGCCACTTTGTGCGCAAGATGAGGTGTTGATGCAGATGGGTCTTTTCGTACCCCTTTGTCTTTGTTACTCAGTTGCATGGCTGGAGATGAAGGTCCTACAGACAAGTGAGCAGAAGGAATCACAAATTCTCCTAGACAATCCACTTGATGAACATACTTGAATGGCTCCTCATCAGCCAACACCATGTAGACTTTGTTATCATGCACATACTTGACACATTGGTGTAAAATTGAAGGAACACATTTCATGTCCCTTATCCAAGGTCTCCCTAGGAGGATGTTGTATTGCATGGCCCCTTCCAAGACATGACACATCACGGGGATGGTCTTATGCCCCACCTTGATAGGTAGGACTATCATTCCCATAGTATTGCATAAAGCATCATTGAAAGCTCTTAATGTATAGGCTCCCAAAATGATATTGGACTTGGGGATCTTAAGGTGTTCTATTGCCATTGTTGTGATGATGTTGATTGATGAACCTGTATCGATCAAGACCCACTTAAAAGGTAAATCATTGATTGATGCCACAATGTTCAGTGGAGGGTCTGGTAAGGTAGTAGGTACTATCTTAATCTCATAATCATAGAATCAAATTACAGGTTCTTGGAATTCTTGTACTTGTCCCACAAAATGGGTGAATGCATTTGGATCTTGCGGTTGGATCTCAATTGACCTTAAAATCTCCATCAAGGTCTCCCTGTGCTTTGGGGACTATTGTATGAGCTCATAAATGGATAGCTTAGTTGGAGTCATTTGTAAGTTTTGCTCAAGTCTACTCTGGATAGTTACCACAGGTCGAGTTGGTGGACCTGGAAGGTTGTTTTGCCCCTGCCTCTACCTTGGTGTAGCTAGGACATTCATAGGAGCTACAGGAGGTTGTGGTTGACCATACCGTCTACTCTTGGTTGCTATATTGACAATTTCGACCATCCCAACACATCCATGGGTAGGTATATCAACTCGGACCTGATTGACTTGGGCCCCTTGCTCTCTAGGGGCCTCATGATTTGGTAGTGGGTTTTTGTAGATGCCCATATCTCTATTGTTAGGGGCCAGTGGGTTGTCCACTTTTAGTTCTCCCACCTCAATCATGTTTTGCACCTGATGTTTGAAACCAACACAAACTTTGATATTATGCCTCGATATCCTGTGATACGGGTATAATTGATCTTCCCTATATCCTTTTGGCTTAGGATGGTTGGGATCTATAAGAGGTATATCAGGGAATCTGATCTTTCCCACCTCGCTCAATTGATTGAAGATTGATTGCATTGATTCTGTCAATGGCGTAAAATAATGAGGGGGTTTGCATTCTTTGTTTCGACCTTGATTGTTCTTTTGATCATAGTTGGTTGGTGGGGGCTGTGCTTGATAATTCTAGGGCTACTGTGCAGCCCCATCCTTAGGCGTAGCCAATACCACTTGATTAACTAGGGTAGGGTTTGCCTGCTTCTGCTTATATTTGCCATTCTTGTCTTTTTTGCTCCACTCCTTCTTGGTTCGGAGTTTTATGGTTCCCTCATCTACTTTGATGTCCTCAATGAGTTTGGCTTGTGCCAAAGCTTCCTCAAATGAGGGGTATTTTTGTAGTTGTAGCAAGAGGGAAATGTGTTTGGAACAACTCTTGGTGAACATCCGGATGATTTCCTCTGTGGGAATGGAGAATGATAATTTTACCATGACTTTTCTCCATCTATTCTCGTAATCCATTACTAGCTCATCATCATAATGTCTTAAATTGGCCAGGTCCAAGAGATTTACTTTCCTCTTAGCACCAAAGGAGAAATACTTTAGAAAAGCATTCACTAGTTGTTCAAAGTTGGATATGCTATGCTTGGGCAATTGGTTAAACCATTGGGTGGTTGCACCCAAAAATGTCATGATGAATGTCCTTAGCATAAGAGCATCATTGTCTTCGAGATGAAAACATGCATTGATGAAATTGGTGACATGCTCTTGTGCATCTTCTTCACCTTTAAACTTCTCTAGCCTAGGCATCTCAAAATGCTTAGGATAGGGAGGGCTAGGAACTGATGGACACAATGGTTGGTTGTGTATTTTGCTCAATGTTGGTTGGCTCCCAGCAACCTCTTGTTTCTCAAAGGCTTTCATATTTTTAGTAAGCTCTTGAAATGCCTTTGAAGCAAGGAGTTCTTCCTCTTGCAAACCCCCCCATGGTGATGGTGGAGGTAGCACTCTATCCATTTGATTTTCTCTATTTTCTTCCCTCCTACGAGGGGATCCAGGATACGCCTGATCCTGATTTATTAAGTCTACCATTTCCCCCTAGTTGGATTCCACTCATGATTTGGAGGGTGATTTTGGTGTGGGTCACTTTCTTGTCTAGTGCACCCATTCTATTGTGAGTCAGCACGTTGATCTCTATTTTCTTGTTGGTTGCTATGAGCTAGCTGCTCAGCTTGCTCTCTTAAGCATTGCTCATGTTTGCGTAACAACCATTCTCTTTGTTTATCATGTTCAAGAGCTTCTACAAGCTCTCACTCCTTATGCAAGGTATTTTCTAACCATCACACATGGTTGACTTGCATGGTTATAGAAGACTCATGCTTATCTGACTCCGTTCTTGTAGTTCTGATTCATAGATTCCTCGAAGAGGTTTCTACTGTCTCTTTGCTTTGGCTAGCTAGTGTGACTTGTTCAGTATATTGTTGGGCATCTCTATGATCAGACTCTATATGTTTACTATGGGGTCACCCTGAGGCACCACCAGTTTGAGAAGTGGGCTTAGAAGTCATAGTTCATGAACTTTCGGATGCAGAGTTCTCTGTGGCTACAGTTTTGGGTGGTGGCCTCGGGTGCAACCGATCCAACTCATCCAACTATCTTGTTTTCCATGGCTGATCCCGTAGGGTGCCATTCACTCCAATGAGGTCATAGTCTAATGGAATCCTTCCTCTTGTTTGAAGGATATCTTCTATTTGATGTCTATGACTGGATGTGTTTCTAGTTTCCTGCCCCTTAGTGGGCTGATCTATTCTAAGTGTTGCATGTGAATGTTGAGATGTTTTGACTCTTGTGTGTCTTTGTGGTGATGAGGGTTTTGTAGCCCTCTCTACCCTCCATGAGGATGGATATGGGGAAACCTCATCATCTCTATGTGAAGAACGGGGTCTAGAACCCTCTTTATGTCTATGTGAGGAGGAAGCTCTTGAAGCTTCCTCATGTCTCTGAGAAGTTTCTGTGCATTTAGAGGAAGCCCTTGAGGTTTCCTCATGTCTCCTTGATGATGATGGCCATGAGGCCTCTTTGTGTTTATGAGATGTAGTTTCATGTTGTGGTTCCCTATTTGGGGTTTCTTGAGGAGATCCCCCAAGGGTTGAATTATCACCTCTTAGACTCGTGGAACTGCGTCTCACGGTCTTTCGAGTAGGTCTTTCAATGTTACTATGGCTTCACCTAAGGGTATGAGTTGCCTCAGATCCCACTTCGATGTCAGACCGAGGTTGTTTACTTCTTGTTTTGACCATCATTTTTGGAAACTTTAGCTTTTGTGTTGCACAAACAATATCAAGCAAATGTTTATCTTGCTTACGATTTTAAGTGTGCCCTAAACTGTTTGTTGTATTTTGATGTTTTGTTGTTTCTTGTTTCTTGCTTTGGATTTGGAAATGAGGAGACTCATCCATAGTGATAATCAAGAGTACTCATGCCAAACATGATTTCCCAAAAGAGACTAGGGTACACCACTAAAATCCTAGTGGGGGGTTCACCTAGCTCTTCCACTCTGAACCAATGAATGTTCCAATAGTGGGAGATAGTTTGAACACAAGTAACTTAGTGCCACTATGAAGAAGTTCTTCAATCCATTTCTAGGAGAATCTAGGGGGAAAATCGGTGGAAGGAGATGAATTCCAACATCATCGGACTGAATTGAGGGTTGGTGATGAAATCCAACTCCCCAATGTTTAAATGATACGTGCGTGTGTGGTGTTCATTTTAATCTTGCATGAAGTAAAGTGCATAATATAGCAGAAATGACTCTTTCCTATATGCCTAAGTGCAAAATACATTTCAATATTCAGAAATATGCATGAACTACTATGATTTGTATGGGTGCACTTTATTTCATGCAAATATGGCCTCTTGCAAGGCCTCAAAGCAAGCAAACAACATACAATGTCTAGCACATTGGATCCTAGGGCAAACTTTTCAAGCATAAGCCATTGTTCCTAGCAATGCCTAGTGGAAATCTAAAAGAAGATCTAAGATATGCAAAACACCTAATTCTTTCTTCTTTTATTCTTTCAATTCCCAAATAGAAATGTGCTTTAAGTTCACTATTTTAGACACATAGAAGTAGATAGAAAGTTATAAAATATCAGAGAAGTTGTACCAACCTCTAATCTAGCTTAGAGAACCAAGGTTCTATCCTCTACTACTCTCCAGTGTTGGCCACTGTCGACCAGAGCGGCTAGTTTTTGGCCATTGTTAGCAGGAGCGGCTAAGGCTCTATTGGCCATTGTGGCTTAGAGTGGCTGATTTTTGGCCATTGTAGACCAGAGCGGCTAAGCTTGCACACAAAACTAAGTCAGTATCTAGGTAAAAAAATGAAAAATTAGTGGATGTCCCATCGTGATCACCATCTGTAGTGACCCCGGGGTGCACGCACCACTCTTACTCTACTTGCAAATGTGTTAAACCCAAAATGAAATGAAAGACCATGAAAAAGCATATAACATGGAAGTAACAAAGATAGATCTCTTTATTCATATTGAAACTCGGTTACATGTCGGTCCCTCTTAGGGATACCCATTTTGATACAATAAGGTTACAAGTGGGTAAGATGTCCCCTCGCAAAGGGGTGGTGCGCTATCACAAGCTTCCCGGTTCTGCACATGAAAATGTATGAGGGCTTATAGATGCCTCCTTCTCTAGGTCTATTTCCTAGAGGGATCCTTTTGCTCTCGTATGTTGTAGCTTCTATCCGATGAACCTGTGGCCCTATGAGCAATGAAACAACAACACATGCTTAGATGTCCGAGATTGCCTCCCTGGATGAGGTTGTTAGTAATGAATATACTCAAATGAAAGCAAGTGCAAATGAAACTAATGCTATGAATGTGAATGAATGAAATGATGCTATGCTAATGATATGCTAAATAGAATAATGAAACTAATGTCTAAAACCCTAAGCTAGGCCTATGGGCCACTGTCCAATGACAATGGCCGCTAAAGTGAATCTCGTTCTCTTTGCTCCAAAGCTATGGATCAAAGCTTGTATCTGATGTTCTGAAATGGTGATTGCTTTGCTCTCCAATTTGTTAGGGCTTCATCGTAAATATGATCTCCAAGGGAAGCTCTCCAAGTCTTGAAAGCTCTCCTCAAATTTGGACTTATTCTGCTCTGATATTGATCTCTGATGATTATCTGATCCTTTGGTGCTCTTAGGCTTGCACCTTTTAAAGTGTGTGAAACCCTAAAGTCTATGCTCAAACCCTAGGATTGAATCCCTCATGCGTAGTGAATGTTAGCATGAGAAGATTTTTGTCTTTTCTATGTTTAAAGACTAGTTAACTGAAGTCTAAATGCAAACTCAAGTCTCCTATGTGAACTGGCTATGAAAGGGAATGCAAAGTTACTCCCGCTCACCTTTATTGCATGCATACTACCACTTCCACCCATGATTGGGCATATCTATCGATAAAATGCTTTTTATGGCTTAGTCACTATCATCTATAGTGGCTAAGATCTAGGTCGCTATCATCTACAGTGGCTAAGGTCTAGCCACTCTAGGCTTGAGCGGCTAAGGTCTGGTCACTCTAGTCTTGAGCGGCTAAGCTTGGATGGGCTCAGAATGCCCCATATGAGTGGTGAGAACCACTTTTGATGCTTGGAAAGTCCAAGATTATGTCATATGATCTTATGAATGTGCCTATGTGAGTAGCTCCCCCAAACATGACATGTTTTAGGTGTCTAAAAATTCAATTTTATTAGAAGCTAATTAGAGCTTTTGTGAAATATGAATTGGAGGATTTATCATTTGCAAAAAATTTTACAATATAATAAATTAGGTGTGCTTAACCTAATTTTAATACAAACAAGAATTGTCCAACTTTGATTGGACTAAAAAGGGACTAGAATTATTAAATAACATAAGAATTATCCTATTATTTTATAAGCTATCCATACCTCGTACATGACTTCTCTACATTGGTAATAATTAAGGGGAGATTCCTTCCCTTATCACTAATATTCTTAGTTTTGTATCCACCCTAACCCTCAATAGTACTAGTTTTATATTTATCTCTTGGAAGCAGAGACACAAAACAAAATAAGGCCACCTACCTTATATTTGTTTGGACCCTCTTCTACTATTTGAATTATCCTTCACATGGCATGAAATGTCTTATTTGGCCTAAGGTATCCTTTAATATTAAAATAATTAAAGCCATTATTTGGCCGAAGGGAAAAAAATAAAGGAATCTCTATTAAAAAGGAGATAAAGGATAAAAGAAAGGATAACCAACTTGGGGGGAGAACTTAAGAGAAAAATATAGTTTGGAAGAAGGGAACTGGATAGAGAAATTTTGGAGAAAACATTGTAAGCTCAAAAGATTTAAGAACTTTAGGTCAGAGATTTTCTATCTATAATTTACATTGGGTATGACTAGTATGCTTTACTTTTCCTCAATATCTATGATTAATATCTTTAAATATATATTTGTGCTTACTTAGACCATTATTGATTGAATAAGATGGCATGAATATAAAGGAAATAGATTTGAATTTGAAATCATGATTTATTAAGTCAATAAATAATATTTAAAATAGTTATGCTAAATTTGAACGATCATTCGAATTTGATAATTAAATTCCCATTAGATTCCTTGCTTTTGTAAATTACAATAATACTTGTAATTCTTACCCTAAAATTATGTCCTGAAAAAGTGGTAATCAAAGCCAATTTTGATCTATGCAAGAGAGATATTTGTTTCCTACGAATGCTAAGCTAGAGCTTTCTTTAATTACATAGACAACCATAGCGGATATTAAGCTAGCTTTATTACCCTCATGGCAATTGAAACCCCTGCTAATTTTTGTCTAGTCACAATCATTAAATTTCACTGCAGTAAGATGAATAATGAGCTCTTATCACCTGTAAAATGATGCTTGGGATAGATTCATTCCCTGTTAGTACCTTGGAGTTCATTATTAACCTTCGATCACCCTATGAGGTTTAACCGCCATAAATGTAACCAGCTTTGGACGTCTACTTGTAGGATAAATTATTTTGTAAAAATAATTAATTTGGGATAACTTGGGTGATATTGACCATTGAAATCTACCCTTGGGTATTATGTTGCAGATCCATTGGTCTATGTTAACAATGGATTATTGAAGATAATCTAGATCTCGGTGAAATCAAACCTAGAGTGCAAATCATTCCTGTAAATCAGATCGATGCCAACAATAGGTTGAGTAAAAGGAACTCATTTTGGAAGGATAGAAAACTTATCTACACATTGCTAGTTAGGGACACATGTAGGTTTCAAATGTGTAGCATCAGAAGGTAACCTCCATGAATCAATTTAGGTAAATATCTAGTAGTAATAACTTTGTTTAGTCCCACATGGGACATGTGAAGGTAGATACATGAACTAAAATCAACTTTGTCCATAAAAAATATTAGCCAAGTGAGCTCGTCCATCTCAAGCTTAAGCCACTTGGTGAATCTTGAAACCTTAGTTGGCCTATCCTTTGATAGATGGCATCCCACTGTAGGTTGGATTATGTAATTGGCCTCCTTGTGTTGATTGTTTTAAAAATGTAGGTCATCTTAATAGTTACATTTTCTATTAGAGGGATCTAATCCCACATGCAATAAAGGGAGGTGTGAAAGTCCTTATATTTCATTTAAGTCATGAGTAACCAAACTACATATCTCGCATTGGAGATCATGTCATTAGCACTTGGCTCAAGTTTTCTAACTTTTATTTTTTTCTTGAAGCATGGTTTATTGATGACCTACCTTGACCTATGGAGGTAATATTCATCAGTTGGCTACCTAGTTGTATAGGGTTGAAATAAAAAATCATTTCCTTAGAAATAAGTAAATGACCATTGATTTGAAGTAGTGGGATGATCGTCCTTTATCCTAAAGGACCATTAGAAGTACCACATGAGGATATGTTAAAAGAATAACTGTATTGGCTGGGTGATTAATTAGAATTTGGACACCGAAGGGAATAGATAAAGGGGTACTTAAATTAATTAAACTAGGCCCTGATATAATTAAGGTATATAAAGATATACCTCGAAGATAGTTATATACTTTTGGAGGTGAGTACTATAGGACCAATTTAATTAGAACCAAAGTGGGGAGAATTAAATAAATATTTTGGAAATTAGTAGCTTAAATTTCTTGAAAAAAAATTTGTATCGCATCTTGGAGAAATTTTTTAATAATTCTAGGAAAACATTACTCTTACCTAAAGATCAATCTTAGTGGTAAATCGAATAAATTGATGGTAATTTTGTTATAACCATATTATTAATTAGATGTAAATTTGCACCAAAGTAGTATAAATTGAGTAGAAAGCATATCGATTAATAAATGGAGTTAATATTTGTTGGATAAAGGGTGTGTAATATTAGATATAAATTTGCACCAAAGTAGTACAAATTGAGTAGAAAATGTAATAGTAATATTGTACCAATATTGGAAAGGATTGAGTACAATAGGTTTAATTATATTAGATATTTAGAAATATTCTTTTGTGAAAACAAAAGGATGTAGCCAAAGTAACAATGAATGTGAAATTAATTATCGATGGATTATGGGGTTCCCTCTAGATAAATGATGAGATATCTCCTTAATTAATATCTGATTATCATTCATTAAATTGTTGATATAAGAATTTGTGAGATTTATATATATTATATTGATGGCTTAGAGAAATGAAATTGGTGTTTCCTTATTTGCATCTTGATTTGATAAGGGATGAATTGATCTCTTGTAAATGTATAATTGATTTAGAAAAGGATCCATGAGATGCCTTTCAATATTGTAATTATGACATTTTTTGTTTATGAATGAGAGGAAAAGACATATTTTGGAGGCTAGGTTTATTCCCCATGAGGGTTCCTAGGATAAATATTGTGTCATTATATTTTTTGGATTGTCTCTGTTATTTTCATATGGATGTTGCATTTACTATCTAATATGGTGTTGATTAAATATATTATGAATTTTGTAAGCAATTAGTCAAATGATATTTACTTTTCAATAAGACCTTGCTTTAAATATATAATTGATATGGAGTCTTAAATAATATGATGCAATGTATTATATGCTTTTCTTTGATGGTTGCATATGGTTAAGTATTAGGATGGTAATGTAAATGGAACTATGTTTTACTACTAAATTTTTAAATATTTTTGAATGACCTAACCCAAAAAAAACCATAGTAATAAAATGTAAAATGATAACTAGTTGAATATTTTCTAAGTTGGAGCTCGAAGGGGTTGTAGCCCAATGATTGTAATTTATGTTTGGGTTGTAGCTCAAACAAAGCCTCATATTTTGAGTAGAAAATTGAATGTATATGTGGATTAGGTGCTCCCATATTAAGGTAAAAATACCTCATGGTAATGTAATTAATTAAATAAGGTATATAACCAAAGGGATACCTTAGTTGAAAATGATGATGATGATCAAGATTAAATAATATTTATAAATGAGAAGGGAATATAATCAGTTTTAAGATGATTATTCCAAGGCCTATGTAAGTTGATCACATGTAATGATATTTATCTTAGTTACTCCATCATGGAGATGGGGGTAGTAACTAAGTAATAAGGATTGATGATTAACCATTGGTGTGGTTACTCAATCTTCAAGGCATGTATTCATACCATCGGTGTGGTATGAAGGTTTTGTAGAAGTTGGTCACTTCTACTCAAGAGTGACTCTAACCAAGTCTTAATATCTGTTGATGATTTTTGCCTTGTTAACTTACAGTCCATTTGGATTAACTTCGTCTTATATCATGATTATGTCCTCTCCTATTTGGAAGATAAACATAAATAAAATAATAAAACAAATAAGTAGATGAGTAGTAACAATTGGGGTTGTTACAATATATGTCTATTATAGATATGTGCTAGTCATGGTCTATCATGTTTTGTATTGTCTTAGCCACTAGTGGACTTTTTAAAAGTAATAATGCTCTATCTTAAGGAGAAAAATGGAAATACACCTGAGTGGTGGTAATCTATTGAGATTGTTGAGCTTACCTCTCCTATTCATATCTAGTCGTCTATTGTTTAATTCTTTAAAACTATTGCCAAGGGGTGAGGATCTCCAAGTTTTTTTATGTTCCCTCTTGTAACCCTAAGGATGGGATAAAAGCTTCCATATTTTTTATTAGCTAATAAATTTATTAATGGTTCATTGCCCCTCGACATTTTTGTGGCTAAGGCTAGTGGTCAAATTCTATGGGAAGGTATTATTTTCCTTGTTTTATGATCAGGATAAATGACTAAATGTGTTGGGGACAATATAGTTTTTCTAGTTGGGGAATCTTGGGCCTTATTTAGAGGAGGTGTTTCCCCTATCTGTTGAAATTTTTCCCTGGATTTATGGAGGAAAGCATGACTTAATTTTGATATTTTTCTATTATATGTTTCTTTCATTATATTTTCATGCTTTCTCTTATTTCTATTTTTAAATTTATCTATGCATTCCCTATTTTTGCCTCTTTTCTTTTGGATTATTTGTTTTGATAACCTAGGTAATGTCGGTTATTGGGTTGGTGAAGAAGGTATTGCTCTATTTTTCCAAATAGTGGGACTTACCACCTCTCCTAGAGGTTCAAAGAATAATTCAATAATTTCTTCTTATTTTGTTATTGCTTCCCCTATTTTCTGGTGTGTTTCACCAACCATTCCTTCACTAGATTCCATGGTTGTTGAGCTTTTCACATTTAAATTTTCGTAATTATAAAATTAATTGAATGTTATATTCTCTTTTATTAAGACAAATTTAAATTCCTTTTTTCTAGTGAGTTATCTCATCCTCCACCATGCCTCTATTTTAGGCATCTTCCAATGTCATTTCTTAATTCTTCTATATCTTCTTGCTTTTCTTTATTCCATGGATTGAAGGTACCCTTAATATCATAAAAGGATTCATAGGATCTCAAGGTATGTGGAGGTCTAGTCAGTCACTAAGAGGGCAAGTTGTTGTTTCATCCTTGGGACTTCTAAGTTTTTTAATTTCAAGCCTTTTCTCATAAGTGAATTTTTTTTCCTTTGATACCTTTTAGATACATAGCAAATTTTTTATCAGGGTCATATTCCTATTTGTCCTTTATTAAATCAAGTCCTAGAATTTTCAATTTACCTTCTACCAAGGAGGCTCCTCTTTTTCTATGTATAGTTATTCCCCAAAAACTAAGAGGTTGTAGATAGTATGATGCTTTCTGCTTACCACTACCATGTTTGAAGTCCAAAATGTCAATTTTCCTAAAGATATCTAGGAGGAATACTCGGTTAATAACATATCTTGGTAGAAGATAGATGGGATAGCTATAACCATGCATTCTAACTAAGGTCCCTTCTTCAACAAAAATTAAGTCCCTTGGACTATTCCTTCTAAAAAATATTTCTTCTAATATTCTAGGGACTTGAGACCCCTTTATTGCAGAGATGAAGGAAGTAGAAAATAAGTTTTAAAAATATAATATGAAGAACCTTTCCTTAAGTATTTGGCCCAATTGTATATTGGGATGTCATTTCCTTTTGGATCTTTACATATTATTCTTAGTTTGGGAAACATGCTTGAATGTTGATACAAAATAAGGTATACCAAAAATGAGGAGTACTTAAATGTTTGAATTTACTAAAATTTCATAGGCCTTCTCAAATTTTCCCTACTATTAGTTCAGTGAAATATAGGATTACAAGCCCTTGTCTCATTCTATGCAAAATACACAACTGATTTGTATTGACGATTTTGCCATTTTATTTTTCAAAAATATAGACCATCATACTTGATGCATCTTTTGCACTTTTGCTAAAATGGTCTATGGGAATAAAATTTTGTATGATTGGGTCATTTTGTCCTACATTTTTCATATTCTATAAAAGTCTGTCAAAGTTTCCCTGTCCTTCCTCATTAATATGCACTTGGCCTTCTTGTAACAACAACATTCTCCTGATGCTATGACCATCAATACTTATGCTAAATTATTTTTCTAAGGCTTTGATTTCTTGGGCATTTGGATCATAAAATTTTGCACATATACTTATCAACTCATAGTATAATTGTACTTTGGTCACCATATATTATTGCTCTAAGAAGCTAGTCCATATTTGTGTTATGAATCTCAAAGGCCTACTAGCTCTAAAACACTTGTAAGCATATATTCTCAACCTTATGGCTCCTTTACAAACTTCAAGGTCAAAGAAATCTTTAGCTTTGTTTTTTAGAACTTTGACATTGGAATAATATGTGGGCATGGGCAATTTTGGCATTTCTTATGCATGAGAATCCTTTGTCTTTGTCATCCTAATATTGATACTAGTTTTTTCTTATGATGAATAATGAAATATAGAGGCTTTTAGTCAGGGAGTAAAATTGTTTTACCTTTTAAAGTCATTACTCTTTTTATCCTTCCTCTTTTCATAGTCCATGTATGTCTTGCATTTATTTCTCTTTATTTGCTTACTTTTTGAAGAATACCATACTCTTAAAGGAGTGTCTAAATGCATATTCATGCCTTTAAAGTTTTATTTATTCTTACAATATTTCTTGTTAGTCCTTGCTCATGAATAAGGTTATGTCTTGAGGTAGCATTCAATGTAGAATTTTTGCCCGACTTCTAGATTTCTTTCCCAATAATATTTTGGCAAGAGAGCTCCTCAATTTTAAATTTCATCCATTGATATATGGTAGGTCTACCTTCGATTTTGTGTTGCTTTTCATTTACTTGTTCTCCCTCCCATATTTTGAAAGGATACCTAGTTGTTGACTAGACAATATCTCTAAATTTAGGCTTATTTCAACTAGGGTCCCATATCAAGATCAACCTTTGGCATTTATATTTATTGTAGATACCAAACACCTTGGTCGAAATAATTTTTTATTTGACCCCACTTTTCTTGTTGTTGCTAGCATCATAACAAAGTAGTTCTACAACCTTCATTCCTATATAGTATGCATGCTATAATACTTTTCCCCAATATGCTTCTATCCATAATGACGTTTCTTCATTTATTAATAGAGGCAAGGAGAATATTTTTTTAGCTGGATCTGTCTTAGTGTTATTTGTGTCGTTGCTTTATATCTTACTCCATGTAACAACCCACCAACTCAACCCAAGGGAAAGAGGTTTTTTTTTACAAGGATAAAATTACAAAGAAGACCCAATATATTTTAGTAGTATAAGGTATAACCACATTTTGAGTTCATTGTCACTGTAAAAAAACTCAAGTGGATAGGAGTGGTCAACTTCTTGTACTTTTGAGGTTTACTTTTCTAAACCTCACTATTTAAAAAATATACCACCATTGGTCCCCCAAATTTTATATACCCTTCCTACTATAGTACAACTTGACCATGATGTAGGGGTTATCTTTTAAGGCCCATAACACATAAAGGGGGACACCTATTCTCTAACCCTATATAATTCCATCTATGTATGATTAATATAGAATAATGCATTAGTTATTAGTTAGATTCACATCACCATGACCTAACTAAGATCATTATCACTCACTTAGTAATGATCATGGTCACTCTTTCCCCACCGTAATGTGCCACCACTATATTATCTTGTGAATGACCTATTAGACTATCCCATACCAATCCACCATTATGATTCATAAACCTCCTAGTCAGGAATATGTCCAATAATCACCACTAGGACTACCCAAAAACCTCACCACTTTTATCCATATGAGCCTCACCATTTAGGGTTTATCATCCACAAATACCTAGTTATTGCCTCACAATAACTTAACTAGGAATTGGGTTCATCTTGACTCAAGGGTTAACTAATATGGCTCTAATATCATGCCCATAACAACCCTCTTCCAAATCCAAGATTCTTAACATTTTAAAATAAATAAACATCTCTCCCAAAATAAAATAAAGTGTTATAATTAAATTCAACATAACACATTGCTAAAGACTAGAAATTTAAATACTTTTCAAATCATAATACTAGCATTTAGCATTTCCTTTATCTACAATGAAAATAATAAAAAATCTAAATAAATTATAACCATAATCCATGAATTAGATTCTATCATTCCTTTTGTTAACACATTCTTTCCATTTTGCACATAACTAAACATTCCAAGAACTTTACATAAAATAATAACAACATTTAATCTTCCATTCTCTGAATCAAGTCTCAAATAATATAACAAGAATGTTATTCACAAAATATTTATTCCTTCCTCATAATCATAATACTCATAATAATCCTCATCCCAAAAATATTATATTTCAATATTTAAGAACATGGACTTATACTGAGAGGGGGGTGAACAGTATAAGACTTAACCAATTAATAATTTTAACTTTAGATAGCAGTGGCATCAACACAACATTAATCAAGACAGAAAGCATCACACATTGAAGACCCATTTTTAACGTGGTTCACCCAAAATGGCTGGGCTACGTCCACAAAACTTTTCTCTAAAAATTTCCTCAAAGTTCTTTGGGAATCCTTCCCAATTACAATATTTATGAGCCTCGGCCCAAAGGAGATACCTTCCCCTAATCAGAATTTATGAGCCTCTGCTCAAAGGAGATACCTTCCCCTCTGCTCTGGAAATGATCCCTCGGAAGATCAACTGCCTCTACCTCTTGCCAGCACATGGAACTCCTTTCCATAGAAGACCTCCTGTCCTCAATGCTTAGCCTAAGAGACCTCTGCCTTCTATGATCACGTCCACAGTAGCTCAGCAACCTGTACCAAACACAGTCAGTCGGTCTAGTACAAGTCTTCCTCTATCTATCAGATCTGTCCAATGCTTAAGCTTGAACAAATCAATCCTCTGCACACAAGCCTTCTCAAAGACTTGCCAAATCTGTCCTCAAGTTCTTCTCAAAGAACCAGTGCACCTTTGTCCTCAAGTTCTCCGATAGAACTATCAAACTCAGCTCACAAGTCCTCTGCTAGGACCTATCCAAATCTGCTCACAAGTCCCCACCGCTCACAAGTCCCCAGGAACCTGTCCAAAACTCAGCAAGCTCACCAAGAAAAAAACTTTCTTAGTAGGAAATCACAAGGTGAATTGTTAGAGACCCAATGTGATTTTTCAAACTCATAGAAGCATAAAGAGAATTGTTAGAGACTCAATATGTTCTATACTCAACTCCCAATCTCAAAACTCAACTCAAATCAACTCAGCTCAAACTCAATCTCAAATCTGAAAACTCAACTCAATATCTAAAATGGATAGGATAGAATGCTTTCTTTCAAGAACATGAAACCCCAACAATTGCCAACTATGCAAAGAATCACATAACAATGATACTCATGTTCTTTTCACCATCAATTAGGGCTTCAACAACAATGCTCATCAAACAAGGTTCAATCAACACCATTCAACTCAAAACACAACCTTGAAGCATTTCACAATCAACATTAGAAAAGGAAACAAGTAGAACTCCTTTTCTCTCCAATATTGTTTGAACAAAAAGCATCCACCAACTCAAATCACAATAGCACACAACAACTTTTCAAATCATCAACAAAGGAGTAAGCCCAACACTTTAACCAAGTAAAGAATAGCTTGATTATTACCAATTTAATGAAAGCAAATGTCAATCTCAAAGCTGCCCACTTAAGGTTTCACAACTTCACACAAGAAGCAATTTTAACCTTAAAACATCATGCTTTCATTTCCATAATCAACCAAAAGCACTCTCAACATTACAAGAAAAATTTATCCCTTATACACCTTATTTCTCCCTTATAGTCTTATCAAAAATAAAATTTATCTCTCATAAGAATGCAATAAGATATTTCAAACAACACCTTCAAAAGAATCTTTTATCAAAATAAAACAAGCTTTAAACTCCTTATAACTCCTAAGCTGTTTTTCCCTCTAATAAACTTCCTCCATCCATAAAATACACTTAGCAAAAATTAATTTTGAAAATACCTTGGCCAACATCAAAAATCGTGCTATGGAGAAATTGCGCACGAATTCTAACACCACCCCTGCGTCCACTTCACGATGAAAAACCCTTTCACGTTATTCGAATGTGGAACCTCCCGTTCGGGTAGCGCGCCAATGACCTAGCCGCTACCGGTGCGCCAAAGGCACCGGTGAGGTTTAAACCTCACGTTGTTAGCCTTGTTCCTTCTATGCCGGGGAGTTAAATAAAACAATAGTGCCTCCCTTTCTTCGACGTGAACACGAATATGAAAACCTTACGATGGATTTATGACAAACGATGAGTACAAAAAAATGAAAGGGATTAAGAAAAGGGAAGAGAAGTAGATCATGAATTCACAGTGAGCAACTCTTTTCAAAATGTGGATGGGATCATTCTTGATTTTCATCGAGGGAGATTTATATGCATTTTTACCATAAGCTCTTGACGTCGGCGAGGAGTTTAACACGTCGACGGAGGTCTTGGCTAGCGCCCACAATCTTAAAACATAGCGCCATGGGTTAGGATAACCCATTGCAAATAATAATTTAATATTTATTTAAAAATAATTAAAGGGAACCTTAACAAGGTTTTTAATTATTTAAATAAATACTTCCTCCTGGACCCAAATGCATTAAACTAATGCATCCACCTGTAATCTTTAAACCTGCCAACTTGGGGTTTACAAAAGACCTTTGAAGCTGTCATGCCGTAACCTTCATCAAAACAAATTATTTGACATCAAATCAAATTCCTTCAAGAGCTTCTTGACATCAATGACAACTTATACACTTGAGCAAAGGCAATGTACCCAAAGTACCCAAAATTGCCAACAATCTCCCCCTTTGTCATTGATGGCAAACCTTTACTGAAAACACTTCTCAAGAGCCAAAACTGAAACCAATTGTGCTAACAACTGACCAACTGTGCCCACAACTGAGAATCTTCCTTTGAAGTTTTGCTCCCCCTGACTTGAAGCTCTCCTCTTCACTTTGAAGCTCTCCCCCTTACTCATATCTCTCCCCCTTTGTCATCAATGGCAAAGGGTCACCTTTGGGGCTCGGGACTAAGAATGAGCCTCTTAGCTTAGTCCCTCACCCACCTCTGATGAGGTGATTAATTCTGGGGTGGGAGTACAACTCCCAATTTCTCCCTTAGATACTCAAACGTATCTCTTGGAAGAGGTTTGGTGAAGATATCTGCAATCTGCTCTTTAGTAGACACATACTCTACCTTGACCTTCTTGTCTTGCACTTTCTCCCTTAGAAAGTGATACTTGATGGAAATATGCTTTGTCCTTGAGTGCATTACCAGATTTTTGGAAATACTTATGGCACTTGTATTATCACAAAGTATGGAGATGGGTTGTTCATGCTTGACTTTGAAATCCTCCAAGGTGGTTTTCATCCATAAAACCTGTGTACACCCGGCCACTCTTGCTATGTATTCAGCCTCTCTTGTAGATAAGGAAACTGAAGGTTGTTTCTTACTTAGCCAAGAAACCAAACTCTTTCCCAGAAAGAATGCTCCACCACTAGTGCTTTTCCTGTCATCAATATTGCCTGCCCAATCTGCATCTGTATAAGCTGTGAGAGTGAAATCATCACCTTTGGGATACCAAAGCCCAAAGTCCATAGTGCCCTTTAGATATCTGAATATCCTCTTAACTGCTATAACATGAGAATCTTTAGGAGCTGCCTGAAATCTTGCTACTAACCCAACTGCCTGCATGATATCTGGTCTAGTAGCTGTAACATATAATAAACTGCCAATCATTGATCTGTACAACCTCTGATCTACCATTGGAGATTCATCATCTTTACTCATCTTGCACCCTGTAATCATTGGAGTACACCTTGGTTTGTTGTCCATCATCCCAAATTTCTTCAACATTTCTTTGATATACTTTCCTTGAGAGAGAAATATACCATCTTTTGATTGAGCAATCTGAAGACCTAAAAAGAATGACAGCTCTCCAATCATAGACATCTCAAATTCCTTCTGCATGGTGTTAGCAAAATCTTTGCACATCTGAGTATTATTTCCCCCAAAAATAATATCATCAACATAGACAACCATAATCAACATATCATCACCTTCATTCTTAATATACAAATTGCTATCTGCCACACCTTTCCTGAAGCCTTGCTCATGAAGATACCTGTCAAGTCTTGAGTACCAAGCCCTAGGTGCTTGCTTTAACCCATACAAGGCCTTTTTCGATTTACACACATAGTCAATTGTTACGAGAGAGACACTCCTTATGGCTGTTCTATGTAGACTTCTTCTACCAACACCCCATTTAGAAAAGCTGACTTTACATCCATTTGATATACCTTGAATGATTTGAAGCTTGAAAGGGCCAAAAACATTCTGATAGCTTCAAGACGAGCAACAGGAGCAAACGTCTCTTCGAAATCAACACCTTCTACTTGAGCATAACCTTTGCAGACTAACCTAGCTTTGTTTTCGACAATCTTTCCATCCTCATTGAGTTTATTTCTGAATATCCATTTTGTGCCAATGACATTCTTGTCCTTAGGTCTTGGAACCAATTCCCAAGTTTCACTTTTCTCTATTTGATTTAGCTCTTCATCCATTGCTTTTACCCAAAACTTATCTGCACATGCTTCACTGAAATATTTTGGCTCAATCTGAGATAATAATGAAACATTTGTAGAATCATGTGAGGGAATGACTCTTCTTCTTGTTTTCCTACTATTTGGATCACCAATGATCAAATATTTGGGATGATGTTTCTGAACATATCGTGAAGGAGTTTTGGGAAGCAGTTGTTGTCTTTCCTCTTCTTCATCTGAAACCTCTCTGAATTCTTCTTGACAAATTTCATCATGAGTTCCTGGGCTGGTTCTCTTATCCCTGTCTTTTCATCAACTGTTACATTTATGCTCTCTACAACTGTATGAGTTCTTTTGTTGAAGCATCTGTAGGCCTTGCTTCTATTGGAATACCCAAGAAATATTCCCTCATCACATCTAGGATCAAACTTACCCAAATTCTGATCTTCCCTTCTGATGAAGCACTTACTCCCAAACACTTTGAAGTATTTTATTGTAGTTGGTCTTCCTTTCCACAACTCATAAGGAGTTTTATGATGATTGACTCTAAGTTGGGCCCTGGTGATAATGTAGACTATTGTCTTGTTGCCTCTTTCCAAAACCCATCTGAAATTTTAGACTCATTTAACATAGCTCTAGCCATATTATCAATAGTTCTATTTTCCTTTCAACTAATCCATTTTGTTGAGGAGTTCTTCTTCTTGAATATTCTCTTTTGATTCCTTGTTGCTCACAGTATTCCACAAATTCATTTGAAGTGAACTCTCCTCCTCTATCTGATCTTAAGAATTTGATTCTCTTTCTAGTCTCATTTTCAATCATTTCTTTGAAAGCTTTAAATTTTTCAAAAGCTTTCAAAGTAACCCAAGTCATTCTAGAATAATCATCTATAAACAACATGAAGTAGCTTTCTCCCTGAATGCTACGAGTTCTAGGTAGGGCCACATAAATCAGTATGAATAAGATCCAATGGTTTTGAAGAAGTATACCCTTTTGATTTGAAGCTGGTTAAAGGTCTGTTTTCCATGTTGACAAGGACCACAAACGATGTTATGGGGCCTTTTTATTTTGGGCAAGTCTCTAGCTGCTTCCTTGTTACTAATATTGACAAGATTATCAAAGCTCAAATGCCCCAATATTTTATGCCATAACCAACTCTCATCTTCTTGAGTTAGAAAACACTTTTCCTTTTTTATCTCACTTAGCATGTAAAGATTGTTTGGAGTCCTTGTAGCACTAGCAATGAGTTTTCCATTTTTTCTTTACTTATCTCACATCTATCTGAAAAGAAAGATACTATGTGCCCTTGATCACAAAGTTGACTCACACTTAGAAGATTATGTCTTAGGCCTTCTACATAAAGCACATTTTCTATTTTGGATTTCCCATCCAAACTAAGAGTCCCTTTACCACAGATTTTAGGTGACCTGTTATCTCCAAAGCTGACTGTTCCTCTGTTTGTTTCTTTTAAGACCAAAAACTTTTCCTTTTCACCAGTCATATGTTTTGAACAACCACTATCAAGATACCATTTCTCTACTTTGTCTTGAGCATGAAAAGCAGTTTGAACTATCATTGACTTAGATTTGATCTCATTTCTCTTTTTAGTGAACTCAAGGCTAGATCTATCCAAAGTGCATATCCTTGCTATATGCCCAAAATTATTGCACTTGTAACACATGACATCTTTATTCATAAGAGGTGCAAAAGAGTTAACATTTTCCTTACTATGGCTATTCACGGACTTATTGCAATGCATAGCTTTGTGACCAAATTTCTTGCAGGAAAAACAATAGCCATGGAAAGTATTATGTAACTTTTTTTGATGCCTTGGATGATTGTTCTTCTTGTGACCAACTGGAATCCACCGCTCTTCAGGATGAAGATTGATCTTGCTCGAAGCCCCTATTTCTTGAATGGTGATACCATCCTTCTTTTGCTTTTCACATGGAGTATTATGTATGAGAGCCAACTGTTCCAACTTCACTCTAAGAGACATAACCTCTTCTTCTAGTTTCTCGCAATCAGCTTCCTTTCCTTTGAGAACCTCTGTCAGAACCTGTTCAACCTTCTTCCCTTCTTCAGCTAGAATTTTGAAGTCTATAACACTTTGAGACAATTCTGATCTTGCTATCTCTTCTTCCTGACATTGATGCTTGAGAACAGAATTCTCTTCCCTAAATTTCTCAAGCTTTCTTAAAGCCAAGAAGAATTCACCTTTGAGATCGAACTCAACCTCTTCATCTCTTTTGAATCTGTATGTTCCTCTAATAGATCCTTCTCCAAGCTGTTAGGCTCTTTACGGAGAGACCTGCTCTGATACCAATTGAAGAACATGGACTTATCCTTGAGAGGGGGGTGAACAGTATAAGACTTAACCAATTAATAATTTTAACTTTAGATAGCAGTGGCATCAACACAACATTAATCAAGACAGAAAGCATCACACATTGAAGACCCATTTTTAACGTGGTTCACCCAAAATGGTTGGGCTACGTCCACAAAACTTTTCTCTAAAAATTTCCTCAAAGTTCTTTGGGAATCCTTCCCAATTACAATATTTATGAGCCTCGGCCCAAAGGAGATACCTTCCCCTAATCAAAATTTATGAGCCTCTGCTCAAAGGAGATACCTTCCCCTCTGCTCTGGAATGATCCCTCAGAAGATCAACTGCCTCTACCTCTTGCCGGCCACATGGAACTCCTTTCCATCGAAGACCTCCTGTCCTCAATGCTTAGCCTAAGAGACCTCTGCCTTCTATGATCACGTCCATAGTAGCTCGACAACCTGTACCAAACACTGATCGGTCGGATCTAGTACAAGTCTTCCTCTGTCTGTCGGATCTGTCCAAAGCTAGCTTGAACAAATCAATCCTCTACACACAAGCCTTCTCAAAGACTTGCCAAATCTGTCCTCAGGTTCTTCTCAAAGAACCAGTGCACCTCTGTCCTCAAGTTCTCTGATAGAACTATCAAACTCAGCTCACAAGTCCTCTGCTAGGACCTGTCCAAATCTGCTCACAAGTCCCCATCGAAACTTGTCCAAAACTGCTCACAAGTCCCCATAGAAACCTGTCCAAAACTCAACAAGCTCACCAAGAAAAAAACTTTCTTAGTAGGAAATCACAAGGTGAATTGTTAGAGACCCAATGTGATTTGTCAAACTCATAGAAGCATAAAGAGAATTGTTAGAGACTCAATATGTTCTATACTCAACTCCCAATCTCAAAACTCAACTCAAATCAACTCAGCTCAAACTCAATCTCAAATCTGAAAACTCAACTCAATATCTGAAATGGATAGGATAGAATGCTTTCTTTCAAGAACATGAAACCCCAACAATTGCCAACTATGCAAAGAATCACATAACAATGATACTCATGTTCTTTTCACCATCAATTAGGGCTTCAACAACAATGCTCATCAAACAAGGTTCAATCAACACCATTCAACTCAAAACACAACCTTGAAGCATTTCACAATCAACATCAGAAAAGGAAACAAGTAGAACTCCTTTTCTCTCCAATATTGTTTGAACAAAAAGCATCCACCAACTCAAATCACAATAGCACACAACAACTTTTCAAATCATCAACAAAGGAGTAAGCCCAACACTTTAACCAAGTAAAGAATAGCTTGATTATTACCAATTTAATGAAAGCAAATGTCAATCTCAAAGCTGCCCACTTAAGGTTTCACAACTTCACACAAGAAGCAATTTTAACCTTAAAACATCATGCTTTCATTTCCATAATCAACCAAAAGCACTCTCAACATTACAAGAAAAATTTATCCCTTATACACCTTATTTCTCCCTTATAGTCTTATCAAAAATAAAATTTATCTCTCATAAGAATGCAATAAGATATTTCAAACAACACCTTCAAAAGAATCTTTTATCAAAATAAAACAAGCTTTAAACTCCTTATAACTCCTAAGTTGTTTTTCCCTCTAATAAACTTCCTCCATCCACAAAATACACTTAGCAAAAATTAATTTCGAAAATACCTTGGCCAACATCAAAAATCCTGCTATGGAGAAATTGCACATGAATTCTAACACCACCCGTTGCGTCCACTTCACGATGAAAAACCCTTTCACGTTATTCGAATGCGGAACCTCCCGTTCGGGTAGCGCGCCAATAGCCTAGCCGCTACCGGTGCGCCAAAGGCGCCGATGAGGTTTAAACCTCACGTTGTTAGCCTTGTTCCTTCTATGCCAAGGATTAAATAAAACAATAGTGCCTCCCTTTCTTCTGACGTGAACACGAAGATGAAAACCTTACGATGGATTTACGACAAACGGTGAGTACAAAAAAATGAACAACGGATTCACGAAAACGATGAGCAACTCTTTTCAAAATGCGGATGGGATAATTCTTGATTTTCATCGAGGGAGATTTATATGCATTTTTACCATAAGCTCTTTGACGTCGGCGAGGAGTTTAACACGTCGGCGGAGGTCTTGGCTAGCGCCCACAATCTTAAAACATATGCGCCATGGGTTAGGAGAACCCATTGCAAACAATAATTTAATATTTATTTAAAAATAATTAAAGGGAACCTTAACAAGGTTTTTAATTATTTAAATAAATACTTCCTCCTGGACCCAAATGCATTAAACTAATGCATCCACCCGTAATCTTTAAACCTGCCAACTTGGGGTTTACAAAAGACCTTTGAAGCTGTCATGCCGTAACCTTCATCAAAACAAATTATTTGACATCAAATCAAATTCCTTCAAGAGCTTCTTGACATCAATGACAACTTATACACTTGAGCAAAGGCAATGTACCCAAAGTACCCAAAATTGCCAACACAGTATTTTAAAAATATAAATACTCTTTTATCTTTTCCTCAAGGTCTTCCACTTGTTGATTCTCCTCCAAAAAATATTGAAGTAAGTTTAGGGATCCAAACGACTCTTGAATGCATATGCAAGCCTAACATTCATTATGCAAGAAAACATACCAATACAAGAGAATGCACCACACAATGCAATACCATACAAGATCAATGAGATAATCTCATACTTCTCTCTAAAATGGATTCCTTAGCTTCTCAAGCCTCATCCATTTATTCTACATCAATGACTTTCCATACATTACTCTCTTTTTTGAAAATAACAAAAGGAATGTCTTTTCTTTAATAACCAATATATTTTTAATATAGACTATAACCCACATATTAATCAATATTACTAATAACAAAAGGAATACCTTTTCTTCAACCTTAATTAATAGTTTCTTCTCAAATATTATTCAACTATTAATTAATTCTATATTTATTGAATCAACATATAATGAACTACCAATTTAATAATTCAATGCTATTAAGGCCATAGTTTCAATATATTTATTAACAACTTATCCTTAATATTTAATATATGATTAAACATCTAAATATTAATGAAATAGAATTTTATTCCATTTAATACTATAAATATTATGAATAAGAACATAAGACGTGCTATATCAATCAAACCACTCTCATAGATGTGCACTAGACCAATACATTACTCAAGGAAATATGTAAAGCTTTAAGATGTATGAAGGTAGTTCCAGATACTGAGAGGTACACAACATGGCTACCACCTCAAGACTTTATGTAAACCTTCTTAGAGTTATATCTTAGCTAAAACCTATCTTTAAAACCTGAACCTACTACATTAAGATGAGAAAACACAAATATAAATTCTCTATTCGCATTAGAAAATAAGCACTTCAATAAAATGATATCATTCTTTGGTTTGGAACCTGTGTTGTCTTAAGGAAATACTATGTACAAAAATCAAGACAAATAAATATTTCTAATTGCAATACAAGACAATAAATATCAATTACTAAGGTGCCTAACAGTCTTGCTATTGCAAAGGTTCTAAAACAAAGTTTCTCTCCTAACAAGGTTTTGAGTCTCAAAACCATGATGCTATAGCGGTTACCAATCACAAATGAAAATGTCATTGCTAAAAATAAAATTGAGAAATTTATTTAACATAACATTTCAAAACAAAAACAATCACATACAAGAGTTTTCCAATGCATAAAAAGATGATTATATGGAAAAATAAGCATTACCTATTGGTGCTTCTATTTTTGTTTTGCTCCAATATTTTGAAGTCCCAATTCCCTTTCTCTTTCACCACCTTCCATCCTAAACTCCTTTGCTTCTATCATCACCCTTCTCAATAGATGAAGCCCCTATATCATATAGTAGATCCATAACAAACCTTTAATATTATGAGAGAAGAATACCACCATGAATGACAATGTACATTGCACTCTTCATCAAAATAGAATTTCTCGCTTGAGCTTCATTTGCCATGCTCTAGCCATTACTTGAAGCATAAAATACTTGATTCTTGAGCATTTCTCATTTTCCAAAATTCCAACTTATAAATAAATGAATATGCTTTAATAATTATTAATCATATCTCCATTATAAGGTCAACTTATTTAATCTAATATTATTTTTCTAATATTTTTGAAGTATTAATAAAAAAATAATTCACCCATCTCGTGAATTATTGTTATTATGCTAGTGTTATTTACTAACATAGTAATAATTGAATTAATTATTCCTCTATTTAATTTAATTAGTACCAAATGTTAATAATGACCGTTAAAATTGTTATTTAATATTATAATTATTATTACTTTGTTTGATCATCCTTAACTAAATAATTCTACACTCTAGAATACATACAAAAACACAAAGGCTCTTGGTATCCACAAAAATTGTTATTTAATATTATAATTATTATTACTTTGTTTGATCATCCTTAACTAAATAATTCTACACTCTAGAATACATACTATAAGATGGATACCTAATGCAAGGCCCATTATCATTGACCATGGTTAAGAGAAGCTGGGAGATTCACCTATTATATAAAAGAAAATTAAAATTAAAGGTGGCATTACTCGCTTATCCTCCAAAAAGGGAGATAAACCTTTGAGTGGATCGTCTAACCACATTAGGTAAATATAAATCAAGGATCCCCTCATCAGCCTGGAGGAGACTCTAATTCTATGTTTAGAGTGTCCAATATGGTCTACTCTCCTTCAACAAGTCTTAAATATGGTTGAAGATCTAAAAAACCAAAATGGGGAGTGTATTCAAATGGTCAATGAAGAGCATGAAGTGGTTAAGGTTTCTATTTAACTACCTTTACTTTGGTTGTTTCTTTTTGCTTATTATCTAGATATCTTTTAGATCCTACTTTAGTGGCCCATTGTTTCCCTCTATTCCTCTCAAAGGCATCTCTTAGAGAAACCTTCCTTCTAGTTATTATTTATTTTTTTGTCTCATAAGGATCTTCTTTGGATTTTAGTTATTTTGTTCTTGGTATTGTGGAGACCATATTCTTTTTTTCTCCACTAACATAAAATGTTTTGCGGTTCCTTTCAAAACCCCCTCCTTAAATCTATAAAAAAATAGCATAATCCAAATTTAAAAACATAAAGGACAAATATTAACTCATCTTAATAAAATAAAATAAGCTCATGCATTAGGTATCCACACATCAATACATATAAAAATCAACAAGGTAAAGTCCTTCCAGGATGGGCCATTACACTTTAGCTCCCTAAAGAGAGTAAGTTTGGATGATTATTTCTTCCACATTGTCACTCCAATCATGTTTATTACCTTTTGACCTAGGAGAGATCGGTTAATTATTGTGTTCATCATGATGGGTAGGGGAAATATTTTCCTCCTAGGTTAGATTATTTATGATTTATGTTATCTCCTCTTCTCTTTCTATGGTAAATTTATTCATGAGTAATGGTAAATTTATTCATGGTATATATATCCATGATATTGTGTTTTTACTATATGAATACCAATTATCTAAGGTGTTCTAATGGAGTATTTGGGCCTTTGTCAATGTATTCTAGTAGTATTGCTAGTATAGATCCAAGTAGCTTCTTCCATATATTAGGTGGCTTTTGGGGGCTTAGAGGGCTTGATCTTACCTCATCTGAAGGGGTTTGTTCTAAGGGGCTATCCATTTAAGATATGATAATAAAATTTGACAACATATTTTTTCTACATACTTCTAGGTTTCTTTTGTTGACGTAGAGTCACTAGGTGAATGTAGCTTCTTACTTCCAGCTAGCAGATAGACTAAGATCTTCATGTAAAACTTGATCTTGTATCTTTAGCTATAATTTATTTTGGTTTTTATTCTGGAGTAGATTTTCCAAGTGATAAAAGAGGTGCTTAAACAAGTAAGAATAGACCAAGACCCTCACCAATTCTGAACCCTACTCCTTCTTGTAATTTTAGGACCAATGATATGTCATTGGTGTCTCAAAAAATATGCCATTAAATTATTTTCATCTTCTATTATCCTTGCATGGTATAATCACAACTCATGTGGAGTGACACAATGGGTCGAGAGCATAGGGTTTGGATCCATTGAGAGCCTCTAGGAGATTTTTACAAGGTCAACTCCTTGTTAGGATGTGATCTTCAAGGTGCTAGTTGCTCAAAAAAGAGAAAGGGTGTGAGAGAGTAAAAAAAATAAAAATAAACTCAACAAAGAAAAAGGGGGTGATGTACCAAGATACCCACTAAGATATTTCTGCAAAAATATATTTGAATGGTATGTACTAGTGGTGAAAACTTCTATTGGACATTTTAAGTCCTCTAAGTCAAAGTTGTCATGATGTCACCTGATAGAGTTGTCACTCTTATTAAGGAATTTGGCAATAAATAAAGTCACCCAAGTCATCCAGGAAAAAGCTTCATTAGTGCAGAAATGAAAGGAAAAAGGCTCCATAATATTTTAATATTATTGGGAGCACAGGTTAAGTGATTGGTTTATAAAAACCCAAGATGGGTTATTGAAAAAGTTAAAAAGGAGGTTTAATAGTTATTTATAAATTATTTAAATTCACAAGGAATTTAAATTTTATAAATAATATTTAATTATACCAAGATTGGGCACTAAGACAAGGTTCTAAGGTTTAGTTAAATTAAACCTAAGGTTGGTCATTTTTAATTTATAATATTTAAATTTAAATTAATTATAAATTAAAAATCACGCCGACATCTAAATTATTCGAAGCACTGATGTGATGGCAAAATAGGACAAAGGCATTATATAAATGCCATCAAAAATATTTACCAAGGCATCCCTTGCAATAATTATTCGAAGTGCTTGCGAAAAGGTTTTGTTTTTCGAAGGCCGTACGATTTACATAAAGGCTAAAGGTGTGAAGGTTTGGAGGCTCTAAGCACAAAGGCCGGTGTGGCCTAGTGGTATGTTGGCTTGGTACTAAGGATGAGGTCCTACATTCGATTTGCATGAGGCCTTTTGGATTGCAACGAAGAAGCGCTTGAAGCACTTGTTGTTTTCAGAAGAATGTTGTTCGCGAAAACTTTATGGTGGACGTGTCATTTTAGACACGTCAAGGCGCATGGCCCAACGACGGCTTGTATGTGGCTAAGGTATTGGGAAGGAGGATGTCGGGATATCGAATCCCGTCAAGGGTAAGGCAAGTGGATTAAATTTTTGATGTTGCTTAAAATTAAAATTATTGCCAAGGTTGCCTAAGGATAAATAAGGATATGGTATGCCCTAGGAAAGATAGAGATTTCTTTTGATTATATTTTTGGAAGTATATCATATTATATATAATTGGAAAGCTCTTTTTGAGAGCTATTTTTTTAGATTGCTTAGAGGGAGAAATAAGGTGTGTGCAAGAAGATATTTTTGGTTTTGTCAAGGAGTTTCAAAAGTAAGTTTGATTCATTCTTTTGAGGGTGTATTTCTTGCATAAGAGGGTATGGTGCATTTTATTGAGGAGGAGTAATAAGGTGTTATTGAGATATTATTTTAATTATTGTGTTATTACTCAAGACCTCTAACCCTTGTTGATATTGGAAAAATCAAATGTGTTGAGTGTGGCAGATTTCGTTGATAACTCATAAGGCATCAAAAAGGTATGGACAATATTCTTCATTGACTTATTTGGGTGATTGATTTCTGAAAATATCTTTGGAGAGAAAAGGATTTATTGTGGTTTCCTTTTTTAGGAGTTTTTGGTTTAATGCTTCAAGGTTTTCTAGTTTGAGAGTTGTGATTAAACCTTGTTTTATAAGCATTGTTGTTGAAGCCAATTGGTCATGCAAATAACTTGAACTTGAGTTAAGAACATGAGTATCATTGTTATGTGAGATTTGTTTTTGAGCATTGTTGGAAACATTTTGAGTTGGTTGATACATGCTTGGACTAGGGTTTGTAGAAAGGATAATTCCTTGAGGTGATTGGTTGAGTAGAGTTGATTGAGCCTAGTCAAGTAATTGTGTGTAGTGGTTGTTCAAGTTCCATGAAAAAAACTATTTTATATTCTAATTTGAGTTGAGATTGAGATTTGAGAATAGAATATATTGATTCTCTAACAATTCTCTTTATGCTTCTATGAGATTGATTTGAGTTGAGATTGGAATTTGAGTATAGAACATATTGAGTCTCTAACAATTATCTTTATGCTTCTATGAGATTGAGATTGAGTTGAGATTGGGATTTGAGTATAGAACATATTGAGTCTCTAAAAATTCTCTTTATGCTTCTATGATATTGAATTGAGATATTGATTGAGCATTGAGTATAGAATATATTGAGTCTCTAACAATTCTCTTTATGATTCTATGAGATTGGACAAGTTCTGTGTGAGATTTTTAAACTGATTTGAGGTAAGTCTTTGATAAGGCTTGTGGACTGATTTTGTGTAAAATTTTATGGAAGCTTGCTATGCAAATTGGACAAGTCCTAGAGAGGACTTATTGAGAAGATTTGGACAAGTCCTAGAGAGGACTTATTGAGAAAATTTGGACAAGTCCTAGAGAGGACTTGTTGAGCAGATTTGAATGGACTTGTGCTATATCGAATGAACTATTTTTAGTGCAAGAGATTGAGCATAGTTGTGTTAGACTGAATAAACTATGTTTAGTACAATATATTAAGAAGAGTTTTGCTAGATCGAATGAACTATGCTTAGTGCAATATATTAAGCAGAGTTGTGCTAGACAAAATAAACTGTGTTTAGTACAAGATATTGAGCAGAGTTGTACTAGACCAACTGGACTATGTTTAGTACAGTATTGAGACAAATATTTGGAGGTGATAGAGTATAAAGGATAGAGTCTCAGTGGATATAGATCCAGTAGCCAAGACAATTGAAGATATATCTAAGTGAAGAGTCTTCAAGTGGAGAGAGATCCACCAGTTAGTGCAACAGAGAGATAGAGTCTTCTATAAGATCACTATCCAGAGCAGAAAGGAAAAGAGTTCTGCTATGGAAGAGATCCATGAACTTGATACTTAGGGGATCAACATCTCCTTTGGACAGAGGTCCATAAACATTGTAATTAGGAAGGATTCCCATTATATTATTTGAGAAATATTTAGAATAAATATTTTCTCTGTGGAGGTAGCCCACATTGGGTGAACGACGTTAAAATTGGTGTCTCTATTGTGTGTGATGATTTTTGCATGGCTTTGGTTATTGCTATCAATATTTTCATTGATTATAGTGATTAATACTGTTTGGAAAAGAAACTTAAAAAGTGGTCTTATACTATTCACCCCCCTCTTAGTATAAGCTTGTGTTCTTCAACTTCCTCTCCTCAACATAGTGAAGTACAATCAAAATATACTAGGTATATGCATGCATAAGAATATGGATCCCACAGGATAGCCAAGCAAATGACTTAATATAAAAATAGACACTGGTCCCTCACACACACATACACTTAATAAAACCCAATATTCAATAAAAATATCACAAAAACATACACAACAATGGGTCTGCAGGCAATGCCAAAAAATAGATATAGGCTCCCATGTATAAATAAATGCAAGCAAACTCTTACAAATATTGTGCCAAAAGTGAGGTTTTGAGATTACCAATAAGCCACTTAAGAACCATAACTATTTTTATAGAGATAAATTAAAGAAAATCCTACAAATGTATACAAATATAAAATAATTTATCCTTTTATAGTCTAAACTACTACTATTTATAGATCACATCAGGATAATTTTCCTCCAAAATTATTTGTAGCTAGATTTGACAATCCCATCTACTTCTCCTAAGGATTTTGATCATTGAATGATGTACTTATCTAATCATAATGACTAATCAGTATGGGACTATCAATGCCATACTTTATCTTGAATGATTGTCTAATATAATTATTGAGGTTATATTCTAGTAGGTGGTCTTCATCTCCTCAATCAAGGAAGCATTAATTCAGCTTATCTACCTATAGATTTTGATTTGACTTGTGAATCCATGTCCACTTGGATTTCTAGCATCTCTCATAGATTGGTCAAGATTTTTTTATTTTGCTTTATTGTTGATCATAAAATATTTGATATCAAGATTATCCTGAAGGATAAGATTCCTCTAACACTCTTTTGACTATCTTTTAGGACTATTGCTAAATGAATTTTTGCATAAGTATCAATCATCGGGAGTTATTTTAGCTTATTCTTCATGAGATAGACAAATATCCAATCATCATTTATCAAGGTTTTTCCATAGTTGTGAGTGGGTAGTGGGGAATCACTATAGGAGCTAGTCTTTTAGGTGATAAAAAATTTATGGTATAAAATAGACTAAGATTTTATCTACAAATATTTGAGTTTTGCCACCATTTCTAGGTATCCAAGACAACTGGTTAGAAATTAACACCTTGGGATTTTCCAAGTTTCTCCATATATGAGTCTTCTTCACTAAATATATACATCCAAGATAACCATTTAATATATATCAATTGTAGTTGTGGTTTAGGAAGTAATTCCATCATTTTTCTTTGTCATATATCATTCTCCATATGAGTTTAGCTACCAAGTGCATTTGGTGGTTATGCAAACATCTCAAGCCAAGCCCCCTTTTCTTTTTTCTCTTAGATTTATTACCACTTCACAGGGTGGAATTTACTTTTGACATCATTTTTTCCCTCTTCCCACATAAAATTCCTAATAAGCTACTCCATCCTATTCATAACACTCTTGGGCATACTAATAATACTCATTTGATAGATAGGGAGGGTTGATAGCATAAATTTTATAATAAAAACCCATGTATGAGGGATTAACTATATATTAGCCCAAGCATTTATCTTGGATTTTATTTTACATATAATATTTTTCCAGTGTGGAGCTCTGAAAATATTAAACTCCTAGGTAAAATAAGGATTGATTTAAACTTATCTTGTAACCCAAAATTGTAGATATTTTTCTACCTTCCCTAATATGGGAGTGGGATAAATATATAATAAAATTTTCATTATTCACCATGCAGCCTATTGCGATAGAGTAACTATAGTCAATTTTCACTACACTTAGATTTCATAGGTAGGGTCTTCTCTAAACCAAAATTCCATAGGGGACCCATCATAGGGAAGTCTCATCAGAGTAATCAAACCCACAAAAGGGTTTATAAGCCAAATATCAATGCCAAAACCTAGTGATTAGTCCAAGGATCAAAAGGAAGGAGTATAACTAGAGAAAGGAAGATGACCTCAAGGTTATGTTGCACACAAAGTTCTATTCATCAGGAGCCCAACCAAAGATATACCAAGGGAGCATGAGCTAGATTTGATAAAATGTCTAGCTAGAGTAGCAACCTAAAGATAAAGTAGACATCGGTAGAGAAGCCACATAAACCACACCAACCTTGGCATTAATGAAGAGGTTCATCCTACATGCAAGGATCATTTTTAAAAATTCCACCTAAGCTCATTTTCTCCAAAATAGTAAGGCCCATTAATGCCACATTCAAAAGGGTTCATATCATTTGCAAGAATAATTTAGGGTGATTAGACCTTAGACTAGCTCCACACCTACCAACACAACATCTCAAGCATAGTAACCAAGGAGGATGTGGGTGTTCCTTCTCAAGTTATTGTAGGGGAAATATAAATTTTGAATTTTGAGTAGGTTGTATAAAAAGACAATTTTGTAACTTAGGAAAAGAGGAGTTTTTTTTTATTTTCATGCCTAGTATCTATCCTTAGATATATTTTTCTCTCAAATTCTCTTTTTGTATATCAATTTGGACTCAAGCCTTGACTCATTACATGTACAGGCTATCGAGCCTATTTAAATCCTATATAATTGTAAAAGTACTACTAACATGAATGTAATGAGCTATGACTATTAGAGTTTTTATCTTATTATTTGCATGCATGTATCTTTCTATGGAGGGTTATGACTATTACGTGTCTTGGTCTCCATAGAATATTATTTCATAAACAATTATACTAAGTTGTAACCATATTCACTTTGTTGTTGTGTTTTGATGCATGTGTTCACTAATCCCCTTGGTATCCAGAAAGTGACTTGTAATATTTAGTGCATCACCACCCATAGTATAGGCTAGTTAATTTTATTACTTTCCTTCTCTTACTTTTCCTAGAAAAAATCCTATAGACTAGGCTAGCTTAGGAAAAAGTATGCCAAGATCACATCAAAACAAGGATCCAACCTTGATAAAAATATTAGAGTATTTCTAACAAAGTTGCATCCCACACTCCCTAAATTTATTATATTGTATGCTCCACATGAGGCATGGGCACTAGACACACCCAAAAACCATAAATGGATGGTCATTGTGTCCATAGCATGAGCCAAATTTGGTTCTAAATAGTTCTTCTAGCATGCTCAATGAGATTAAAATCTTCACAATATGTGTCCCATGATGGTGATATTATATTAATACTCTTGTGAATGTCTTAGTTTTCTACTTGAAGCATTAATAAGGTTCATCTAGTGACTCTTCTATAGAATAATATCTTGAAGAAGTATGACATATTTAATATTGAGATTCTGGTGGGAGTCTCTATCCTCCATCACATAAAGAAACTTTCTTTCCACCTAGTGACTCCTTGTGAATGATGGATCCAAAATAATTAGTTACTCTCCCAAGAGAAAATATTATATTTTATGAGCTCCAAGCCTATTACAAGATCTAATGCAAGAGAAAATCCTCATTTGTTGTTACCTCCTTTGAATCTTGGTCATAGACAAAGAGGTTCATAATATAACATGGCTACACCTCACAACCCATAGTAGAGGAGGGTCCCCTTATATAATGATAGAGGCCCACTATGACCACAAATACCACTAGCCACTTGGGATTAAATTATGATCTTTGCACTAAGAATTTATTATTCTTCATTAGAGAAGACATAACAAACTCTAATGGAACATCTCTAGTACATGGTCAACCTATATGCCCTATATAAAATTGGATAATAAAATATGGTATTTAGGCTATTGATAGCCTCTTTTAAAGGCAAGTTATCAACTTACCTTTAAAAGAGGCTATTACTAATTAATACCAACTTGTAAACTTGTTTGTAGAAATATTTGGAGAAAATCCAAATAGAGTGCCCCTACTAGATGAGTTGGAAACCATCAAAAGGGATCCTATGAAGGCCATGGACAATTTCAATGCTAGATTCCACAAGTCTTGGTATAAAATTCTTGACAAAATATCACATATACTATATATAGCCTTTATATATTATTTAAAGGCTTTTGACTCAAAAATAGCTATGATGATAAAAGATATGGGGAGGGAATTCACTACCTATGTCTTATGGGATAGTCATTCAAGCTAAAATAGATCTCATCCAAATCAAGAGACTATATCCTAGATCTCCCATTCCTATGTTTCCTAATGTCCATCCACCATACTGACTGCCTCCAACTATGCATCCTACAACCTCGTAATAAGCTCCAAATTCAAACCAAGTTTTGGTACAAACATCCCCACCTATCCCAAGCCAACCCCTTATAGTCTCACAACCCTCTAAAATAGAATATATAAATAACACCATGAATTATATTTCTAATGATATAATATCCCTAAAGTATTAGTAAAATTTTCATATGTTCAGTTATCAAAATTATCCTAAATATTCCTTTCAACTAGGAAACCAATGGTATCAACCACCTCCAAATGGCTATCAAAGATACCCATCCCAAACCAAAAAAGAGGTTAATCATCCTTAATATTTTTTATGATATTTATTACTTGTATCAATCCTTATATATCAACTTCCCCTAAATCTAATCAGATATGTTCCAACTCAAAACAACTACATAGGAGATCCATATGCCTAGAAATATTATTATATAGACTTTTACTTTCCTAGTAATGAGGATATACAATAGGCTACATGTACCATAACTTATACCACATATTTAGATCCAATAGTACAAGCATAAAGATCGATTCCTTAGATATTACCCCTAAAATTTGCTCTAAATTTAGGGATTGGACCACTAAATCAAGTGTTGGTAGCATGGGATAAGGGAAAAGTTTATGTCATCTCTAGAAGAATAAGTGCACCACCAAAAAACCAACCTCTAGAGTAGTCTGATGTTCTTAGTAGGGAAAAAAATGCTATAGAGGAGAATTGGGAGGCATATCAGGCAACCACAACTACCACACTAGAAGGTAGTGGCTTTGAATCAAGATAACCTTAGAAAGACAATCAAGTCAAGCCAAGAGGATCCATACCAAAACTAGTAAAGGTTCCTAATGTTATTGTTGATTGACAAAGACCCTAGTTAATCACAAGTAATGTACCAATATTTTAGCCATTGGTATCATTCAATATGATCCATCATCTAAAAAATCTATTATACCTATGCCACGTTGGTATGTCCTCACTTTGCCAGAATAGATGAAACAACTGTTGGCATGAAAACTCGAATCGAATGGTCCTCAACCAACATTGAATGGATGCCTAGCCTAGGAGATATGGGGTGGTTGATCTATATATAAGGACAAATATTTAAGTCCCATCTACCTACACCATAAAGTGTGAAAGGAAAAAAAGGAAATAAAAGAGAAAGCAAAGGGAGGTCATAGAAAGAACTCACAAGGACAGATTATAGCTACATCCAGACATATGCATTTTATGTCATAAGTAAAAATAGTAGAACACCACCTAAAAAATCATCTTATCTCACCTTCACCTATCATTCAACATAGTGGGCAAAAGAAAATTCTAGAACCGATGGGAGGGTGCATGAAATCTAGAGTGCAAAATTAGAGTGCTCCCACCTGACCAACATTGAAAAAATAAACCTTGACATCCAAAGGTGGATGTGAATTCTAGAACCACCCAGTAATATCCAAAAAATATAGATTGTATAATTAAATGAGAAAACTTAGATGGCAATAGCAAAAATAAGAACCCAAATTTAGTTGCAAGGAAGTGAAGATAGAATGAGAGACCAAATAGTGATATGCTTATATTTACAAGGCTAGAAAAATTACATATGAATTGTAATGGCCACAAATTCATGCTTTGGAATGGTGATCACTCTGCTATTTATAGATGATTTTATAATGAATTCATATTTAAATATTTAATGGTATTGGGTAAGAAGATCATGTTGAGATAGATGGATGATCTGTTGATGTTCTACTCTATGTAATAATGGCAACTGTCTGAAAGGAGTTGAGTGCTTTCGCATCAATCCAATTCCTTTATTGATCCAACATCCCTATCGGGCCATGAATTTTGATCTACTTTACCCCTTTAGGTAGGTAGAAGGTCTAGGATTAATTACCTTTGAATTTTTGCATCTCAAATTCCTTATTCATGTCTATTGACCATTCATATGGGGTAGCTAAGATCATTAATGCCCACTCCTAGGAATTTCCAGTGCCATCCTCCTGATGAATGATGACTTCATCGTTGTATGGGTATTTGGACACACTTCTTTGTTCACCACCATCCTAATTCTTCACTCTATGGACAAATAACTAGGATTGGAGTTTTGTTGCTACCCTCCCAAAGTTCCATGTATTCTTGGGATGAGAGTTTGGGAATGAGGGTCCTTATGCTTCCTTTCCATTCCTCTATCCAACTTGGGCAAGGATTTAGGATCCTAGTTTTTCATCTAGAGGTAGGGCGAGGATTTAGGATTTACCTTGAATATTTGTCTACCTAACTATCCACTCGTATTTGCTACCTTCTAGCCCTTATCTTTCACTCAATTTATAATACTTTAAATTTTAGCCAAAATTCAATATGCCAACATCCTTTTTGCTCAAAAATAAGGGTGGTTTAAGAGGTGTAAAATTTCACCCATAAAAACTAGATGAGAAATTAGAAAAGCAAAATTCATTAGTTATATTATAAATATCTTATTTTAGTTCAAGTATACCAAAGCCCTTGCTCTTTTTTCTAATTCTCATATGCTAATACAAGTTGATCCACAACTACCTATGGATTTTTGGTCAGGCACTTTAGTTATGCCTAGGTGAGTGGCTAATGCATTGGGACTTTCTTACAAGCCAATCAATAAAATATTTATGCAACTAGATAAGACTTTGATACCAATCCTCAACCTCATAAAGGGTCTCTCACTCACACTCCACTCCTATCCTACTATGACTATCACTTAGGATATAGCAATAATTGAGTTACCAACTTATTTTGGTATATGCCTATTCCACCAAATTCATAGCTAATATTAGAGCGTATCTATCCCTTGATTAAAAACATGTTTTTTTTAAGACTCTCTATGGAACCAAGGTGAATATCCCCTTTGAATAAATTCATATAGACCATGTGTTGGAGCATGCACCCACTATTAAATCAGAAGTAGAACATACCTTCTTGACAAAGGAAGAGTGGTCAAAGTCTAAATTACTGGTAGAAAAATCCCATGCCCCAATTATAGATAGCTATATGGATAATTGGTTTACCAAAATATGGGAATCAAACCCATATGATGTGTTGGAGTTGACAAGGTTAGGCACCTACCTAATCCAAGAGGAAAATCCATTCCTACCAAAGGTTACCAAAGTCTTAAGGGATTCGATCAAACTCTAGTAAGCTTTAATTTGATAGAGTTAGGAAAAGGACTAGAGCAGGAGCTAGCATATGATTGGTATCACCAAAGGAGTAAAATTATTATAGTCCTACCAACTCCAATTCAATTGCTTAAACAACATAGAAAAGTATGAAGTATTGGTGCACGATATCCAAATAAAAACCAAGAGAGTATCGAGGTATTGTAGATATACATCAATACTAAGCTAATTATCAAGCCAGTTAGATATTTATGCCTAGTTAATAATTGGTTGATGAAATCATACAAAACTAGTTTTTGGACCTATTAGAAGCATTTCACATAGTTAACCTATCAATAGTTCCCTGAGATCAAAATATGGATGCCAATAACATGGCAATCATTAGAGCCCAATATGATCTAGAAGGAGATCTACGAAGTAGCCATCAACATGTTAAGGTCATAATCAAACTAGCTATTCTAGACAATAATATATATTGGCAAGTCTTTGACAATGATGAGCATATTGTCTATTTCATTCAACAAGAGGTCAAGTTTTCAAAAGAGTTGGCATCAAAGATACAAGAAGTTTACAAGGACCAAATAATCCAACTCAAAATTAATAAACTACCTAAATATATGATGACTCTAAAGTTCCTCTTCAACTTGGATGACCATTTCAAATGTAAGAAGGACATTACAATGGATAAATATGATTATTGGGAGATAAAAATTACAAAAAAAAATATGTGTATAGGAAAAATGACTACATGGAAATAAATAATAAATCTCATCAACATGTATCAAAACCATATCAGAGTGATGTATTGGAGCTATGAGGACCTGAAGGGGTATGATAAGGATATTATATAGCATACCATAGAGCTAAATCTAGATGCCAAGCTAGTAAGAGAGAAGAAGAGGTTGATGAATCCCAAAATAAATCCCACCACGAGACAAGAGCTTATTAAGATTATAGAGGCAAATATTATATACCTACTCAAATATACCACTTGGGTATCTAATCTAGTTCTTATCAAAAAGAATAATGAAGAAATATGATTATGTGTTGACTTCAAAAACTCAACTAAGTATCATTATAAGACCACTACTCACATCCTTCCATGGATTATATCTTATAAAGTAGTAGGATAAAAAATATTCTCACTTCTTGATGACTTCTCTAGGTACAATCAAGTTTAGATCAAGTATGAGTACCGACACAAGACAACTTTCACTACCAAATGGGATATTTTTTCCTATCAACGGATGCCTTTTGGGTTGTCCAATGTTGGGGAAATATTTCAAATGTTCATGGACATAGCTTTCAATGATTGGTCCATCTGGATGACCTAATAGTATTCTCAAAGAGATATGAGGACCATCTAGTGCATCTAGAGAAGGCCTTTGAGCAATCTCAATAATTTAGGGTATGCTTGAACCCAAAGACGTGCATCTTCTAGGAACCACAAGGAAAGCTCCTAGGGCATGTCATATCTAAATATGGGAAAGATATTATCAATATGATGTTTCCACAATATGAGATAGCTCTCCAATCCTTCCTAGGCTAATTTAGCTTCATCTAGAGATTCATACCAAAATTTACCTCCATCATCTAGCCCATCACTCAGATGTTGAAGAAAGAATTAAAATTTAAGTGGAACAAAGAAGGGAAGCAAGCCTTCCTAAAAATTAAACAAGCTATTACAAAATATTTAATATTGACCAACCCTAATTTCAACAAATATTTCATACTCTATGCCTATGGAGGAGAACTCAACATAGTACTTGTCCTTACTCAGAAGGATGGTGAAATAAATGAATGTTCCCTCATGTTATTCAACCAAATCTTGAAGGGCTATGAAGAATAATGACATGGCTCTTTTGAAAGATAGGTGTACACCTTGATCAAAACCCTAAGAAATTTCAAGCATTTGTTTTCAAATATTAAATTTATTGCTAATATCATCCATTCAAGCATCAAAAATTATATTATGAATGGAGAGATTAGTTAGAAAATAGTAGGATGGGTCACCTGGATCCTCGAATATGATATTGAAATCAAGACAACTAATATAATTAGGGATAGATAATTGTGTTAAAGACTAGTGCAAGACATCACAAATCTAGAGAAAATAAAATGAGTCATACCTTCTCATTTTTGGAAAAAAAAATGGAATTGGATGCAATACCATATTAACTTCATGTAATAGATTTGATACCTTCCAGAATTAAGTCAAACTCAAATGAGAGCTTACAATCTATAGAATGTGCACTATTTATTTGAGGAGAGATTTTTTGAATAAATTTTGATGACATCCTCTTGAGATGCATGGAAAATTTGCAGGTTGCATTATTACTATAGGAATTCCATCAAGGATTCTCCTATGGTCACTATTGGACACAAACAACTATAATGAAAATTATGAGAGTTAGGCACTGTTGGACCACCATGTTTAATGATGCCCATAAATGGGTGATGCAATGAAATAAATGTAAGTTCTTCACTGGAAGAACCCAAAATTCTCCCTTACCCCTTAAGCCCATCATGATCGATAAACCCTTCCCTCAATGGGGGCTAGATTTATCAATGCAATAAATCTACCCTCTAATAAGGGACATTGATGGATTATCATGGCTATATATTATTCCACAAGATGGACATAAGTAGTCTTGATCAAAAAAACATCAAAAAGGTCATAATTAATTTCATAGAAGAGATCATCATCAATTCAGTGTATCCAATAGCATCATAATAGACAATGTGCATATATCTATTGGAGTAGAAGTAATCTAATTTGATTTAAAGTATGGTATCTATATTAAGTCTTCTTCTAACTACTATCCATAGGGTAATGACCTAGTAGAGTCCTCAAACAAAAATATGTTGTGCATTCTAAAGAGAATAGGTATGGATAATCAAATATAGTGGCACTTACATGTCCAACAAGCTATATGAGAAGATAATATCATCCCAAATAAATGGATATATTTTTCTCCTTACTCCCTAGTGTATGATTAAGAAGCCCATATCCATTAAACTACCTATTCTACAACTACTACATCAATTAGATATTTAGGAACATGACACCATATCATTGAAAATTGGAGAATTGTTAAAAATTGAAGAGCAAAGGGAGGTAGCAAGGAACCATTTGTAGAAATACTATGAGAACATAAATAAATGGTTCAATCGAAATACTATGGCCCAAAATTTTTGGGTAGATGACCTAGTACTTTAATGGGATGAAGACCATATCAAACAGGGTTGACATATGAATTTTGATGCTATCTGGAGTGGACCATATATCATCACTAGACTCAAGGTAGAGAATCTGGTAGAACTTACTATACTAGATGGACAACCTCCTCCAATATTGATCAATGGAATTTACCTAAAAGGATATCATCATTAAAGTTTAAAAAAAATCTCTCTTGTAGGAATTTAATAAGATGACATCACCATAAATTCTCAAAAGTTTCTCATTGGTTAGAATCATGCTAAGTAGTATGATCTCAGGCACTGACAAAGTAATTCAAGCTATCAACTAAAGACAATTGCCCAAAACTAGACCATCAAAGGAGGAAATTTTCAAGGAAGTAGATAAAAGTCCTAGTGAGCTTGTGATCAAAGGAAAATATTGCAAAAAAGATTTTAAAATATTCTCCCATGGACTATGTTGAAACACACATCCAAATAGGTACCTAGAACTCTGCATGTATTTTCAAATGACACTATGATGGGGAATTTAGACATTTACTAGCTCATAAAATATCAATGGTCACGGTAATACATTATCCTCATCATGATGATGCTTACCATTAAGGCTAGTCACATCTTGGTAGAAAGTTTTGAAATTGGCCAATCATAGATGAGGATGACACATAAACCAAGAAGATCCTTCAACCTAAAAAGTGTCTTTGTCCATATCGACCAATCACAATGGATAAAGACTCACACATATAGGGTATAAAAATGGTTATAAATATTATAAAGTTGTGATGCTCGAAGTCTTCTCAATTATGCACTAGAAGTTGATAGATCCTATAGCACAAAGCATTGTTGAGCCATAAAAAGGGGAAAGTTTTAGAGCATTTCCCAAATATAATGGAGGTAGGAAATAAATCTATGCCTACTTGAGCAACTCAACCCAATGCCAAGAAGGTCCTCCCCATTGAATTTGAGCCAAATGAGCTATCAATCATCTTTACAAATGAGCCATATAAGGTAGAAAACCCCAAGATATCTAAAAGTACTAAGATCTTGAGATAGGGTTCCCTTCAAAGAAGCTAGAAAAAAGAGTTTGAATCCTTCCCTAAAAGGATATGGATGTTTTGCTTGGCCTAGTACATTATTACCAAGTGCATAAATGCTTAGAATTTTTTTCTGCATGCACCTCTAGGTATAATGTGTAAAGAAATATGGTAGTGGGATGCAATGAAAACTTCAAGATTACAATATTGGTTAGGAAATTTTATATATGCTAATGGTCCCTCCTAGGATAGAGATTACCCCTTTCGATGCTGATAAACTTTACTCTTAACATCCCAACCCACTAAAGTCCCTAATATAGAGCTTAAAGAAAAGAGGAAAGGTAGTATGTGATGTCCTTAGCATGGTCATGTTCATCTTTGGTACCAAGGAAGAAAAGAGGATGACACAAGTAGGACTGGGAGTCCTATATACCTTGAGATATATGTCCAAATATTAGGTGTTGATCCTTGTCTTCAACATCCATATAGCCCAACAAATTTGTGATGGAATAGAGAATTTTACTACCATTCTATTTTTTAAGTATAGCTCATATCTCACACATCTCACATTGACCCAAAATTTGTGGTTGTATATACCTAGACCTAAATATTATGACAAAGAAGGTCAAATCAACATGCATCTAACTAGATAGGAGTCCCTTACTGGACTTCCTCCTATTACACCTTCATAGAGGAATTCTTGATGCTAATATTATATGATCTAAAAGGAGTGAATCCCTAGTGCATTATGCATGACTACTCCTAGAAGATGTGCCATGAATATAAAGGGGATTGGTTCTCGGAGAAACACACCATTACCTAAATTTTTAGATTTTCTAAATCGATATACCTAGTACCATGGTACATGATTGAGATGGTGTTTTACCTAGAGATGTTAACACAAATTGACATGGTGGACACCACCTATAAATTCAAGGAGAAAAATGCTAGCTACTATAGACTATTGGTAATGTTGTGGGGTATTAATTGAAAATAAAAGCCTCACCCCTATGATAGGGTAAAATAAATATTTTGAGCCTCAAGGCATAAAAAAACTCCTATTCATATAACCTACATGGTGCATTTCAAACCTAGCACTCCAAGATCATAAATATCAAGACTTCACACCCCAAGTGAACCCATAACTAGAAGTCCACCAAAATATTAATGAAAATTCTTGCTTGCTATTCCAAGAGGATGATTTTATTTCTTATCCATCAAAACTAAAGTCATTATCTAACCTTGAAAAATACATATACAACGTATATACCAAGAACAAGATCACTAAGAATAAGATAGAGCAATTATAGTAGAGAGATTATAGTGAGGCTAAAATCGAGGACTGGTCGATCAATTAGAAACTATATATCAATACAACAGTGATGCTCAAATAAAATGTAAAGGATGAACAATTCAATGACCATTATAATTATGCAGATAAATTAGAACTCGATGAAAAATGAGAAGATGTCAACCAAGTTTTGTTGATTAAACAACTACACAAAGTAGAAAAGGAGCAAAGGCCATCTCTAATTATCATCCCAATACCTCTAGAGCTCTACCAAAACTAAATTCAAGCATTGTTGAAGTCCTTATTTTAGAACCCTAGTTGTAGTTGCTCTAATCAAGCTTATGCAACCATTGAAAAGGAAGTTGTGGAAAAAATCAAATAAATACGAGTTAAAAAATAAGTGAAAGGTATCCTTGGATGAAAAAGGGCTTGCAAAGAATAAAAGAAGCAAAATTTGGATTAATGAGCAACCTCCACTAGAGTAAAACCCTTATGAAAATCACTAGTAGCCCAAAGGGGATACCAAATAAATTGTTTAAGAACTAGAAAATATTCCCCTATCAATCCAACCACCATTATCCTTACCCTATACTATTTCCCATTCTAGGGACACTCCTCTAAGGTGCTCTTTCTATCATTTTACTCATATCATCTATCCCAACCACTCTACTCCCACTCTTAATATTCCAATCACTCCAATCTGCCATGACCTCCATTTCATCACCTAATGTCATGACAGTCCATCACTCTCTCTCTCTAATTGACCATCCAACACACTAGCCATTTGTAAAATCCTTACCCTTGCCACCATAAATTTAGCTATAGATGTTTAGTCCCTAGCCCATATATCTAATTATGGATCTCATCCTCTATATAACTAAAAGTAGATACAATAGGAGATAGAATGGTAGGTCATTCAATTTGCCACTTTGTAGACTAGGAATGCCTTCCTTCCTCAAAGTTATAGATGAGGAATGTTTCATTTTTATCCCATTGTCTCTAATGAACAAGGATAGATGTAGTCCGAAGATTACCAGATGTTAGCCATGAAGATCAATTTTAAGTTTGCACCCCTAGAGAAGAGAATCAAATTCTCTAAGTAGATGAGCAAAATTGATGACTCATAAATACATTGCAGTCATAAAGGAGCTAGCTAGTAGAGATAAGGAGTTCGATAAAATTGTGTTGGTGCGTATTTTAAAATTTTCCACACTTGTACTTAGTATTTGCACCTTTGCATTAGCTTGCTTAGCTCACTCTAGTTCTTTCGAGTCCTTCTAGACTCTGATCCAACATCTTTAGCTCCTTATAGGCCTAGAAACACCTCTTGATCTTGTTGTTTTATCTTCTAGTGGGAAGCTTTTTAGTCCCACATTGATTAGTATTTGTACATATTGAGGAATTACTTACTATATAAGTGATCCCTCCCTTCTCATATTTGATATAGATAACTTATGCAATATTGAGCACTTACGTGTGAGAATTTATCATTTGCTTTTGTAATTATTTTCTCTCATTCTAATAGTGTAACTTGTATTTAGCACCAAATCTTGGAGAGATTTATGCTTCAATAATTTTACATGGTATCAGAATAAGTTGGTTGCTAGCGCATCCTCATATCTAACATTGTTCATTTTAGATTATTCAAATTTTTTTAATTATGCTCTTGTAAATCTGATTTCTTGAACCGTATGCTCTCACCTCACCCACTCGGATCTCAATGATTAAAAAGTTCAAAAATCAAAGATATATTATTTTGCATAACTTGTTTTTTGAAACCATATGCTCTCACCTCGCCCACTCGGATCTCGATGATCAAAAAGTTTTAAAATAAAAAATATTTTTTTTCATAGCTTGTTTTTTGAAATTATATGCTTTCACCTCACCCACTCGAATATCAATAATTATAAAATTTAAAAATCAATGGTATACATTTTTTGGTGACTTGTTCTTTTAGGTATTTATCTTAGGTTACACTCACATCAAGCTCTTGGTGAAATTTTTGAGACCACTAAAAAATCTATCCATTTCAGCCTAAACGAACCTCACTGTTGCATCCAAAAAGTGCCAAAACCTAAAGAAAACATATAAAATTATCTATATTTGTCATCGAAATCCTGGGGCATTTCTCTATTTTTCCAAATAGTAGTTTTTTAGTCTCAGATTTTTGCATTTTTTTTTAGAGCTTAAAATTTATGCATTCTATTTTCAATAATTCTACACCTAGACTATAATTTCTAGTTGACATTTCCTATTTTCTTTGTATTTAAGCAATAGCTATTCAGTATAATTTTTTGCAATTTTTTGATAGTTTCAAATTTATGCATTTTTTGTAGAAATTTTACACCTAGAGTGTAATTTCTGGCTTAGTACATATTTTTGAAGGTTAAAATCTATAAATACACTAATTTAAAAAGTGTTGAACTAAAAATTTGGGGGGGTCCTTAAAATTTATAATCATGATGAGTGCATAGGTAGCATGCACCCCCAAAACAAGCATAGGTGTACAACAATGCTCGGTGCCACCACTACGTGCACAGTGCATGCACAACGTGGCACAGTGGCACGAGCAGTGCCTTAACACGTAAGTGCCACCTCAAAACATAGCATGTAGTGTTATAGGCTATGGCCACCATGGTTATTAAGATGCATAAATAGTGCATGCAAGGTACACAACACTCTCGATGCTCCCCCAATGGGGTAGAGAACCTAACAGAGTGCAAATCTAGTCTTGGTCAAAGGCATATGCAAGGCCTCACAGGCCATCAATTTTTTGCACAAGGATGTGAAATATATGCATCTCCATGCATGGTCCCATATACTTAGTTAGTAACCCAATAAAAAAATGCATCAACATGCAGGCCCCACTTGTTCATTAGCATAATGGACTGCCCTCACCATTGAGTACCTTGAAATCTCAATCAATCTTAAAACAATCATAACTTGCTCATATGATGTCCATTTTGAGCAATATTTTTTTGTTGTGACTGGTTTTTCATGTACTTTTAGATGGTATCTTTTAGATTTTATTTTTTTATGATTTGTAACACCAAAATTTGCACATACTTACAATTATTGCCTATTAGTCCTTGTTTTTGGAACACAAAAACACCTATATCTTTCAAACCATGGCTCCTTCTAAGGTGCCATTTTTTTTAAAGTGTGTGTTTTTTCAATCTCTACACTATGGTGAGATATTTTTTTACATAAACTATTATAGGACTATTAAAACAATATTTCACATTTTTTTCAAGGTGAAAATAATTATAAAATTGCACTACATGTAAAGTGTCGTGTCTTGGTTGTTCATCAAACTTGTATTTTTTTCTCCATATTATGAGAGCTTTGTAATATATGGAGTGTTTAGTAAATAGTCATCATCCTACACTTTGGATACATGTGTTGGGATACAATCTTCTTCATCCATGGTGGGCATATTCTAAGTCCCATGTTTTACTCTTCAAGTACTTGGACTCTATAAAGATTGGCTCAATCCTTCTACAGATTCATATATTCCAAGATAGTGCAGTATTTACTACCTCACTTTGACTCAACTACTTCATCCTTTCTAGGTATATCATAAGTCCGATGTTTGACTCTTCGATTTCTTGGACCACATGAAGAACATTAGCATTACAATATTTGGCGATCCTTTTCTAGAATTTATAAAAACTTCCTTAGTTATGACTCACATGACTTATCATTGTACTCGAGTACCTAATTAGACCTTGTTGTTGGGACTCTAATTTCACTCTTCTACCTCTTCTATTTGAGGGGGGTCTCTCACTTCCTTCTCTTTCTTCATGGTCTTATTTTTTCAAGGGGTTTTTCCCATTAGATTTTCCTCTTCTTTTTTTGTTGAGTTGATCATTGCATTGTATCGAGTTTATTATGGTGTATCTACCAAGACTCACATCACACTACCTACCTAAGCTACACTTATGGGGTGTGTCAGTGTATATTTTATACTTTTTCACTCTTGTTCTTAGTATTTGCACCTTTACATTAGCTTGCTTAGCTCGCTTTGGTTCTTTCAAGTCCTTTTGGGCTCTGATTAGACATATCAAGCTCCTTCGAGGCCTAGATATATCTCTTGAGCTTGTTAATTTATCTTCTAGTGGGAAGCTTGTTAATCCCACATTGATTAGTATTTGTACATATTGAGGAATCACTTACTATACAAGTGATCCCTCCCTTCTCATATTTTATATAGAGAGCTTATGCATTCTTGAGCACTTATGTGTGAGAATTGATAATTTTATTTTGTAATTGTTTTATCTCATTCTGATAGTGTAATTTGTGTTTAGCACCAGATCTTGGAGAGCTTGATGCTTCAACAATTCTACACGAAGCAACTACTTAAGACCTTTTAGGTCAAATTCAAGGTGCTAAAAGTTGAGTAAGCCTACATAATAATGAAGTTAAATGAAAATGAGTCCAAGATGGAGGAATAGAAGAAGAAGGTAGCATAGCTTTAGTAAGGATCAAATAACACTGTATAAATCGTAGATATTACCCAGGTACTCTAGAGAGGGGTTGTCTAGGAGATTTAAGAAATTCATACTACATTGAATGCATCAAGTTATTTTCTTCCCTAATCATAAAAGCTAAAATAGATCTCAAGTTAATCAAGAGGACTACCAACCTCAAGTTATAGGAAGCATAATATTCAAGTTAATCTTGGCACAAGTTGATCATTAGCGATGGACTATAAAAAAACCACCAAAAAAAACATCATAACCTATAGGATCACTAGAGTCTATACTACCTAGTAGAGGACACATCATTGTGGTGAAGAGGTCGATGCACTATCTTGTAAAATGAAATAATGGAAGGGGCACATCTATTCACTAGTAGCTATGGGACTCCCTTTTCATTGGTTCCATGATGAGAAACCTCTCCTAGAGAAATAATTTAGGCTATAGATAAGCTAGCTAAAGGACATTGAGATTCCACCAAACTTATTTTTTAATGACAATGTGAACCTCAATGTAAATACTATCATCATGCTCATCCATAATACCAAGTATAAATTTATCCCTTCTCTCATGGAAGATCTATGTAATCTTGAAAAGAGCTACTAAAACCACTCCTAGGCCAAGTTACCCCCTTGAGGAATAATGGACAAATGTCATCGAGGTAGTAAATGAACTCTAATATTGACCCCTAGACTACCCCTCTAGTCAATGGTAACCCAAGCCCACCATATTTTCATCAAGCCCCAACTTGTGAAGGGTTTTATAGATTGCATTATGGTTTAGCCTATCAAAATAATATCCCATATCCAATTTGATGGCCATGACTTTTCTGTTGGCCTTCTTATTGGAGTGAATGTCTTCCTAGGTGAGGATTATTCTTTCCAAAATATTTATACTTGGAACAAAGCCAGTTTTCTCTTCCAAAATTAGAGAGGGAATAATATTTTCAAGCCTATTGGATATTTTTTTTGGTAACAATGTTTTAGTAAGTACTACATAGCGAGATAGGCATATATCTACCTATACTTATTATTTACACTTTTTTGGAATTATGACTAGAAAGGAAGAGTTAATACTCTCTCATGGATTCTATGATGTTGTTTGGAGTCTTCCACCATTACTAAAAGATCATTTTTATGACCTTCCAAAAATCTTGTTAAAAATTTGCATTAAAATCGTTAGGGTTAGGAGCTTTATCTCTTCTCATGCTAAAGATAATCATTTTTAGCTCCTCAATTGTCATGATTTTGTAGTAGTTTATGTTTTGTTCATAGGAAATAATTTGAGGATTATTCACCAGGAGTTCATTTAGTTTCTCTTCTTGGTTCACATTTTCTTCCTGATATAGCTACATAAAATGTTTAGGAACATGTTTTTTAATGTCTTTTACTGATTCAAAAATTTCTCCTTCAGTAGTTTAGAGCTTTGTTATGGTATTGAAATTTCTTCTTTGTTGGGTTTTTCTATAGAAGAATTTAGTGTTTCTATCTCCTACATAAAGCCATAAAATTCTAGATTTTAGTCTCTACATGATTTATTCTTTATGTAGAAGATTAATTAGTTGGCTAGAAAAGTGTTGTTGTTGTATGAAGATATTTTCATATAGACCCTCTTCCTCTACTTTTATTTGAACTACCTCAATTTGGAGCTTAATTTTAAGAATACTTTACATTTTTTGTGATACTATATCCATATTCATATGCATACCCTTGTATTTTGGATTATTTATGATTCATTATTGTCTAAAAAAAGGATGAGTGTGTCATTGTCAATATTGACTAACCATTTAAAAATCCTTTCTCCTTACACCAATAGGATAAATATTTGAAAGGAATAGGACCCAATTTGATTTTTTGCTTTAAGGATAGACTTATGGGCTTGTGGTCAAAAGTGAGGTTTGGAAGAATATTTGAGTGAGAGAGTGGAAACAATTCCAAAAAACCTTCTAGAAATTAAAAACTTGTCTAATATAGCTACTGTAAAAGTAGATCCAAATATCTCATTAGACCAAGTGTACTTCCCTCTCCTAGGCTTAATTTATTCTAGATCATAGTTTTTTGTAATGTCATCCACAACTTTGCAATCACTATATCAAACCAAAAGACCTCCTTTCTTTTCAATTTGACTTAGAATAAGTTTGAGGTCCCCTCCAATAACTCAATTTATTGGGGGTGTTGATTGGAATTTTTATATATGAATGTCTAGCATGATATTTTATCTATGAAATGGTTTGGATAATTCACATTAGTGATAGTGATCAAAAAATAAGAAGTATTTTCTCTTAGTTTGATTATGATCCAATTAGTATTAAAACACTAGTCTTCTAGGGTGAGAATGGAGGATCAGGCAGTGGTGATCCCACCTAAAGTTCCACTATATGGGATAGAAATTTATTGGAAAACTATAAGCATTCATTGATAATATGTAAGAGAGTCCCATTTAATTTTTTTTAAAAGTCACAATGCCAATCTTTTAGACAATCATGAATAGATGAATCAAAATAGTTATTTATAATTCTACTAAATTGAAATTTTTTGTAGTGCTTTATTGCATCATAATTTGTATTTTATTTTCTAATTTGACAATGGTATCATCATTTGGTGTTTTATAATATTTTCATACTTTGGACTTCTTATTGATAATTTTTCAATAGTGTAATTTTTTGAACCTAAAGAAACAAAATTACAAACTTAGGTTTTTCTAATGATTTAAAAAATGATTTTATGAGATATGTCTCACTTGTATTACATCATGATCATATTACCATGGTATTAGAAAAATATTATTTCTTGATAATATTTGAACCTTGGTCTTCACCTTGAAAATTGATGCATTTAACTAGTTAATATCTTGGCATTGGATTTAAAATATTTAGGTTCATCCTTGGAATTGGAACCCTGCTCTACAATGTAAAAATCTTCACTCCTTACTACTTACTCAAACCACCTATGGGAATTTTTCTAGTGAGTTATACATCTTATATATTTAAATTATATTTTCAAGAAAAATTTTAAATAAGCATTTTTTTTTTAATATATTGTCAAATTTCAAGTTATAATCAATTTCATTGATAGATTTCATGATATTTTATTTTATTTTACTAATTCAATGATAATTATCACCTTAATTCATTAGTAAATATTTAAAATTTATTAATAATATTACAAGATAATCGATGATATCTAGCATAAAATTATGTCCTAAGCAATTTTACATAATTTTAGATCATGGTGTTTTCATAAATCATACGAAAAGAATTAGAATTATATCTTAACTCAAGATAATTCATTTTAAATATTGTTTAACATAGCAAATAGTTATATATTTTGTAAAACTTATTGATGACTTTACAATCAATTTATAGAAATAAAGAAAATCAAATTTAGAATTATGGAACTAGTTGTTATGCACTCAGTGCATGTTCATGTTAATGTTTTTTGGACTTCATGAAACACACAAAAATGTAATGCATAAAAAAATTAGACAAGTGTGGATGCACATGCACTTTTTATAATATAAATATTACAATATGTAACTTTCTCAAAAAACATTTATAGGACATCATTTTATATCAATATATAAAAGTACTAAAATACACACACACACACACACGTATATATATATATATATATATATATATATATATATATATATATATATATATATGTAATTTTAGTAAAATTAATATCAATATTTACATATTTATTAATGAATCTTAATATTTCATATATATATATATATATATATATATATATATATATATATATATATATATAATTTTTAATGTAAGAAACCCTTATGACCAACACATAGGGCTGGGCAGTCTCCTCCCAACCATGACCCCTATAAAGTTGAGAGCTATGCTTATCAATAGAGAATTTAACACACCCTCACACACTTGCCCACTCGACATTTGGAGCGGTCCTTCATTACATGGTGGCCTTTCGCTTAGCCTGAAGGCACAACACAGGACACGGGATGACTTGGAAAAATGGGTGCTCAATCGGTTAATATGAATAATAAGAAAATTTAAAAATAATATCACAAAACATTTAAAATTTTATTTTTTAATGAAAAATAAATTAAGCCTCATTTTTTGAAAATAATGAAGTCCACATTAATCACCAGTTGACTAGTTATTATCTGTATGTTGATAAAAATATAATAAAAAATAACTTTCTAATTTCACATTAGATTCATATTGATATCAATTTATACATTTGGGAGATAGTTTGAGCCAAGAGCAGGCCTCACATTTTTATTGTTTTAGGAAGCAAGTGATATGGGTGTGAGCATGAAGTGTGAGTGGGAAAAAAAGCATGAGCAAGGAGTGAGAGACACTTTTCTTCTTCTAGATCTTATAATAAACTCAATTAATAAAGGCTTCATGTTATAAAATCTAGGTAACATGGTAGGAAAGTCATTTTTGAAAGTGCTTACTAGAAGGAAGGATGCCTTGGATAAAAATACAGATGCCCTAGTTAGTGATAAAAGGAAAAATAAATCTATGAAAAAACATATATAGGTAGAACATGTTACACCAAAAGTGATTATCAAGAATGAGATAATCAAGCATGATATAATAGTTTTTAAAAGCATAGGGTTAATATATAAGTTCCATGGATACTAGTCAGGTTTTGGAGATTCAAAATTGGATCAAGTGGAAGTGGAGATTGAATTAGATTTGATTCATGACTTTTCTTTTGAAAGGATTTTTCCTCATTATATTCTCTTGTTCAAAAATAAGGAGTAAATAATGGATGGTGACCCTTGGTTTGGGGGCAACTATATTTAAGACTATAGAGTGATAAGTTTTCTATGGAGACAGAATATCAAAAGGCTTTCAATGTGGATCAAGCATTTTGAACTTCCTTATCAGCTCATTAATAAGGAGGTGAACATCGATAATACTTTAGGGGAATTCAAGCCTGCATACTACAGGAGACGTCAAGGAGTTGAGTACGAAAACAAGCCCGCTTTTTGCTTGGAGTGCAATACTCAGGGCCATCTGCTTTCTCAATGCCCTTCTCGAAAAAAAGAAATCCATAGTGATTCGGGCCGAAAGATGGCTACTCAGATCCAGACTTTCCAGGAAAAGGCTCCTGCCCGAGGACATGGCCGATCTGTGGGCTCATCTAAGACCTATGCTTTAGTTCCAGTCAAACCCAACAAGGTAAGTGCTCAGCCTCCTTTCTCTAATCATTTTTCCCCCTTAAATAACTTGCACATTGGTGAGGACATTTCAGATGACCTACCCATAGACCTAACCGTCACGTCCACACCCATTTTGATCCAGTCCCCTTTGTCCAAAGGAAAGTCTGCAATGACTGTTCCAAACTCACCCACCGATTTTGGTCCTTCACACCTTCCTCTTCCCTTCCCGCCCCTTCCCCCTCCTAGAGCCCCCTTCCCCAACCCCCAGAGTCTGCTGCCCTGTGCCTGCCTCCCCGCTCTTCATCCCCCCAACGACTCACTTTCAGCTCGATTCGCCCACACCCCTTTCTTCTCAAACCCCAAAGCCTGATGCTGAGGGGTCCAATCCCTTTGCTAACCAAACCCGCACTGAGGAGTCTCACCCTGGGGCTGACTCACTTTCCACCGGCATCCACCAAACCTCCAACCCATTGAAGTCACCCAATCCTGCACCCAAAGCTGATGTCAACAAAGACCAGAGGAGGGGACGACCGTCAAATGCAGAAAAATTTTTCAAAGTAGCTGAGATCGAAATGGCCGACGACACAGTGCCTACCATCTTGGGCCCCACTTCTGACCACTCCAACACAACTCATCAAGATGAGGATGAAGTTAGACCCAAACTAACTCCATCTCAAGGGAGAGGCAGAGGCCGCAAAGCAAACTCCAAATCGTCTCGATGAAGATCGTCTCCTGGAATGTCAGAGGCCTCAACGGGACTGCAAAACAGAGAACTATTAAAACAGTAAGGAAAAATCTAAAACCAAATATTATGTTCCTTCAAGAATCCAAACTAGATGAGAATAGCAACATTCAAGTCTGCAAGCTAATTTGGGAAAACAACAACTTTGCCTTTTGTCCCTCCACAGGGGCCTCCGGGGGTCTCCTCTGTTTATGGGACCCGACAACCATTGAAGGGAGAGTTCTTTCAGTCTCGGACAGAACCATCAACATCCTATTTACTAATAAAGTCACTCACCTCCAGTGGATCGCCACCAATGTATATGGACCAAACAGTCCTCTTAACAGAAGACTATTGTGGGATAACATTTCTGCAATGCGTAATAACTTTGAAGACTTTCCATGGATGTTATGTGGTGATTTTAATTCTCCCCTCCATTTGTATGATAAACAAGGAGGCAATCCGATCACCAACAGTTGCATAGAAGATTTCAATGACTTTGTCAACCACAACGAGCTAATGGACATGCCGCTCCAAGGATCCAACTACACATGGAGCAATAGACGATCGAGAATCCAACACATCCAAATCCGGCTTGATAGATTTCTCTTATCCAAAGAACTCATTCCTATTTTTGGTGATGCCAGGCTTCATAGCCACCCAAAAATTGGCTCCGACCACAATCCCTTAATTCTGGATTGTACACGACCCCAACAAATCTTCAAAACCCCTTTCAGGTTTGAAAAGATGTGGCTCACTCATCCAGATATAGGTCGGTGTATTCGCCAATGGTGGCAGCAGGATTTCTGTCCAAACCCTCTCACAAATCTGTTCCTCAAACTGAAAGCGGTCAAACTCAAGCTGAAATGCTGGAACAGGGATGTCTTCGGCAACCTCTTTAGCGAGAAAAAGCATCTAATGGATGAGCTGAAAAGAGTGGAAAATCTGATTCAGGGAGGAGATCTGAGGGCCAAAACTTTCCTTGAAGAAAAGAGCCTCCTCTCAAATTTTCACAATGCCTTGGCTAAGGAAGAGACATATTGGAGACAAAAATCCAGAAACCTCTGGCTCAAAGAAGGAGACACCAACACGAAGTTTTTCCATGCATCCACCATGCGTCACAGAGGCTCTAATAAAATCACTAAGCTGACCAAGGCTGATGGATCCATTGTCTCTGACATCCAAGCAATTAGACAGGAAGTTGTTTGCCACTTCCAGGAAATCTTAGGACCAAGCACTGGTTGCCATCCCCTCACCTCAAGTTCTCTACTACAGAACATCCCAAAGATGGTGTCTAACAATGATAATGGAAAATTGCTTGAAAGCTTCACTGAAGATGAGATCAAAGAAGCTCTGTTCGCAATGGAACCTGATAAGGCCCCCGGACCCGATGGCTTCCCACCCCGGTTTTTTCAACACTTTTGGGAAATCGTGGGCCAAGATGTCATTGCTGTAGTTAAATTCTTCCAGAGAGCCAAAAATATGCCGAGAGAGGCCAATTCCACTTTCATTGTTTTAATCCCCAAGTCCAACGATTGCGCTTCCCTTTCTGATTTCAGGCCGATCAGCCTCTACAGTGTCATTTACAAACTTATCACCAAAGTTATGGCAAATAGGTTGAAAGCCATCCTTCCCTCCATCATCGACCAGTGCCAAGGGAGCTCGGTCAAAGGCAGACTCATCTCGGATGGAGTGATAACCATCCATGAACTGGCCCACTCGGCATCTAAAAATAAAAAACCCAGCATGTTCCTCAAGCTTGACATGAACAAGGCTTTTGACCGTGTTTCCTGGAAATTCCTGTTTGAAGTCCTGGAAAAGTTTGGGTTTCACAAAGAATGGATCAAGATGGTTCGCGAATGTATCTCGACTGCTTGGTTCTCTGTTCTAATCAATGGCTCACCCGCAGGTTTCTTCCAAAGTTTCAAAGGCATCCATCAAGGGGACCCCCTGTCTCCCTTTCTCTTCATTATTTTGGCCGAAACCCTTGGAAGAACCCTTTCAGATGCCTGTAATAGGGGTCTTATTTCTGGGATCAAACCAGCCTCAACATCCAAAGCCATATCCCATCAACAGTTTGTTGATGACACTATTCTAACCTCTTATGCTTCCGTTCCCGAAGCAAAAATCATTAAGAACATTCTTGATTCTTATGAAGAGGCGGCTGGTCAGAAATTCAACTACCATAAAAGCAAGCTGTACTTTCTCAATACCCCCACTCATAGACAAAATAGGATTGCTGAGATCCTTGGGTGCAACATTGGGAGTCTTCCAACTACTTATCTTGGATTACCGCTTTTCCACGACAGATCTGTCTCGGCTATGTGGAACCCTATTTTAGATCGCCTCAACAAGAAACTAGCGGGGTGGAAAAGCTCAATGCTCAGCCAGGAAACCAAAGCCACTCTGGTCCAAGCTTGCCTTCAAAGTATCCCCATTTTTTTCTTATCTATCTTCAAAGCTCCAACTACCATCTGCCAAAAAATTGAACAAATTCAACGCAGATTCCTTTGGGCTGGAAACGAAAACAAGAATAAGTTTTTGCTAGTCGCCTGGGACAGGGTCTGTTCCAAGAAAAAGGACGGAGGACTCGGATTCAGAGACATCAACCGGATGAACATGGCCCTCATTGCCAAGCAGGCCTGGAGACTTACCATCAATGAAAAAGCCACATGGATTGATATCATTAAAGCTAAGTACCTTCAACAGTTTTCATTTCTTGGAGAGCACAACCTTCCTATCGGATCCCATTTCTGGAATGGCGTAATCAAAACAAGGAAAATCATCATGGAAGGCTTAAGGTGGTGTCTAGGAACTGGAATGACCATCCATTTCTGGGATGACCCGTGGATCCGTGATAAACCTCTCAGCCAAGATCCGCATCTTGCAGTGCTCAAGGCGACTACTGAAGCCACCTTTGGAGATAAGGTGTGTCACTTCATTACCCAAGGTCCTACAAGACATAAATGGAAACACCTGGATCTTAACGGGCCCAGGCATATCACCGAGGCTCTCAGGCGGTTACAAAACTTGTTGAGGACTTGCATCATCCCGAGCTCACACAAAGTTGATTCCATGGTCTGGAACCTTGAAGAATCTAGAAATTTCACTGTCAAATCAGCTTACTACAGTCAAGAAACTCCCACAGATGGATGGGACTTATCAAATCAGGTCTGGGTTCCCAAGATCATTCCCAAGGTCAAATTATTTTGCTGGTTGGCCACCCAAAATAGAATCCTCACCATAGACAATTTGATAATCAGAGGGTTACTCATTCCCAATTGGTGTATCCTGTGCAAAAATGCCTGTGAGTCAATTTCGCATGTTTTTTTGGAATGCCCCTTCTCTTTAGCAGTCCTCAACCAGGTCCATATCACCTTTGGCATCTCCACAGCCCTCCCACCTTCCATTCCCCTCCTTATTAAGCAATGGCCCCGACCTTTCAAGAGCAACCAACTAAAATTCATGTGGCAAGCTTGCCTTCACCTTTACCTATGGCAGATATGGCTCGAGAGAAACGCCAAAATTTTCAAAAATCAAGCCACTGATAAGAATATTATCATTGTCAAAATCTTGGCCCTATCTACGGAGAATGCCTCTCTTGTTTCTTCTCCAAACCCCCCCTCCTGGCTTAGAATCGGATCTAGCCAAACTTTTCAATCTGTCTAACATCTCTGTTATGCTTCATAATTCTGTTGATAGGTCTGTCATCAAGTGGGTCTTACCACCTTCTGGGTGGCACAAGCTCAATTTCGATGGTGCGGCTAAAGGCAACCCAGGAGCGGCTGGCGGAGGAGGAATTCTCAGAAACCACAGGGGAGAAATAATTTTGGCCTTCGCCCAGAACCTGGGAATTCAATCCAACAATATGGCAGAGGCTCGAGCTCTGTTCCAAAGTTTGATCCTCATGGAAGGGTTGACCATCAATAAACTTATCATCGAAGGAGACTCGTTGCACTGTATCAACTGCCTCAAAGGTACAACTAAGCCTCCCTGGTCCCTAGCTTCGATTTTCCAAGAATGCAAGGCTCTAGTTGGCAATTACCCAGAATTAGTCATTAAGCATCAGTACCGGGAAGGAAACAAAGCTACGGACTGGCTTGCTAATAGGGGAGTCGACGAATCTGACATTCAAGTGTGGAGAGACTCCTTCCCCATTGGCCTAAGGAACGATCCTACAAGTTTCAATGTTTGCACAATGTGAGTTGTTGCCAGGGGGATTGGTATGGTCTATTGATGCTCTAATGCAACATGTCGCGATATCGCGACACTTTTTCTTTCTTCTCTTTTGGCCGCGAAAATGCAACATGTCGCGATATCGCGACACTTTTCTCCTTTGGCCGCGAAATGCAACATGTCGCGATATCGCGACACTTTTCCCTCCTTTGGCCGTGACGATGCAACATGTCGCGATATCGCGACACTTTTTCCTCCTTTGGCCGCGCCGATGCAACTTGTCGCGATATCGCGACACTTTTTCTCTTTTGGCCGTGACGATGCAACATGTCGCGATATCGCGACACTTTTTCCTCCTTTGGCCGCGATGATGCAACATGTCGCGATATCGCGACACTTTTTCTCTTTTGGCCATGACGATGCAACATGTCGCGATATCGCGACACTTTTTCTCTTTTTGCCGTGACGATGCAACATGTCGCGATATCGCGACACTTTTTCTTTCTTCTCTTTGGCCATGATGATGCAACATGTCGCGATATCGCGACACTTTTTCTTTCTTCTCCTTTGGCCGCGAAAATGCAACATGTCGCGATATCGCGACACTTTTTCTTTCTTCTCCTTTGGCCGCGAAAATGCAACATGTCGCGATATCGCGACACTTTTTCTCCTTTGGCCGCGATGATGCAACATGTCGCGATATCGCGACACTTTTTCTCCTTTGGCCGTGACGATGCAACATGTCACGATATCGTGACACTTTTTCTCCTTTGGCCATGACGATGCAACATGTCGCGATATCGCGACACTTTTTCTCCTTTGGCCGCGACGATGCAACATGTCGCGATATCGCGACACTTTTTCTCCTTTGGCCACGACGATGCAACATGTCGCGATATCGCGACACTTTTTCTCCTTTGGCCGCGACGATGCAACATGTCGCGATATCGCGACACTTCTTTCTTCTCCTTTGGCCGCAAAAATGCAACATGTCGCGATATCGCGACACTTTTCTCCTTTGGCCGTGAAAATGCAACATGTCACGATATCGCGACACTTTTTCCTCCTTTGGCCGCGCCGATGCAACTTGTCGCGATATCGCGACACTTTTTCTCCTTTGGCCGCAACGATGCAACATGTCGCGATATCGCGACGCTTTTTCTCCTTTGGCCGCGAAGTTGCAACATGTCGCGATATCGCGACACTTTTTCTCCTTTGGCCACGATGATGCAACATGTCACGATATCGCGACACTTTTTCTCCTTTGGCCTCGACGATGCAACATGTCGCGATATCGCGACACTTTTTCTCCTTTGGCCTCGACGATGCAACATGTCGCGATATCGCGACACTTTTTCTCTTTCGGCCGTGACGATGCAACATGTCGCGATATCGCGACACTTTTTCTCTTTTGGCCGTGACGTTGCAACATGTCGCGATATCGCGACACTTTTTCTCCTTTGGCCGCGACGATGCAACATGTCACGATATCGCGACACTTTTTCCTCCTTTGGCCGCGACGATGCAACATGTCACGATTTCGTGACACTTCTTCCTCCTTGCTTTCTCCCTTTGCTTTGGACCGTGAAAATGCAACATGTCGCGATATCGCGACACTTTTCTCCTTGTGGTGTTTTGCTTTTTCTTTGTTCTTTAGCATTTGGGCCTCTTCGGTCTTCTTGGAAAACATGCAAAAAATTCTTCTAGTTGGTTCCTCTGGGCGCCTCTTCCTTAGGTAGCCCCTGCTATTTTTAGGCTTTCTCGTTCTGCTGCCGCCGTTCTTCCCCTTTGCCTCCCTCTTCGGAGGCCCACGGCTGGTTTGTACAAGGTTCAGGGACCTTTCAACACCCTTTCAACCAATCAAAAAAAAAATACTCTAGGGGAATTCATCTAGGAGGGACCAACTACTAAGGATATAAGGCATGTTGTATACACTCAAATATATGTTGCCATGGATATTTCAAAATCCTTACCACAATCCATTAAATATAAATATGAATTAAGAGAATGGGATCAACAAGTAGATTATGAAAATATTGTATTCTAATGTCACAAATGCTATGAGACTGGAAATATGGTAAGAGATTTCAAAGTGAAAATGATGGAGAAAGAGATGGAATTTTGGACATAAGATAAACTTCAATATGAAACAATATCTTTTTTTTTGGTATAAGGTAGAGGTGGTTATAAGGTCCACAAACCTTTTACAAAGTCAAAATGGGCTGGTTCTAGCATCAAGCCCGTATAATCAAAATACAAAATGGATCTTTCTAAGACTCACATTAAGCCATACTTAGAGTCCACGAGTCCTATACTTGTCGCTTGACTATTCGGGATAAAACAAAAACCAAACAACACCTAGCACTTACTAACACTAGGTTGCTTTGTCTTGTACACTTGTCACCTCCCGAGGCCCCAACAAATGGGATGCCTTTTACGCCTAATTCCATACGTCGGATTACTCATCATCAGCCCCTACGATCTCCCGATGCTCTAACGGGTTTGATCTTAGCTCTTCTCTAGCAACCAACACCAATAGTTCTTGAGGGAAGTTATCCTTCCAAATTTGCATCTCCCCAACGAAGCGCAATATTTGCCATTAGATCCGCCGCTTTGGTTCCCTTCTCTGAAGGTGTGTTGGATTCGGGCATTAACCAAATGAGATTTATGAATCTTTGCTTCTAGGATAAGCTCCAATATGGTCCAGTTGGGGTCTTTATCCTCCTTAATTGCCTTGATTATATTAAGCGAATCCCCTTCAAAGATAACTTCCTTATAACCCTCAAGTCTGGCAATTCTCATTGCCCGCATGCAGGCTCGGGCTTCTGCAAAATGATTTGTTTGAGTTCCCAAAGGCTCTGCAAAGGCAAGGACCACTTTTCCTTCCTCATTTCTCAAAACTCCTCCTGCTCCTGCAGGCCCCGGATTTCCTTTAGCTGCCCCGTCAAAATTAAACTTAACCCACTTTTGTGTGGGGGGTATCCACTTGACACCATCCCGTGGGTTGGTTGTAATGTCTAGGTCTGGAAGTTCCTCTCCCCGAGTTCCGCAAAATCCTCCTTTCCCTTAGAGACATGGTCTCATTTTTGAAGAAGAAAGTTTTCCGAGTTTTCTTTCAAAGCTACGATTATTTTATTGCCACATAAACTGGGATCTTTCTTACGTCCTTTAAATACTCTCTTATTTCTCTCATTCCATATCCCCCATAAAAAATGGGGTAAGCTGAGCTTCCCGAGCCAAGTCAAAAGCTTTGCCGGAAGGGGAAGCCCATTGTATGCGAAGTCGGACATGCTATTTGGACGAGACCCAATCTATATGAAATTTGGACGGGATCATTTGGAAGAGCTGTACAAGAAAAATCACAAGTTAGAAATATATGACTTACGGATTCTATTGCTTTCTCACACAAGATACATCGATTGATGAATTGGAAACCTCTCCTTTGCGGATTATACGTTGTCGGGATCTTATTTTGAGCTGCCAACCAAAAGAAGAAAGCTATTTTTGGGGTTAAATTATTTAACCAAATAACGAAGTCGGAGTCCGACCATTGAATCCCGAGTGGATTAACTTATAGGCGATTTTCTTGAATAGATCCCACTTGTAGTTTTGCCCCAAATCGCCTTGTCTCTTCCTCCCCCGGGAATGATCGGGAACACCCTTAAAGCATCATTGAGTTTGGTTAGGGCCACCTTCTCTTGCTCGACGGATTATGAGCTGTGATTTTCTTCCAAGAAGAAGTTTCTGTGCTACGACAATAAAATCCCCTACTTTTCCTCCCATTTCCTTCGAAAGTTTATGTTGGAGGACTTGAAGGTCTAAGTTATCTTTCAGAGGGGCCTCTTCCAACCACGGGTCTTTCCAAAAGTCCACTTGTCTTCCATTACCAATTCTCCATGACCTCCTGACATTCGAGCAAACAATTCCAAAATAGGATCCTCTAGGAAGATTATCGGCTTTCGGGAAGTCCCGATTATTTACGATATATTTTGCCTTAAGAAGTTTTACCCATCCCAATTGATCATTATTGATAAATCTCCATACTGTTTGCCAATCGGAGCTTGATTCAATTCTTTCATTCTCTTTAACCCCGAGGCCCCACGATCCTTGCTTGCACACACCGATTCCATGCTACCAATGAAATTCTCTTTCTCTCCTCCGAACATGACCACAAGAAGTTGCGTTGAATTAGCTCCAATGTAGCTTGGACCTTTGCGGGCATTCTAAATAGAGACATGCGGTAAATTGGAATGCTACTGTAAAGTAGTTTGAACTAATAAGGCTTTTCTGCGGAGGTGAGAAGGCTGCCCTTCCACCCTGCTAACTTTTTGGAGATCCTGTCAATGGTGAGTTCCACAAAGTAGCCTTCATTCTTCCTTCGAACATAGGCATGCCTAGATAAGTTCTTTGGTAGAAGCTCCTTTCCACAACCGAAGAGGTTAGCTATTCTTTCCTCCCTCCCACCGGGCGTGTTAAAGAAATAGATGCTACTCTTCTTATAGTTTATGTCTTGTCTCCTCTGTCTCATACTTGGTTAGAATTCTCTTCAACTTCCTAGCTTGAGGCAACGAGGCTTTGGACACAATGATTGTATCATCCACAAGCTGTTGGTGAGACAACGGCCCTGCTTGTTGAGGCTGGTTTAAAACCTTCCAATTGACCATCTGCCACCGCTGCTGAAATGTTCCTACCCAATGCTTCCGCTAAAATAATAAACAAGTATGGAGACAAAGGATCTCCTTGTCGCAACCCCCTTTCACTCTTAAAGTAACAGGAGGGTGACCCATTCACCATGAGAGAAAATCTTGTAGTAGAGATACAACTAAAAATCAACTTAATCCATGGGGACGAGAAACCAAACTTACCCAAAATCTTGGTGAGGAACCGCCATGAGACCCGGTCGTAGGCTTTATTCATATCAAGCTTTAGTAACATAACTGCTTCCTTACTAGTCACCATTGAATGAATAACCTCATGAATTGTGATGATACCATCCAATATTTGTCGCCCTTTCACAAAGCCACCTTGGTTCATATCAATGATGAAAGGAAGGATAACCTTCGACCTATTGGCGATTGTTTTTGTGAGAATCTTCATCGAGTGTTACATAAAGCGATAGGGCGAAAAGCTGGAAAATTCCATTGCTCCCACTAGTTTAGGGATGAGGACTAAAAAAGTAGCATTAACTCCTTACGGGATTTCCATGTCCTTTTGAGCCTCAATTATAGCTTCCACTACATCATTGCCTAGGATATCCCAAAACTTCGGAAGAAAGGCTGCAGGGAAGCCATCCGGTCTGAGGAGGCTGTTACCATCCATGTCAAAAACGACCTTCTTGATTTCCTCCTTTGTGAAAGGACTAAGTAAGAATCCATTAAGATTATCGATTCCGAGGGGTGGAATGGCTGCCAACGAGAGAGTCCTCTTCTTCAATAGTCGGATTTACATCTTCTAGCAACGATTTAAAGTACTCAACCGCTTCCCTCCTTATGTCTTCCATATCTTTGGTGTTAGACCCATCGGCCATCTTGATCTCCTTAATTTTGTTAGTACTCCTGTGGCGAAGAGTAGAGACATGGAAGAACTTTGTATTTCGTCACCCTCCTTTAACCAACGCAATCTGGATTTCTGCCTCCAAAAGGTTTCTTCAAATCCTAGCATCGTGTGGTATTCGGCTAACGACTCCCTCTCCCGGTTTCTCGGATCCTCCGTAAGTTGCTCCGACTTCAACTTCTCCTGTAGTTCATTGATCTTGTCTTTTAGTACTGCCTTTTTAACAAAAATATTGCCAAAGGAAGTTTTGTTCCACTCTCTAATGTTAGCCTTCACATTCCTTAGTTTACATGCCACTTGGGCCGGTTTCGAACCATTATACTTTTTGTCCCACCATTGGGCAACCGAGATCCTTGAGATCCGATGTTGGAACCACATAAGTTCGAATCGAAAGGGTCCGATGTATCTTTTCTTAGAGTCCTCCCCTGTTTCCCATAGAATTGGGTTGTGATCGGACCCGATTCTTGGGAGTGCCGTTAATGAAGAGTCCCCAAACCTCTCCGGGCATTCTTGAGAAAGAAGAAACCTATCTAATCTTATCTGAATTTGGTTTTCCTTCAATCTTTTGTTAGACCATGTATAGGAGAATCTACGCGGGGTCCACATCCATCGGCTCATGTTGCTCAACAAAATCTCTAAACTCGTAGATATCAGCGGTTATTCTTTGAGAGCCCCCCAATTTATCTACGGGATTAAGGTAGCAATTGAAATCCCCCGCCACAATCCAAGGGTAGTTGGGGACCGTCTCCCTCAATTCAGCTAGGCGACTCCAAAGAACCCTTCTCGGTCCACTGTCTAAGCTGGAGCATATACATTCGTTAAGATCCACTCTTTCTGCGTGGTTTTATCCACACATAAGAGACAAATAAACCAACTAGACATCGAGAATCACTCTACTATCAATCACATTTTTGTTCCACATAACCGGTAACCCTCCTGCTGTTCCGGTGGCCTCTTGGCCTACTACTTCAACTTCTCGCCAAGTCCTATTCTTAAAAGGAATAACTCTACTCTCCTCCATTTTAGTTTCTTACGGTAAAATCATATCCGGTTTGTGTTCTTGTCTAAGAGCATACAAAGCTCTTATTTTTGTGGGATTACTCCCACGAATATTCCATGAAAGAATCTTCATTTATGGGCTTTGGATCCTCGAGCCTTCGCCCCAAAGAGCAATCTTGCTTGAGTGCCATCGGCCACTCCTCGCTGCGCTTCTTTACGCCTTAAGGCGAGCATTGCTAGGTTTCCCTCTTCCCTACCGAACCATATCCCCATACATCCGCTCTAGGTTGAAGTTCCTTAGGATTCACTTGGCTTCTAGTAACCATCTTGGGTAGGTCGAGTCTTGGTATTTGGGGTAACAATCGGCTTTCCGGGTTAAGCTGGTCTTTTTGACGGTGGAGATGATTCCGTGCTCTTAGCTTCTTGATTAGTAGATTCTTTTTTCCCTGCTTTGGGGTTACACCGATCTTGGTGGTTCACCTCTTCCTCCCGAGTATCCTTGCTGTATTATTAGTTTCCTGCTCCTTCCTCTGATTTTTCTCCTCTAAATCCTTCTCTTGAGTCTCCTCTACCTCGGATTCCACTTCTTGGCTGTCCATCCGATCTCCCTTCAAATGATTTAATGCATCAAAGCTGTTCTCCTTCGGGATGTTGATCTCCTTGGAATTTCTTCCCATAAATTCCTCTGCCGTACATGGGACCACTTCCACCGAGCCTCCATAGGCCTCCCGTATCACCCAATCAAACTTACTTTCCCCAGGGCGTTGATCTATGGGGTTCTTTCCTTTGTTATTTGGCTCACGAGGCTTGCTTGTATCATCTTAGGAGCGGAGTTGAGCTTGAGGGTTCCCATCAAAGGGACCGGCTCCCCTGTGAGAGGGTTTTGGGGCATAGGAATTTTTGGGAGGAGGGTTAAAACGTTGCCTCTTGCTTACAATAGGGCGAACGGGGTCTACGATATTCGGATTTTGAGCTCCACGTCCTTGAGGCCCAGGTTGGGTAGGAATGGAGATCTGCGGGGGAGGGATATTATTATGGGTTTGAGGATCAGTATTTTGGAGTGGGGGCTGGTTCTTGGAAATGCAGTGGATACCCTGGTGCCCTACCTTCCCACAAACACTACACTTAAAAGACATATTTTCATATTCAAATACATGAGTATGAAGGCCAAACATAGACGACAAAATAATGGATTTAGGGAGCTCTTTACTCAGGTCCGCCAACACACACATGCGAGCGAGACAGGAGTCTTGTTTTGCTCAAGGTTGCGGGATCAATAGCTATTAGTTCTCCAATCTACGTAGCTATCCCGGCCAATATTTGTTCGTTCCAGAAAAAGAGAGGTAATCCTGGCATCTTAACCCAAATAGGAGCCAAATCCGGCACTCGAGTGCAGGGGTTGAAATCGGGGGACCAACGCTTTAGATACAAGCCCCTTTTCCCAAAAAACCAAGGACCTCCTTGGAGAGTCCTTTCCATGTCCTGTTCACATTGAAATGTCACCAAAAGAAAACTCTTGGGTAAAGCCTTAATCATCATACCGGCCCTTGGCTGCCATTTTTGGATGGCCCATCTCCTTATGACTTCCATGTCCGGCCTCACCCCCATAAATTTAGCCACCAAAGATGTTACGCCCTCCATAGCCACATCTTTGAGCTAAGGAATGCAGGACGTGCAACCTACCATTGGCAGATTTTAGATTAAAACAAGAGTCGGATAATTTTTGCTTACCGCGAAGAGCATTAAGATATGAAGGTCTCCTGTTGCCAGGTTTCTCTTTGTCTCCTTCTTGGTTCTTCCTTTGATCCTGACGCATAGAGTCCTGGTCCCCCTCAGAGAAATCTTCAACCGCATCCGCCCAACGCCCTTGGACCGGTTCCAAAAGAACTTCCTTGTCCACATCCTCCGCCTGGGGGCCTGCTATCTCGCCAGAGCCCCCACCTGCCGCGTCTGCTGATCTGCCCTCTGAAGTCCCACACCTAGGGTTTGATGCCCCTAGACCTCTCGCTCCTCCTCCTTGCTGCTCCATATCTGGATGTACATTTGAATATGAAACAATATCATATCCTAGTAAAAGTTGGTTAAATCAAGGATTTTTCTTCCCTTTAAAAATGGCTAAAAAACCCTTTGCATCATCAAATGGCAAAGGCTATTGTAGTTTATTCAGATAAACCATTAAAATTAAAAAACAACACAAATATTGAGGAAGTATAACATGCACGTTCAAATATAGAAGAATTTAAAGTTTTGAAGGAATATGGGGAGATAAAATTTAAAGTGAGGTGAAGGAGTTCAAGGTTAATCTAAGTAAATCATTTTCATTTTTCTCTAGTATAAAATCATATCCTTGTAATAAAATTGAAAATAATTGAGAGTGTATCTATTTCATTTTAGGTTTTGAAAAGTATCACAATAAAGAAATGCATTTGGAGGATATCCATCAATATTTAGGGTTTCTAGAACACCATAAGAAAGTAATTACTATGGAAGATTATACTTGTACTTTTAAGTTTTTGAGGCAACATAAAGAAGAAAATATTTATGAGGTTATTCCTTGCATTTTTAATTTTTTTAGGGAAACATAAATCTTTAGAATATAAGTCTCATTATGGATAATATGGAAAAACACAAGAGCTTGATGAAGATGAAACTATTGGTGGAAATGAATAAAGGAGAGGAAGGGTGTTAAAGCATGAATAAAGGAAAAAAAAGAAACTCAAAGGGATGTTGATTTGGGAAACTAAATAAAAATATCATAGGTGTTAATAATATATGGAGCTAATAAAAATAAAAAGTGATGATGAAAATGGTATTATGGAACAATAGGGGTATGAATAAGGTCCATAAACAAAGAGTTATTAAGGAATTAATAGGTTTTTATAGTCAAAATTTTATTTTAATAGAAGAAATAAAATATAGTGAGGATTGTAAAGATGCTTTTAAAAATATTTGAAGATGGGTGATTGTCTCAAAAAAAATTCTATAGAAAATTCCAACAATAGTGCAATAATATGGGACAAACGCAAATGGGATGGCCAATTGTTAGAATAAAAAAGCAATAGGGTTGCTAGACTATTTTATGGGAAAGGGAGAAACATCAAAGTTGAGGTTATAAATTTATATGCTCCAACTGCAGTTTCTCCTTGTGAAATATATTATAAGCACTTTACCATATTTATGTTAAACACAATGATGATTCATAAGTGTGATCTATGGATTCTTGGGGTTACTTCAACATAGTTCTATCTCCTTTGGAAAAGAAGGGTCTTACTCCTATATGGTCTAAATAAATGTAATATTTTGTTTCATTTGTCAATTCAAATGGTCTTTGGGATGTTAGTACTTCAAGTTTTCAATGTACATGGGATATTAGTCAAATTGGGAAAACTCATATAGCAAAAATATTGGATATATTCTTGTTATCTAAAACGTGTTTGCAAATAGAGTATACAATTTCTTTAGATATTTTATTGCAAGCATGATCAAATCACAAACCCATTATTTTGATTCATGATTTACTCAATAATGGTCATCCAAATTCATTTTGCCTTTAGTCTATATGAGTTCAAGACACTATTTTCTAAATGGTTATGTTATGGTGGGATGAAGCAAATTTTGAATGATCATGTATGTACAAGTTTGTTTAAAGGATAAAATATTTAAAGAAGCAAATGAGGATTTGGAATTCCAATTTTTTTTTAAGAAAAAAAGGAAATCGAATACAATCTTAAAAATTTACAAGACAATAGAAATCAATGGAATGGAAAAGAATCTTTGTGTAAGAAAAACAAGTACTTTGTAATTATAATAATGCATTAAAAAAGGAGGGATCATGTTGGTTCCAAAAATGTAGGTAAAATGGATCAAGGAGATAGAAATGCCAAAAGAATTTATGACCCAACAAAAATAATTTTCTATATTTGTTGCAACAAAAATATTTTAACTTCATATGGAAGAAATATTGAGAAAGAAGAAGTTACTAGAAATGAAGCAATTAATTATTTCAAAAATATTTTGTTAGATATTTAACAAGATAAGGACGCACAAGGTAGGCTTTTGCAAAATATTTCGTCACTTATCACATAGGAAGAAAATGAAATATTTATGAAAAAATTATATATGAAGTATCTACATGAAGCAATTTTCTATTTACACCTAACAAGGCACCTAGCTTTGGTGGATTTCCTATAATTTTATTTCAATGTTTTTGGGGGTTATTGAAGAATGATATGTTGTCTATAGTTGAAGAGGCCTAGAAAAGGAAGGCTAAAATAAGTGAGATCAATACAAATTTTATTGCATTGGTTCCTAATAAAGAAAACATAAAATACTTTGATAATTTTCTTCCAATAAGTCTTTATAAAATGATTTATATGATCATTTCAAAATTTATGGTAAATCATCAAAATGACAACCATTGGCTTGGGCATATCTTGTAAAAATCCAAAGATAGAAAATTATAAGCAACATCTCCAAATCATGAAATTTTATTAGTAATCTGGTTGAAATATAGAAACTCAAATAAATTGTAAATGAGCTTAAAAAGATGTTTAAATTGTTTTATTTGTCTATTTTTTCATAAAATAATGAGTTGGCTTGGAATCTATCAAAATATGGTGGATACTCGGTCAATTTGGGATATGAGGATTTAAAGCATTTAAAATTTTCTATTCCAAAATATTTCCCTTAGAAGAATATCTGGTCACTAGAGGCTCTCCCTAAGACTTTAAAATTCCCTTGGTTAATAGTTCAAAGTATGATTCTTATAGGAGAGAGTCTATAAATAAGAGGACATAATGGACCTTTCAAATGTGCCTTGTGTAGGAATGATTTAAAACCATAAGACCATTTACTTCTTCATTCTCCCTTTGCTCACACCATTTATGGCTAATTTTTTCTAAAAATATGGAAATATGTTGTGTAGCTTCATCAACATTGAAAGATTTGATGAAATGATGGATTAATTATGTCAAAGCTAAAGCATTATGTATTCTAAGGAGGATTTTTTGTATCATTATTTGTTGGAATTTATGGCTTGAAAGGAATAACATAAATTGTAAAAATAAATCTCAAAATCATGTCCAAGTTTGGAACTGTATTATTGCCTCTCTTGTTTATAGATATGGTGCTCATTATAGGAAGTCTTAAGTGTGGAAAAATATTAACTTTTAATACCACATACAGTGGGAGATACCAATCATAAGATGTAGAAAGAAATAAAGTAAATCTACGAGATGACTGAAATATGCTATAAATAGAAATGTCAAAAAATATTACAATAGTAGCTATGGAGGAAATGGATACTCTATGATATAAGCTATTGCTCCATGAATGAACTCTAAGCTTATATCTCACACACACTACCTACTACCTATCTACCACACACTATATTTGATACAATGACTTCAATGATCTATCTTCTACATCTATGGCCATTATATAGGAAGATAAGTTCTTTGGCCAACACTCTAGCTAGTTGTACAAGTAGACACCTTGAACATTGACACTTGTGCATTTATTACATTGCATGAAGTAATTAGATAGCTTCCCCCTAAATTAACCTATGTCCTAAGCATGTACTAAGGAAGGTACATTTACATGATCCAAATAATGTAATATACTCTATTTCTAACACCTCACTGTATTACAATATTTAGGTATTGAAGACTTTAGTCTTTAATGTGAATACTCTTCCATCTATTGGATTTGAATTTAATCTTATTTGAAATGATATTTGGCTTTTTTAGATTCACCATTTTTGTCTTCTATCCACCTACCTTCATTGGTCTTCTTGCACGTATCTTTGTTTAGTTCTAAGTATTGATGTCTAAGTAGAGCATGGTGCACTTGTCCTCTCATCTTCTTGATTTTGATTCTTCTATGCTTGGATCTATGTTGTATTGGTTATTTATTTTCATCAACCTTTTCATTTGTAAATATGTTAGTATCATTTTGAAATATCATAGTATCTTGTGAGATTTCCATTGAATATAGAATGTATGTATTTCCATGGATTGATCGTGTTGCTTTAATTTCAACTTGATTCATGATGAGACATGTATTTATTCCATCCATATATCCAAATTTTATCATATAATTATCTTCTACCAACTTGCTTACTGAAATTACATTGAATGTTAATCTAGGAACATACAATAATTTTTGCAGTAGAATATTTGGAAATGATCTGCTAGGTGTTACACATCCATATCCATGTATAGGATAAGTTTGGCTATCCACAATTCTTCGTCTGTAGTCATTGGTATCTCCAAGATGGTTGAGCCATTATAAATTTCCTATCATATGATGACTATCTCCTAAGTCAATGTACCATATATTTTCATGTTTTATAGACTAGTTTCTGCTAGAGCAAATTCCACATTCATTATATGATATTCTTGAAGAAATGAGAGAGGACTTTTTTATGACTCCCTGTTAGGATATATGATCTCTGATAGAAGTATATAAGCTTGATTTGATAAAATCTATATTAATACTTGATTCTTGTAGGCTTCCTTATGGCTCCCTAGTAATGAGAATTAGTACTCTTAAGGATTTTTAGTTTCTGTAGATAGCGTATATATTGCTAATGGATTTGAAACTTGATAAACAATAGATTCTGATATTACCAATTTTTGTAGAATACCTTATGACTCCCTAGTATATTTTGGATAAGATATAAAGTGCTTTTATGAGTTATAGTTCAATCTTGGTTGATTTTGTAAAGTTTTGTAAATGCTAAAATCAACTTTTGTTGTTCTTATTTCCATCCATATATCCAAAAAACTCATTCCTATTTTTGGTGATGCCAGGCTTCATAGCCACCCAAAAATTGGCTTTGACCACAATCCCTTAATTCTAGATTGTACACGACCCCAACAAATCTTCAAAACCCCTTTCAGGTTTGAAAAGATGTGTCTCACTCATCTAGATATAGGCCGGTGTATTCGCCAATGGTGGCAGCAAGATTTTTGTCCAAACCCTCTCACAAATCTGTTCCTCAAACTGAAAGCAGTCAAACTCAAGCTGAAATGCTGGAATAGGGATGTCTTCGACAACCTCTTTAGTGAGAAAAAGCATCTAATGGATGAGATAAAAAGAGTGGAAAATCTGATTCAGGGAGGATATCTAAGGGCCAAAAATTTCCTTGAAGAAAAGAGCCTCCTCTCAAATTTTCACAATGCCTTGGCTAAGGAAGAGACATATTGGAGACAAAAATCTAGAAACCTTTGGCTCAAAGAAGGAGACACCAACACGAATTTTTTCCATGCATACACCATGCGTCATAGAGGCTCTAATAAAATCACTAAGCTGACCAAGGCTGATGGATCCATTGTCTCTGACATCCAAGCAATTAGACAGGAAGTTGTTTGCCACTTCCAGGAAATCTTAGGACCAAGAATTGGTTGCCACCCCCTCACCTCAAGCTCTCTACTACAGAACATACCAAAGATGGTGTCTAACAATGATAATGGAAAATTACTTGAAAGCTTTACTAAATATGAGATCAAAGAAGCTCTGTTCACAATGGAACCTGATAAGGCCCCCGGACCTGATGGCTTCCAACCCTGGTTTTTTCAACACTTTTGGGAAATTGTGGGCCAAGATGTCATTGCTATAGTTAAATTCTTCCAGAGAGCCAAAAATATGTCGAGAGAGGCCAATTCCACTTTCATTGTTTTAATCCCCAAGTCCAACGATTGTGCTTCCCTTTTTGATTTCAGGTCGATCAGCCTCTACAGTGTCATTTACAAACTTATCACCAAAGTTATGGCAAATAGGTTGAAAGCCATCCTTCCCTCCATCATCGACCAGTGACAAGGGAGATCGATCAAGGGCAGACTCATCTCGTATGGAGTGTTAACCATCCATGAACTGGCCCATTCGACATCTAAAAATAAAAAACCTAGCATGTTCCTCAAGCTTGACATGAACAAGGCTTTTGACCGTTTTTCCTGGAAATTCCTGTTTGAAGTCCTAAAAAGTTTGGGTTTCACAAAGAATGGATCAAGATGGTTCACGAATGTATCTCGACTGCTTGGTTCTCTATTCTAATCAATGGCTCACCCACAGGTTTCTTTCAAATTTTCAAAGGCATCCGTCAAGGGGACCCCCTATCTCCATTTCTCTTCATTATTTTTGCCGAAACCCTTGGAAAAACCCTTTCATATGCCTGTAAAAGGGGTCTTATTTCCAGGATCAAACCAACCTCAACATCCAAAGCCATATCCCATCAACATTTTGTTGATGACACCATTCTAACCTCTTATGCTTCCGTTCTCGAAGCAAAAATCATTAAGAACATTCTTGATTCTTATGAAGAGGCGGCTGGTCAGAAAGTCAATTACCATAAAAGCAAGATGTACTTTCTCAATACCCCCACTCACAGATAAAATAGGATTGTTGAGATCCTTGGGTACAACATTGGGAGTCTTCCAACTACTTATCTTGGATTACCACTTTTCCACGACTGATCTATCTTGGCTATGTGGAACCCTATTTTAGATCGCCTCAACAAGAAACTAGGAGGGTGGAAAAGCTCAATGCTCAGCCAGGAAACCAAATCCACTCTGGTCCAAGCTTGCCTTCAAAGTATCCCCATTTTTTTCTTATCTATCTTCAAAGATCCAACTACCATCTACCAAAAAATTGAACAAATTCAACACAGATTCCTTTGGGCTAGAAACGATAACAAGAATAAATTTTCGCTAGTCACCTGGGACAGGGTCTGTTCCAAGAAAAAGGACAGAGGACTCAGATTCAAAGACATCAACCATATGAACTTGGCCCTCATTTCCAAGCAGGCCTAGATACTTACCATCAATGAAAAATCCACATGGATTGATATCATTAAAGCTAAGTACCTTCAATAGTTTTCATTTCTTGGAGAGCACAACCTTCCTATTGGATCCCATTTCTAGAATGGCATAATCAAAACAAGGAAAATCATCATGGAAGGCTTAAGGTGGTGTCTAGGAACTAGAATGACCATCCATTTCTGGGATGACCTGTGGATTCGTGATAAACCTCCCAACCAAGATCCGCATCTTGTAGTGCTCAAGGCGACTACTGAAGCCACCTTTGGAGATAAGGTGTGTCACTACATTACCCAAGGTCCTAAAAGTCGTAAATGGAAACACCTGGACCTTAATGGGCCCAGGCATATCACCGAGGCTCTCATGTGGTTACAAAACTTATTGAGGACTTGCATCATCCCAAGCTCACACAAAGTTGATTCCATGGTCTGGAACCTTGAAGAATCTAGAAATTTCACTGTTAAATCAGCTTACTACAGTCAAGAAACCCCCACAGCTAGATGGGACTTATCAAATCAGGTTTGGGTTCCCAAGATCATTCCCAAGGTCAAATTATTTTGCTAGTTAGCCATCCAAAATAGAATCCTCACCATAGACAATTTGATAATCAGAGGGTTACTCATTCCCAATTGGTGTATCCTGTGCAAAAATGCCTGAGTCAATTTTGCATGTTTTTTTGGAATGCCCCTTCTCTTTAGTAGTCCTAAACTAGGTCCATATCACCTTTGGCATCTCCACAGCCCTCCCACCTTCCATTCCCCTCCTTATTAAGCAATGGCCCTGACCTTTCAAGAGCAACCAACTAAAATTCATGTGGCAAGCTTGCCTTCACCTTTACCTATGGCAGATATGGCTCGAGAGAAACGCCAAAATTTTCAAAAATCAAGCCACTGATAAGAATATTATCATTGTCAAAATCTTGGCCCTATCTATGGAGAATGCCTCTCTTATTTCTTCTCCAAACCCCCCCTCCTGGCTTAGAATCGGATCTAGACAAACTTTTCAATCTGTCTAACATCTATGTTATGCTTCGTTATTCTGTTGACAGGTCTGTCATCAAGTGGGTCTTACCACATTTTGGGTGGCACAAGCTCAATTTCAATGGTGCGGCTAAAGGCAACCCAGGAGCGGCTGGCGAAGGAGGAATTCTCAGAAACCATAGGGGAGAAATAATTTTGGCCTTCACCCAGAACCTGGGAATTCAATCCAACAATATGGTAGAGGCTCGAGCTCTGTTCCAAAGTTTGATCCTCATGGAAGGGTTGACCATCAATAAACTTATCATTGAAGGAGACTCATTGCACTGTATCAACTGCCTCAAAGGTACAACTAAGCCTCCTTGGTCCCTAGCTTTGATTTTCCAAGAATGCAAGGCTCTAGTTGGCAATTACCCATAATTAGTCATTAAGCATTAGTATCAGGAAGGAAACAAAGCTACGGACTAGCTTGCTAACAGGGGAGTCGATGAATCTGACATTCAAGTGTGGAGAGACTCCTTCCCCATTGGCCTAAGGTACGATCCTACAAGTTTCAATGTTTGCACAATTTGAATTGTTGCCAGGGGATTGGTATGGTCTATTGATGCTCTAATGCAACATGTCGCGATATTGTGACACTTTTTCTTTCTTCTCCTTTGGCCGCGAAAATGCAACATATCACGATATCGCGACACTTTTCTCCTTTGGCCACGAAATGCAACATGTCGCAATATCACGACACTTTTCCGTCCTTTGGTTGTGACGATGCAACATGTCGTGATATCGTGACACTTTTTCCTCCTTTGGCCACGCCGATGCAACTTGTCGCGATATCATGACACTTTTTCTCTTTTGGCCACGACGATGCAACATGTCATGATATCGCAACACTTTTTCCTCCTTTGGCCGTGACGATGCAAATTGTCGCGATATCGCAACACTTTCTCTTTTGGCCATGACGATGCAACATATCGTGATATCGCAACACTTTTTCTCTTTTGGCCGTGACGATGCAACATGTCGCGATATCGTGACACTTTTTCTCTTTTGGCCATGACGATGCAACATGTCGTGATATCGCGAAACTTTTTCTTTCTTCTCTTTGGCCACAAAAATGCAACATGTCGCGATATCACGACACTTTTTTTTTCTTCTCCTTTGACCGCAAAAATGCAACATGTCACGATATCGCGACACTTTTCTCTTTGGCCGCTATGAAGCAACATGTCGCGATATTGTGACACTCTTTCTCCTTTGTCCGTGACGATGCAACTTGTCACGATATCATGACACTTTTTCTCCTTTGGCCATGACGATGTAACATGTCGCGATATCGCGACACTTTTTCTCCTTTGGCCATGTCGTTGCAACATGTCGCGATATCGTGACACTTTTTCTCCTTTGGCCGTGACGATGCAACATGTCGCGATATTGTGAAACTTTTTCTCCTTTAGCCACGATGATGCAACATGTCGCGATATCGTGACACTTCTTCTTTCTTCTCCTTTGGTCGCAAAAATGAAAAATGTCACGATATCGCGACACTTTTCTCCTTTTACCGTGAAAATGCAACATGTCATGATATCGTGACACTTTTTCCTCCTTTGGCCGCACCGATGCAACTTGTCACGATATCGTGACACTTTTTCTCCTTTGGCCGCAATGATGCAACATGTCACGATATCACGACGCTTTTTCTCCTTTGGTCGTGAAGTTATAACTTGTCACAATATCGCGACACTTTTTCTTCTTTGGCTGCGACGATGCAACATGTGATATCGCGACACTTTTTCTCCTTTGGCCTCAACGATGCAACATGTCACTATATCTTGACACTTTTTCTCCTTTGGCCTCGACGATGCAACATGTCGTGATATCGCGACACTTTTTCTCTTTCGGCCGTGACGATGCAACATGTCGCGATATCACGACACTTTTTCTCTTTTGGTCGTGACGTTGCAACATGTCACGATATCGCGACACTTTTTCTCCTTTGGCTGCGACGATGCAACATGTCGCGATATCACGACACTTTTTCCTCCTTTGGCCGCGACGATGCAACATGTCATGATTTCATGAAACTTCTTCCTCCTTGCTTTCTCCCTTTGCTTTGGATCGTGAAAATGCAACATGTCGTGATATCGCGACACTTTCCTTGTGGTGTTTTGCTTCTTCTTTGTTCTTTAGCTTTTGGGCCTCTTCGGTCTTCTTGGAAAACATGCAAAAAATTCTTCTAGTTGGTTCCTCTGGGTGCCTCTTCCTTAGGTAGCCCCTGCTATTTTTAGGCTTTCTCATTCTGCTACCACCGTTCTTCCCCTTTGCCTCCCTCTTCAGAGGCCCATGGCTAGTTTGTACAAGGTTCAGGGACCTTTCAACACCCTTTCAACCAATCAAAAAAAAATATTCTAGGGGAATTCATCTAGGAGGGACCAACTACTAAGGATATAAGGCATGTTGTATACACTCAATATATGTTGCCATGGATATTTCAAAATCCTTACCACAATCCATTAAATATAAATCTGAATTAAGAGAATGGGATCAACAAGTAGATTATGAAAATATTGTATTCTAATGTCACAAATGCTATGAAACTTGAAATATGGTAAGAGATTTCAAAGTGAAAATGATGGAGAAAGAGATGGAATTTTGGACATAAGATAAACTTCAATATGAAACAATATCATATCATAGTAAAAGTTGGTTAAATCAAGGATTTTTCTTCTCTTTAAAAATGGCTAAAAAACCCTTTGCATCATCAAATGGCAAAGGCTATTGTAGTTTATTCAGATAAACCATTAAAATTAAAAAACAACACAAATATTGAGGAAGTATAACATGCATGTTCAAATATAGAAGAATTTAAAGTTTTGAAGGAATATGGGGAGATAAAATTTAAAGTGAGGTGAAGGAGTTCAAGGTTAATCTAAGTAAATCATTTTCATTTTTCTCTAGTATAAAATCATATCCTTGTAATAAAATTGAAAATAATTGAGAGTGTATCTATTTCATTTTAGGTTTTGAAAAGTATCACAATAAAGAAATGCATTTGGAGGATATCCATCAATATTTAGGGATTCTAGAACACCATAAGAAAGTAATTACTATGGAATATTATACTTGTACTTTTAAGTTTTTGAGGCAACATAAAGAAGAAAATATTTATGAGGTTATTCCTTGCATTTTTAATTTTTTTAGGGAAACATAAATCTTTAGAATATAAGTCTCATTATGGATAATATGGAAAAACACAAGAGCTTGATGAAGATGAAACTATTGGTGGAAATGAATAAAGGAGAGGAAGGGTGTTAAAGCATGAATAAAGGAAAAAAAAGAAACTCAAAGGGATATTGATTTGGGAAACTAAATAAAAATATCATAGGTGTTAATAATATATGGAGCTAATAAAAATAAAAAGCGATGATGAAAATGGTATTATGGAACAATAGGGGTATGAATAAGGTCCATAAACAAAGAGTTATTAAGGAATTAATAGGTTTTTATAGTCAAAATTTTATTTTAATAGAAGAAATAAAATATAGTGAGGATTGTAAAGATGCTTTTAAAAATATTTGAAGATGGGTGATTGTCTCAAAAAAATTCTATAGAAAATTCCAACTATAGTGCAATAATATGGGACAAACACAAATGGGATGGCCAATTGTTAGAATAAAAAAGCAATTGGGTTGCTAGACTATTTTATGGGAAAGGGAGAAACATCAAAGTTGAGGTTATAAATTTATATGCTCCAACTGCAGTTTCTCCTTGTGAAAGATATTATAAGCACTTTACCATATTTATGTTAAACACAATGATGATTCATAAGTGTGATCTATGGATTCTTGGGGTTACTTCAACATAGTTCTATCTCCTTTGGAAAATAAGGGTGTTACTCCTATATGGTCTAAATAAATGTAATATTTTGTTTCATTTGTCAATTCAAATGGTCTTTGGGATGTTAGTACTTCAAGTTTTCAATGTACATGGGATATTAGTCAAATTGGGAAAACTCATATAGCAAAAATATTGGATATATTCTTGTTATCTAAAACGTGTTTGCAAATAGAGTATACAATTTCTTTAGATATTTTATTGCGAGCATGATCAAATCACAAACCCATTATTTTGACTCATGATTTACTCAATAATGGTCATCCAAATTCATTTTGCCTTTAGTCTATATGAGTTCAAGACACTATTTTCTAAATGGTTATGTTATGGTGGGATGAAGCAAATTTTGAATGATCATGTATGTACAAGTTTGTTTAAAGGATAAAATATTTAAAGAAGCAAATGAGGATTTGGAATTCCAATTTTTTTTTAAGAAAAAAAGGAAATCGAATACAATCTTAAAAATTTACAAGACAATAGAAATCAATGGAATTGAAAAGAATCTTTGTGTAAGAAAAACAAGTACTTTGTAATTATAATAATGCATTAAACAAGGAGGGATCATGTTGGTTCCAAAAATGTAGGTAAAATGGATCAAGGAAGGAGATAGAAATGCCAAAAGAATTTATGATCCAACAAAAATAATTTTCTATATTTGTTGCAACAAAAATATTTTAACTTCATATGGAAGAAATATTGAGAAAGAAGAAGTTACTAGAAATGAAGCAATTAATTATTTCAAAAATATTTTGTTAGATGCTTAACAAGATAAGGAGGCACAAGGTAGGCTTTTGCAAAATATTCCATCACTTATCACATAGGAAGAAAATGAAATATTTATGAAAAAATTATATATGAAGTATCTACATGAAGCAATTTTCTATTTACACCTAACAAGGCACCTAGCTTTGGTGGATTTCCTATAATTTTATTTCAATGTTTTTGGGGGTTATTGAAGAATGATATGTTGTCTATAGTTGAAGAGGCCTAGAAAAGGAAGGCTAAAATAAGTGAGATCAATACAACTTTTATTGCATTGGTTCCTAATAAAGAAAACATAAAATACTTTGATAATTTTCTTCCAATAAGTCTTTATAAAATGATTTATATGATCACTTCAAAAATTATGGTAAATTATCAAAATGACAACCATTGGCTTGGGCATATCTAGCTTGTAAAAATCCAAAGATAGAAAATTATAAGCAACATCTCCAAATCATGAAATTTTATTAGTAATCTGGTTGAAATATAGAAACTCAAATAAATTGTAAATGAGCTTAAAAAGATGTTTAAATTGTTTTATTTGTCTATTTTTTCATAAAATAATGAGTTGGCTTGGAATCTATCAAAATATGGTGGATACTCGGTCAATTTGGGATATGAGTATTTAAAGCATTTAAAATTTTCTATTCCAAAATATTTCCCTTAGAAGAATATCTGGTCACTAGAGGCTCTCCCTAAGACTTTAAAATTCCCTTGGTTAATAGTTCAAAGTATGATTCTTATAGGAGAGAGTCTATAAATAAGAGGACATAATGGACCTTTCAAATGTGCCTTGTGTAGGAATGATTTAAAACCATAAGACCATTTACTTCTTCATTCTCCCTTTGCTCACACCATTTATGGCTACTTTTTTCTAAAAATATGGAAATATGTTGTGTAGCTTCATCAACATTGAAAGATTTGATGAAATGATGGAGTAATTATGTCAAATCTAAAGCATTATGTATTCTAAGGAGGATTTTTTGTATCATTATTTGTTGGAATTTATGGCTTGAAAGGAATAACATAAATTGTAAAAATAAATCTCAAAATCATGTCCAAGTTTGGAACTGTATTATTGCCTCTCTTTTTTATAGATATGGTGCTCATTATAGGAAGTCTTAAGTGTGGAAAAATATTAACTTTTGATACCACATACAATGGGAGATAGCAATCACAATATGCAGAAAGAAATAAAGTAAATCTACGAGATGACTGAAATATGCTATAAATAGAAATGATGAAAAATATTACAATAGTAGCTATGGAGGAAATGGACACTCCATGATATAAGCTATTGCTCCATGAATGAGCTCTAAGCTTATAGCTCACACACACTACCCTACTGCCTATCTACCACACATTATATTTGATACAATGACTTCGATATCTATCTTCTACATCTATGGCCTTTATATAGGAAGATAAGTTCCTTGGCCAACACTCTACCTAGTTGTACAAGTGGACACCTTGCACATTGACACTTGTGCATTTATTACATTGCATGAAGTAACTAGATAACTTCCCCCTAAATTAACCTAATGTCCTAAGTATGTACCAAGGAAGGTACATTTACATGATCCAAATAATGTAATATACTCTATTTCTAACACCCCCTTGTATTACAATATTTGGGTATTGAAGACTTTAGTCTTCAATGTGGATCTTCTTCCATCTGATGGCTTTGAATTGGATCTTATTTTTGAAATGATCTTTGGCTTCTTTAGATTCATCATTGTTGTCTTCTATCCATCCACCTTCATTGGTCTCCTTGCACGTATCTTTGTTTAGTTCTAAGTATTGATGGCTAAGTAGAGCATGGTGCACTTGTCCTCTCATCTTCTTGATTTTGATTCTTCTATGCTTGGCTCTATGTTGTATTGGTTATTCATTTTCATCAACCTTGTTCCTTTGGAAATATGTTAGTATCATTTTGAAATATCATAGTATCTTGTGAGATTTCCATTGAATCCTAGATGTATGTATTTCCATGGATTGATCCTGTTGCTTTAATTTCACCTTGATTCATGATGAGACATGTATTGATTCCATCCATATATCCAAATTTGATCATATAATTATCTTCTACCAACTTGCTTACTGAAATGAGATTGAATGTTAATCTAGGAACATACAATACTTTTTGCAGTAGAATATTTGGAAATGATCTGCTAGGTGTTACACATCCATATCCATGTATAGGATAAGTTTGGCTATCCATAATTCTTAGTCTGTAGCCATTGGTATCTTCAAGACAGTCGAACCATTATAAATTTCCTATCATATGATGACTAGCTCCTGAGTCAATGTACCACATATTTTCATGTTTTATAGACTGGTTTCTATTGGAGCAAATTCCACATTCATTATATGATATTCTTGAAGAAATGAGATAGGATTTTCTTATGACTCCCTGTTAGGATATATGATCTCTGATAGAAGTATATAAGCTTGATTTGATAAAACCTATATTAATCCTTGATTCTTGTAGGCTTCCTTATGTCTCCCTAGTAATGAGAATGAGTACTCTTAAGGATTTTTAGGTTTTGTAGATAGCTTATATATTGCTAATGGATTTACAACTTGATAAATAATAGATTATGATATTACCAAGTTTTTGTAGAATACCTTATGACTCCCTAGTATATTTTGGATAAGATATAAAGTGCTTTTATGAGTTATAGTTCAATCTTGGTTGATTTTGTAAAGTTTTGTAAATGCTAAAATCAACTTCTATTGTCCTTATTGCTCCTATTGAACTAAGCACTTTTTCTATATTTCAAGAGGTTTTAATGTTGGATCTTTTGTCTCTATTTGAGAAGATTTGAGACAAGTAAATATTATAATTTCCAACCTTTGAATTGTTTTTGATAAACCTCTTATAATGGCCCTTTGAGATTTGATTTTAATTTTTCTAATTTCCAATAAATCAATTTGTAGTAGTAGACCTTATGACTCCCAAATTTGGAAAATTAGAAAAGATAATAATATTTGCAAAGTATTAAATAGTTCAACCTAAGTAGAAGGCCTTATATCTCCTAGGTTAGTTTGCAAATAGTATTTTTATTTTTGGTAAGTTATCTCCTATGTCTTTTGCTTTCTCAACCTTAAAGTTTATCCTTGAAATTATAACCTTATATCTCCTATGTTTGAAAGTAATATTAATGAGATATTTCTCTTACCTTAGCCCCTTGACTTCACACTTGAATGGTGCTAGTTTTGATTGAAATATAATAGTCCTTTACGTACCCTTTTTGCAGTGCTTGACTTGATGAATCTGAATGACCAAGTATGGTATGGTTATCGGGCTTGCTCTTCGACGCTTGGAGAGTATGTGTTGACCTTCTTAAATGGAGCCTTAAATTCTCCTATGCTCTCCTTCTTCCATGCTGCACTTAGAAATGGATTGATTGCGCTATTCCTCCTATCCTTTGACTGCACTTTGCTCTCCACTTCACACTGCAAACATCGGACGTAAATTATATCCTTTCACTCTCTCTACGCTACATTTAAAGGGTAGTCAATGATGGACAAGTGGCACCTATATTTCTTGAGAGCGCTACCACTTCTTCTTGTAATGTTTTTGCACCGACCATTACTCCTTTGTAACATATTAACCTTGCTTTGAGCGCTCTCAATGTTCATCTCTTGAGCGTTAGAGATATGATAGCCATTAGGGAATATTATGCCAAGTGGCACTCAACCTTCTTGCATGGTATTTTCAATGTAACACCTCCAATAAGGAGATTATAACTCCTTTGATTATCGTTCTCCTTAGCTTGCTTTGATTTCTTGAACAACAAGCAACGTATTTTCTTTTGCAGGTAATTCATGAGCCACCTTGGAGCTTCGAATGAGGATGAGGTAGCTCTTTTGCTACCCTCTATTGATGCTATTCCCAACATAGCATCTACTCTTCTTCTTTGTGCTTATACCTTCATTGTGCTCCTTGTTCACATTGATAGAGGTGAAGCTTGATGCGTTTGAATGTTGGATGTGCTCTATCCTCCTTTTTACGTAAATAGCTTCTTATCCTTGATATGGTTTACATAAATGTTTGTGATAGATTTCCTTTGGCTTACGTAAATAACCTTGGTAGGCTTGTTGTCATTTACGTAAAAGCTTCCTTTATCTTGCAGATCCGTTCTTGGAGAGAATGCCCTTTTGTTGTTGGAGAACGCTCGATCCTTTGGCCCTTATTTTGGCTGCCTTTTTCCCTATACCTATTGTGCCTATTGTGGCACCTTTAAATCTGCTCCTTTCCCTGTGTTTGATGTATTGTAGAAGTGCAATACCATGTAACCTTTACATGTATATAGAAACTTTATATTGCACCTTTTCTTGCACTCTTTTGCAGGTCTAAGATTCTTATTTTTGTAGCAGATTAATGAGTGCAAAATGAGGGTTTTAAGGATGTCTCTTTGGCTAGAATCCTTACCCTTTTTTCTTGGATGATTGATGGTGAATCCAAGCCTTGTAAATGTTGTAGAACATAAGCTTTCTTTTAGTTGCACTAACCCTAAGTGCTTTGGATTTGAGACTCACCAAGTCTCAATATTTGAAGCTTCTTTTTGGTTAGCTTTTCTTTGCTTGTACTAACCAATTTCGGTGGCTTCTATTGGCCACTATGAGTTGTAGGTTTCTATGCTTTAAGAGTGTCTTTAGACACTTGATCCAAACTAGATTTTTTAGCCTTTATTTCAAAGCACAAAACTAATTTATTTTTAGAGTAATAATAGTGCAAATGAATCTAACAAATTCTACTTTTAATGCACTAATAGATTACACCTTATCACTCCAATCTACTCTCAAGAAAATGCACTTAATCAATTCACTACAACTAATCAAGAATAATCTGAAATGAACCTTCAAGATTTATTCTATAAATTTCTTATAAGCAAGATATTAGGAGATAGTCTTCTTTTGCTTTCCAAAGTAGATAATAGGCTAGTTGATAGATTATTGAAATTCTAAAATCTAATCAACTCCTAATGTGCAAATGAACCTTAAAAATAATCTTTTTTTTGCACACTTGAAGACTATAATACAAATCTCCTTTTTGCAACTTTAATCAGGATGAAGGTGCTTTAATAAATCTGATAAGTAATCCAACTAATGAATCTACTTGCCCCTAAAATTTTATTACTTTTTTCTAAACGTTTTTGTAGCTCCTTTTCTGCTTCTATAGAGGATGTAGATATTGGTGCCTAAGATCACCAAGTTATTACCTTGAGTAGGATCTTGCAGCTCTTTATAGACTATTTTGAACAACTCCTTCACCAAATTGATGGTCTCAAACTTTCTTTCACGAGCCTAGGATTTGGTGACTTTGATCTCCTCTTGTAATCTCCTCCTTCTGCTATAGATTTGGAGAAGTTTATATCTCTGAAGTAGTGACCTCTTGCTATAGGAGGTAATCTTCAAATCTCCTAGATTTGATAAGCTTATTCTGCCTTCAAGTCTTCTTGTCGAATTTTGACTTCAAGCAGGATCTTCTTCTCAAGATTTTAAATGTCTTGAGGTCTTCACTAGATTCTTCTTCTACTCATATTTGGCACTCCTTGCCAAATTATCCTCCTCTTGGGCTTGTTTTCATATGGCAACAATTGTCCCAAGTCCTTCACTATCAAGGACTTCTCCTTGGTAGTGGATTTCTCTAGTGAGTTCTCCTTTGATGATTTCTTCAACAAGGCTCTCCTAACCTTTTACTAGATGCTCATTGAGACCTTGTCAAGGTCTTTGATCTTGCAGCTTCTTTTGGTCTTCCTTGAGACCTTATCTTCAACCTTCTACTTCTAGAAGTGTTGGCATTGATATATTCTCCTAGATATTTTATTCTACTACTTTTGGATTTGAGCAGGACTCTCCTAGTCTTCCTCTTCTTCTTCCTATTTTGGAAGTTCTTTTGGATCAAGGCTTCTATGGCATTTTATTTTGGATCAAGGCTTCTATAGCATTTTCTTCAGTATCAAGGCTTCTATGGCCTTTTTCTTATTGTGAAGTTCTTCAATCTATCAATGGAGATCTCTTTTCTCCAGACTTCACCACAATTCTTTTCCAAAAGTTTCTTCTAAAGTATTCTCCTCTCTGCAACAACTAATATTTGCACTATGAAGGTACTCTGACCTTCAAGCAATGAAATTGAGGTCTCCTAGCTTTCTATTGTAGGAGGTGTCCTAATCATTTGAGTATTAATTCCTTGTAATAAAAGAAACTTTTAGGTAAGTATTTCTAGATCTCTAAGCTTCACTAGTTGATTCATCAACCTAGTGGATCAAATATTGAGTCCTAGTCTTCACAAGTTTTCCTTAAACTTTGTGGAAAGACTCTAGCCCTATGTAATCTTTGTATTTTTGAAACTGATATTTCAGTCTTCACTTGTAACTCTCCTTAGTTCTACCACCTAGACTCTTCTGAGAAATTTTTATAGTGACTGGTCCAATGGCGCATCAGGTTCTCAGAAAACTCAAGGTCACTAATAATGGTGGTTTCCCTATAGACCTACTATGGCTTGATCTATCGTAGCTATGATACCACTGTTAGCTTTTGATACCACATACAATGGGAGATAACAATCACAAGATGCAAAAAGAAATAAAGTAAATATGTGAGATGACTAAAATATGCTATAAATAAAAATGACAAAAAATATTACAATAGTAGCTATGGAGGAAATGGACACTCCATGATATAAGGTACTACTCCATGAATGAGCTCTAAGCTTATAGCTCTCACACACTACCCTACTACATATCTACCACACAATATATTTGATACAATGACTTTGATGATCTATCTTCTACATCTATAGCCATTATATAGGAAGATAAGTTTCTTGACCAACACTCTACTTAGTTGTACAAGTGGACACCTTACACATTACAACTTGCACATTGACACTTGTGCATTTATTACATTGCATGAAGTAACTAGATAACTTCCCCCTAAAGTAACCTAATTTCCTAAGTATATACCAAGGAAGGTATAATTACATGACCCAAATAATGTAATATACTCTATTTCTAACAAAAGAGGTGCTAGTCATTTGGTTATGGGATTTGAATATACATGGAAGAGAAATCGGTGACAATGACACTAATATAAAGGATCTTATTCAATTTATTGTCAAATGAAAATCTCCAAAAACTAGGTTTTTTAAAAATTAATTTTGCTAGTGCTTCCAAAGAAAAATCAGAAAAAGTTGGTGGAGGTGGTATTTTTTGAAATAATGAAGGAAAAATTCTCCTTACTTATTGAGAATCATATGAAACTTCAACTAACATCTATGCAAATGCTAGGACACTTGTTATAGGGATTAAAATTGCAATTGAAAAAGAATAGAAATATATTTCAATTGAGGGGGATTCATGAATTATTTGTAATGCTATCAACAAAAATGGATGTGAAAGGTAAAGTGAAAGTAGTTTTCAATGTCCACAAGGCCATAGGCTATATGCGATAATTATCATGGATGTTTTTTACCCAATATATGGTCATCTAACCCTACTTCAGTTACTAAAGCATGGTGTACAACCCTACTTCGCATAGGATTCAAACCTTGTACTTTTATTTAGAGTTGCAAAGTCTTCATCATTATACTCACTTAGGTTGTATAATTTTTTTTGTGTATATAGAGGAATCGATAACTCGTTTTATTTTTTCATCACCTCTTTGTGGGTTCGAATATTTCTCCTTGCTACCTCTATAACCTCCAATTGTGCTAGGTAAACTTTTTAATGTAGTCTACAGTGTTGGTGCGATACGTCCTCCGATACTATGAGGCCCTAACATTTGAAGCAGGGTTACATACGTCAAACAAAGCGCTTTACCAACCGACCAAACCCTTGAACCTGTATAAAAATTAATACTAATATTGATATTCATTATCTATTATTGGAGTTTAAAAATTACGAAAAATATCTATAAAGAAGGAAATCGAGTAGCAAATAATTTAGTCAATCATGATGTTGATTTTCATGTTGGTAAAACTCAAATAATAAAAGATAACTAGTTGATTAAGATTTTATGAAAATGAAGAATATAATCGATAGAAAAGAAAGTGAAAAATATATATAATAAAGGACAAGCTAGATATGGTTTAATTGACATGATAACAAATATTAATGTAAATTTTTAGTATTTTGATGGGAGTAACCTTTAATAGAAACCACATATATCTTTTATATATACTATCAAATGATTGAGCTATAAAGATTCATATTTAAATCTTGTTAAGTGATACATATATAATTGTCAAACTGTTATAATACCATTTTGTGGTTGTGATGCATCACAAGTGACACTCATTTCAATTGCATATCAAGCAAGTATAAAAATAATATTTTTTACATTTTAAAGCTTTTAGAGTATTCTTAGTACCAAGGAACATATATTATCTTATACCAAATGTAGTTTTTATTTGTTAAACTTGTGAAACCATTTAATAAACTTATGTCATAAAAATGGAGTGATTGTTATGAATTTTAATATATCACTAAGATTATAAAAACACTAGATATTTTTTGATATAAATATCTTCCTTTAATGTAATTACAATTCGACGGAGGTAGTAGACCAATCAGTTTTCTTTGAGTGTTTGTTAGCTTGAGGTCGACAGTTGCAATCCCAAGTTCCTTCGAGGTTCCTCTCACTCGAAAGAAAAAGTAAAAGTTCAGTGAGGTGGGACGAGGGTTATAGTGGCAACATTTTGGATCCAAACCATGTCTGGAGGGATAATATGACTGAGACACCGTTGTCAATTATCTTATGTAGAAAAAATAAAAAAAATAATAATTACAATTTAAGGTTAAACATTGATAACTTAGTTATATTGAATCTTTATACTTGTCCAAATAAAACATAAAATCTTATGATTGTTTAAAAATGTATAGATCTAAAAGTTAAATATAATATTAATTTAAAATATGTAGCACAACGGTTCGGGCTTTGGCTCTTCTTTGGGAGGTCCAAGGTTCAAACCGCGACGTAGGCGAGTGTGTGAAGGGATGGGTGTGTGGTGGCTTTGTGTTAAATTCCCTATTGATAAGCATAGCTTTGCCCTATTGATAAGCATAGCTCTCAACTTTAGGAAGGGTCATGGTTGGGAGGAGACTACTCAACCTTATACGTCAGTCATAAGAATTTCTCACAATAACCAAATCTAAAAAATATTAATTTAAAAATAATTAATAAAACAATTAAAGTTTAAAAATTAATTGAAAGTGATATCTTAAATTAAAATTAAAATAAAATTTTAACATTTATTTTAAAATTCCGATCACACTATATTGTATAATTGTTAATCATAATCTATACAACAAAGATATGTAATACAATCCATCTAACCTAAATAAAAAAAATACATTTAACCACACAAATATTTCAAGAAAAACAATTCTCCACCGCCATAATACCTTGACTTCCTCGCTGGTCCACGACAAGCTTATTAAAATGTCCTACGTAGAAAAAAAAACACCCCTCGCAGGATAAGGATAAAAGTTGTGAAGAAAGCAAAGGGAACCACTTTATATAATAAATCTTTAAAAAGGAGGAGTGATTGATGATTTCTTAGCGTTGTGTTAATAACAATAAAATAAAATATATTTTATATAATAAATCTTTAAAAAGAAATGATCGATGATTTCTTGTGCATCCAACGGTCCCTATCTCACGCCGGGTTACCATGTACCGAGACGATGGAAGTCTTGGGAGCCTTCGTAGATAGTTTGAACCCTACCAGCTGTGCTGGTAGTTACTAAAAATCGTGTTTGTAACCATTACTTCTATATATAAAAAAAAAAACAATAAAATAAAATATATTTGATGAAGCAATCCCGAAGTTTTGAATTTTACATTTAAAAATCATTTTATAATTAATAATAAAAAAAAATCTTTAATGAGTGGATCCTATCCTCCTAATCCTTAGGAAAGTCGGCTAGATATTGTGGCCTGTAAAGCACTTCATTAAAGTGAACATGATGGTTCTGGTTAAAAAATAATCTGGAGAGGTAATACCTGTGCATTCGTCTTTTAGCCTACGATATGATGTGACATGTTACTCCTAATTTTGTTGCATTCAATGAAAATGAAATAAAAATGGAGACAATCACTCCTCTCGGTTGGTGGATACCTTTACCTTTAAAAAAATCATGTCACTGTTCACATTCAATCGTATCGTTATCTCTTTCATTGCACATTATACGATATAGATAGGCAGAATAGTGTGACCCACAATGTTTTAGTATCTAACTTAATCTTATTGTATCATTACCCTTTTCATCTTAATAATATTATAGAATAGTGTGACCCACAATGTTTTAGTATCTAACTTAATCTTATTGTATAATTTACCATTTTCATTTATTATATAATGTATATGCAGAAGGTCTTTGAATATAATTATTATAAAGAATTTTTGTTTGGTAGAAGATTTTGGTTCGAGTAGTTACTTGTATATGAAGTTAATTCTTGATTATTATAGTTAAGGTTATGAAAAGTCTTAAAAAAGGCAAGAGGATATAAATGAAGACATCTCATATTTTGTTGTATTGAAGCTTTATTTGTAAGGAGATTGTCCTTTTGCCTTCATATTTTGTTGTATTGAAACTCTACTTCTAAGGAGATTGTCCCCTTAAAGAGACCTACCATTTTGTAATGTGTTCTTGCCATTTGCAATATAATCTCTAATATTTCTATTTTATCTTTTAATATTGTTAATTTTAAGTTAATTTTTTTTTATTATTACAATATTGTGTGAATGCATTTTTATTTTACTGCAAGGTTCATAACAAGTCGTTTCAAAGCATTTTCCACAGTCGTGTCCTACTATAGTGCAAGTAATTAGTGTTTAGCCATTTCAACTTGTTAGGTATATATATATTTTTTTTCAATTTTTGGCTTTCCAATGCTATGTCTTGTTATAGTGTAAGCGGTTCGTGCTTAGCCATTTCGACTTGTTAGGTATAAATTTTTCTTATTTTATTTTTTGGCTTATTTTCCAATAAAGGAAAAAATATTAAGTCATTCTTTCCTTTGTTTTAGTTTATATGTTAGAAACCTTATGCAGGGATTTTAAAATATCACAAAGGAATTGTCATTATTGGCCAAGCTAGATTGCCCATAAAACATTTAGTGAAATGAGGGGTGATCATACTCCAATACCTAGGCATCAAACAACACCCATATATGGGGAAACCCCTTTAGGATTACTGAAACCTTTAGTCGTAGGAAGCTTGTCGAACACAACACTTGAGAATATTACCCTCTTGTGTTGTCAAAGAGGTGGGTAGTGTGTTTAAGAGTATGTGTGGAACCCTTGAGTAGTGGCCTAAAATATTAGTCCAAGCATTATCGTTTGTTGTTGTGGTATAATAGAGGGCTATGAACAATACACAACCTTGGTCTATTGTTACCCTATTACAGTCATATGTTACACCTCCAAAACCCTAACCATAAATTTGAGCATATTGTAGAGACTACACCTAGCACAAATTTGACCATATTGTAAAAATTTCTTATTGAAGAAGAAAACAATGACAAGGTAGTTACCAATGACAAATGAAAACAATATTAGATAGTTGACAATAACAGTCAAAACAGAGTCTGTTGAGATAGTTGCCAATAATAGTCATAATAGTGTTAGATAGGGCAGTGTTAGTGATAGAATCTAACAAGGTACTTGGGGATAACAAATTGACTAGTAATTAACAGTTGTGGAGTTTTTTTTGAGCTAGGGTTTTCGAAGCTACGAAGCAACGATTATGGAGAGATTTTAGAGCTGCAGGTATAGAGGTTTTTTTTAAGCCAGGGTTTTTGAAGCTATGACTGTGGAGATCTTTCAGAGCTATGGTTGTGGAGATTTTTTTGAAGCTAGGGTTTTCGAAGCTGTGAAGTTACAACTATGGAGAGCTTTCAGAGTTGTGGTCATGGAGATTTTTTTGGAGCTAGGGTTTTTAGAGCTATGATTGTGGATAGATTTTAGAACTACAACTATGGAGGGTTTTTTTGGAGCTAGGGTTTTCAATTTTGCGAAGCTACGACTGTGGAGAGATTTCAGAGCTACGATTATGGAGGGTTTTTTGGAGCTAGGGTTTTCGAAGCTATGAAGTTGCAATTATGGAGAGCTTTTAAAGCTGTAACCATGGAGGTTTTCTTGAAGTTAAGGTTTTTAGATCTATGACTATGGAGAGATTTCAAAGCTAAAACTATGGACTACCTAAACAATAAGCAAGATCTAAGCATAGAGTGGAGGTTCCAAGGGAGAAGCGAGATTTGAGCAGCGATGTCAGAGGTGCATGGAGTGGAGGTTCCATAGAAGGATCAGGATCTGAGCAGTCGTGTCATAGGTGCATGGAATGGAGGTTCCACAAGAGGTGTATGATCTAAGCAGTGGTCTCAAAGGTTCATGGAGTGGAGGTTCCATAGGAGGAGCGATATCTAAGCAATGAATTCAAAATTATTATTATTATTATTATTATATTTTGAAGTTAAAACACTTAATATCGAGTGGCTTTAAAAACCCTAGTAGAGCAATAATGATAGAGGTGCACGGAGTGGAGGTTCCAAGGGAGGAGTGGGATCTGAGCAACAATATCAAAGGTGTATGGAGTGGAGGTACAAGGGTTCGATGGAGGAGTGAGAGCTAGAATTTGAATGGTGGTGATCAAGGTGGGAAAGGGTGGGAGTGGGAGACTTTGAATCTGGTTTGCATGGGTTTGTGGAAGGGTGGTGGGAGCTCTTGAAATATGTGGAGGTGGTGGCTGGCTTGGATGCAAATGTGGTAGTTCTGGGTCAGCCAGATGGTGTGTCTGTAGGAGGTCCTGGTACTAGCTTCATGGGTCCTTCGAGAAGCCATGGGCCATCAAATGGTAAGCTGGAGGTTGGGTCCCATTCTCATGGCCCATAGTTTTCCCCTAAAAACTCAAGCCTCAATATTTCATATGTTGCGGTGATGTCTAAAGGTGTGAGGGAGACCTTCTCAAAACCTATTTGCAACATATCCCCTATGGGAAATACCATTAGCATCTCGAGTGAACTAGTTAAGTTCACCATGGGTGATGGCGGTTGTGACCTTGTGGGAAAGTTCTAAGGGGTGAGGCCAGACCTAGATTCAATTCGAAGATGGGCGCTAGTGAAGTGGAAACCTTTAGGCTCCATGGAAATTGTAGTAGCCCCTAAAGCCTTTTTTATATCATATTAAACTACATGGAAGATGCAAACTATATCCTAGGGGGAGGCCCCTGGTTCTATGGCAAAAGAGGTCTATTTTTATGGAAGCTAGAACTTGATTTCAATCCTCATATACAAAGGGTTAACTTTGTGCCTCTATGGGTTCATCTCCCTACCCTCCCTTACTATATTTGGCATGAAGATGTGTTGAGAGGTGTGGCCAAGGTTATGGGGGATCTCCTTCTTATTGATCTGGTAACTAGAGCCAAATCAAGAATGGTGTATGCAAGAATGTGTGTTATGATAGATTCGAAGGTGGATCTTCCCTCTTCTATCAAGCTTATCTCATTCCTGGGTACTTGGGACCAACCCATTGTTTACAAAAATAGGTTGACTTGGTGCTTTAGCTATGGAAAATTGGGTCACCAAGTGAACCAATGTCCCCTCAAGGCATAAGTAGAGAAGGAAAATAGATCTACAAGAATGGAATGGATCTAGAAGGAGAACTCATGTCGAGTCCCCTCGAAGGATTTGGGTGGTAATTCCTCAAATGTGGGGGAAGGAGAAGCTCAGCCCTAGATGGATGAGGTTCAAAAGTTGAAGGCTCTAGTAGAGGAGATTTTGCAACCCTCAAAATTGACCCTAGCCAACTTGGTGGTGATTGAGAAGGCATCTAAGGAGAAGAATGTAGCCTCAAAGCTTGGTGTTACTGAGGTATGTTAGTTGGATATCATTTCTGAAACCATTGTTTCTAAGGCTCTTCTTCATAATTCCTTTGATGGGCTTTGTATTGGTTCTACTCTTGAGGAGCCTATGATTCAGTTGGTGACCCTTGAGGTAGGGTCTCTGATTAGCTCCCCAAAGACCTATCTGGAGAAAGGTTCTTTGGGTCCTAAAACTCAAAGATAAAGGAAGGGCAATGTGGATGTGGGTGTTGAGAAGAAGTTAGGAAATCCCCCTAACAAGTCTGTGAGGAAGAGGGAAATAGATTCTGAGATCATGAATGGATCTCAAGCTCTGCTCAAACTTGAAAAAGGGAAGGTTGTAGGAGTAAGATAACTAAAGCTGGAATATTTCTACCAAAGTAACCATGGGGTGTTTGGGGGAAAGAAATATAATTCTAAATCTTATAAATGAAGTGCCTCTCTTGGAATGTTAGGGGCCTGAATGGGCTTTCTAAACAATGGGTGGTCGCTTCCCTGCATAAAGAAATTTTACCTGATATTTTTTTCTTGCAAGAAACCAAGTTGGATGGTCAGGATATAGAAGTTGTTAGAAGAAGGATTTGGAAAGAAGCCCATTTTGTTGCAAGCCCATCCAATGGTTCCTCTAGGGGACTCCTTTGTCTCTGGGATGCCAACAAGTTTGAGGGCTCTATAATTTCTTCCTCGGATAGGATTATTAATATTCTCTTCTGCAATAGAGAAAGTAATAAAAGGTGGGTTATGACTAATGTGTATGTACCAAACTCTAGGTCTAGTAGAAACCTATTGTGGTAAACTCTGAGTTCCATGAGAAGGATTTTTTCTCAAGAAGCTTGGTGCCTAGTAGGGGATTTTAATTTCCCTCTATTTTTTGGATAAAAAATGAGGGAACTCCCCAATATTAAAAAGCATGGAAGAGTTTGTAGATTTTGTGAATGGTAATGAGCTATTGGATGTTGAGTTGAAGGGTTCAAGGTATACTTGGAGCAATAGGAGAGTGGGTAACCAACTCATCCAAATTAGGTTGGATAGGGTTCTTGTCTCCAAGGAGTGCCTTCTATTGTTTGGGAATCTATCTCTCTGTTCTCTACCTAGAATTGGCTCTGACCATAACCCCTTATGTTTTGAAGTGGACTAGGAAGAAACTAGATTCCCTAGGCCATTTAGGTTTGAGGTAATGTGGTGCCTTCATCCTTAGTTGGAAGCTAAAATAAAAAATTGGTGGTCGACAAGGGTCCAAGGCTCTAACCTTTCCAAAATTGTGATGAAGCTTAGAGTTGTTAAAAGTGGCCTTAAAGAATGGAATAAAAGGGTTTTTGGGAATATTTTGCAAAATAAGAAAGACCTAAAAAGTCAACTAAAAGCTATTGAATCTGAGATAGAACTTGGAAATCAATCTCAAGAGATCAGATATAGAGAAAAGGAGGTGTTGGTTGAATTTCATAACACTATTTCCAAGGAGGAAATTTTGTGGAAATAGAAGTCCAAGGCACTTTGGCTAAAGGAGGGAGATAAAAATTCCAAGTTTTTTCACATCATGACCTTGAAGCACAAAAGCGCCAATAGGATTAGAGAAATTCAAAAATTTGATGGATCTAGTGCTACTCACATTAAGGATATAAGAGTTGAGGTTATGGATTTTTTTAGAAATCTCATCGGGGTGGAAGAGGTTTGTAATGAGGAAGCCCAAAATAAGTTGCTTGGTAGTATTCCCAACCTTGTCATGGTTGATATGAACCAAGCCCTTGTCTCTCCCTTCAATGATGAGGAAGTCAAAGTTGTTATCTTTGTGATGGAAGGAATGAAGGCTTCGGGTCTTGATGGTTTCCCCTCCTCTTTTTCTAGAAGTATTGGCATATTGTGGGGAAGGATATTGTTGATGCCCTTCGGGAGGTCCAAACCACCAATCATATCTCATTTGGAGTGAATTCTACTTTTTAACTTTGATCCCCAAGACTGTTGGTGCAAAGGACTTTGGTGCCTTTAGACCCATCAACTTATGTAACACTATTTATAAAATTTTGACAAAGGCCCTTGTTAATAGATTAAAACCTTTTCTTCTAGCCTTGATTGATTCATCCCAAAGTGGATTTATGCTAGGGAGATAGATCTTGGATAATATCATAGTTGTCCATGAAATCCTTCATTTAACTGATAAAAGTGGTAGAGTTGGTCTCCTCCTCAAATTAGACATGAACAAGGCTTATGATAGGGTTTCATGGGAGTTTTTGTTAAAGGTTTTGGGAAAATTTAGTTTTTTCCAAAGTTGGATAAAACTTGTCCATGCTTGTATCTCTTCTGCCAAGTTTTTGGTCTTAATAAATGGGTCCCCAATAGGTTATTTTTCAAGTTTGAGAGGCATTCACCAAGGGGACCCCTTGTCCCCTTACCTCTATATCTTAGTGGTGGAAGCTCTAGGTAGGGCTATCAAGTTAGAACCCTTTGTGGAAGGTATCAAGCCCACTTTGTCGATGGATCCTATTTCTCATCACCAATTTGTAGATGATGTTCTGCTCTCCCTCCTTGCTTTAGTTCCCCAAGTAAAGGTGCTAAAAGGAATCTTGGAGGTATTTGAAATTGTAGTTAGGCAAAAGATAAATTATATAAAAAGTAAAATATTCTTTCTGAATACCCCCTTAGTGAGGTAGAGGATAATTGCTCACATCTTGGGTTGTGAGGTGGCTGCCCTCCCATCTCTTTACCTTGGAATACCTTTGTTTAAAGGTAGGATCTAGGATTCACTTTGGGAACCTATGGTGGAAAGATTGTAGAGGAAGTTGATTGGGTGGAAAGGATCCCTCCTCAGTCAAGCTGAAAAGGCTACCTTAGTAAAGTCTACTCTTCAAAGCATTCCAACCTTCTTCTTATCTATGTTTAAAATTCCTAATAAGATTTTATCAAATATTGAACATATTCAAAAGTCATTTCTTTGGTCTGGGTCTGATGAGAAGAAAAAATTTCACTTAGTTGGTTGGGAGCAAGTCTATAGACCTAAAAAGGATGGTGGCTTAGGTCTCCATAATATCAGGTATATGAATAAGGCTCTAGTTGCAAAACAAGGATGGAAGTTGGCAAATCAAATTGAAACTAGCTGGGTCAACATTGTGTCGACCAAATACTTGAGATAGGAGAATTTTTTGCTTGTTGATCCTCTACCGACCTCTTGGTTCAGCCTTTTGGTTGAGTTTGCAAAATTCGAGGGTGCTAGTCTCCAAAGGTTGTAGGTGGAGGTTGGGTGATGGACTCAAGATTGATTTTTGGAAAGATATTTGGTTGATGGACCAACCCCTTGCATAGATTCCAAATCTGGCATGTTTGGAGCCTAGGACCAGATTGGTCTTTGGGTCTAAGGTGGCTAAATTTATCGAGGTGGTCAATGGGCTGAAGGTTTAGAAATCATTAGACCAGTCTATTCTCAACAATGTTGAACTTGAAGCTTGGATTCTAATTGCTAATAAGTTGAAGTTTCAGGTCATTAAATAAAGAAATGAAGAGGATGAGATCTTCTAGGTAGGGGAAAATAATGGATCCTTTTCAATCAAGTCCACCTACAATCTATTGGTTGTCAGGACTCCTCCATGGGTCCCACCTTTCAAAGTATGGCTTAAGGGTCTAACACCAAAGGTGAATATCTTTTCTAGTTGGCAACTCATAATAATATTTTGACCATTGAAAATATAAAAAAAGAGGTTGGTCGATGTCGAACAGATGTTGCCTCTATGGTGCTAATGAGGAACATACAAGCCATCTATTATTTCAATGCTCATTCTCTGTGGAAGTTCTTAACTCTATTTTTAATTTTTTGGGACTGAGTTGGGTGGTGTCGAGTTCGCTTGTTGATGTTTGTGCTCAATGGTCATCTCCTTTTTACTCTCCAAGGCTGAAATATTTTTGGAACTTCTGTTTGCCACATCTTTTCTGGTAGGTGTGGAAGGAGAGGAATAGTAGAATTTTTAAAAACTTCAAAAGAGATCCTACCTCTATTTGTGCTAGAGCCTTGGCTTCCACCCTAGAGAATGTGTCCTCTCTGGCTTTGGAGGAGGGCAGATTTGAGGAGGCTGAGCTCGAAAGGAAAATTGGCTTTCAACAGAGCAATAGGGTTGTTGGTCTTCCTGGTCCTAATCCTCGGGCCCTTGTGAGGTGGGAACCTCCTTCTCTAGGTTGGGTTAAACTAAACTTCGATGGAGCTTCAAAGGGTAATCTCGGTAATGTTGGTGTTGGTGGGGTGCTTAGGGATGATAGAGGTGGGCTTCTATTGGCGTATGCCAAATTCTTAGATATCCAGACTTGCCATGTTGTGGAGGCCAGAGCCCTTTACCAAGGTCTCCTGCTTGTGGAGAAGATGGGGTACCAAAAAGTTTGCATTGAAGGAGACTCGCTTAATATTATAAACTTGGTCAAAGGTGATTCAGTCCCTAGTTGGAACATTGAGGCTATGATTATGGAATCTAGGTGGATTCTTCAGGCTAGAGAGGATAGGGAGATAAAGCATATCTTTAGAGAAGGAAACTGCCACACTGACTTTATGGTAAACCTGGGTATAAGTCTCAATGGTCTGTCTATTTGGAGAGACAATTTTCTCGAAGGCCTTCTTCAATTGGATTTAGCGATGCATGCTTCTTGATGCTCTATAAGCTTTTACTATTTATGAAGAAAGGTTTTGTGGCATAGCCATGTGGGAGTGTTGGTTGGCTGGGGGGCTCACCAACGTTGTTCTAATTTTATTTCTTGTATCAAGTTGTAGCTGGTTCACTTGGTGATGGGTGGCCAGTTGTAGTGCTTTATAGTTGTTCTTGTCCCTGTATTGTTGGTCTTAGGCCAAGTTTTGTAGGGCTTCTCCTATTGTAAAAGGTTCGGGGACCCTTTCAAAACCCCTTCTATATCTAATAAAAAAAATTAAACTGACTAGTAACTAATATGGCTATTTTTGGGGACCAAAGAAGAAAGTTTTTAGGTGAAGGAAAGATTTCAAAGAAAAACAGACAACACTTGATAAAAAAAATTGGGGTACCATAAGATTTCATTTTGAGACCTAGTCCATTGTATACATATTTTCAAACTAACCCTTTTCATATATATAACATCCAAACATTTTTTTGGATAGTTATTTAAAATAGTAACCCCTAGAACAACATTTCTATTTTTAGTAAGTCAATTGGGGTGGTCCAAATCACAAGTGTATGGTTGGAGAGACCAAAGGAGCAATGAGGGAAATGGAAAAAAACCAATATATGGAACAATTAACTCAAACACTTAGTAATATATAGATCCAAATGCCACACATTAGAACATAAGTTTAACACATGAAAATATCACATGCAGGTCTTAAAATTTTACCAACTTAAAGTCAAAAAAAGGATTGAGAAAAATTTTCTTGAGGTTGAAGAGTGGTTAAAAGAAGGGTCAAAATTATACCAACAAATTAACACTGAAGGACTAGGTGATAGTTCAGTAAATAAATATGAAGAAACCCATCATGCTCTTTTTGACACTAATACCTTGTTTAAAATTCCCAAATTAGACTTTTCCAAGTTTAATGGCAAGGACATTCATGGTTGGTTGTGTTGAGTAGATCAATTCTTCAAGCTTCATAATGTTCCCTCATATTTATGGATCATAATGGTATCCTTTAACTCTGAATCCGAGGCCCTACAATGGTATCAGTGGTTATAGAAAAAGAATCATGATCCTTCTTAGGAAGACTTTGAGTTCCAATTACTCATTCTTTTTGGCCCTAGTGAGTATGAAGACTTTACAGGAGCCGTAAAAAAATTGAAACATACCTCTACTATTCGAGAATATCATACCCAGTTTGAGAAATTGGCTAATAAGACAAAGGGTTTGAATGAAGAATATTTTTAGAGTTGTTTTATCAGTGGGTTGAAAGATGATATCAAGTCAAAAGTAAAAATGTTCAAACCATTGTTTATAACGTAAGCCATAGGATTGGCTAGACTAGAAGAGGAAAAAGTTTTGGTCCAGAGGTGGTCAACTAAATTTCCATAGGCCAAACTTTCATTTCCATCCAAGTTCAATTCGAATACTAACAATAAATCTCCACCAATCAAACAATTGACTAGGGAGGAAATGGATGCCCATAGAGCAGAAGGCTTATGTTATAATTGTGATGAGAAATATTCATTGAGGCATAAATGCATACAAAAAAAAATACTTTTGTTGGATGTGGATGACTTGGCAGTGAATGAAACACCTGATGAAAAAATAGAACCATAGGAGGAAGAGCCTCAAGATGAGGGTAAACCATAGGAAGAAGCACAACCAGATATTTTTGTCCATGCACTTGCAAGAATATTGACCCCTCAATATATGAAGGTACTAGAGTTATAATTCTTGTTGATTCAAGCGATACATAAAATTTCATTGATCCTTGGGTAGTTAAGCAAGCGAACTATTATATACATGCTTACAACTCTTTTGAAGTCAAGGTGGAAATTGGAGAAACATTAGCTTGTAATGATAAATGTTGAAATGTTAAGTTAACGTTAGGGGACTATGAAATCAAAACTAATATGTTTTCTCTTCCTCTTGGAGGATGTGATTTTGTGCACCTAGAACTTTGTCAAATTATGGATGATATTCTCTAAGAATGGGATGTCATACAATATTTGTGGTTCACCAATAGGATCTTCATAGGTTATCAGTTCAATTCATATGAAAAAATTGTTAAAAAATCCTCAAATGGGGTAGTATCCCAATTGTTTACAATTCAATCACAAAATTTAGAAGTATACGAACCCCAAGGGGATTTGCAACTCATTTTGACTAAACATAATGCATATTTTAAGGAATCGAAGGAATTAGCTTCACATCATTCCCATGAAATACCATCGGTATTAGGTATCTTGCCACCTAACATCAGACCCTACAGATAACCCTATGTGCTTAAGTTAAAAATTGAGAAGTTGGTTCAAGAGTTACTAAAAATAGGGGTAATTCAACCTAGTAACAATATTTATTCTTCACCAGTACTATTGGTTATGTATAAAATTTTGTGAGCTCAATAAGCTCACTGTTAAGGACAAATTTTCTATCCCTATAATTGATGAATTATTAGGTAAGTTACATGGAAAAAAGTTTTTTGACAAGTTTTATCGTTGCTCTGGCTATCATAAGATAAGGCTCAAGGAGGAAGACATTCCCAAAATAGCATTCTAAACTCATGAGGGTCATTACAAATTTTTGGTCATGCCATTTGGCCTAACTAATTCACCATCAACATTTTAGAGCCTTATGAATAATGTCTTTTGCCCATTTTCTCATAATTTTATTTTGGTTTTTTGTGATGACATTCTCATCTATAGTCACACTTGGACTGAGCACTTACAACTTCTAGATCAAACTTTGAAATTATTGTGGGACCATCAATTATTTGTCAAATGATCCAAATGTTCCTTTGGCATATAGGAGATTAAATACTTGGGGTATGTTGTTTCATAGGAGGTAATAAAGGTTGACCCTAATAAAATTGAAGCTATCTAGAATTAGCCTAAGCCACAAAATCTCAAAGTGCTTCATATATTTTTGGGTTTCATAGGCTATTATGGAAAAATAGTCACCTCCTTAATGACCATGTTGAAAAAGAATTCATTTGTGTGGTTAGCACTTGCAGAACAAGTGTTTGTATATCTTAAGGAGGTTATGATTTTGACCTCAGTGTTGGTCATTCTTGATTTTTCCAAACCATTTATAGTTGAAATTAGCTTTCATTAGTAAGGTGCTATCAGGAAAAAATGGGAAAAAATGCTTATGAAAAAGAAATGATGTCCAACATCTATGTTAATTATCAGTGACTACATCTTATTGGGAGACATTTCTCTACTAAAATGGACCACCAAAGTTTAAAATATTTATTGGAACAAAGGGTATCTATTCCAACATGATATAAATAAGTTTAAAATAGTTGGGGTATGATCATGACATCATGTATAAAAATGGAAAGGAGAATATTGTGACAGATGCCCTCTCCCATCAGTTTGAGTATCAAGTGATAGTGTGTGCCCTTTTGTCCCCACTTCCCCAATGGATCTCCTAACTTAAAGAAGACATGACCTAGGACCAGTCCTTATGGACCTTGTAGGAACAACTCTAAAGGAATCCCGATTTGGATGCTGAATATTCATGGAATGGACACCTATTAAGATATAAAGGTCACATTTTGGTCTCCAAAACTTCATCACTTCATGAGTATATCATGAGGGAAATGCATGCTTCACCTACTATAGGCCTTTCTAGTTTCTTATAGATATATGGGAGAGCTAAAAGGTTATTCTATTAGGAGGGAATGAAAAATATATTCAAACTTTTATGGTTGAATGTGAAATTTACCAATAAATGAAAGGAGAAATGGTTTGTACTCCAAGCACTATATAACTTTTGCCAATCTTAGACAATGTATGAACTGATATCTCCATGGATTTTATTGAAGGGATTCCTAAATCTAAAGGAAAATTGATCATTATTATGGTGGTGGACAATTTCTTGAAGTATGCTTGTTTCTATTCTTCTTGCCCATCCTTACCATACCTCCACCATTCCTCAAATATTCATGGACTACATTTTCAAACTCCATAGTATGTCCAAATACATTGTGTATAACCATGACCCCACTTTTATTAGTCATTTTTGGCAATAACTATTTAAACCATAGGGAACACAACTACGAATGATCTTAGCCTACCATCCACAAATGGATGGGTAAACTAAGATTGTTAGCAAGTGCTTGAAAATCTACCTTCATTATTTTACCTCCAAATAACCAAAACAATGGGCTAAGTGGATGCATTTATCTAAATTATGGTACAATACATCATTCCATATAGGTTCCATAATGACTTATTTTAATTTAGTTTATGCATTGCCCTCTTCTATATTTTTGGAAACTCCAAAGTTTAGGCGATGGATGCAACTCTTCAAAAGTATGCCAAACTTTTGCAGTAGTTGAAGGAGAACTTGGTGTTGGCTCAAAACTGGATACAACAATAGAATAACCAACACCATTTTGATCACACCTTCAATGCAGATGATATGGTATTTTTTTTACTCCAACCCTATAAATAATATTTCGTGCAACTTCAAGCTCATTAAAAGTTGGTAACACAATTTTATGGACCATACTAGATATTGTAGTAGATTGGATAAGTGGTTTATAAGCTTACATTACCACCTTATTTAAATATCCATCAAGTCTTCCATATCTCTTGTCTCAAGAAGATACTTGACAATCACATTCAAGTCTAGTCAACACTTCTTGAGTTAGATGAGGAAGGCTTGATCATCTTGGAGCTTAACAACATTTTGGACCAAAGAACCACACTCTTCATAACCACACCATAGTTAAATTTTTTTTCCAATGGTAAATATTATGGCTAGATGATGTCACATGGGAGTCTCTCCAATAATTACAACAATAGTTTCCTTATATCTAGCTTTGAGGTTAGAAATTTTTAAAGGGAAACAACATGTTAGCACTCCATACTAACCTTAATATTTAATTATCCTCTTCCTAGCATGGGGATCCCATCTCAATAATATTATATATGTATGTGGTATTTGGGGTACCTAGACAAGTGAGGCCCATTTAATATAACTATTATAAAGAATGTGACTGCTTGTTTGGTAGAAGATTCTAGCTCAAGTGGCCACTTGCATGTGAAGCCAACCCTTGAGCATCATAGGGTTATAAAGAGTCTTTAAAAATGAAAGTGGGCATAGATGAAGGCATATTATATTTTATTCTATAGAATATGTGCTTCTAAGGAGGTTGTTGCCTTGAATAGGTCTACAATTCTATAATGTGTTCTTGCTTTCTGCAATATAATTTACTACATTCTTATTTCATCTTACATTATTATTATTTTTTTAATAGATATAAAGGGTTTTGAAAGGGCCCCAAATATTTTACAAAGGGGTTTTGAGGGTCCCCAAACCTTTTACAATAAAAGTAGAGCATAAAAAATAGACCCAATAGGAACAAGGAAGAGATTCCAAAGGAGAAAAAAAGAGATCCAATAGTCAAAAAACGAGTCCAATATCCAAAATAAATATTTGGATCTCTTAGATATTGTATTAACCCAACAACAATATCTTAAAAGGGACACAAATATTGAGAGGAGATTCGATAGTATCTTAAAAAATTAAACAACTCGGAGTCAAAGAAATTGAACCATTAAAAAGCCCACTCAAATTTAAAACCAAGGATTTAAAAAAAAAATCTAGCTCATCCAAGGAGAATCAAACTAGAAAATAGTTGTCAGCCACTAACCCAAAGGTTCTACTCAAATTTTAAGTTTAAAAAGAGATTCCAACTCATAAGACATAAGCATCTATCTAGCAAGAAAAATCTAAATGGTTAATCTAGAGACCACAAAACCAGCATCTTCCAATACAAATATGGATCCAATCCCTTCAAAAGCTAGAGAAAACCAACTTAAAACCTAAAAATTATAAGAATCAGTATTAAACCAAGAAACCTTTGGAGAGGCTATTATTCTAGCTGAGCCAATCTCTGATAAAAACTCAACCTTTCCTAAAAAATACCTAACAACAAAAAAACTTAAAATATCCATAGAAATGACAAGACTAGAGCCCAAAAAATCAAAAATATCAGCCTCTATACAAAAAATTGATGTGAAGACACTTCTACCAGTCAAACCAATCTCTAAAAAAAACTCTACCTTTCTTGAACTCAAAAAATATCACAACACTCTACTCAGAAGGGAGATCAAGGCACATGCCTCCTAGGAAAACTTCCCAAAATAGAAGAACACTAGTTAGAATAGATCTCTCCCAATAGTAGCAAGTTTTGTGCCATCGAGAATCGAAAAGCCATCCCCAAAAAAGAAGTCTAGGGAAAGGAAATTCAAAATTGTAGTCTAAGCTATAGAAAGAAAAAACATTAGAAAGATGCACCCTCTCACCATAAATATTTCCTGCATAAATTTATTAGGACCCAAGAAAGATGAATCCATGAACTCATCCAAGAAATATCTGGGAGTAGTTGCAAAGCCCCATGCAACTAGAACTTTACAAGAACAAGAATTAGATATTTGAATCTTTCCAAAGACCACAATAATTGCAAGAACACCAATCCTTGTCAGCGTTAAGTCTACAAGAACAACAAGAAAAATAAGAACCCCAATAAAACTAGATCTCCATAGTATGGGAACCCTTACACATCCTGTCAACCTATCAAACCCTCTTCCTCTCATCCTCTCAGCCTCTCATCTTACAATAGTATTAATTTCAAACAAATTTTCTATTATTATTACAATATTGTATGATTGTGTTTTTATTTTATTGCAAGGTTCATAACATTTTTATATGTGATAGTGGGATTAAGAAATAAGCAATACCAATATCAATAGATTATGAATGAGTCCAAGACAAAAGGATGTGATTAGCAATACCAATACCCTTAATGACATGTATGCATATAGACATAGAAAATGTTGGAAGTTGTCGGATCACAAAATGTTAATAATTTTAACAACTATTTTATGGAGGAAATAGAAGTCATTGTTATGTATTATCTACATATGAAAGGAGAAATAAAAAGAGACACCATCCTAAAACTAATGAAAACATTCTAGAGATAGAGATAGAGAGATACCTCTAGTTTGGGGAGTGAAGTTGTCATGGAGATCATTCCTTTAATCTTTTTTGTAGTTTATAGTGAAATAAATAAAAATAAATAGAAGATATACATGGTGTAACATGTTTGAAAGTTTTTTTCTCCCCCTTCATCCTATGGAAGGATTCTATATGATGATATGACAAAATGTCACTTTGATTTCAATTTAGATAGAGTTACACAATTTAATTTGAAAAGTATATAGTTGCTAAACAACAAATTTTGAAATGTCTTATTATCAGATAAAATATTTGTTAAGAATGGTTTATTTTCTTTCCCATAATAGCGAGACCTTTGAATAATTAATTAAAAAAATTATTTATTAATAATCATAATAACATGTTTTGATAGGGATACCACAATGATAAAAATGTATTGGGTTCTCCTAGTAAAGACTCAAGTTTGATTTATAGGGAGGGTGGCCCCAATATACCCCTACTTTTCAATATATTCAAAAAAATATAGATAATACTATTTAGAAATAAATAAATAATAATATGTTTGTGTAATTTTTCATACATTAAAGTGACGTCATTTGATCTTGACTAATATGAAAACATAGAATTATCCACATCTCCCTTAGATGCATGCTATACTAAATTAAAGATTCATTCTAATAAAATTGTAAGCATATCTAATAAAAATATGGGATTTCGACATATGCATTATTCAATGTTTTAAATGGTTAAATTTATTAACTTTTAGATAGAATATTTAAATGGAGACTCAAGTTTAAATATTGTAAAATAACACATTTATAATATATAAATTGTTATATATAAAGTGGAAACCATTGAAAAAGGAGTTGGTCAAATTGATGGAGCATTTAAAGGAAATCCAAGAGCAACAAAAGAAGAGGAATAATCATAAATAATAAGGATGAGATTTTATCACACTTTCAATAGTGTATTTAAGAATAATAATGAAACTTAATCTTGAGAAAATTTATAAGGGTCAAGAATATGCAAACAAATGAAATGGAATAGAGTATGGATGGAAGACAATTCAATAATAGTAATAAATGCAATTTGAAGGAAAGCGAAGGCTCCATGGAATATATAATATATTATTTTCAAAATACAAGACCTTGCTATAGGGTTTGGAGAAATTAGGTTTACACATACGTTAAGGAAGAGAAAAAATGTGCAGATAGGCTAGCCAATATTGGGGTTTAATAGAGGATAGTGAAGTTAAATTCTCTTTTCCATGGTTAGAGGAAGTAACAACTTGAAAATATTGAATTCCTGAATCAAATATTGACTTAAGATTTACTTTAATATTTTCCATTGGTAATATTTACTATATTTTATAATATTAATGTGTTTTCATATAACTATTTATTACAATTTTTGTGGTTGCACTTATGTTTCAAAAGAAAAATAATAGTCTGGATCTGTTAAAGTAGACTATGATAACTCAAAGTTTTGCAAATATTACTATATTAAGATATAGTGCATGTAAAATAGAGGTGAAGGCTACTATAGGAAAATTTCAAGAAGGATGTTGAATTTTGGAACATTTGTATTTACAAAGAAAATTGAAAAAGATCAAAAAAATGAGAATCAAGATTTTATACTTCATATGAAAAAATATGTAGATATCTAGCTATAACAACTCAATTGCTATGCGAATTGAATTTATTTGTAAACTCTCAAGATCTAAAGGAGAAAGTTATGATTTGTCAAGGGTGGGGACTTGAGTATAACTCCTTTTTCTTAAAAAAAATACATAATTTGTTATAATTCTAGTACGGGGTCATGATGTAATATGGGTGGGATTGTTTTATTCCTATATAATCAATTAAAAAATTACATTATTTTACATTATAAAATCTTAGGAAAAGATAATACAAGGAAAGAAGCACATTTATGTCAACCTACAAAAGTTTCTTACCATAGGGTAAAAGCAAGGTATACTAACATAGGTTTGGTCTATTTTATGATGTTAATTTCATAAAGAATGTCAAGAATGTAGTACACTTAAATTTATTTAGGAATAAGTGCTACTTTATTTGAGAATAAAAAAAGGTTTAAATTGAGAAAACATTGTTTATGACGTATAGACTAAGAATATAATTTTTGTTTTATAAAATATATAGATATATTAAATAACACATTTTACTAAAGGTTGTCCTTTTAGCATCGTGTATAACTTGAGTAGCCTAATGATGAAGGCTTTCAAATTTTGAATAAAGGTTTAAGGTTCAAATATTGCTAGGTAGGGTTGTATACCATGCTTTGATAACCATAGTATGGTTGGATAATCATGTATTGGGTAAACAACATCCTCCATGAAGGTCATCTCATATGATTTATGGCCTCGTAGATGTTAAAACTACTTTACTTTTAACCCTTTAAAGTTTTATCACAACAAACTATCATTTACGGGTAATTCCATATAATATGAGTATTTGGACATAACACTCTATGAATATGTCTTATACACATAGATCTAGGACAATATATCATTTTCATATCATCTTATCAATACTTAAATTATTATTCATTTTCAAATCGAGTATAAATTTTTCGATAACTATATTATGGGGAACCAAACATTAATATTTTTTTTACAAATTTTTATGTAGAATGAATGTAGACAAATATAACTAGGATAGGAATTTTATTTATTTTATTCATGTTTTAAAAAAATTACTTGCCTAAAGGTAAGAGTTTATTTTTGTTTATGTACCTTTAGTAATCAATAAATTATTAAAAACATGTAACTATAATAAAACTAAATGAAATTCATAGAATTTACATTTTAATACCTATTTTATACACATTTCATTGTAAAGTGATATGATTTAATACATATGAGGCCTCCAAAGTTGTGTTAGTGACCTTGTCAACACAAACTTGTTATAAATATAAATATGTAATTATAATAAAAGTAAACACAATTTATTTACTTTCATTTACATTTTAATACCTACACCACAAATTTTTATTATAAAATATGATGATTTAACCTCATTTTTAGGCCTTAAATTTTATAACAATGATTTGTCAATAATGAATCTAGGCATTATTAAACTGTCAGAATACCTTGTTTTTACCCTTTAACCATATTCTTCTCCATTGATTTTGATTAGGGTTGAATGACAATGTATCTCAATTATTTATTCTCATTTAATTTATTGAGAGGAATATTATCTAGCATTTTATATTGGGTATCAACCTTCTCTATAGAGTCGTTTCCATCAAGTTAGAGGTTATAAGTACCTTCACCTAATCACTTTTTCAACAATTTAATTTAAGAAAACTTCACATTCTACCATAATTCCCACAACCCAATGCCCAAACAAGGAATCAAAAGAGTTAAATGTTAAGGGGATGACCAACAATAGACAATCATTCAACAAAATATAACTTAGGTAAACCTTCCAAATTCTAATGTCCCAATGGAATTACAAAAGTAATTAAATTATTGTCAAGCTATATTTAATATACTTTTATTTTTTTATGGAGTTCTCTTAGAGAATGGTTTCTAAAAATGGGTGAAAGTGTCATCACTTGCCTTGGCATAACTTTTTGCATTATAGACTATGTATTGATGGATGATAAATTGATGCCTAGTTTTGATGCATTTGGATGGTTATGCAATATTTATATTGATTTATCTTTGAGGAATATGGTGTTGCTAATGTATTGTTATTTTGCAAGACCATGTACACTCGTGGGTGGAAGAGGTAAAATCAACCACTAAGAATGGGGTACTTGAAAAGGAAAATTATGATTATGGTGGATCAAGGTAACATGAATGACTACCCTCATATAGACATGCATTATTGCTTTTGTAGTGATCATAAACAATCCAACCATCCTTAGCCAGAATTTGGTAACCTAAAAGTTACCATAAGTCTTTGACTAGGATAGGTGATTGGATAGCAATGACTTCACCCACCTTGTTTGATGCATTTGATTACTCACTTTTGTATACATATGTGTTGTTGTGTAAGAGGATTTGGTAAAGAATCCCTTCTGAAATGAATTAATAGATATAGAGGTTCTATTAATTCATTGCCCACTTAAATACCATACTAATGCTTGATATTAGTATAGGTATTTTATTGGAATTAATCAAATGAGAAAATGATTAATGGCTTTTATGGTTTGAATTAAATTGAATTCAATATTAAATATTAATGCTTTAAAGTTCTATTTAATTCTCCCTTTATACCTTTCATAGATTTAATAAATAAATGAAAGGTTTTATTTAAAGAAAGATATTTTGAAAAAGGAAGAAGTATTTTTAAATTCAAATATCTTCCCTCTTGTCACCTTGTATTTAATTTTGGTAGATAGCATTCATGTCAAAATTTGGACTTTGGAGCTTTGGGTAGATGAGTTTCCATGTTAAGAGGGTCGAGGAAAGGAAGAAGGGAGATTCTTCCTCTTTGGCGATTTCAAGGAATTAAGGACAAAGCAAGGGGTCGACCTTTGAAGGAGAACTCCATTTGTGAAGGATTCAAGTTGGGAGGTTTACCCTTGTCTAGTTTTATTACCTTTGTGCTATGTTGTTAAAGCCTTTGAATTATTAAAATAGTGGCTTGTTGCTTAGCATATGTTGGCCAATGAATTGTAAAAGAGAAGCTTTATATTTTAACCTTTGTACTCAACCTATGTTGGCCTATGTTTTTTAATAAGAAATGCTTTGCCTTAAAAACCTTCATGAAATACAAGTTAAGTTGTGTTTTAATCAAATGACTATTTGGTTTATCATTTTTTCCTTCTTTCAAGTGCTCTTTACACACTCTGTTTCATCTCCTTGAGTTCTTTATAACAAATATTTAACTTGTTTTTAGATATTAAATGTAGTGTCCTTTGTGCCATCGTTAAGGTGGATTTTAAATCCTTAAGGTTGGTTTGCTCTTTATGTCCTCAAGTTGTTGCTAGTCACCTCTACTCTATTTTTGAATTAGGTATTACCTATTTACGGGTTGATGATCGTGAAAACTATTTCCACTATCTAAGTGAGTTTTCCCTAAGGTTTAACCTTAGGGGGAAATAATATTTATCTCAACCTATAACCATTGTGATGTTGTTGAGTGGTAATTTTGTGAGCGGTTGGGAATAGGTGAGGGAAGGCCAAACCGACCTTCCTTGGTTGTTATCCCATATGGGATATACCCTAGTTCTCTAGGCATATTAACGGGAGCTAGCTTCCCCCATTGAATCGACCACATGGACATGGTTGAGGGGGTTATTCCACATGGTGGGTCACCCTGCACCAGTTGGAAGGCACATTTGTTGATTGCTCTATGGCATGTATTTTTTTTATCGTTTGACCATGTGATTTGACTTGTTGTCTCGACTTGTCCTACTACATGGAGTTTTATGTTTGGTTGGGTGTGATTCACCTATATTTCACCTGATTGTGGGGCTATAAAACCTTTTGTTGAGAGGTAGGGGCTTAATACCATAAGTCTAGTACAGTGGCCTTCTTGGTACCTAAAATGGGAGGGCTTTCTCTTAGAGGTGACCATATCTAGGTGGTCATGAGGAGCCCACTTAGGGTACCTTGGTATTAGCAACAATGGTTGGGCATAGACCGTGTTCAACTGTGTGACACATGTGCATGGTTTGCCTGAGGTAACCTTGTTGTTATTGTTGACTATGTTGGCTATGACTGGTTGAGTTAGTGGTCATTTATTGAAACCCCCTTTTTGGAAAGATTGATGTTTAATTTATTTAAATTAAAGGAAATATGTTTAGTTTATTTAAATTGAAAGAAGGATGTTTTTGGAAATATTGATGTTTAATTTATTTAAATTAAAGGAAATATGTTTAGTTTATTTAAATTGAAAGAAGGATGTTTTTGGAAAGATTGATGTTTAATTTATTTAAATTGAAGGAAGGATGTTTAGTTGAAATAAGGATGATTAAAATGAAAGAATGATATTTCATTTAAATTAAAAGGAAATGGTTTTTATAAGTACTTTAATTGGTTAAAAGTATGGGCTTTTAACTAATTAAAGAAATGGGTTTTAATGGACCTTTAGTTGATTTGGTTAAAAGTATCGACTTTTAACTGATTAAAGGAAATGGTTTGATAATTACTTTAATTTGTTAAAGGTATGGAATTTTAACTAATTAAAGGAAGTGGTGTGATAAGTACTTTAGTTGGTTAAAATTATGGGCTTTTAATTGATTAAAGAAAATGAATGATAAGTACTTTAATTGGTAAAAATTATGGGCTTTTAACTTATTAAAGGAAATGGGTTTTAATGGACCTTTAATTGATTAAAGGTAATGGTTTTTATAAGTACTTTAATTGGTTAAAAGTATGGGCTTTTAACTGATTAAAGGAAATGGTTTTATAAGTACTTTAATTGGTTAAAAGTATGGGCTTTTAACTGATTAAAGGAAATGGTTTGATAAGTACTTTAATTGGTTAAAAGTATGGGTTTTTAACTAATTAAAGGAAATGGATTTTAATGGACCTTTAATTGATTAAAGGTAATGATTTTGATAAGTACTTTAATTGGTTAAAAGTATGGGCTTTTAACTGATTAAATGAAATGGTTTTGATAAGTAATTTAATTGGTTAAAAGTATGGGCTTTTAACTAATTAAAGTAAATGGTGTGATAAGTACACTAATTGGTTAAAATTATGGTATTTTAATTGATTAAAGAAAATGATTTGATAAGTAATTTAATTGGTTAAAAGTATAAGATTTTAATTGATTGAAGGAAATGGGTTTTAATGGGCTTTTAATTGATTAAAGGAAATGGTTTTTGATAAGTACTTTAATGGGTTAAAAGTATGGGCTTTTAAATGATTAAAGGAAGGGTTATTGAATTATTCCATGCTTGATAAATGATAAATGACTTTCTTTCATAAAGGATAAATGACTCTCCTTCTATGATGAAATGAATGATAGATGACTTTCATTCTTGGATAATGAATACACTTTGTGTGATTAATGAAAGAAGTATGCTAGTATGAAAAAGGGAATATTAGATGAATGAATAGGTGTGGGAAATTATGGGGTTTCCTCTTATGATTGGATTGAATGATTTATGCATACTTACATTGTGTAGATTGTATAGTTGCAATTTGGCATCCAATTTATAAATGCACATGTTTCATAAGTCATATAGCAAATGCATTTAGTTGCATGCTTCATAGAATCTATGAGCTGTCCTGATCCCTTACTACCATCAATTGAGATATGGAGAAGCAAGAAGGACCAAGGAGGACACTTAGAACCAAGACATTGATCCCTTTTGATTCATATTGTAGTGAAGCTCTTGTTATGGAAAACTTATTGTGGAGTAGACTCTAGCATGAGTAATCTCCTAGTTGGATAATGATGTAATGCTCTATTCATTTAGTGTGGTGATACTTTTACCCTACTTGGGTTATGTAATGATTTAAATTATGAATGGAAGATGTATCTTTTACTTGTTTAATAAAGGATCTATGATGTCATAGTTTCATACACTATCATGTTTGTTAATGTTTTAGATAGAAATTACATCTTATTCATGTATCTTCCTTGATGATATTATAGATGTTATCCAATGCTTAAATTAAGTAGGTAGACTTAATTGCACCCTTCTAAAGGAAAGAAATATTAGAATATCTTAATGGTTTAATGTAGTTTAAATAATTAGAGTTAGTATCTAAAAATTATTATGCTTATGTGTTAAAAGTAGAAAGAATAAGACCTAAGGGATTATGGGATCCCTTAGGGAGGAACTTCGAGTAATATTATTCTTCAAGGAACTCTTCTAAAACCTAAACTAGTTAGATGTACAAAAACATCAATAGATTAAGATAAATGAATTTGGTTATCACTAGGAATGATGAATGGAATAAGTTAGCTCATCATGGAGATGAGACTGATAGCTTATTTGCATTACACTTAGTGCACCTACATAGATAGACTTATGTATGGTGTAGTGATGGGCATACCCTTTTGACAAGAAAAAAGGGATAAGTTAGCTCATTCATGGAGGATGAGACTGATAGCTTATTTACAATATGCTTAGTATACCTACACAGATAGACTTGTGTATGGTGTAGGGATGGGCATATCCTTTTGATAGATTAAGGAAGGGGATAAGTTGGCTCATTGTGGATATGAGATGGATAAATTAAAACATTATATTATACCTTAGAAAAACTTTATAGATTGACATAAGCTAGATAGGGATATGTAAATCTCTATCAAGTTTATATTTATATAAAAAAAATTCCTTAGTTTATTTTAGTTAGATTTTTGGGTTGTTACAAAAGTAAGTTGGACAAACAAGGGTTAGTACTTAGAACCTATGAGGTTTTGGGAAAAGGATGTGTATCTACATGTATTTCACTCTTAATTTATTATTTATTATTTTCCAATATGGGACATGGGTGATTTGAAAATAGGCATGCTACTTGTAGGATTAAAACTTTGTATTTCACCTTGATAGATCCTCCCTTACTAAAACCCCATACAAATTGATTTTTTTAGGGAGCTTAATTTTTTAAGCATTTTTCCACCTCATGCCATTTAGTGTATAAATTAAAAATAAAAGTATAGTAATTTTAATGTGCGTTTACAAGTATTTATGGAAATAGACCTTGAATTTGTTTACCACATACCATATTATTTTTCCTAGTTTTTTTCATTATGTATATTTAGCATATCAATTATCTTAATAAGTGAAATGGTTGCTTGAATTAGAAAAGGGAGAAGGATTACTATGAAGGTGGCCTTCATGAGTAGCATGATATTCCTTTCTATCAGTTGACAATGTCTTCTATGTTCATTCCTAGGATGGTGATCTTGAGACAACAAGATAATGATAATATATGATGGCAACCTACAAATTTTTATGTTCCTTCCTTGTGATGGTGATCTTGATATGGCAATTCAATGATTGTCTATAATGATAATGAGTGAAATTTGATGTTCCTTCCTTATAATGTGATCTTGATATGGTAAGTTGGTAATTGTATATGATGATAATCTCCAAAATGGTAAAACAACACTTTATGTTCCAGTCATCTCAAGGATGACAATATGACAATTGTCTATGGTAGCAACTTTATATATTGTTGTATTTGATTTAGACTAGATTTTGAGTACGAGGTAACCACACATTTAGTTGATTATGTCTTTAGTCAGCTCCTTCAGAATGTGATAGTTTCTTTCTTTGTTGAGATGGTTCCTTGAGACCTTCACGATGATCACTCTTATGAAAACAAGGTTGTTTTTTGTAGCTTTTAATATTTGTGGATTGGTACTCAATGTCCACCTCTCTATTTCTTGGGTTCTAGACTATAAAAATTTTCTCTTTTATGATGAACTTGCAAACTTGCATACAAGACCCTCCAATGCATGCCTCTACCAATCCAAAATATCCAATATACTTTTAGAGCAAAATGTATATGGGAATTTGAACATATATATTTTACTAATAAGGTGATACAAATATAATAAATAATGAACAAGTTATCCTAGATAATAAAGGAAAAAAAATATCGTTTTCTTTGCTTTTCTGATCTTGGAACTAGTTTTCTCTTCTCTAGAATTTTCTAATTCTTATCCACCAAAACCTAGCCTTCACTTTAGTTCACTTACCTTAATTTTTATTCTTTCCTTCACCCCATAATTTATCCTTCCTCCTATGGTGGTTGTTTAAAATGGCTCATCCTATACTTTCCTCTTGGATTAGATATCCACATCATACTCATTGGGTAAGAAGAAATGTTTCATGAAAGAAGCTTATAAATATTTTCAAAGTCCATAACCAAGATTTCATACTTAGGAATATCAAAATCATTCATCCATATTGCCACTTCAACTAGTTGATTCTTCCACTTGACCAGGTACTCATAATAGATCTTGCTTGTTCTCTTTGATACTTTGGAGTCTATGATTGCTTCAATTTCATCTCATTCCTTCTCTAACAATTTCACTATCCATTCTTGCATTAGAAAATTGGAAGTGATATCTTTAGCATTCTCCATAGGCTTATCATAGTATGGATACTAATCTACCACATTAATAATTTATGAGATGTCTACCCCTTGTGGGAGTTCAATTTCATAGATAATAGCAACTTTTTATACTCACAAGCCAGTATTTAATGTCCACCTCTCTATTTTTTGTATTTGAAATTATAACTTGTTTCTCCTTTATGATGAACTTATGAACCTACATACAAGACCCTTAAATGCATGCTTATACCAATCCAAAATATTCAACATACTTTTAGAGAAATATGTATATTAATACTTTGAACATATTTATTTTATCGATGAGGTGATACAAATAGAATAAATCATGAATAGGTTATCCTATATAGTAAAGGTAAAAAATTCTCTTCTTCTCTTTGCTTATTTGAGCTTGGTACTAGTTTTATCTTCTCTAGGATTCTTCAAGTCTTATTTGAAAAAATCCAACCTTTGCCTCAGTAAACTTCCCTTAATTTTTATTATTTCTTCTATCCCATAATTTATCCTTCCTCCTATGGTGGTTGTTCAAAACAATTCCTCCCATTATTTCCTCTCTAATCAAATATCCACATCATACTCATCAGGTAAGAGAAAATGTTTCAGGAGCAAAGCTCATGAATATTTTTAAACTTTATAACCAAGATTCCATACTTAACAATCTCAAAAGAATTAATCCATGTTTCCACTTCAACCGGTTGATTATTCCACTTGACTAGGTACTCATAATAGATCCTACTTGTTCTCTTTGATACTTTGGAGTCTATGATTACTTAAATTTCATTTTTTTCCTTCTCTAGCAGTTGTACTATCCATTATTGCATCAAAAATGGGAGTGATATATTTGGTGTTCTCTATAGGTTTGTCATAGTATGGATACTAATTAGCTAAATTTAAAATAGGTGAGATGTCTACCCTTTATGGGAGTTCAATTTCATAGGCATTGATTGTAAACTTTTTTAAAATCTTACAAGGTCCAATATTATTCTAGTTGAGCTTATTATAGGTGCTTTTGGGAAACCTTTCCTTTTGCAAATGTGCCAAAACAAAATCTCCAACATAGAATTCCTATGTTTGAAACTAAAGGTCAGCAATTTGCTTGTATTTCACAATATTCTTTTCTAAATTGGCCTTCACTTTACAATGTAAATATTGCATATATTTGAAAAAATCCTCTACCATAGCACTAGGTTTCTATAAATCAGTTGTGCTTTACAACTCTTCTATTCCTTTGTGATGATTTCCATACACAATTTGAAATAGGCTCTTGGCTATAATTCTATTTATTGAATTATTATATGCAAATTCTGCCTGTGCCAATACAATATCCCACAAATTTTATTTCTTACCAACTAGACACCATAACATATTCCCATAGCTTCTGATTATGACTTTGGTTTATCCATATGTGTGGGTGATAAGTTGAACTAAATATTGATTTGGTACTTAAATTCTTCCACAAGGTACACCAAAAGTGACCTACAAACTTTGCATCTCTATATGACACAATACTTTTGGTAAACCATACAATCTTAAAACTTCTTGAAAGAAAAAATCAACAATATAAGTAGCATAGTTAATTTTCTTGCAAGGTATGAAATGTGCCATCTTTGAAAATATATCAACAAAAATTAAATCATTCCCCTTTTGTTTTCAAGGTAATCCAAAGACAAAGTCCATATTTATGTCTTCCTATGGTTTTTTTGGTATCAATAATAATTGGTACAACCTAGTGTTCTAATTTTTTCCCTTTTCATTTTGACAAATTTGACAATACTACTCAAATATCCTTACATAGGTACTCATTCTTGGCTAATAATAACTTGCAAAAATTTGTACTATTATATTATCTTCTCCAAAATGTCTAGAAAGTCCTACTTTATGCTTTTCTCTTATCAAGTTCTCTTTCATTGAGCTCCTTGTTATGCATGTCCCTTGAATAATAATCCTTCTTGGATAAGATAATCCAGCCATAGTGTTATGTTTCCTGCAATAGGGTCATTGCAAGATTTCTAAGATTCCTTGAATTCTATTTTATTAGCATAAAGTTATTTCATAGCATTAGAACCTACCACTTCAACCTTCATTGCATTCATCAACAAGTTTCATCTACTAAAAGCATCGACTACCCTATTTGGACTTCCACTTCTATGCTTCAAACTAAATGAGTAACTTTGAATACACTCCACCCATTTTATGTGCCTTTGGTATTTTCCTTGGTTGTTAATGAATTGAAAAGCTTGGTGATATGTAAACAACACAAATTCATTTGATAATAGATAATGTCTCTGCATCTTCAATGCTTACATGATGGTATATTACTCCTAATCATAAAACAATATTTTTTTCTTGATCACATTTAGCTTCTCATTGAAGTAAGAAATGGTTATACCTTATTTAATTAAAGCTCATCTAATGGTGGTTTTTTTGGCATCACAATCCAGTTGGAAAACCTTGTTAAAGTCTGGCAATGTCAAAACTGGTTGCTCCATGAATTTTATTTTTAAAATTTGAAAGATCCTTTTGGTTGTACTCATAAATTTGAAATCATGTCTACCTAATTTCATCATTTCCATTATTGGAGCATAGATCCCACTAAAATTTTGATGAAATTTCTGTAAAAACTTGCCAAGCCATGAAATTTTTTGGCTTCATACATACTCCTTGGTGATGGCCACTCCACAATCACCTTCACCTTTGCTAGACCCATCTACAAACCATCCTTAGATATAACAAAACCCAAGTATACCAATTTCTTCTCAATAAAACTAAATTTTCTCAAATGAATCAACAATTTATCCTCCTTTAAATTTTGCAAAACTAAACTTAGATGCATTAGATGTTATTCCTTCATCTTGCTAAAAACAAAATTTTCATCCAAGTAAATCACCACAAACTTACCAAGAAAATACTTCAAAACCTCATTCATCAACCTCATGAAAGTACTAGGTGTACTTGTCAACCCAAATGACATAACTAGCCATTTATACAAATCCTATTTAGTCTTAAACATAACCTTCCACTCATATCCTTATCTAATTCAAATTTTATGATAATCACTCTTCAAATTAATCTTTGTGAAGCACTTTTCTCCACTTAAACAATCTATCAAGTCATCCATACGAGGTAATAAAAATATGTACTTTATTATGATCTTATTTATTGCTTAATCGTCTATGCACATACACCACTCTCCTCATTTCTTACGTGCTAGTACAACTAGTACTACAAAAGGGCTTAAACTCTCCCTTATCAACCCCTTGTATAATAGATTTTAGATTTATATTCTCATCTCTTCATTCTCAATAGGTGTCATCTTATAGACTTCCTTGTTTGAAAAACTTGATCTAGGTATGAAGTATATTTGATGACTAATGATTCTTATTGGTGGCAATCCATTGGGTAAATCTTTGAAAAGCATATAAACATATTCTTCAAAAAAATCCTTCACTTTATGTGCAATATCATCCATCTTATTCCTTGTTCCATCTTTTGTGGGTTTTACAATGAAAGCAAAACATGCTCCTCCCTTCTTCATCTCCTTCAAGTATTGTTTTTTTAAGATTAGAAAAACTTTAGAATTACTAGACACTTATTTTCATTTGTCCTTTAATGGACTTAATGTATAGCCATATTTTTCAAAAATCCTCTACCCCATCCTCTACCATAACCTCCACATCCTATTGGGGAATCTTTGGCTTCCTTACTATTCTAAGAAGTACTAGCTTCTCCCTCTTGAATTTGTTGTTCTATTTCGCTATGATACTATCCTCTAACACTATTAATTTATCCTCATCCTAATTATAACCTTCCTCTTCTTCTTTTATTATTCTATTGTCATCACAACTTTTCTTTAGCATTTAAGGTATACTAGTAGGCTTATTTTACAGTTTTCATTTTCATTATACTAACTTCATCTTGTATCAATTGTGGTCCATTAGTATGCTTTGAAACCTTTTATTTATCATCTTATACATGTCTAGAGTGATTGGTGAGCTTGTAAAACTCCTCGGTATAATATTTTACACTTATTTTCTTTTATCTTAAATTTTGTAATTTCTTAAAAATACCCCATTGGTAATCCTATAGGAGGAATTTAGTCTTCAATTTGGTCGCCATTTTCTCCCATGTATTAATATTTTACTTTCATTTTCTTTGTATTTATATTTGGATATGATACCATGATAAGTACGCATGTTCCTTCAATTTTGTTCAACCAAACTTCACTTTCTTGGGGTCTTTTATTGCTTCAAAATCAAAATATTTCTCTATCTTTGTAATCTAGTCTATGAGTTTCTCAAGATTTAAACTTCCATTATATTATAGGATTTATATCATTGGATTCCTTCCCATGTTAGAAATTACCCAAATTAATTGTTCCTCTGGTCCTTCCTCTTGCTCTCATCATGAGCTTCTTGTTGACCAACTTCTTCATTATCACTCATATCTTTTAATTGAAAGCCCCTCCATTGGGTAATTTTGATTGCACTAAATAAGTGGTAATTCCTCTTAGAAATTCAAATATATTTATGGGTTAGGGTCCCCATGGTATTCCTCTTCCATGTTGTACCATATTCCTCTAGTGTGTATCACAACTAGTTATGATAACAAGAAATGATGTTGGAATGGGCAATAGATTCCTACAAAGGTGGCCTTCATGAGTAGCACGAGATTCATTTCTACTAGCCGACAATATATTTTACATTCACTCCTATATTGGTGATATTAATATGGAAATACAATGATTATCTATGAAAAAAAACTATGAACTTTGATGTTCCTTATGATAGTTATCTTGAGATAGTAAATTGATAATTGTCTATGATGACAATTTGTGAACTTTGATAATCCTTCCTTGTGATAATATATTTGAGATGATAAGTCAATAATAATCTATGAAGGTAATATGCAAAATTGTAAGATAACACTTCATGTGTTGATCATCTCAGGAATGGTAAGATAACAACTATCTATAGTGTAAACTTTATGTATCGATAAATTTCCTCTACACTAGAAGTTGAATATGAAGCAACTACACATTTAGTCAATAACATCTTCAATTGGCCCCCTTATAGTGTGGTATTTTATTTCTTTGTTGATATGAATCCTCCATACCTCCATTAAAATCACTCTTATGACAACAAGGTTGTTTTTTATAGTTCTTTATATTTATGGGTTGATACTCAACGTCCACCTCTCTATTTATTGTATTCAAAAATTAACCTTTTTATCATTTAGGATAAAACTATAAACCTATTGTTGGTCTAAAATCTATCTAAGAAAAGTTTTGTGCAACCACAAACCTTGACCAACATTGAATGTCCTCAAAACTCTAAGGTTTTAAGATCATTATTCGAAGAAGACATGTTCCTTGGAGGTCCTAACTTGTTGCTAAAAAAATTTATGGGAAAAGAGGTGTTGAAAGAATGAAATAGAGCTAAAGCTAGAACTTGTGATGGTGTAGATTAAGCCACATTAAATTACATGTATAGCCAAAATACCTTAAGAAAATAGTAAACTACCTAACAAACTAACCAATTTTTGCCCATCTCAAAACATTAACTCATCTACTATGTATCTATGAGGTTATAAATTCTAGATTCAGAGAATGAGCATGAATAAAAGTCTAGATGGAAGAATTAATACCATGAGCATTCAACCAACATAAATTAGAAATAAGTAATCATCTACACATACATGTTATAAAATAAATTTGGACCAGAGGTTAAATAATAGTTCCTTTGTATTTCTAAAAAAATAGTGTACTTCGTACATGTAAATTGTAAAGGCTTAAGAGCCATCCTTTTGAATGCTTTACATTCTAGTCTATATAGCTTTTATAATGAATCTATTACTAAATTTCATGATAGTTGATCATGGAAAACCATAATATCAAGAGAGTGGCTAGGTTGTATATTTCTTCTATCATCCTATTCTTTATGGTCAAAGGCTACTATCAGGTGGGAGTGGGTCTTTTTGGATGCATCTGAGCCTTTGATCTATCTGAATCATTTGATAATTCTATTGGTTCATGATCTCTATTCACATGTGCATGTAGGTAGAGGATTATTAATCTAGGTTAGCCAAATTTTGAGGTTTATTGCTCCCATGGGGCTACATTTCTATCCATTGGCCATTGGGTAAGTTTCGAGCTTCTCCTTGATAGATAGCTATTGCATACTTTCATATTTTATCCCACGAATTTCTTTTTTTAGTGAAACCTAAAGCTCTAGCAATGGATTGTAATTTTGACACTAGAAGATTTTTAGGATTCATCCGACATCTGACAATGATCCAAAACTCTGCCAGATGCACCTTTACTCCTTCATGATGGATCTTTGGGATTGGTGCTAATATTTTAGCATTGATGGGTTTTTGTGACTCTTCTAGAGACCTTGGGATTTTTAGACTTTTGGGGTTCCTTCAGGATCTGACGAGTATTGATGAGCCACAAAATTGCTCATTTTTTGTACTCTTTTCCCCATAATGTGTGGCATATATTCTTGAAGATATAAATATTTTATGGAAATTTTATATATAATTAACAGTTTATTTTGCATGTTTTCTAATATTTGTATTTAAGTGTAATTTGTGTATATTTAGTGGAAATTCTTGCATTTTGGCATGATTTCATCGAGGTCCCACTAGAACCTGGCACTTGCAATTTAATAAAGAAAAAACATTTACAAAATATCAGTAAAGAGGTACAAATTTAGGTGCCCAAATTCCTTTAAAGCACCTAAATTTTGTTAGGTGACTGCTTCCCGTTAGGTGCCTGCTTCCTATTGTATGACGAAAGGCACCTACTTCCCGTTGTATGGCATAAGGCACCTTATGAAGAATACAAACTTATATTGAGAGGGGGGTGAACAGTATAACACCCACTTTTTACTTTCTTTCCAAACCAATATCAATTAATGTCCTTAATTGCAATAACCAAATATAGTAGTGTGCATTAATAACTCAGATAGAAATAGTAAGCAAGAGCACAAGTCACCACACATAATTGAGACACAAGATTTAACATGGTTCCCCCAATGTGGGGTACTCCACAAGATAATCTCCTTATAATATTTCACACAAAAATAAGGATCCTTATCCAATACAATGATTACTTTGATCTGCTCAAAGCTAGGCAATACACTGATCTACTCAGGTAGGTAATCCACTTATTTTCTTAGCTAGGAAACACACTGATCTACTTAGGTAGGTAATCCATTAATCTACTTAGCTAGGCAACACACTAATCTTCTTAGGTAAGCAATCCATCGATCTGCTCATCTAGACAACACATTGATATGCATAGCTAAGCAATCTACTGATATGCTCAGCTAGGCAACACACTAATCTACTTAGGCAGTCCATTGATTTTCTCAGCTAGGCACTCCACTGATATTCTCAACAAGCTCACACAAAAATTGTCCAAATATTCTCAAAAAGTTCACACAAAACTTGTCCAAATATGCTCAACAAGATCACACAAAACTTGTCCAAATATGCTCAAAAATCTCACACAGAACTTGTCCAAATATGCTCAACAAGCTCACATAGAACTTGTCTAAATCTGCTCAACAAGCTCACATAGAACTTGTCCAAATATACTCAACAAGCTCACACAGAACTTGTCCAAATGTTGTCCAAATATATCCACAAATCTGTCTCAAAATTGTCCCAAAAGCCTTATCAAGGCTCAATCAATCATACAAAAAAAACTACCACAAATATGTCCAAAAATCTATCCCAAAGGCCTTCTCAAAGCCTCAACCAATCATGCTCAAGTAGCATTCAAATATCATCCACAAATCTACAAAGGCAAGGCTCAATGATGAACTTAAAAATTAATGGCAAAGCACTCTACAATGGATGATAACAATGATCCATAATGATCTCAACTCAAATCAATCTCAACTCAACTCAAGTCAACTCATAGAAGCATAAAGAGAATTGTTAGACTCAATATGTTCTAAGCTCAATCTCAACTCAAATCAGAATTATATAATAGTTTGTTTCATGGAACTTGAATAATCACTTCACACATCACTTGACTAGGCTCAATAAACTCAACTCAACCAATCATCACAAGATACATCTCTTTCTCACAAAACCCTAGTCCAATAATGTATCAACCAACTCACATGTTTCCAATAATGCTCAACCACAAATCTCACATAACAATGATACTCATGTTCTTTGCATAAACAATGGGATTCAACTATGCTTATAAAATAAGGTTTAACCACAACTTTCAAACTAGAAAATATTGAAGCATTCATCCAACCACTTTAAAAAAGGAAACCACAATCAATCCTTTTCACTCCAATGATATTTCAGAAATCAACCACCATAATTAATCAATAGGAGAATGTGCCCATATCTTTTATGAATTTGAAGAAACCTCTTTGGAAATATGACACACTCAACAAAATTATTTTTCAAATTTCAATAAGGGTTAGAGATCATGATTAATATCATAAAAACAATATCCAAATAACACCTTATCACTCCTACTCAACAAAATGCATCATGTCCCCTTATGAAAGAATTAATCACTTTCGAAAAAGAACAAAACAACCTTCACTTTTGAACCCCTTTACAAAAATATAAATATCTCTTTACATACACCTTATTTCTCCCTCTAAGCAAGTTAATCAAATAACCCTCAAAATAATCTTTCCAACGATATATAATATGATATACTTCTAAAAATAAAATCACCAAAAATCTCTCTTTTTCTCAACATGCATCACAACCCTTATGCTCAACAAGCTCACATAGAGCTTGTCTAAATCTGCTCAACAAGCTCACATAGAACTTGTCCAAATATACTCAACAAGATCACACAGAACTTGTCCAAATATATCCACAAATCTATCTCAAAATTGTCCCAAAAGCCTTATCAAGGCTCAATCAATCATACAAAAAAAACTACCACAAATATGTCCAAAAATCTATCCCAAACGCCTTCTCAAAGCCTCAACCAATCATGCTCAAGTAGCATTCAAATATCATCCACAAATATACAAAGGCAAGGCTCAATGATGAACTTAAAAATTAATGGCAAAGCACTCTACAATGGATGATAACAATGATCCATAATGATCTCAACTCAACTCAAGTCAACTCATAGAAGCATAAAGAGAATTGTTAGAGACTCAATATGTTCTAAGCTCAATCTCAACTCAAATCAGAATTATATAATAGTTTGTTTCATGGAACTTGAATAATCACTTCACACATCACTTGACTAGGCTCAATAAACTCAACTCAACCAATCATCACAAGATACATCTCTTTCTCACAAAACCCTAGTCCAATAATGTATCAACCAACTCAAATGTTTCCAACAATGCTCAACCACAAATCTCACATAACAATGATACTCATGTTCTTTTCAAGTTCTTTGCATAACCAATGGGATTCAACAACTATGCTTATAAAATAAGGTTTAACCACAACTTTCAAACTAGAAAATCTTGAAGCATTCATCCAACCACTTTAAAAAAGGAAACCACAATCAATCCTTTTCACTCCAATGATATTTCAAAAATCAACCACCATAATCAATCAATAGGAGAATGTGCCCATATCTTTTATGAATGTGAAGAAACCTATTTGGAAATCTGACACACTCAACAAAATTATTTTTCAAATTTCAACAAGGGGTAGAGATCATGATTAATATCATAAAAACAATATCCAAATAACACCTTATCACTCCTACTCAACAAAATGCATCATGTCCCCTTATGAAAGAATTAATCACTTTCGAAAAAGAACAAAACAACCTTCACTTTTGAAACCCTTTACAAAAATAGAAATATCTCTTTACATACACCTTATTTCTCCCTCTAAGCAAGTTAATCAAATAACCCTCAAAATAAGCTTTCCAACGATATATAATATGATATACTTCTAAAAATAAAATCACCAAAAATATCTCTTTTTCTCAACATGCATCACAACCCTTATCTCTCCTAGGGCAACCTAAGAAAAATAAAATATTAGGAAAAAATATTAACTTGACTTTGTCCTCAAGAAGATTCGATCCCCGGTCGCTGCCCTTGCACAACTCTAACCGCGGTGCCAACAACCATGTGATCCAACCACTCACATAGAATAGAGAGCACAAACATTCTATTTGTTTGCTCTGAGTGTGTCCTCAAACACCATGTGTGCCAAAAGATTCCTCCCTTTCACTTTGCAAAACCAGCACCGATGAGATTCAAACTTTGGATATGTTGGCGCTTCAACACCTTACGTGCCTTCCTCTTGCCACTAGGCCACAAGTGCCTACGGTGCTTGGTAAGGGACCTCCCTTACTTTTATTGCCTCCTTTCTCCACTGGATATGAACGAGCTATGATGCATTTGCTCCCTCTTTGAACAAACACCCTTTGCACACTCTTTAACACACTGGCACCTTTCGCTTCCTTAGTAATTTGAACACATCACCATCATCAAGGACATGGGGAAAATCTATCAAAATATTTGGTGTCATATTTATATATGCCTTCCTCATTTCTTTTGACGTCGGTGATATAAATTAAATTTTAATATTATGTGTTTCCTCCTATTTATTTTGACGTCGGCGCTATAAATTAATTTTTAATTTTAAATTCAAATTTAAATTTTAAATGTTTAAAATTAAATATCTCCATCACCAGGGCACCTTTTTTGACGAAACAAAAATCCAACCTAGGTTTTAAGAAAAACCCATTTCAAATATGTCATCCATGGTATTAAATAAATCATTTTATTTTGTCTGCCTTGGTTTTCATAAAAACTTGTATATATTCATGCTTTCCAAAATATCATAAATGCTTATTTATGAAATACTTTGGCCACCAAAACTCAATATGATCCATGTGACATCAATGATCCATGTGACATCAATGACAACATAAAATACCTCAAATTTCAAACAATCTCTCCCTTTTTCATTGATGGCAACACCTCTAATGCAAATCACCACAGTCACTACAAAAAACATTTCTGAGAATCAAAGCTGCTCCCCCTAACTCAATGCTCTCTTTGGAGGCTGCTCCCTATAACTCAATGCTCTCTTTGGATGCCCCCTAACTCAAATCTCTCCCCCTTTGACATCAATGGCAAAAGGGACACCTATGGGGCTAAAATATATGACTCTTAAGCTTAGCCCCCTCACCACCTTCACTCTTGAGGTTATTATATTTGGGGTGGGAGTACTTTTACTTCCATCTTACATGTTTCTTTCCTCTATCAATTTCCTTCCATATTTTTTCGATGTCCTTATCTTGATGAATTACTTGATCTTCTTGTCTTGAGCCTATTTGACCTTCTTGCCTTGAACCTGTTTGGAATTGAGTCCTACACAATTTTGCAAGATGTCCAAAGTTATTGCAATTAAAACACTTGATATTGTAGCCTTTGGCTAGTGCCCAAATCTTGAATTTTTTCTTGAAATAATTTCCATATCCATTCCTTTCTTGAACCCTGTATTGTGAAGCTCTATTTTCATGATCATTATGACCATGAATTTTGAATTGTGTAGCTCTAAAACCAAAACCATTTTGCTTATTTTCTTTGCACCAAGAAGCTCTATGACCAATCATGTTGCATAAGAAGCAATGTCCCTAAAAACCATACCTTGTTCCTTTGAAGTTTATTCTAGAAAAAACAAAATTCTTTGATCCATGGACCCTACAGTGTATAGCCCTGTGTCCAAATCCATTACAAGAAAAAAAATGTCCTTGAAAAGCCCTTTGTTCATGCCTTGGTTCCTCATACCTTTCTTGACCATTATCCCTATGATCATTTTCAACTTGTGCATTGCATCCTTGAACTTTCTTTGTAGTATCTAAATCCTTTTCCTTAATTTCTTCCTTGCTTTTCTCTTCAAGTATTTCTTTTCCTTTTAAAATTGATTTACATATTTCAAAATAACATCCAAAATGAATATTTGGAGCCATAGGAACTTTGGAAATTTCTTCGTAAAACTTATGTGCTTCCTTGCTTTCATATTTAAGAAATTCCTTTCCTTTTGAGTGTGATTATTTTTGGAAGTGAGATAGGACTTAAAATAAGTTTCCACTTGTTTTTGAATATTTTCATCTAACGTGTCATGTCTTGCCGTTATTACCCTTAGTTCTTTATTCATCCTTCTATTCTTTTTTAATTTTGAAGCTCTTCTCTGAGATTACTAATTGTCTGAAGTAGTTCTTATCTGATTTTGACATATGTTCAAATCTTATTTTCAAGATTTATGTATTCTTATTTTAGCCTTTTGATTTTTTTTTTAATTTTTATTAGCTCATCCTCTTCCTTTTTTATTATCAAAAGTGAGACTTCTTTATATTCATTATTACTGAGATCATTATCATATTTTATAGCAAACAAACTCTCATGATTTCTTTGACCATGCCTATTTCCTTGATGTGTCATCTCATATTCACTATCACTGAATCCATATCAATATCCTGATCTGTGATCTCTTTGACCACACACAAAGCACTGTTCTCTTTCACATTATATTCCAAGTAATAGATGTTCTTCCTTTTCATCATCTGACTTGTCTTTATCACTGTGATCTGAGCTATCACTTGCTTCTACAATGTACTAATATTTCTTTACCTTACAAAAAATTTTCTTCTTCTCATACCTGTTTTGCTTGTATTTTTCATCTTTGTCATGCTTATGCTTTCCATTTTATTTTCTTCTATGACCTTATTTTTCATCATCATTGTTTTATTCATGTGGACATTTGTGTGCATAGTGACCAAGATCACCACACTTGTAGCATCTAACTTTCCTCATATCCCTGAAATTCCTTGAGTCCTTATTCCTTCTGATGAAGTTGGGATCATCTGGTTTGACCTTAGGTAAGGCAAATCGGTTTGTGTCATACAACCTTATGAAATATGGTGGTATATAATTCAACTAAGGGAGTGTATTGGCAATTTTGTTGAATAGATTGTTGACATTGGTGATTTTTCATAGTTGGCACTGTGTTCTAAACTTGTGATGGTGGGGGAACCTCTTGATATGCAATTTATTGTGGTTTTTGTTACACAGGTTGTTGTTGTTGAGCCACTACCAGTTGGCTTATGACCATTCGATTTACATGATTTGCTTGATTATCCTGATTTGTCTTGAATTGGTAATAATAGGTTCCTTTGGATTGGCCCTTATTTTCCCATTATTTATTTTTAGGCTTTAACACACCCTCTTGGATTTTTATCTACTCAATTATGCTAGCCTGGAAAGGAGCTCATTCAAATGATTTATACTATTTTAATTGTAATAACCAAGATATGGGTTTAAACAACTCTTGGTAAATAGTCGAGTTAGCTCTTCCATTGGTAGGGAGAATGGTAGTTTTATGATAACATCCTTGAACAATTGCCAAATTCATAGACTAACTCATCGTCATATTGTTTAGTATTGTATAATGTTGCGGGCCAAACAAGGTTAACTTTTTCCTACTTTTGTCACATGCCCGTGCATTTAATTATCAACCCAGGGAGCTTCGTAAACTTGCGAAGGGTCTGAATAAGATTGCTTACAATACCACTTGAGATGAATCCGCTAATCCTACTATTGGGGGGTGTTTTCAAAATGGTTGTCAATCATTCATGCACTCCTCAATAATTTACGTAAGAAGAAAATAATTAAATCTACGAAAATGAAACATTCACACATTCCTGAAAATGAATCTACTGCAAATACTGGGAATAGTAATGAGGTAAATGATCTTTCAAAAGCAATAGACTAATCTAGAAAATAGAAGAAAAGTGGGGAAGAAATACTGGCTTGGAGTGGGCCCAGGCTCCAGCAGCTTCCTCCCAGCTGAACACGCGCTTAGAACTCTTAGAACTGTAATATATTTATCAAAGTGTTACAATATTTATCTATCTCTGTATCTCTATATGAATCTATATCAATCTATATATCTCTCAGAACGGTCTACGTGCATTTATATAACACACCCATAGAACTTCTGTTACAAAGAGGTTACAACAGTCGATTCATCCCAGACTAAATTAAGACAGTCTGGTGAATGCAATCGACGTCTGCTTAAAACTGGCATTTGGTTCTAACGGCGGCGTGTTCGCTGATTGGTTCGTGCTTCGCCTGGCATTGGTAAGACGTTTTCATATGTTGGTGCGATCTCCAATTTAGCTCTACATGACGTAGAGTTGGAACTGCACCAGCCGTTGCTGTCCACGTCATGTAAATCTGGTCAATGGGCGAAGAACAGAGGTGCCTTCCTTATGAGGAAGGTGCCTAAGTATATCGGGTGCCTTCCCTATATGGAAGGTATCTTATTGTCATGGCGCCTTCCTAGAAGAGGAAGGCGCTTACCTTCTGTTGGCGCCTTCCTGTGGGAGGAAGGCGCTTGCCTTCTAGTGGCGCCTTCCTTATGGGAGGAAGGCGCTCGCCTTCTGTGAGGAAGGCACGTCTTCTAGTGGCACCTTCCTTATGGGAGGAAGGCGCTTTGCCTATCGTGGTGCCTTCCGTCGGTGCCTTCCTTATGAGAGGAAGGCGCTTCCTTCCTTTTGGTGCCTTCCTAGAGGAGGAAGGCGCTTCTCTTTCCTTGGCGCCTTCCTGGAAGAGGAAGGCGCCTACGTTCTCTTGGCGCCTTCCTGGAAGAGGAAGGCGCCTATGTTCTCTTGGCGCCTTCCTGGAAGAGGAAGGCGCCTATGTTCTCTACATTGACCCCCAAAGAAACAAAGTGCTAGGTCCATCAAAAGACCTCGACTGATCCAAATCTAACTAAACCAACTGCAATTCCACAAAACACACTAAAAACACACAAATTAGATAACACGCATAATTTCATCAAATATCTATATAATCATTTATAAAAGTATGCAATCCTTATTATACAACCGCATAATGATCAAGAAAATGTGTACAAAATATGAGCATTTTTGGTGCTCATCATCCCCCCATGCCTAACATATGCCATGCCCTCATGGCATCAAAACTGTAGGTAGCCCAGTTGATCCTTCATCATTGCCATTTCTTGGAGGGTTCGGCTGCCCCTACGGCCCGAGTCTGTCTCTTCTACGTACTGGCATCTGAAGGTGTGGCTCACCTTTTCCTATGTGGAACTGAGGGTGCGGTTGTCGATTGTCCCTTTCTCATTCTAGCCGCTACTAGCGGTGATCTAGCTAGCATCGTCTCTGCTGACTGGAATGCAGCTTCGACAGCTTGCCAGAGGTCAGCGTCTGGAGGTCTGACCACTGCTAGAGGGATATCTAAATTATCCCCCTGGAAGGTACTACTTGGGCCTTGTATAATCTGGCCACTTTAGGAGTAAGCCCTACGTTCTCCTTTGCAATGGCAGTGACCTCCAATTGGGGGCCATATACCCCCCATCATTCCAAATACCTCCTCATCATGGAGGGTCATCCTCGGGATGAACCGTAAATATCCTAGAACTGGCTGTCCTCTGTCGGATTAACGTAGATGCCAGAGTCTCCTCTCATCCTCGAGGCTGCCTTCCTGGCCTCTTTGGCTGCTTTCATCTCCTTGAGCAGTCGTTCGAACTATTTTTGCCTTTCGATGAATGGTTGCATATCCCACTCATCCTCTTCTGGCTCGATGAAGGTCACCTTCACCTTCTTTCGAGCCGTCCTGGGCCTTTTTCCTCTGGCCTCTATGGAAAATGTGGTGGCTCGAATAGGGGTCTTCTCTTTCTCCTTGGGGGACGTCTCCTCACTCTGAGGGGTCTACTCTAGAGCGTTCTCATCATTCTATGCTGCTATCTCTGGGGGTGATCCTTCGTTCTCCTGTCTGTCCGGTGTCGACCCCTCAGGCTCTTCTCCTTCTTCAGGTCTGGGGAGTTCCTCCTTATCCTCTGGTCCTGTCTGCTATTGGAGGCCCTCGCCCTACTCTGTATCACTTAGGATGATGACAGGGGGTATTGTGGGACTTCTCTCCCCTTCACTCCCAAAAATAGAGGAATTCTCCCCTGCCTCCGGGCTGCTCTGTCGGGCGTCCGATCGAATTTCCCTCAAAGAGAATACTCATTCGATAGATGTGGGAGAATTCATCGGGACTTCTTTCACCCAATCAGTTTGAGTGTACGCATCCCTTCTTTCCGTTCCCCTATCCTGAAGTAGTTGGTTTTCCTCCCGCAACTATTGGACCAGCTGCTCGAGTTGGGCGATCCATCTGTCTCATTCCTTCAACTCCCCTGCATGCTTGTTCTGGCAGTCCTCCAAAATTTGTTGGGTCATCCAACAATTGGTTTGCCATTCGAGCACCTCCTCCAAGGCCGCATCGACCTGGTCATTGTTCTTGAAAGTCCCTACATCTTGTGGGCTCTAGTTCATCAATTCTCAGAGGGTTTGGGCTGCAACATCTATTTTTGGGTCACTCTATTCTTCCTCTATCGAGAGGAGTCATCGTAGATGTTTCCTCCTGGGGATTGGTTCTATCGAGTGAAACTCATCCTCATCGCTAACAAGCGGTGCTCCTTCTTCCTCTATGTTTTTGGGCACTGGTGACTGCCCTCTTTCCTCTATGAAATAGGGCAATGCCAATTGCTCGATGCTCACTATTTCCTCTATAGGGCATCCCTCATCTTGCCCTACTTTGGCAATAGCATCGTGTCACCTTTCTTGGCTGCCATCTCCCTCTGCGTCGAGGGTTCTGCCTCTACGCTTCTGCATGGCGGGCAAGTGCCGATATTAGCCCATGGTGGGCTAAGGTGGATGGTGCCCCCTTCTGGTACCGAGCCGCTTCATCCTTCAGAGCATTCGCCAAGTAGAAGGGCATGTTTAACTTCCTTCCATGCACCAGGTGATTGAGAAACTGCACATGATTAGCATGCAGATGGGTATATTTCTTGGTGCATGTGAAGAATCGAGCAACCTGCTCGAATATCTTCCATAGATTCATGGGGAGACTATTTTTGGGTAACCCCTCCTTGTCTATCTGCACATTCTCTCCTGGCAGTAGCACCTCGATGTATGGCTTTAATAGTCCACCCTTATATACACATTCCCCTGTGAGGGGCAATCCAGTTGCCTGTGAGATGAACTCAGGGGTGACTAGAATTTCTACCCCTCGTACTTGGGCCACATCGCCCCTCAAGGAGGTAGCGAACTCCTTGGCTGCCTCCATGTCCTGGCCCTGACTGACTAGGGTACAGTATTCGAGCCATCCCTCGGCCTCGAACTATGTTTTCACCGCTCCTCTGATTTCGTCCGTATCACCTGGTTCATTCTTCTTCACTACGTGATTCTTAGACCTTCCTCCCATGGCGCCTTCCCTTACTACTGCTATTTTTTTCTGTCCTTCCTTCCTCAGGAAGGCACCTTCTTATAGGGAAGGTGCCTAACCCTAGTAGTTATGGAAGGTACCATATCATTGGCATGTGGTTCCGGCTATGGGGGGATATGATCTTTATGATGATGGTATCTTTTTTGGTACTACATATTTTATAAATAATTATATAAAAATTTGAATTAACATGCACGTACCTGATTCGATGTTTCAGGCATCATGAAGGCCATTGATTCATCGATTTGTGACATGAGGGAGGGGTATGGTCATCTGGTGCCGCTCATTCGTGTGATGCTTCATTCCGCTCGAGGCGTCCAGGAGGCGTGAGTGCTGGCTGTACGTGGAAGGCATTCTTTGGTACCTTCCCCATGTGGAAGGTGCTGATGTGGCACCTTCCCGATGTTGTCGGTGCTTTCTAAAAGGATGCACCTTTCGGTGATGGAAGGTGCCTCTGATTGGATGTGTCGTCCGGTGGTGGAAGGCACCTTCTTGATGATGGCGCCTTCCTGCTATGGAAGGTGCTCCTGATTGGGTGCGCCTTTTCGATGTGGAAGGCGCCTTGGTCTGCATGCGCCTTCCCGATGATGGAAGGCGCTTTGTCCTGGATGCACCTTCCTGATGTGGAAGGCACTGGTGGATGTGCCTTCCGATGTGGAAGGTGCTATTTTTTTATGGTGCCTTCAATGGAAGGCGCCTATATATATATATTATTTTAATTATTAGGGTGCCTTCTTTATAAGGCACCTTCTTTATAAGGAAGGTGCCTTTTGGCCTTTGATGTGGAGGTGCCTTCTTTATAAGGAAGGCGCCTTCTTCTGGCTGGGCGCCTTCTTTATATGGAAGGTGCCTTATTCTGGGTGGGTGCCTTCTGGATGTGGAAGGTGCCTTCTTCTAGTGGGCGCCTTCTTTATAAGGAAGGTGCCTTATTTTGGCTGGGTGCCTTCTGGATGTGGAAGGCACCTTCTTCTGAGGTGCCTTCTTTATAAGGAAGGCACCTTATTCTCGGTAATCATGTTGCGATTGACTAGGAAAGGGTGATCAAGCCTTCCCAGTCTTGCTTCATGCTGCCTCAGCTTCTACCTACGAGCCGATGTCGAAATGCTGAGCCGAATCAGGCCTGGTTTCCCAGATACCTATCCCTCATGCTGTCAGGTCCTCCACCTACAAAAAGCAACCAAAAAAAAGGAAAATAAAGGCAGTTAGATGCATTTCGTGCCTGTTAGGCCCTGGGTTAGGATGCCTGCAGCTTGCATGCGGGCGTCGTCCCTACAAAAACACACTATATATAAAAAACTACATTAACTAATTTTGGGTGAGCACTTCCATGCCCACCATTTCACCTGTGAGAGTTCGGTCTAGATCTAGCAAGATGGGGTCTCCCCCATGCCTATTCTAGATTCTACCTGTAATGTTTCGGACGTATTATAGGGGCGTAGTCGGTGGCCATTGACTGTGAACATGGTGTTGCTACCGTCAATTGTCTTAACGTGCACCGCCCCATTCTTGATGAGCTCTACCACCTCATACGGCCCCATCCATCTCTGCATTAATTTGCCCTTCCTCTCCTGGAATCGAGAATCGTACAATAGTACCCATTCCCCTTCTTGGAACTGCTTCAGCTTAATGTGGCTATCATGCCACCGCTTTCTTTGCTTCTGTATAATTTTTGTCCTCTCCAAAGCATCTAATCGGATTTCGTCCAGCTGATCTAGCTATCGAATCCTTTGTTTTTGAGCTTCATCCAAGCTCAAGTTCAATTCTGAAGCCGTTCTCAGTGTCTTGATTTCAAATTCGATGGGCATCATCGCATTTTTCCCATAGACCAGTTGGAAAGGTGTAAATCCTATGGTGGATTTCCACGTGGTGTTATATGCCCAGACTGCCTCCGACAACCGTGTAGCCCAATATTTCCTGTGTTGCTGCATGGTCTTCGTCAAGATGTTCTCTATTTCTCTGTTTGTCACTTCCACTTGCCCGTTTGCCTGTGGATGGTAGGGCATAGTTTTATTGTGCCAAACTCTGTATTGCTCCATCAGCTCCTCGATCAACTTGGAGGTAAATTGAGGCCCTTGGTCTATTGTTATCTCCCGAGGGACCCCAAATCATGTAAAAATATGGGCAAATAAGAAATCGATGACCGTTCTTTCCTTTGAATCCCTCAATGCCTGTACTTCAACCCATTTGGTAACGTAATCCGTACAGACCAAAATAAACCTCCTCCCCATCGAAGGTGGATTAAACGGTCCCACGAAGTCCATGCCCCACTTATCAAAAGGTTCCAGGTGTACCTGAGGTTGGAGGGGCATTTCATCTCGATGGGTTGGTCTACCCATCCTTTGGCATTCATCACACTTGTTGGCATACGCAGCCGCATCCTTAAATAGAGTGGGCCAAAAGTACCCAGCCTATAGGATTTTGTAGGCAGTTCATTTCCCTACAAAGTGTCCTCCGCATGGCTCATCGTGACATGCTTTGAGTACTTCTGAGAACTCCTGTTCTGCTATGCATCTTCTTATAATTTGGTCACATCCTATTTTAAATAGGAGACCATCCATCCATAGGAATGATGCACTTTTCTCTATGACCGCCTACTTTTCTCGGTAAGAGAGAGTAGGTGAGGTCCTTCCGATGGCCAAGTAATTGGCTATATCTGCATACCATGGGGTTTGCTCACTAATAGTGAACAAATGTTCATCCAAAAACTGGTCTTCCACTGCTTGATGGTCTACTGGTATCAATCTGGATAGAAAATCTGCCACGACGTTATCCTTGCCTGGTTTGTCGACTATGGTGATGTCGAATTCCTGTAGTAGCAACAACCATCTGATAATTCTTCCACCAATGGCCGGCTTGCTCATTAGGTATCTGATAGCCGCATGGTCCGTATGGACAAATACCTTATATCCGGTGATATAGTGGTAGAATTTGTTTATAGCATGGACAACTGCTAGGAATTCCTTCTCTGTCACCATGTAGTTGAGCTCTGCTCCTGCCAAGTTTTTACTGACATAATAAATGGCATAAAATTCTTCGCCATATTTTTGTCCGAGGACTGCTCCAATCGCACCGTTGGATGCATCACAGTAGATATGGAATGGTATGGCCCAATTTGGTCCTCTTAAAACTGGTGCAGATATCAGTTTCTCCTTAAGCAATTGGAACGCTTCTTCGTAGTCTTCCATCCAATTGAACTCCACATCCTTAGATAATAGAGTGTGCAGTGGTTTGGCAATTTCGCTAAATTCGACGATAAATCGTCGATAGTATCCGGCTGATCCAAGAAAACTTCTTACCTCCTTCTACGTTCTGGGGCTGGGTAGGTCTCTGATGACCTCAATCTTCCTTTTATCAACTTTTATTCCTTCTGCAGAGAGGTGGTGCCCCAGTACGATGCCTTCTTGCATCATCATAAAGCATTTTTCATTACTTAGGGACAAATTATTTTCCTTGCTTCTATCGAGCACTCTTTCCAAATTCGTCATTGCCTCCTCGAAGGTTTCTCCATAGACGGTGAAGTCATCCATGTATACCTCGACCCCGTCTCCCATCATGTCTGAGAATATGCTAAGCACCGCCCTTTGAAAGGTGGCAGGTGCGTTGCACAGTCCGAAAGGCAATACCCTATAGGCAAACGTTCCCCATGGGTAGGTGAACGTTGTCTTATCTTGATCTTCTTCTCCTATCTGGATCTGGTTGTATCCATTGAATCCATCCAAAAAGGAGAAGTACTTCCTCCCCGAGAGTGTGTCCAAGACCTGATCAATGAACGGGAGTGGGAAGTGGTCTTTCTTGGTTGCTTTGTTCAATGCTCTGTAGTCCACATAGATTCACCACTTCCCATTCTTTTTAGGGACCACCACTAACGGTGATACCCACTCACTATCAAAAATTGGATATATGAATCCGACAGCCAAGAGTTTGTGCAGTTCTTCCTTGACAATGTCTTTCATTATCGGGTTCATTCTTCTCTGTGGTTGTCGGCTTGGAGTTGCCTGATCATCTAGATAAATCCGATGGGTACAGATCTCTGGGTTGATGCCCTGCATATCTGAGTAATCCCATGCAAATGCTTGTTGGTGCCTTACCAGGAGCTCTTCTAATTTTTTCAGTTGTGTGGGCATCAACCTACTGCTGACATTTAATGTTCTTCTTGGCCCAACGTGTATCTTTCGAACGTGGTGATCTTGGGTGCCAGTCAACGGTGATCCAGGTGTGGAGATGGAGGGTTCTCCATGGAGAAACTCCACAATAGCACCATCTTCATCCTCTTCTATCAACTCCTCCAATGTCATCATCGATTGGATTATGGACAGCTCCGTATTTCCATGCTCGGTGATCATGGGTTCTCCTACTGAGTCGACAGACTATGCTGGAGGTGAAATGGTCAACCTTTTAACATTTCGCCCATCGGAGATGGTCATCAACCCATCTCGATAGCTGATGTAAGCATCAGCTGTTGCCAGCCATGGCCTCCCCAAGATGAGCGGGTAACCACCCAACCTAGTTTTGGATTGCAAAACTAAAAAGTTGGTTGGGTATTCCCATGCACTGACCATTACTATCACGTCTTCCAACATCCCTTTCGGTGATACAGTCGATCGATCGGCTAGCTGCAGCACTATCATGGTGGGTTTCAGGTTCATGAGTTGTAGCCTCTGCATGGTCTCCTGAGGCATTACGTTGATGGCTGCTCCGAGATCGACCAACGTATTGGATAGGGAATGTCCCTCAATTTTTATAGTCAGCATCAGGCTGCCTGGGTCTGCATACTTCAGATGGCATGTTCTGCCCATCATCAAATCTGCCAGTTTACCCATGACGTTGATAGTCTGGGTTGCTTTTCATCTCGGCTTCCTCAGACACATCTCTCTGATTGCCTTGGTATATATTGGAACATCTCGGATTGCTTGAAATAATGGAATTGTCACTGTGAGGTTCTTCAAGCTTGACAAGATGTCAAATTTTGGCTGTGTTACTTTTCTCTGTTCTTGCAATCGGCTAGGAAATGGAGCCTTCACTCTCTCAAGTGTTTCTTCCTCTTCTACCAAAGGTGTTTCTTCTACCTCTTCCTCCTCTTCTACCAGTGGAGGTGTTCCTACTCCTAGCTGCCTACCTGACCTAAGCTAAATATTGTACATAGGATACATCTCACCCTCCATGTTGTATGCTGGTTGGTTCACTCTGTTATTCGGATTTGTCATCGGTTGTGCGGGTAGCTACGTAGGTCTCACTACTGGCAATGTCGATAAATTCTGTTGGGGGTGAGCAGGTGCTACGTTCTATGGAGCCTGATTCCATGTAGTGTGGCCTCTCCACTGCTGCCCAGGATATGGATATGGCATCCATGGCTGCTGGTTCGGGAATGCTGTTGGGGGTGCGTTAGACCAGGGTGATGGCCCCCACCACCCCATGTTAGGTGGTTGAGGTGGTCCTTGGTGCATGTATGGCCCTCCCCCATATGGCGGCATTCTGGTTGGCATATTCCCCATAGGGGGCTATGGCCAACTCTTCCTATTGCCTATGAAATAGGCATCCATGCTTTCAGCCTCCTCCTGATTACTGGGCAGTCGTGGGCACAATCGAGTTTTATGATTCAGCCTACAAACTATGCATACTCTAACTTTGTTCTCTGGGCATGCATTCTTTGCATGCCTCCCTCTGCATTTTGGATAGAAATAAGCTAATGTTGCATCATTCTCTTGCTTCTTTTTCTCTAACAACAATGTATCCATCTGCAATGCTAGAGATGAGAGCATTTCACTCTTTAAATCCTCCAACATGTTACCTATTTCTATCTTTGTGACTGAAGCAGTCACTTTCATGGTTCTGGAGGTGGCCTTGCCTCACCTTCTTGAGTAGTTCTGGCATAGTTTCCGGATGTCTTCCATAGCATGCTGGTAGACATCACCTCCGAAGATCATGTTAAGAGCCTCCAGTGATTCATTGGTAAGTCCTCTCAAGAAGATGCTTTTGAGGGACTTATCAGATAGTCTTGCATGAGGAGATCATTGAAGATTAAAGTTGAATCTCTCCCAGTACTCTTCGAGAGACTCATCTTCTTTCTGTGTCATGCTCAGGACCTCCTCCCTGGAGTCTCTTGCTCTCCCAAAATCTTGGTATTGCTCTAAAAAGAGCCTCTTCATCTGGTCCCAAGTGGCAATGTGTTTGTCTCCTAGACCGATGAACCATCATAGAGCTGCATCATCTAATGTAGAAGGAAAGAGTTTCAGCTTCTGCGTATCGGATTTGTAGTCCACAGACCTGCATAAGACATCAAACTTAAATAAAAATAGGTCAGGGTCCTCAGTCGGGTATCCTCTGAAGGACGAAAGGTGAGCAGGGGATATGTTTTTCATTTTGGCATCTCCTACTCCTTCCTCTATCAAGAAACTAAATCCAGATGAGACTTCATCGTTATCAGCCATTTTTTTAGGAAATGTGGTTTCTAATGTAGTGCTTATGGCCTTACGGTCATTTAAGACTTTCTGAGTCAAAGCTCTAAGGTTGTCTGGTGAGATCGTCCGATCTTCTACAGCCTTCCACAATAGGGCTTCCTCTAAGGGAGTCCTATTAAATAGGGGATTTATGATGATTCGTTCTTCCCCACGTTGATGGGATGAGGAGGCACTTTGCACAAAGTGTGGTTCCTCACTCCAATGGATTGTTGGTGGGTCGAGCGAGTCTAATTCAAATTTAGAATGCTCGACTGACTCTGGTTCTGATGGATTGGTTCTTATAAACCGACCGTCCGGTCCTCTTCTTCTCGAAGAACTCATACAAGGTCAGATGGAAGGTTTTAGGGTATTGTAAATAATCTAGTTGAGACGCTTCCTCGACAATGGCGCCAAAATGTTGCGGGCCAAACAAGGTTAACTTTTTCCTACTTTTGTCACATGCCCATGCATTTAATTATCAACCCAGGGAGCTTCGTAAACTTGCGAAGGGTCTGAATAAGATTGCTTACAATACCACTTGAGATGAATCCGCTAATCCTACTATTGGGGGGTGTTTTCAAAATGGTTGTCAATCATTCATGCACTCCTCAATAATTTACGTAAGAAGAAAATAATTAAATCTATGGAAATGAAACATTCACACATTCCTAAAAATGAATCTACTACAAATACTAGGAATAGTAATGAGGTAAACGACCTTTCAAAAGCAATAGACTAATCTAGAAAATAGAAGAAAAGTGGGGAAGAAATACTGGCTTGGAGTGGGCCCAGGCTCCAGTAGCTTCCTCCCAGCTGAACACGCGCTTAGAACTCTTAGAACTATAATATATTTATCAAAGTGTTACAATATTTATCTATCTCTATATCTCTATATGAATCTATATCAATCTATATATCTCAGAATGGTCTATGCGTGTTTATATAACACACCCGTAGAACTTCTGTTACAAAGAGGTTACAATAGTCGATTCATCCTAGACTAAATTAAGATAGTCTGGTGAATGCAATCGACGTCTGCTTAAAACTGGCATTTGGTTCTAATGATGGCGTGTTCGTTGATTGGTTCATGCTTCACCTGGCATTGGTAAGACATTTTCATACATTGGTGCGATCTCCAATTTAGCTCTACATGACGTAGAGTTGGAACTGCACCAACCGCTGCTGTCCACGTCATGCAAATCTGGTCAATGGGCGAAGAACAGAGGTGCCTTCCTTATGAGGAAGGTACCTAAGTATATCGGGCACCTTCCCTATATGGAAGGTATCTTATTGTCATGGCGCCTTCCTGGAAGAGGAAGGCGCTTACCTTCTATTGGTGCCTTCCTGTGGGAGGAAGGCGCTTGCCTTCTAGTGGCACCTTCCTTATGGGAGGAAGGCGCTCACCTTCTATGAGGAAGGCACGTCTTCTAGTGGCACCTTCCTTATGGGAGGAAGACGCTTTGCCTATCATGGCGCCTTCCCGTCGGTGCCTTCCTTATGAGAGGAAGGCGCTTCCTTCCTTTTGGTGCCTTCCTGGAGGAGGAAGGCGCTTCTCTTTCCTTGGCGCCTTCCTAGAAGAGGAAGGCGCCTACGTTCTCTTGGCGCCTTCCTGGAAGAGGAAGGCACCTATGTTCTCTTGGCGCCTTCCTGGAAGAGGAAGGCGCCTATGTTCTCTGCATTGACCCCCAAAGAAACAAAGTGCCAGGTCCATCAAAAGACCTCGACTGATCCAAATCTAACTAAACCAACTGCAATTCCACAAAACACACTGAAAACACACAAATTAGATAACACGCATAATTTCATCAAATATCTATATAATCATTTATAAAAGTATGCAATCCTTATTATACAACCGCATAATGATCAATAAAATGTGTACAAAATATGAGCATTTCTGGTGCTCATCATAAGTTAGTGAAATTTTCTTTCTAGCATTGAGGGAAAATATTTCAAGAAATTGGTCTACCAATTGTTAAAAAGTATAAATACTATAATGAGGCATATGGTTGTACCACTCTACGACATATCCCCCCAATTTCTGAGAAAAATTTTTGAGCATTAGAGCATCTTGATTTTTAATTATGAAATATGAATGGATGAATGTGCTCACATGCTCTCTAGGGTCCTCAGTCCCCTTGAATTTGTCAAATTTTGGTATTGTAAAATCTACTAGATATGGCGGTGATGGTATCTAAAAGTGAATTGGTTGATTGATAAGTTATCTCAAATTTTACTTCTAGTTAATCATACCAGGAGTATGTTGCATCAGGCTATCAATCTATGTTGTATTGCTTAAATTCTAGCATATTCCCCAAGTATGTGGAAGTCTTGAATCACTTGATAATTTTGTGGATATGGAGTGGTGAAATGCTAAGGTGTAATGATATTTTGATGATTTAATGGTCTGGATATTTGCAATAGTTGGTGCTATGATCTTTCTTTCTACATATCTGATAATACCATGTTTTTTGTCCTCTTGCTGAAGATGCTAAATTTCCTTGTGGATTATCTTTTGATGCCAATGCAGTGTTAGTCAATTCATCTTTCACAATATTTCTACTTCATATTCTTGAAGTATATTGACTAGATATTCCAAAAAAATATCTTTACTTAGAACCTGTAAAGATGTGACCAAGTGTTTATAACTGTCTGGAAGTGCTCTCATGGTTATTTGAGTGAGAAGTTTATCCTTAACTGATTCTCCTAAGGTCAATAGTTTACATTTAATATCTATAATCTTCCTTAGAAACAGTTTTATGATTTCTTCACTATTCATCTTTAAAGAGTGAAGTTGAGTCTGGAGATGAAGGATAGTCACCTTATTCTTCCCTTCAAATATTTTTTCTAGACTTTTCCATGCATCTGAAGATGTTTTGGCTAAACTAATATGTGGTTGAATCTCATCATTCATAGAAAAAGTTATTATCATTAAATATTTTGATTCATTTTCTTCAAAATTTAGGATTTTAGTTTCACCTATAGTAGGTCTCTATGTTTTCCCTTTGAAAATATTCCAAAGCTTTTCATATACTAAGATTTATTTCACTTTATTTTTCCAAGAGAAATAATTTAGGCCTTGAGTAGTTGATATTCTGCTAGGAAGAATTTGTTTGATGCCATTTAAATATTTCTAATATCAATCCTTGGATATGTAGGCTTCCTTATGTCTCCCTAATGTTTGTTGGAGTATGATATAGTGCTTTTGTAAGATATAGTTCAATTTTTGGTTGATTTTGTACAAGTTTTGTAAGGATCAAAAATCATCTTCTTAACTCCTTAATAATCCTATTGAACTAAGCATTTTTCAATTTTTGAAGAGGTTTTAATGTTGGATTTCTTTTATCCCTAAAGAGAAATTGTTTGAGATGAGAATATAAATTTCCAACTTTGATAAAATATTTTAATAACCCCTTTTGAAACCCTTAGTAATTTTATTCAAGTGTTTTTAATTTCCAAATGACTAGTTTGAAGTTGTAACTCTTATCACTCCCAAATTTGGAAAACTAGAACACGTTAATATTTGCAAACGTTAAATGGATTAATTCCAAGCAGAATCCCTTATTTCTCCTAAGTTATATTTTTACAAATTTTATATTAATTTCCTTAAGTTTTGCTTTCAAACAAAGATTGATTTCAATTAATATATCAACCTTATCTTATAACCTTATAACTCCATTTAAAATTGAAAGTAAATTGGATGATAAATTAAGGCTTTGTACCTTTATGATATCAGGTGAATATGGTAGTAAACTCTCCTTCTTGAGTGCAAATTCCCCAAGGCTTTAATACTCTTTGTAAGTTTTGGTTGATCGAGAGTCTTTTCAACTGTACCTGACTTTCTTTGAATCCCTACCTAATCATGCCTAAACTGCTATCGAGCATCTATTGTTGATCTACTGAATCACAACCAAACTAGTATTGAGCATCTATCATTTATCTATTGAGGTATCATCAATCTAATGAGTAGCTTTCAAACTATTGCTCATATCACTTTCAACTACTAGGATTCCTTTCCATGGTCCAAGGCATCTTTAATATGTGATAGGATGAGTGACAAGTGTCACTATATAAGTTTTTGAATGCTCATGGAAGCTTCGACTTGGTTTGTGAAGGTGCTAAAATCACTCCACTATTTGTGACAAGTGTCACCTTTGGATTGAAAAATCTGGATTCTCTCTTGAGCATTGTCCAAGAAACACTCCTTCCTCAATGTCTTCAAGCTTTCTTTGTTGTAACGTGTGTCAAGTTATACGTAACTCCATTATCTGGAATATGGGTACCAAGAAATATAACATATTCTTTGTGAGTGTTATATAGGATCTCTCATAGGATGACAAGTGGTTTATGCATGCCCTTCTTTATCAATGCTTACTTAAAGACTCTCCAATGTGTTTTCCACCTTGATATTTATTGTTTTATGTAGATGCTGAAATGTCTCTAGCTAAGCAAAGCTAAAGGGTGAGCTATGGTGGAGATATGGCAAAGCTTTGGTGGAGATATGGAGTAGCTTTGGTGGCTCTTGAATGGAGTCTAAATGGTAGTTCTTGGATGAAGACTCCTTGATGCTTCACTCCACTATCACTGTTATCTTTCACTTATGGTAGAAATACTTCATAGCTTGCTTTGATAAGAGTACTCCTTTGCTTTTATGTTCATTTGCTTTATATTCTGCTTTGTACACTACTTGGTATTCTTCTATGCTTTGTCTTCTATAGGTTAGTCCATCCAATATGAGCCCTTTGAGTGGCTCCTATTGCTTGGGAAGAGTGCTTATGTTTGGACCTTTCGTGGTTGCTTTTCTTCCTATGTATATTGTGCCTTTTTGGGGCACATTAAAATATGATTTGGGTTGTAAAATCCAGATTAAAATGTTTCTATAAAATGTACTATAGTATGTACATAGACCTCCTTTGATGCACCTTCTTTTGCACTCTTATTTCAAATCAGAAATTCTAGTTCTATGGTAGATTTTTCTCCTGTAATACAAGGTTTGGAGGTTATCTTTTATGAGTAGACACCTTCCTCTTTTTTATTGGACACTTAGATAGCAACTCCAATCTTAGATAATAGTAGATAGAATATTTTTAATTTATGCAATTTTCTGCACTTTCTTTTCTTGCATTCAATATTGTAATGCTTTTGGATTTGAGACTCAGCAAATCTCAATCTATGAAGCTTTTATTTCTGTTTTAGGTTAGTTGTGTTCTTCTCCAAGTTTTGGAGGATTCTAACATTTTTTGGGTGGCTTATTTTGGCCACTACAAGTTGTAGATTTATGTGCTTCAATAGTGTCTTTAGAATCTTGATACAAATCATATTTTATACCCTTTACGAACAAAAAACTAATTTATTTTAATAGTATAATAGTACAATTCTTTCACTTTGAATTCACTAAGATTACACCTTATCACTCCAATCAACTCTTAAATTAATTCACTAATAATAGACTACAACTAATAAAGAATAATATAAAATGAATCTTTTAAGAGTTATTCTATAATTTCACTACAACTAATATTGTAGGACTTAGTCTTCTTTTCCTTTTTCCAAAATAGATAATAGGTAGTTGATAAAAGCAATTTTTAAATATAATCTGTAGACACCAAAATCCAGCCACTTGCAAGTCATCTATACCTTCCTGTCAGCCACATGTCAATCATCCATCTTTCCCGCCATTATTTGGCCCAAATCCACACTTTCCCGCCATTATTTGGCCCAATTTCACCTTTCCCGCCATTTTTCATCCCCAAATTTATTTAAATTAATATTTATATATATTTTTTAATATTTTAATATTTTAATATATATATTTAAATAATAGTTTAAGTGATTTAATCTGAGCCATCCATCCTTCATTTAATCTCATCCGTCCATCCATCTTAATCCGTTTCACAACCAAGATTTATTCTCTACCCTTGGATCCACTTTAATCTTAGCCACATGTTCAAAGTGTCGTTAAAACCCTAAAGTGTGCCCTAAGAGTAGATTATAAATTGAGTCACTTTGATGGCTCAAACCCTATCTTTTCTACTTCTATCCTGGATCTTTTCTATCTTCTGGACTTCTTCTATCTCCTTTTCTGATCCCCTCTATCTCTCTTCTGCTACCTTTTCGTCGCATCCATCGCCACATCCATCGTCGCTTCGCTGCTTTCGCCGCCATCTCTTCTGCAACATTCTGCAGAATCCCCCATTCTTTTTGCAAGTGCCCGTGGGCATTTACCCCTTTACCAAGTGCCCACGGGCGTTTACCAAGTGCCCACGGGCGTTTACCAAGTGCCCACGGGCGTTTACCCACAGCCACAGACTCAGACCGACGTTTGTAGCCCAGATCCAGAAGCACGCGTGCGTTCAGCGAGTGCACCAGGGCACCTCCTGCAGCCGATCTGATAGCCACATTACTTCCAGGTGTCGCCTGGTCTAGCGGCGTTAAACAGAAAAAGAGGTATAGATTAGTTTTAAAGCAAGTACTCATATTTTATGTATTAATCTGTTATTGAATTCCTGCATTTTGTTTTTCTAGGGTTTTAGATTGTTTTCGAGGGCTCAAGCAGTGGAGCCCTCTTATTAATTTCTAACTCCTTGATAGTGTTAATGTGTGTAGGTTTTTGACAGCAGATCCGGTTTATTGATGACAGCTGATTAAGCTGGAGTGGTCCGAGCTAAAAGGATACAACAAAGCCCACTCGTTCTGTTGAGATTGAAGATACATTCTTCGGAGACGCCACCATTTGTGCCAGCTAGGGTTTCGGAGAACCCTAGCATGAATTGTAATCTTGTATCACAAATAAAGGGTTACAGGCCCAGTTGTATTCAAAAAGGAGTTTTTAAACTCCATCGATTAATAGAAATCGTTTGTTTTGTGCAACATATTCTGTACTCTGTTATTGTGATTTTATTTATTTTTTGTTTGGCGTGTATTATATGTATATACTAAAATAGTGGTTTTTCACCACTACCAAAAAAAAAAAAAAAAAAATCAGAAAATTCCAAAAAAAAAAAAAAACTCAAACTAAAAAAAAAAAAAAAAACTGAAAAACTATGTTGTTTTGCACTTCAGGTCTTCCGAGGTCTTCGCCGGTTTTTCCTTCCATTCCGCCCATCTTTTCTTCCATAAGTCGACAATGAATTTTGAAGACTTATTCACCCAACTCCATAATCCATATGATTCGGATAAGCCAATCTCGATCAACCCAAGCCTGATTGACATGGATTGGATTTCATCCCCTCCATCTATTTCAGAGTTCATCCTTTCCGAGGAATTGTTAAAGGCTTCCACCAAATACATTCCTCCTTCACCTCCACATTCACCTTCATCTTCTAAGCCAGAAGTCTTCCAGGCAGACATAGACGAGAGCAAGGTCGTTATACACTTAAGAGCATTCTACGCATAGTTTGAATTTTATATGTACATATATACATGGCTTGTACAAAAAAAAAAAAAAAAAAAAACAAATAAAATAAAAATAATTTGCATTTCATTGTTAGTTGCATACATCTCATTCAAAAACATTGCATTTCATATGCATACATCTCATTGAAAACCATAACATTTCATTTTCAGCCATAGTTGCATATCATGTTAGAGACCATTCTATCTTTTGGATATAAAATTTGGTCAAGCAAAAGTCATGTTGCCTTAATCGGGGGCACCTTCATAAAATCCATCAAACCGAATTGTCATTCGTACACCCATTTTTCCATTTGCACATATTTACATTGCCAAAATGTTTTCGAGTCACTCGGCCATTCCTAGTGTTTTAAGCAAACTTTGAAATGCATGTCAAAATTCTCTAGGGCCATATCACAAATGACACTAAATAAAATCTTGAGTATTGGGAAATGATTTCAAAAGCAGTCTTGAACCTATCACATTTTCACATCTTAAAAAACATCTTGTGTCAAAGAGAGATAACACCATCCTTGGGTTGGGCCTTGAAGTAAAAAGGGTAATCCTCGTTTGTCCTATCATGCAAACATAGTCCATAAAATAGTGGTTCTTACCACTATCACAAGCAAATAACAAAATATAAATATAAACAGAGTAGTAAGGATAGGGCAAAATTCTCATCATACTTCGGTTGAGAATCCGATTCCCCAAAGCTCTAAGGAAATGAACATTTTTCACACACCACTGATCCCAAATAAGTTGTAAGGATCGTACTACTTGTCCAGTTAGACGGATAGGTAGTCATCCCCAAAGCTTACAAAGGTCAAAAACAACATGGACTATGGAGTTAACCTTCACCGGGGCTATAGACGCTTGACTGGCAGTGGAGTATACTCATTGCGTGGCGACATGTCTCTCCTCAAAGAGAGACCTCTGAATGCTCATACGGACAAACTAGCTTTGGGGTCTTATCCATAACAGGGTTACTTAATTTATGCAAGATGAGGTTAATGAACACACTTGCACACACACAGGTTTTTGATTGCCTAGAGTCACTACCATGCTTCTGATTTGGTTAATGAACTCACATGCACACACATTTGGTCCTAGTTGAATTAGGCAGTATTAGTAAGTTTGTTTGATACCACTAGCATGTTTGAGTCTTTGTAAAACAGTCTTCCTCCATATTTTCTTCCATATCAACCTCCATATCTTCTTTCATATTCATGTCATTCCATACGTCATCCATTCACAAGCCACCAAGTTCGGTGCCCCTGATTAAACAATTATGATAACAGTTGGCTAAATCTAACTATCTAAAAGTATGAGTGCTTCTTAGTGCATATTTCATTTACTTAGTATCGCATTAATCATCTATAACTTTGCATTCCATTCCATCACATATGCATTAAAACATATAAAAACATGCATCACAAAAACATAGGCATTCACACAAAAGAAAGTAAAACACTAAAAATAAAAGCCATGTATATATGTGTATAAAGGTCAAACTGTACAATGAATGCCAAAAGGCTACAATATACAATAGAGCACCAAGGCTCATAAAGAGTGCATCTAAGCACTAAGCTAACCATCAAAAGAGGACCCTTGTGACCTAGTAGGAGCCCTAGACCTAGTGGTGTTCCTAGACTCACTACGCCTAGAGACAGAAGAGGATGGAGGATCAGGCAACACAATGTGATGCCTAAACAATGTGTCCTCTAAAGCCTCAATGTAACGAGTCCTAGACCTAAGCCTAGCTATGTCTATCTCGTGTCGTCACTCCCACTCTGCTAGCTCTGCCTGGAGTCTCATCACCCTGTCATCCTGGGGCACCCTAGTCGCTCCATCCAAGTCCGCCTATAGCTCGGCCATCCTCTCCTTCTGAGCAGCTAACAGGGCATCCCGCTCTGCTGCCTGCTGCTCCAGTCGAGCTATCCTCTCGTCCCGAGTAGCTAGCATAGCATCGCGCTCTGCTATCTGCTGCTGCAGCTGTGCCGGCTCGTCCTCGAGCCCGCTAGGGGGTACCTCCCTAGCCTCTCCCGTGGCCTCTCCTAGGCCCTCTCCGCCATCATCTCGGTCATCTTCGCTCCCCGAAGCCTGCCATGCCATTTTCCCCTTTTGCCTTCGACTGTCAGATCGAAGGCGGGGACCCTCCCTGCGCTTGGGAACCTTCGCGGTTCCCTCGCCCTCGCTAGCCCCACTGCCTCTAATATCTCCCAGTCTGCCTGGGACAATGACCTCCTCATCCCCGGAATGATAGGGGAGAATCGGTGTCGTGCCTCTAACACCCTAAGCTGCAAAACAACAAAACAAAATTTTGTTACAAATTTTTTTCAAAAAAAAAAAAAATTTATTACAGTTTCGCAAAAATCCCTTTTCCGTTGGGGTAGAAAACGGTCAATCTTTCATATTTTTTTCTGGTTTGTACACCAACCCCTTTTCCGTTGGGGCAGAAAATGGTCAATCTTTCATATTTTTTTCTGGTTCGTACACCAATCCCTTTTTTGTTGGGGCAGAAAATGGTCAATCTTTCATATTTTTTTCTGGTTTGTACACCAATCCCTTTTCCGTTGGGGCAGAAAACGGTCAATCTTTCATATTTTTTTCTGGTTTGTACACCAACCCCTTTTCCGTTGGGGCAGAAAACGGTCAATATTTCATATTTTTTTCTGGTTCGTACACCAATCCCTTTTTCGTTGGGGCAGAAAACGGTCAATCTTTCATATTTTTTTCTGGTTTGTACACCAACCCCTTTTCCGTTGGGGCAGAAAACGGTCAATCTTTCATATTTTTTTCTGGTTCGTACACCAACCCCTTTTTTGTTGGGACATAAACAGATGGTTTGTACACCAACCCCTTTTCTGTTGGGACATAAATAGATGGTTTGTAAACAAATCCCTTTTCTGTTGGGACATAAACAGATGGTTTGTACACCAACCCCTTTTCTGTTGGGACATAAACAGATGGTTTGTACACCAACCCCTTTTCTGTTGGGACATAAACAGATGGTTTGTAAACAAATCCCTTTTCTGTTGGGACATAAACAGATGGTTTGTACACCAACCCCTTTTCTGTTGGGACATAAACAGATGGTTCATACACCAACCCATTTTCTATTGGGACATAAACAGATGGTTTGTAAACAAATCCATTTTCTGTTGGGACATAAACAGATGGTTTGTACACCAACCCCTTTTATGTTGGGACATAAACAGATGGTTTGTACACCAACCCCTTTTATGTTGGGACATAAACAGATGGTTCATACACCAACCCCTTTTCTGTTGGGACATAAACAGATGGTTTGTAAACAAATCCCTTTTTTGTTGGGACATAAACAGATGGTTTGTACACCAACCCCTTTTCTGTTGGGACATAAACAGATGGTTTGTACACCAACCCCTTTTCTGTTGGGACATAAACAGATGGTTCATACACCAACCCCTTTTCTGTTGGGACATAAATAGATGGTTTGTAAACAAATCCCTTTTCTGTTGGGACATAAACAGATGGTTTGTACACCAACCCCTTTTTTGTTGGGACATAAACAAATGGTTCATACACCAACCCCTTTTTACCGTTGGGGCAAAAACGGTTCATTATATTCCAAATTTCTTCCAATTGGCTTGTGAGAACCATTCTCACTCGCCAATTGAGGGGGTAAGCTGATAAATCTTAAATATTCTTTTATTTTATTTTTTTGGTCTTCAAATTTGTGCTTTAATCTTGAGAGAGAGTTGCGTCTGATCCGACTTTTCGGGTGTCTTAAGTTTTTTGTGTTGCATTGTGTCTTCACACAAAGCAGCTCAAAAAGGGGCATCTGTAGACACCAAAATCCAACCACTTGCAAGTCATCTATACCTTCTTGTCAGCCACATGTCAATCATCCATCTTTCCCGCCATTATTTGGCCCAAATCCACACTTTCCCGCCATTATTTGGCCCAATTTCACCTTTCCCACCATTTTTCATCCCCAAATTTATTTAAATTAATATTTATATATATATTTTTAATATTTTAATATTTTAATATATATATTTAAATAATAGTTTAAGTGATTTAATTTGAGCCGTCCATCCTTCATTTAATCTCATCCGTCCATCCATCTTAATCCGTTTCACAACCAAGATTTATTCTCTACCCTTGGATCCACTTTAATCTTAGCCACACGTTCAAAGTGTTGTTAAAACCCTAAAGTGTGCCCTAAGAGTAGATTATAAATTGAGTCACTTTGATGGCTCAAACCCTATCTTTTCTACTTCTATCCTGGATCTTTTCTATCTTCTGGACTTCTTCTATCTCCTTTTCTGATCCCCTCTATCTCTCTTCTGCTACCTTTTCGTCGCATCCATCGTCGCATCCATCATCGCATCCGTCGCTGATTTCACCGCCATCTCTTCTGCAGCATTCTGCAGAATCCCCCATTCTTGTCGCAAGTGCCCGTGGGCGTTTACCCCTTTACCAAGTTCCCACGGGCGTTTACCAAGTGCCCACGGGCGTTTACCAAGTGCCCGCGGGCGTTTACCCACAGCCACAGACTCAGACCAGCGTCTGTAACCCAGATCCAGAAGCACGTGGGTGTTTAGCGAGTGCACCAGGGCACCTTCCGTAGCCGATCTGACAGCCACATTACTTCCAGGTGTCACCTGGTCTAGCCGCGTTAAACAAAAAAAGAGGTATAGATTAGTTTTAAAGCAAGTACTCATATTTTATGTATTAATCTGTTATTGAATTCCTGCATTTTGTTTTTCTAGGGTTTTAGATTGTTTTCGAGGGCTCACACAGTGGAGCCCTCTTATTAATTTCTAACTCCTTGATAGTGTTAATGTGTGCAAGTTTTTGACAGCAGATCTGGTTTATTGATGGCAGTTGATTAAGCTGGAGTGGTTCGAGCTAAAAGGATACAACAAAGCCCACTCGTTCTGTTGATATTGAAGATACATTCTTCGGAGACGCCACCATTTGTGCCAGCTAGGGTTTCGAAGAACCCTAGCACGAATTGTAATCTTGTATCACAAATAAAGGGTTACAGGCCCAGTTGTATTCAAAAAGGAGTTTTTAAACTCCATCGATTAATAGAAATCGTTTGTTTTGTGCAACTATTCTGTACTCTGTTATTGTGATTTTTTTTTTTTTTTGTTTGGCGTGTATTTTTAATCTACATAATCAACTCCTAATAAAAGTGCAAATGAACCTTAAAAAGGACTTTTCTCTTTTTCCACTTTCGAAGACTGTAATCCAATTTTCTATTTGCAACTTTAATCTAAATTTAGTGCTTCTAACAAATTTGATAGGTAAGTGAATTAATGAATCTACTTGCACCAAAAATTTACATATATTTTTTTTAGTAGTTCTTTTATAGCTTATATAGAGGATGTAGATATTGGTATCTAGAATCACCAAGTTGCTGCTACGAGAATGTCCTTGTAGCTCTTTGTAGACTATCTTGAATAGCTCCTTCTTCACCAAATGATGGTCTCGACCTTTCTTTTATGAGCCTAGTATTTGATGTCTTGTTCTCCTCTTTTGTTCTCCTCATTATACTATATATTTTGAGAATTATTTGTCTTTGAAGTGATGCCTTCTTGTTATGAGAGGTAATATTCAAATATTCAAGATTTTGTGAGCTTCTTCTATCTTCAAGTCATCTTGTCAATTTCTGACTTCAAGCAAGATCTTCTTCTAATATTTGGCACTCCTTGAAAAATTATTCTTCAAGGATTTGACACTCCTTGACAAAATATTCTTCACATATTTGGCACTCCTTTCCAAATTCTTCTTCACAAATTTGACACTCCTTGCCAAATTCTTCTTCTCATATTTGGCAATCCTTACCAAATTCTTCTTCTCTTGGGATGCTTATTGGACGGTGACAATTATCCCAAATCCTTCACTATCCGAGGCTCCTCCTTGGTAGTGTATTTATCCAATGATTGATACTTTGAGAATATCTTTAGTAAGGCTCTTCTAAATTTTTTTGTATGCTTGATAAGACCTTCTTAAGGTCTCTGATGTGACAAGTTTTTATGGTCTTCCTTGAGATATTTTCTTCAACCTTCTACTCCTAGAAGTGTTGGTGATGAGATCTACTTTTGGATCTCTTATTTTGCTACTTCTAGATTTTAGCAAGACTCACCTAGTCCTTATTATCCTTATCCTTCCTTGATTGGAATTTCTAAAATGAGATCTTCTCCTGATATCTTTGATTTTGCTTCAAGTGTTGAATTTATTTTGAAGAAGATACCCTTCCTAACTTTCTTGTAGGAAGTTTTCCAACTCACTATATCTTCTTTCCTTGCAACAAATTATTAGTACTAAAACATTTAGTCTACTTCTGAATCAGATATTCTCTTTGAATTCTTCTTCAAAATCAAGGCTTTTATGGCATTTTTTAGTTCCAAGGCTTCTATGGTCTTTTTCAATACAAAGGCTTTTATGGCCTTTTCAGTACTAAGGCTCCTATGGCTTTTTGGTATCAAATATTCTATGGATTCTTATTCAAGGCTCCTGTGGCCTTTTCTTCAAGGTGTATATGGTATTTTTATACCAAGGCTTATATGGCCTATTATTCAACAATGGATATCTTTAGTCTCTTGACTTCACCAAAACTCTTCATACGAAGTATTCTTTCGTAGTATTCTTCTCTTGCATAGGGAACCAATCTCTAAACTATGAGGGCACGTTGACCTTTGGGAAACAAAGTTGTAGTATCCTAGATTTATGTCATAGGAGTTCCAGTCCTTTGAGAATTAGTTTTCTACAAACAAAAGAAAATTTAGGCACTAGTTAGCAAATTCCATATATCTTGGATAATCCTCACTGAATGATTTGTCAATACAGTGGCTTGAATGTTGAGTCTTGGTATTCATAATTTTTTTCTAAAACTCTTTGGAAAGACTCTAGTCAATTGCAATCTCAAGTATTTCCTAGAACTAATATTTCTTTTAGTCCTCACTCGTGACTCTCCCTAATTCTACCACCTAGATTATTGTGAGAGCTTTTGACAGTGGTTGGTCCAGTGACATGTCAATTTATAAAAATGGTTAGGCTTAATGATAATGGTGGTTTTCCTATAGATCTACATAGATTAGATCTACCATATCTCTGATACCACTATTAGCTTTTGATGTAGTAAGCACTAGGAGATAGCAATCACAAGATGCAAAATAATATGAAAGAAAGTAAATATGCTAGATGACTAAAATATGCAATAAATAGAAATGATATAAAATATTATAATGTAGCTATGGAGGAAATGAACACTCCAATATAAAGCTACTAAACTATATTGCACCCATCACCAATGGATGGTGTCACACACAAAACTAAGCTACACTATGTCCCCCGACTCTTTATGTATATATGACTCTATATCTATCTATCTATGAGGCCATCCTTATATAGGAAAAATAGGATACATGGTCAACACTCTATCTAGTTGTGCAAGGGATAGCTTGCACATGTACAACTTGCACATTAACACTTGTGCACTTATTACATTACATGGAGTAACTAGATAACTTTACCCTAAAGTAATTTAGTACGTACCTTGGAAGATACATTTACATAACCCAAATGATGGAATAGACTCTATTTATAACACTAAGCACCAAGTCTCTATGTTGATTAACCTACCTAGGTGGAGCTAGTTTTAGGTTAGGGAATAGGCATCCCCTTTTAAGTGTTATGGTCCTTAAAGGGTAATCCCTATGTTGAGGAGTATGTAGCAAATATGGGGGGACCACTTTTGGCATCATAAACATGTAGGTTTAGTAAGGTGAACCCCAAAATATAAAATTTGGTCACTCTTATCCACTAAGTATCATCTACAATGACTTGGAACTCAAATGTGGTGAAGCCTTGTATGTTGAAGGGTGTCTCCCTTGTGATCCCCTATTTGTAAATGCTTATGAAAAAAATTGGGTTGGTATTTTTGGGTAGTTATACTTATAGTTCTCAAGTGGACCCCATTCCTATATCTCCTGAAGACCTTGAGTAGCGAGGAGTGATCCTTGCCCCTCCTCACTATGATGATGAATCTCGCATCCTCATTGAGGAGACCCTAGATATTAATATAGGTTTCAATAAAAGACCTTGAATCCTTAAGTTAGGTAAAGCCTTGTCCATGGATGAGTAGGAGAAATTGACCAATTTGTTAAAATAATTTTAAGATATTTTTGCTTGGTCATATGTTGACATGTTAGGGATTGATCCCTCCCTTTTTATGAATCATTTGATAGTTATATCCAATGCCAAGCCTGTTATGTAGGAACTTAGGAAGATGCATTTTATGCTTGTCCTTCTATTCAAGGAGGAGCTCCGTAAACTCCTTGACATTTTATTTATCAAAGCTATTGACTATTCAGATTGGATCTCCAACATAATTCCTATAGATAAGAAGGAAGTAACAATCAGAATGTGTACCAAATTTTGGAATATTAACTTAGCATGTTCCAAGGATGATTTTTCCCTCCCCAACATAGATATGATCATATATTTTTTTGCTAGATGTAGAATTATTTCACTCATGTATGGCTTCTCGAGATACAATCAGATCATGATTGCCCCTCAAGACTAGTTCAAGACAACTTTCATAACTCCATGGGGTACTTTTTGTTATAAATTGATGTCTTTTGGCTTGAAGAATGTTGGTTCCACATACCAAATGACCATGACATATATTTTTCATGGCATGATGTATGTCATCATTTAAGACTATCTAGATGATCTCCTTGGTCATTCCATACATTGAGAAACTCATGTTCATGATTAAAAATATATCTTTGAAAGACTTTGACAATACAAGGTTCATATTAACCCCTCTAAGTGCATGTTTGCAACAACATCTATAAATATTTTAGATTGTATAGTGTCTATCTGAGGCATTGAAGTGGATCCAACCAAATCTTGGCTATTACTGGTATACCTTGTCTCCATAACCTAATCGAGTTGCATAGCTTGCAAGATAAGCTTTAAGTTATTAATTGGTTTGTAGCCCAATTAGATTATAAGTGTTAACCTTTTCTTAAGCTTCTTAAGAAATATGTCATGTTTAAGTTGGATGTTGAGAGTCAAATATCCTTTGATGAACTCAAGAAGTATCTCACTTCCCCATATGTCCTTGTTCCCCTAGACTATATTAGCACTTGATGCTTTACATAGCAACCACAACCCAATATTTTGGGGCTATGCTAGCTCAACATGATGATCAAAATAAAGAGTGAGTTTTCTACTATATCAATTGAGCGCTGGTTAGATATGAAACCTAGTACACCCCCTTAGAGAAGCTTTTCCTTGTTGTAGTATTTTCTTCTCAAAATTTGAGACACTACATGCTTAGCCATAAGACATTGGTAGTCAAGGTTTGATCATCTCTACTACTTAATGTTGAAGTCCCACCTTTTAGGTCGATCCACTAAGTGGGTTCTAGCCCTTAGTGATTTTAACTTAACATTTATAGGTCAAAATGCTATAAAAGGTTAGATGATTGTCGACCAGCTAGTCACTTCTCTCCTAGAAGTTACCCATCCCTTAGTCGTCAATTTTCCCAATGAGTGCCTTATTTTAGAAGTAGAAGAACCTAATATTTGGACTTTATTTTTTTATGGAGCGTAATGCTTGAAGGGCATTGGTGCTAGAATTATTCTAGTCACCCCATAAAAATATCCCATACCCCTTTACTTCAAGCTTCATTTCTCTTACACTAATAATATTGTAGAGTATGAAGCCTTGATCTTAGGTATTAGAGAAACCTTAGCCTTGAAGGTAGAGTCATTTTCATATTTTGTGACTTTCAACTTGTGGTTAATCATATCAACAATGTTTATCAAACTAGAGATGATAAACTAAAACCTTACAAGGAAATTATTTCCAAGCTTTTGTTCACCTTTTATAGGGTAAACATAGAGTCTATCTCTAGATTATCCAACCACCATGAATATGCCATGGATTCTAATGCATCCTTGATCCCTTTGGAGTTAGAATATGATCAAGCAATTATTATTATTTTCCAACTCTAAGAACCCACATCCCATAGTTCTAGTCTCATTTTGTTAGATTTCCTAAACTTCAGTTTCTCAATTTGAGCCTTGGTACATGATATCTTTAATTGCCTTAAGGATGGTACGATGCCTAATGGCTTAGATCACAATCAGTGAAATATTTTGCATAAAAGAGCATGCCAATTTATTATAATTGGCAATACTTTATATCAACATTCTTTTGAGGGCATCCTCTTATGATGCCTTAATTTTTATGAAGCCTAGCTAGCCCTTAATGAAGCTCATGAAGGATCATGTGGAGGCCATTTTAGCAGTAATTTTATTGCAAAGAAAATCCTATGGATCAACCACTAGTGGCCTTCCATGGAGAAATATGCATGTGACTATGTTTGATGTTGTGACAAGTGTCAATGCCATGACAACCTTGTTCATGCTCCTCAAAACCTTCAAGTTATTTCTTCTCCTTGGCCATTCTCCATGTGGGGATTGGAAATTATTGAGAATATTAACCCAATGTCATAGAATGGTCACACATTTATCATCATAGCTATAGAGTACTTCACCAAGTGGGTAGAATCCATACCCCTAGCTACGGTGATTGGAGCCCAAGTCTCTAAGTTCATCTTCAACCAAATCCTTTGTAGGTATGATATTCCTTAAGTCATTCTTTCTGATAATGGAACTCCTTTCAAGAACAAGGATATCCATAAACTTTGTGCTAAGTACAATATTCAGCATAAATGGTCAAATCCATATTACCCTCAAGGTAATGGTCAAGTCGAAGCATCCAATAAGTCTTTAGTTAAGATCCTCAAGAAGCTAGTAAGTAAGACCAGTTGAGATTGGTATATCCAATTGTACCCTACCTTGTGGGTCTATCGTACTAGCATGCAAAATCCAAACTCCTACAGGTATAACCCTGTATGTCTTGGTATATGGTATTGTGGTAGTATTTTCCATTTGAGTTAGAAGTCCCATCCTTGTGTATCTTGTTGCAAGATGCCTCGATCGATGATGAGTATAATTTAAATCATTTAAACTAGTTGAATCTGTTGGATAAGAAGTACATCCATTCCTTAGAGCATATTTGAGCCTATCAAAATAGGCTCAAGAAATATTACTCTAAGAAATTTTGTAATCATTCTTTTGAGGTTGGGGACCTTGTTCTCAAGGAAAACCAGAAGAACACAAATCCTCGCATAGATCTAAAGGGCAAGTTTCATCCCAATTGGATAGGCCTCTTTGTCATAATGGCCAAGTTTGGATCAGATGCCTATCATTTAGCAATGTTATATGGTAAAGAACTTAAAAAACCAATGAACATAATGCACCTAAAATGATATTATGCATGATTTCACATCATTATTATTCATCATGTATTTGGTTTGCTTGCTCATACTACATGATTGCATATCATGATTTTTATGAATTGCTTGAAATTTTGTTCCATTCTTCTCTCTATTTGTCATATAGATACTTTTTTGCTTGATCATACTTGCATTTAACTACTTGAGCATATAGATTTTTGGGAACTTTGCAATGAGGCAAGTGATGAAACCTAGTTAGGTTCTAGTTCACATGCATTGCACTCATACTAGGTCTCTGATGCTTAGTGAATCCCCAACCTAGGGCACATCTCCATGCATTTTTTATCATTGCATTTGCTGTTATCATTATTTTCTTATTTTCTCTTCTCATATATTTCTTGACCTTGAAAGTTTCAATAATCATAATATTTTCTCCAAGTCAAGGGATATAGTTCTTCATCTCTTATATATATTTTGTCCTTTGAAATTTTTCAATATTTTCTTCTCTTCTCCAAGACAAAGGATATATGTTCCTTCTTCTATCTATGCATCTTGTTTTGATCATACTTTTTCCTTCTTGATATTTCAATTGTTAAGGGATCCTTGTGGGATAGGGTAGATACCACATGAATATCATTTATGGTGTTCATACGACCACTAACTATCTTATGCACATCCCTTAGCTATTAAAATTTCAAAAAAGGATACACACACATAAACATTATTTACTTTATTCTCTCATTCTTCTATATTATTTAAATCTAACACACACACACCACATGCGCACACACACATTTTTTTTTGTCATGCTTCACTTTGCTCACCCATATTTTTCACACACTACACCCCTATTGGGTTACACTCATTTTGGAAAATCAATCACACATTACACCCCATACAAGATAGCTTCATGGCCACCAAGTGAGGAGCAGCCTCCATCAAACCATTTGTAAGCATACATCCTAGTTGGTATCTCTCCACCATAGCCATTAGTGACCATCACACCCATAGTGGGTATCTCTCCACACTTATTCTTTTCTAGCGAGCATTACACCCTCATAGGATAGCTTCATGGCCACCAATGAGGAGCAGCCTCCATCAAACCATTTGTGAGCATACATCCTTACAAGGTTCTACTCCATATCTTTTTCTTTCTTTTGCTTAGTTTATATTTATTTTATCACATTGATCCCTTGTAGACTATGCTGATTCAAATGGCATACTATATGCACCTTCTTTATCTTTTGTTGACCTTCTTCTTATTTTCTCTTTCTTTCTTCTTTGGCTTCTACCTTTATTTTGTTTTTTCTTCTTCTTTTCTCTCTTCTTCCATCACCCTTATTTCTCATTTCTTCTTCATGCATTTAGTTTAGATAATTTGTCATGATTTTTGTGCATCATGTAATTTTGCATCCATTCATTTCAATCATGCATAATAAAATAAATAAAAGCACACACATAATTTAAACATAGTTTTTTTTTACATATGAATAAGGCAACATGTATACTACTCACAAAGTATAGAGTGTGTGTCATCCAATCGGTGTGCCATAGTAGAAATTTTGGTACACTTGACCATCCCCATGGATGCATACCACAATAAAAATTGATATGTCATCCTTATCCCTACCCTAGACATGTGAGATTGTACCCTTTAATCTACCTATTAGAGGTGGTCTTGGTATGGGAATTTTCATGGATCATGACATAGATTTTAGCTACAACTACAAGTGACTCCATGATCATAGAGAAGATAACTAAGGAATCCTTTAATCTGTTGGGATAGCCTGGTAGTAGGTCTCCCTTTGTATGGCTACCTTGTGTGCCTCCCTCACTCTCTATAGCTCCTCCTATAGTAGTTAGATACCCTCACTCTACTAGATACTTGTAATGATATCCATCCCCTTTATCCAAGACTCCTATCACTCTTACTCCAGTTGACTCATATTCCCTCTGAGGTGCTCTCCTCAACCCTCTTCATGTCTTGCATTACTAGGTCTTGGTCTAGCTCTATGTGAATGGTGTCCATATATATTTGCATGGCTACCATCCTAGCCTGTAGTACCTCTACCTCTCTCATTGGGTCATCCTAACCTATAGCCCTTCTAGGTCTCACCTATGTCACTATGGGGGAAACTCATGTTTTTCCCTCTCCTCCTAAGCTAGAGATAGTTAAGGTTGTCCTCATGGTTGTCACCATATCCACCTAAATTTGTACCCTTTTTTGCCTAGAAGGGTCTGCACCCCTCTATCATTACTTTATTATGCATCAGTTATCCTCTCAAAATATTAGCTACACTCATTAATCCATAATCCAACACCTCTACACTGGCATCAATAGGAAGATCCTCAGGAGCATAATACCCTTGTACCATATCTTGTACCTAAAGGCTGCTCCAACATAATCCACTCCTAAATTGACATAGATGATTTCATCTAAGTCCTACTTCATGAAGCTCCCCACATCAAGGTCCCCTCTAACTCCTGATAGGTCTCTTCAAAACTATCTAAACTAGTACTCATTGAGAGCCAAAATTTCCTAAAAAATGCTAAATTGTCACTATACTCAGTCAATCTGATACAACTTTTGCTTCTCCTTCTCCATGGTGACCCATAAGATCCTTCAAACTCAAGCTATTTCCTTTGCACCCTTATCCCTCCCAGGGTTAAGATGCTATGGTCACCATATGATCCTTTTGCTCCTATAATTTTTTTATCTTTCACCTCCCTAGTGGTAGGACATTCGCATGTGCTCTCTTCACATGCTAAAAGTGTTAGCTCCACCTATATGTTGTTGGTCATTTTGAGTTGAGCAATGGCTTTGGTAGTGCATGTATTCTATATATAATTATGTTCTCCCAACACCACACCTGAAGCAATGTCATATAGACCAACCATATATACCATTTATACATAATATTGTGTAATATTCAATATAGGAAAGCCAATACATATGGTCCCCATGTGAACCTCACCTACTGGTCTCACATGTCTACCACTACTCCCACCAGTTCCCATGGTAGGTGTCACCTACTCTTATGGCACACTAGCATCCTTTCCATCATCCCATAGAGTATAGATGTTAGTGCCTCAACTTCACATCATTGTGATATTTCATCAATCTAAAATATGCTCTATTGGATCTCATGTGTTGGGTCCCCTAAAAATCAATCTAATACTACCTATGACACCAATACTCTATAAATTATCCTCCTCCTAATGGGGATCCTCAAGATGAATTACATCCTCCAATGTGATAGTCATCTCCCCTGTCGATCATTGGAAGGTGGATGACTTTAAATACCACCGGTCAACCAATGTCATTAGTAGTGCCATGTTTGCCTCAACTTGGGACATATCTACTAGATGTAGTAGCCCCACATCCCATAGGGTATCTGAATCTACCAATATTATTCCTTTCATAGCCTTATCTAGTGTGCTTGATCACCACTCTCTACTCTCAAGTACATCATGTTGCAATCATAAACATTAACAATTTTTTATCAGTTTTATCGTAATAATACACATGAATTCATTAATTGATTGACTGATTAATTTAAAAATACTAAAAATTCAAAAAAAATTAATGCTAAAATCCTAATCTAGGGTTGCATTTAGATCTGTACCCATGCTCAGTCTGATGCATTGTCATATTCACCCCTCGCAATGATGACTCAATGTGTAGGAAGCAACATTTATCTTTTCTTCTTTAGAGCTCTTTTCTTATTCTTCTCATAATTAAAATGACTTCATTTTTCACCCCTTTTCTCTTTTTATTCCTCTTTCTCTCTCCTCTTTTTCTTTTTCCCTCCTTTTTTCTTTCTCTCTTCTCTTATTATTTTTTCTTCTTCTTTATTTGCTTTTGTTTGTGGTTGTCATTTTAAGTTTCTTCGAGAATTTTGCATTCCTTTTTAAACTCAAGGAGGCACCCTAGATTTAGAGGCATTAATGGCATTAATGCCTTAATTAACATGTAAAAATCCAAAGTGTTTAGAATGATGCCATTTTTGCACTATCCCTCTATCTAAACCGGTCACCCCTTTTTGTGTTCATTTTTCTTTGCCGTAGGTGTCTACATCTTTCTTTGATGCATTTATTTGGTCATAAATACATCAAAGGGGGAAAATGTAGACATGGAAAATTGACCCATCAAAATGAGTCATTTTCCTTTAGATCCTTAGGAAGCCACTCAAAATTACTAAGTGCAAGTTTGAGCCCCTTTTCCCCTTTTTTTACCTTTTTTCCTTAGCCTTGCCAAATTCACACCCATCCCTTATGGGGTGTGAATTTGGCATGCCAAATTCACACCCACCAAGTATGGGGCATGAATTTGGAAATCTTATGGTTTTTTTGTCTCAAAACCTTGTCCCATTTTGGATCTTCGTGATTTTGGCCCTTACCTAAGGTTAACTTTCATTTTAGTACATTTTGAAGACCTCTAAACTTCCTATAAATAGGAGGATTAGATCTCCTTTTTTCACATCTCATGAATATTCCATTTTTAGTGTTCTTAATTTGTGATCTTGCTCTCAATGATTTTCAAGTGCTCTTTTGTTGTTGGAATGCTTTGTCGTTGTTTCTATGCTTCTTGGGATTAGTTGCTCTTGGTGAACAAGTGGAGGAGCCTTGATGATAGGAGAGGTCTACCATTTTGGTCATTGCCTTCACTTTCTCATTGCTCCTTGCTTTCTCCATCAGCTAATCAGGTTTTATGTGCATTATTAGTCTTTTAGAACCTTAATTTCCTATTTTGCATTGCATTTTCAGCGTTTTATGAACCAAAATAGCTCTAAACTAAATTCATGCTTGATCCATATAGGATGCGAATTTAACAATCCAGATTCATGGTCACCCCTTATAGGGCATGAATTTAGTAAACTAGGGCTTGGGGATAAGAATTTTCTTTCAAAAATCCTAGTTTGCATCTTGCACACTTCGTTTATGTTATGTTCATTTTATCTACATTTTATTTCATTGTTTCATATATGTTACATCTTGATTTATTTATTCCTAAGGTAAACAATCATTTCTTTTCAAATGATCAGCTAAAAGTACCAAGGGGGATTGATTTTTATGCCTCTAAGCTTACTCATATAGCGGCCTAACTAGGCCCCCAAACATTGATCATTTTTTCAAGGGTTTTGAAGTTGTTTGCAGGTTTTGAAGCTACTACACATTTTGGGTATAAATTTAGTTAGGATAAACCACTGGATCAAGTAAGTGCTCTAATAGATATTTTAGATTATTTGTGAAGTGTCTTTGTTCATTTTTTTCCATTTCTATTTTAGATTTAAATCATAAATAAAAGGAAATATTTGGCTATATTTCTAGGAATAAATAAATAAAAGCATGTATTTTGCATCTTAGGTTAAATCTATTAATGCATTCTCTTGAACTCTTGCTAAAATGGAAAATAATTATTTACTTAGAAAGTTAGGATTTTAGTCCTCATTGAAATAAAAATCATTCCAAGAATAGTCCTTTGCTTGCATTATTGTTTACCCTGCATTGTTCTTTAATTCCTCCTAGTTTATATCTTACTAAGGCTAAACATAGGTGCTTGTTCAATAGACACATTAAAACATTTCCACCCCAGACTTGGAGCGAGTCCTTAAACCATTCTTGGAAAATCCTTCGATCCCCCAAGTTATCGAGTGTAGAGGAATCAACATACCCCCACAATCACCTCAGCTTATGGAAGATCTAGTTAGGGTACTTTTTCCCCTCTACATATTTGGTGAACCCAACATAAAACATATCCCTAGTTGCCAATGTAGGAAGCCTTTTTATTTTGCCCTTTTTGTTCTAGTTTTTAAACCATAAGCAAGACCATTTAATTTTTTTTGCATAGATTAGAAAAACTAAACAAAAACTTAATAAAATATTTTGTGTCCTTTGTTTTATAAGTTAGTTTTTCTCTCCCCTCCTTTTTCTCTTAATCCTATGGCCTTGATCCTTAGGAGAAAGAAAAATATGATAGATCCTAAAGATAATCCTTTATGCCATGAGAATGATTAGGTTGATAGGTATAATCCCAATCTAGAGCAATAAGAAGAGAACATAGAGACCGGTGATGACTTTGATCCTATTAAAGGACCTCATGGTTAATTTTCCTTCAAATCATATAATCAAATCTTGAATTTTTACAAGAAAAATAGGAAATCCTTGAATAATATCATGGATTAAGACACCCACTTTAAAGAAGTTGGAACGTTTCATCATCAAGACAATTCACCTCTTAATATCAATTTCAATCCTTGCATCATGTTAATCTATTTCATAAACTTACATATGCTACTACAATAACCACCAACATTGGAGGAATTTGGTAACCTCCTACTAGTAGTGCATTCCACCATAATATTCAATTTTATTTTCATTCTTCTAATCTCAAAATTCCTTCTTCTATTCCACCAAATGTGTACTACATCCCACATCAATATACTACACAAAACATATCATTCCATAACCCATACCATTTCAACATCCTACCTATAACCCGCCCTTATGAATCTATGGGTATTGCATAACGATAATCCTGATATGCAAAGTTTGACAAGTATAGTAAAAAAATTGGTATTAAGAATGGATTCACTTCAAGTACCAATTTTTATCTACAACTATAAGTAAATGTGTGATCAACCCCTATATTACATGGTAGTCGCTAGGCCTTACCATAAGCAATTTGCAATCCTAGTTTTTCTTATTTTTAAGGGAATAGAGGATCCAATAGAACATTTATGGATGTTTAGAATAACATACCATGATATTATATATGATGGTATATCATTGCTAAAAACATTCCCTAAGAGCCTTGATGGTATGGTATTGGAATGATATTATCAACTACCCTATCATTCTTTGAGGAACTTTGAGGAGATGATTGAGTTATTTTTCAACAATTTGGAGCTTATGTGGAGAAAGGAGCTTATGTGGAGAAAGGAGTAACCATTCAAGATTTGTATCTCCTAAATCAAGGTAAAGATGAAATTTTATTAGAATTATTATCTTGATGGAGAAGTTTAGTTGGACAGTTAAGATACACCTTACCTCCTTGAGACATGCTAGAGATATTTATTGAAAATTTACAAGAATAGATCTCATATGAATTAAAAATTACAATTATTACCTCTTTTAAACAAGCAATATATTTTGAAATAAGATTATATAAGGCTCTTATTTTAAAAGGTAAAATTAGGTTAATAAAAGAATAAGAAAGGACCACAAAATCCAATATAATAACAAGCATGTAGTTGGTGATGGGGTAATAGATACCAGGAAAACCAACAATGTTAATGTTGCTAGTTCCTTATAGAAGTTGGTACTTGTTAAACCTCAAAAATACCCACCAAGGAATTTCACAAGATTTAACCAACCTATTTTATCAATCCTTAAGCAACTTTTGGATGCTAATATGATCAAACTACCTCCTATAAGGCAACCTGATACCACAACAAATTGGTATAATACTATTCAACATTGTGAGTATCATAGAGTGAAGGGGCATGTGATAAAATCATGTAAGAGGTTGAAACACATGGTTCAAGACTTAATAAATGAGGGTCATCTTGTTATGGATGGATCCCAACCTACTTCTAATCATAACACTAAAATTAATCAACCTCCTACTCAAAAAATGCCTATAATAAAAATATGGGGATCTTTCAAAATCCCCTATCCAATCATGGGTAACAGACAACCATCCATCATATCATAACATGCCACCTCCCTACAAAAACATGGTGGGTATGATAGTAGCCACTACAAGGCAATAATCTCAAGCTCAACTAACTAACTAAACAACATTAGAAAAAGACAAGTTCTACATCCAATAAACCTTTTATACCTCCATTAGTTCTCAAGAATACCTAGGAAAGGAGCACAAGTGTAGAAAAATCAACCTTAGTGTTGAATCCACCACCAAAAGTACCTTTGAAATCCAAAAACAATTAAGTAACACACCTACCAACTTATCCCTCTTAGAACTTTCACAAACTTCTATTCATAGGGAAGCCTTATTTAAGCTTCTAAGTCAACAATCTATCTTGCAAGATCTTCCCCCTAGTAACCTAGCCAATGTTATAGATTTTCTTGGGATAAATTATTTACCTTTTTATGATGACGAGATTCCTTCCTCAAATTTGTAATGGGAATCTCTTATTTCATCACTCGATATATTAGGGAAAGGTTCATCAAGAGAATCTTACTAGACAATGGTTCCTCCCTCAATAGGTGCACTTGTAATTTCTTCTAAAATTTTGGATTAAATGAGGAATATTTAACCAAATATAATGTTATCATAAAATATTTCAACAATGAGTCCCAAGAGGCCTACGACATTTTATCCCTTTCCTTCAGGGTAGGACCCAAGATCTTAGACACTTTGTTTTATGTGGTATCTTGCTTAAATATTTTAATCTTCTTCTTGGATGCCCTTGGATTCATGCAATGAGTTGTGTCCCTTCTACTCTTCATAAATGTTTGAAGTATGAGTTCAAAAATCAGCTTATCACCATTTCGGGTTACCCTTATCCATTGTAATATTTTTCAATGGTTGATCAACCTCAATATAGCATCAATTTATGTTCATATATTACTCTTCATAAAAATTCTTAGATCATAAATAAGTTTGATAATTTTAAAATAAGGAACCATCAATCATAATCTCATCATAGGATCAAGCTAATTTTCTTAAGGCCAATAATAGGTCCTTGTTCAATTGATACATCAAAACATTTCCACCCCAAAATTTGAGTGATTCCTTAAACCATTCTTGGTGAACCCTTCAATCACCCAAGTCCCTAGGTGAAAAAAATCAACATACCCCCACGATCACCTTGGCTCCCAATGAATCCAATCGAGAGTCATACGTGCTAGGGCAGATTTACCCCTGCTACATTAGTATAATAAAATATTAAAATGTATTCAATCTTAGGTTATGTATGGCCCTTTCCAACTATCCATAAGACCCATACATAATATAATATTATATTCTCATATCCCTATCCCTTGGTTACTTACATTCCATGTGCCTTATAAAATATTTTATCCTAGAAATATTAGAAGAAACTAACTAAATAATGTGATTTGCTAAGTAATGCTAGAAAGTGGTACCAATCTTGATCATTCATCCATCCTAGTGAAATATTCATTTATGATGGTTGTGAAGAAGAAAACACAACACTTAAATAAAATAAGGAAATCAAATGACCCAAATAAACACAATATCGTATAAAATAGATATATTTATTCAATAAGCGGGGGGAGCAATAAACTCCTTTTGATACAATCTATACTCAGTGAGTATTTGATACAAAGATTTAAAAAATGCTAGGATTCTCCAAAACCCTATCTACAACAATGAAGTGTCTTCAGATAGTGTGTCCTTGCTTCCAATGGAATGATTGGGCTTTAGTATCTGATGTCGGACCACTCTAGATTCAACAATAGTTCAACAATATGTAGGATTTGTAGATCTGCATGCACAAAAATAGATAAAGGGATTAATAACACATGTGAGGGCTCTATAGTGTGATACCTTCAGATATCAGTAAACCCTAACTAAAAATATATTAAATGGCATGAAAAATCTACAAATCATGTAACAGAATAAAACCAATAAAGATATACCTTGCTTGTGATGATGTCTCATTTCATTATTGCAATCTTGACAGCAGATGGCATGACACAACAGGCTCTAATTCACATTTTTGTGGATGTAGTAGGTTCAGATGCACACTTGGTAGGCTCTGGTGCAATATTCATAGGCTCTAGAGTGAGCTTGTGATACAATAGGCTCTAGTGAGTTCCTGGAAAGCTTTGCAACGAGATTTGCAGGCTCTATAGTGATCCTGGCAAGCTCTAGAGGGTGCCTATAGGTGAGGTAAATCTATAGAAGCGGATCGAGGGGGTGGCGATGAATGAGATGGATGGATGGGGGCTATGATGGCAATGGAGGATGAATAGGGGATGGCTATAACAACAAAGGTCTTGTTGACTAGCTAGGGATTTAGATCTTCAAACTCTCTCTCTACTTTGCTAGGGTTTCAACAATGACTCCTCTAGGGTACAATTTCTAATCTCAAGATTCCAGGGTTTAAGCATTTGCAAATGCCCTTATTTATAATACAACCTAGGGTTTTCTTAGGGTCTTAGCCTTACACTTTTTATTGTGTGGCTAATATTAAATTAGATCCTAAGGTTAAGATTACTTTTTAGATGCGGCATGGATTAATGAAGATGGACGGTGGGGATAGATTGGATCGGACGACTGTGATTAATTAAGTTTATAAATATATTATAATATAATATAAAATATTATATTAAATATAAAATAATTGTAGCACCCTAAAATTGGCACGGTTAAAACCTTAGTAAAAGATAAAAGATAAAAATTTAAATTTTAACCCCAAAACCGCCCCAAAACCGCTTGTTACCCGCTTCCCTTCTTTTTCGTGCCATTTTTAGGATTTGTTTTGACCGTTGGACGATATCGTCGCAGATCAGACGAAATCGTCCCCGATCTGACGAATTCGTCTGGAACAGAACGTCCAGACGATTTCGTCCCAAAACCAAATTTTCATAATTAGCTTCTATTTCAACAACCTCTCCAACTTGGGCAGAAGCACGTCTGCGTAGTTGGAGATTTCCCCGTTGGAGATCTCCCAGATTGGGATGATCCCCAACCTCCTAGCCTCCCCCTAATCCTATATAAACTAGGATTTTTCTAGTTTATCCCCCTGACCCTGATCCTGATCCTGACTCCCCTGAACCCCTTAGCTGACGGATTTCCCTGTATCCTCGCACTACTGTATGCATTCTGTATTTTGCATTTTCTTGCAGGAACTCTACTATTTTTCAGTCGAAGCTAGCTCGGATCGTCGCAAGCGATCCCGGATGATTTCGGACGATCTTGTCGAGGAGCGCAGACGATCTCGTACGATTGGAGGCGATCCCGACTGTAGTCCAGATTGGGGGCAATCAGAGTCTAGAGTTTGCATTTCCTTAGCTTTTCTGCATTTTCCTATTGTATTTCTGCACTTGTCTTAAATTATTATGTTTATGCATCTTGGAGTTCACCTCATCTAATATAAATGCATGATAAAATCAAAATAAATTGTGAAGTTGATGCTTTTCCTCTTTAATTACTATTTGGATCTATCATTTAGACAAATTTACAGTTATTTCTGTCATTTCCCTTCGCTTCTGTAGTTGCATCTTGGGTATTTTGTATCTATTTGTGTGATTGCAGGTTTTTGATGAATTCGTCTGATGAATTCATCAGATTTTAGATGATTCTGTCTGATCTCAGATGATCGACTATGATTTGAGATGATTCGATGTAATTTCAGATGATTACGTACGAGTCGAGACGATCTAAACTGCTACAAGACTCAGAATCTTCATCAAACATCCGAAATCAGGTATGTTATGATCTAATTAGCATATTCTCTATGTTTAGCACTCATTCCTATTTTCTGTATTCATTTAAATCAGCATTGGCATATAGAATAGTTTAGATTCATCTTGGCCAAACCTAGGAGTTGAATGATCGAGTATAAAAATGAACACATCAAACCCACTATCAACCTAGGCGTGGAAACTGCCACTCAAAAGTTTCCTGGTGAACCCACCATCCATCAAAAATTCACCCTTATACCCCTCCCCGAGAGGCGGGACCTTCAAAGGGCCTCTCAGTCCGAGGTATTGTCCCATCCTTCTCGCATCCTCCTTCCGGGCACGGATCCTATAGCCTGAGGGTAAGGATGCAAAAAATTTGGAGCGATACATTTTGGTGAACCCGACGTGAAAACTAAAAACCTTTTGAAAACAATCCAAAAAAAAAACAAAACATAAATGCATTTAGAACTAAAGATTGCATATTGTATTTAGATGGTAGATTATAACAAAAGACGAGTTGTCACCATTAATGTTGAAAATCAATTAGCAGCTATAGAGATTAATTCTTTACTTAGAGTAGCTCCAACATATAGAGTCCCACCTTTATGGGACGAGCTTAATAGGAGATTGAATCTCATTTCATCTAGAGCAACCGAACTTAGGCAAATCAAGAGGTTTGTCCTAGATAGAATCCTGGATCCCGATCAAGTGACTTTGTATCATGAGCTTCAGAGAGCTTGCCATAGGTGGTTAGCAGATAAAAGAGCCCTTGTGTCTTCTGAGTTGTATACCTTTGAGGAATACCTCGATAATGCAGTTGTAGTACATAAATTTTTGTCTCGTATAGAGGACCAAGAGGTCGTTCTTACGGATAGACAAAGATGGAATAGAGTTCCCAGAGCTGTGTTATATCGAGAGTATTGCCATGAGATTTATTTTTACAAGACAGAATCTGAAACAGATAATATTACTATAGCACACTTTATCAAGTTCCTGAAAAACCATTTCCAATTTGAAGAGGAGCATTTTATGACTCCTGATGAACTTGATCCTATCAATGACATTCATAAACTATTTATAGAAAACTAAGCTATTCTTTTATTATTGTTATTTCTTGTATTTAGTGTGTTGTTTGTTGTCTTTATAAGCATAAAAAAAAAAAAAAAACAAAAAAACAAAATCATAACAAAAAATCAAAACATTTTATTTTTAAGCATTATAGTAGGTATATAATTAAAATATATACCTCCCAAATCTATTGCAAATATATTAATATATATTTGCTAAAATCTAAGATTTAGACATAATGACTAGACTCAGGAATGGAAAACAAATTGAAGTAGAAGAAGATTGGTTAAGGAAAACAGAGAATAACCCAGATGTCCTTCCTGAAGACCCAATTCAGGAAGAAGGAACCCTCGACCAACAAGAAGAAGAGTATGTTGATGCAAATGAACAAAAAGAAATTGATAGGGAGGAAGGATCCTCATCTCCTAAAATATCTCCAGAAGGAGCTATTACTTTTGAGAACATGGAACATTTCTGGAAGTTCCTCCATAATAATATGGGCACCCTTAATAGAGCAATCCATATGGACAAAGATCAAATTAGTGACACTCAAGCAACCCTAGAAGAAATATATCACACACGCACTAATCCTTTGTCCTTTGTTGATCAAGAAAGTGATCAAGTTGGACCATCCAATTTGGACATGGCTACTATAATCCAAAACATGCAACAACAACAGGTTACCCAACCACCTAGAGTGCTCATTACTAAGCCTAGGGTTATTCCCACACAAAAGAAACCTTCATTCACTGCTCTATTTCGCCAAGCTATTGATCAATATACCTCAAATCAACAAAAGCCTAAAACAAAACCAAATACCAATTTCCAACAATCCGGGATACAACATAATGCTACAACAAATCTTCTTCATAATACTCTTCCTACCAACCATTTGCATAACAACAATATAGCATCTAATCCTTATGTCCCGCCTTCCTACGCTCACAAATCCCATGCTCATGTACCACCAAACCAATATGGTGGACAAACTGGTAATCTGGAAGCCATGGTGAAACAGTTAGTCTCCCGTATGGACCAAATAGATCCCTACCGTCCCTCGTACAATTATCGAGAGATGTGTAGTCAACCTCTAGATCCTATAGTTGTAGCACAACCATATCCTAAACACTTTCCCATGCCTGTCCTACCTATATACAAAGGAACCGAAGATCCCATAGAGCATCTTCGTATGTTTAGGATAGCATGTCATGATATATCACATGATGACTTGTTATTACTAAAAATGTTCCCAAAAAGTTTAGGAGGGATGGCATTGGAGTGGTATTATCAATTGCCCACTCATTCTTTGAGAAATTTCGAAGAGACCGCTGAGTCTTTTGTGCATCAATTTAGTGCCTATATCGAAAGGCATGTAACCATTAAAGATTTGTACAACCTAAAACAAGACAAAGATGAGTGTTTTGCTGACTTCTTAGCTCGATGGAGGCAGTTGATAGGAAAATTACACTTTGTGTTACCTTATCGAGAAATGTTGGATATTTTTATCAATAATTTACAAGAACAACTATCCTATGAATTATCATCTGCTACCTTGACCACCTTCGATCAAGCTATAGACTTAGCCCGAAGAGTGGAAGATGCTCTCATTAGAAGAGGTCAGCTCAAAAAGAAAGATGATGAGAAAACATCCAGAAATCAATATAAAAATAAACAAGTTGTGGGTGATGGAGTCATTGATAGCAGAAACATTGCCAATGTTAATACTGCAAAAACAACAGAGAAGTTCATATTGAAACCTCCTGATAAACCACCCCAAGAATTTACTAGGTTAAATCAACCTTTATCAACCATTCTCCCACAATTACTAGCACGAGGATTGATCCAATTACCAACTATCCGAGAACCTGATCCAACTATACCCGGATACAGAGCTGATTTACATTGTGATTTCCATAGAGGACCTGGACATGCTACCAACTCTTGTAAATGGTTAAAACATAAAATACAAGATTTAATTGATAACAATGAGATGGAGGTGCAAGCCTTTCAACCTAAACAAAATCCTCCTAATAATGCTCAAAAGAACATCCCTCAAAGTCGGAATCAGAATGCCAATCAATCATTGGACATATTTCAACATCCTTTACCAAAGCATGGTAAAGAGGTGGCTAATCAAATTGAACATCATAATGTTCCCCCTCCTACCCGATATGTAGGAGCCATTAGTGGGCATTTACCTATTCATGACTTAGAAATATTTGATACAACTTTATCCATGGTTACGTCCAGACCTCTATATAATATTCGAACACCTGACCTTAGTGATGTAGAATATGATACTGAAAGTGACATGGAAATCACCTCAAATCAATCGAATAGTTCTGAAGATGAATCAGATCCTATTCAACCCATCACAAATTCTATGGTTCCGGAAGAACCATTTCCTAGAAGAGTTACTACTCGACCATCTTCTCATCAGTTACTTTCTAATGAACAAGCCATAAATGCTAGACCAAGACCTATTCATCACCCGCAAAATAATATTGTAGGAACCATCGGAGCCGTTACTCGACAACAGGCTCAAAACTCTCAACAGAATCAAACTCAGAATGATGGATCAGCTCCATTTGTTTTGAAAATTCCTAATAAAGGGAATTATGCGCCTAATGTTCAACCTAAGCCTCCTTATAATATTAATGAACAATTATCCAATACTACAACTAGAATTTCCCTTTTGGACCTTTTAAGATCTTCTCCTACCCATAGGGATGAATTAATGCTCACATTAAGCCAAATGATGGTACCACAAAATATTCAACCTGAAGCCATGACCAATACTATCATAACTCGAGAAGTCGATTGTATTGACTTTCGGGATAGAGATATACCACAACATAGTTTACATAAGGATAACCCCTTATATATTACTGCCCTAATTGGGGATGTAGCAGTTAAACGGGTCTTGATTGACAATGGTTCATCTTTAAACATATGCACTTTTGACTTCTACCAAAGATTTGGGTTTAGAAGTGACGAAATGAAAAGAACGGATATGATTATAAAAGCCTTCAATGACGAAACACAAGAAACGTGTGGAGTCATTACTATACCCTTGCAAGTTGGTCCTAGAACCTTAGATATGACCGTGTTTATTGTACATTGCCCTGCATCATACAATATACTTTTGGGTCACCCTTGGATCAACGCAATGCGAGCGGTTCCATCCACTTTACATCAGTGTGTTAAATTCAAATTTAAAAATCAGTTGGTTACCATTCATGGTGATCCTAGACCCTTTGATATGTGTGCTTTGGCAGAACCTGTTGGAGTTCAATTTTGCCCTACCCTGTCATCCACACATCCTAATTCTCATCATCCGCCTAAACGTGTGAAACACACACCCATAACATCATCTACTCTTTCAACTACACCTATACATATAGCTCAACCATCTTCTGAACAAACCACAGTAGGACCTCAAAAAGATCCCAGAACTACAACCAATGCTTCTTGTTTTACCCCTATAACTTCCATACCTATAGACTCATCCATCGATATCCCTATAACATCCACTACAGGCATCCTTTCCACATCAGAAGATGTAGGAAATGTTCCTTCTACCTCTTATGCTCTTACTGATGAACTCTTACCCGATTTATCTAAAATTCTTATATCAGAAGAAACCAACACTGCCATGCAAGCTTCCCTTATTTTAAATAAACTCCCACCCTCTCCTCGTACCTTGGGCCTCCCACAGCCTATGGGAAGTATTTACCAAGTCGGGAGTTGTGCTTTTATTTATAAGGGATATGATTGGGGAAGAATACCCAGAAACATCAAGACACATTGTGATGGATATGCTAGATGCTATTTTGCTAATGAGTATATTAAAGCTAAACCCATAATGCTTAAATTGGGATATAAAGGGAAAGGTTTGGGACCTTCCCAAAATGGTATGAAAGAACCTATTGAGGTAGAACCGTGGCCTGCCCGATGTGGTGTGGGCCTATTTCCTAGTAAAGGTCAACCCTTCCCATTTGAGGAGGATGACCATCTTACATGTTACCAAGATTATCTGGATAAACAAGATTCTTTGCATTCAAAGAATAATCCCTTTACCTGTAATATGCTATCTCTCGCCTACCCTGAGATGATTGCCGAATCCGATGATGAGTTGGAAGGGGATATCTTCCATGATGTCTCCGTTGATGACTTGTTACATAACAAATTTTATTTTGATGGCTCTATACCTAGTATAGCCCAGCTTGAGGCCTCGACTCCTCAAGACGAATTATCCAAGCTAACCTTGGAAGAATTACAAGAATTGGGTGTTTCACCCGCCCCACCTAATTTTGAGAGAGATTTACATATGGAAGTTGAAAACGTTATAAAAATTAACATTGGAACCGAACATAACCCTCACATAATCAATATTGGATCAGAATTAAGTCAAGAAAAACAAGATAAATACATTTCATTTCTTAAAGACTATGAAGATGTCTTTGCTTGGACATATGAAGACATGCCAAGTTTGGACCCTTCTGTAGTTATGCATCATCTAGTAGTCCATCCAGATGCTAAACCTGTTAAACAGAAACTTAGAAAAATGCATCCTAAAGTGGCCTTACTAGTCAAAGGAGAACTAGAAAAACTGTTGAAGGTCATTTTTATACAAGCCATTGATTATGCTTGAATGGATCTCAAATGTAGTTCCAGTAACTAAGAAAGAAGCCACTAAAGTTAGGGTTTGTACAGACTTCAGAGATATTAATGTTGCCTACCCTAAAGATGATTTTCCTCTTCCTAACATGGATCAAATCATTGATTTTACTGTTGGAAGTGGAATGATATCCCTAATGGATGGATTTTCTGGTTATAATCAGATCAGGATAGCTCCTGAAGATCAGGCTAAAACAACCTTTATTACCCCTTGGGGAACCTTTTGTTGGAAAGTGATGCCATTTGGTTTAAAGAATGCAAGTGCAACCTATCAACGAGCCATGACTTATATCTTTCACGATATGATGCATGATATTCTACATGATTATGTAGATGATATTATAGCTCATTCCATCAAAGAAGATGATCATTTAAATGACTTGAGAAAAGTATTTGATCGGTTAAGGGAATATCTTATCCGACTAAATCCAGCCAAATGCATATTCGAAGTCAAGTCCGATAAATTATTAGGGGTTATAGTTTCTTTATGTGGCATTGAAATTGACCCTCTCAAGATCATGGCTATCACAGATATGCCCGCACCCACCAATATATCAGAATTACGAAGTTTACAAGGTAAGCTTCAAGCTATTCGCCGCTTCATCGACAAGTTGGCAGACAAAACCGGACCCTTTCTTAAACTTCTTAAGAAAGACGTCTCTTTTCATTGGGATGACGAATGTCAGGAAGCATTTGAACTCCTTAAGCAATATCTTCTTAAACCATCGGTGCTTTCCCCACCTAGATCTGATCATCCATTTATCTTGTACATTTTTGCTTTCGATTCTGCCTTAGGAGCTATGTTAGCTCAGCTTGACGATGAGAAGAAAGAACGTGCTAATTATTACATTAGCAGAACCTTAATCAGTTATGAAACTTGCTATACCATATTAGAGAAATTATGTCTAGCAGTTGTATTTTCTACATAGAAACTACGACATTATATGCTCAGTCAAAAAATGTATGTTATTGCCAAATTCGACCCTTTGCGATATCTCATGAGTCGACCGTACTTATCTGGTCGTACAACAAAGTGGGTTCTTGCGCTAAGCGAGTTTGAACTCACATTTATAGGACAGAAGTCTGTTAAGGGTCAAATCATAGCAGATCAATTAGTTGCTGCACCCTTAGAGTCTACCCATCCCCTCATCATTGAGTTTCCTGATGAATGCCTTAAACTAGAGGCAGACCATCCCGAGCAATGGTCCCTATACTTTGACGGAGCCCGATGCATGAGTGGGGCTGGTGCGGGTATTATTTTAATATCTCCACAAAAACATCTTATACCTCTGTCCTTCAAATTAACATTTGCTTGCACCAATAACACTGCTGAATATGAAGCTCTTATCCTTGGCTTACGAGCTGCTTTGGCCCTAAAAATTAAAAATTTATTGGTTTTCGGTGACTCTCAACTTGTCGTAAATCAAATCAATGATGTTTATCAGACCAGAGATGATAAATTACGCCCATACAAAGCATATGTTTTGCAATTATTATCCTTATTTGATCAAGTTACCTTGGAAGCTATTCCTCGAACTAGCAATCGTGCGGTTGATGCTATGGCTGCAGTTGCATCTCTTTTGCCCTTGGAGTTAGATGACGAATATGCTACCATCATTATTCATCGACTCCAGGAACCCACTTCAAACAAATCATGCTTAGAACCTTTGGATGTGTTTCTAATCAATGAAACTACTCCTGAACATTGGTACACTGATATCTTTAATTTTCTCCAAAATGGGACCTTCCCTGATGGTTGTACTAGCAACCAGCGTAGGTTATTACGTAGACGAGCAAGTCGCTTCGTGATTATTGGAAATACCTTGTATAGGAGATCTTTTGAAGGCATCCTATTGAGATGTTTGAATCTAGAAGAATCTAGATCAGCTTTGAATGAAGCCCACAATGGATCTTGTGGGGGACATTTTAGTGGTAGCGCCATTGCTAAGAAACTCCTTAGGATAGGATATTTTTGGCCTACCATGGAGAATGATGCACATAATTATGTGCGACATTGCGACAAGTGCCAGAAACACGCTGACCTTGTCCATGCGCCTGCACAAGAACTGTAGGCTATTTCATCTCCTTGGCCCTTTTCAAAATGGGGCTTAGACATCATTGGAAAAATCAACCCTGTGTCATCCGATGGACACAAATTCATCATAACCGCCCTCGAGTATTTCACGAAGTGGGTTGAAGCTATGCCATTAGCTTCTTGCACTGGAACACAAGTTTCCAAATTTATTTTTAATCAAATTATTTGTAGGTTTGGAATTCCTGCCAATCTCATTTCAGATAATGGAACTTGTTTCAAAAATAAAGATGTCAAAAAATTATGTCAAAAATATAAAATTCAACATCGTTGGTCCACTCCCTATTATCCTCAGGGTAATGGCCAAGCAGAAGCATCTAATAAAACATTAATCAAAATTCTCAAAATACTGGTCAATAAATCTGGTCGAGATTGGCACATCCAATTATATCCTGCTTTGTGGGCCTATCGAACTAGTGTTCGAACCCCCACTGGAACTTCACCTTTTGTCTTGGTTTATGGTGTTGAAGCTATTTTTCCCTTTGAATTAGAAGTTCCTTCTTTAGCTCTACTACTTCAAGATACTGAAGTAGGAGATGAATATCGTGCTGGCAGGTTTAGTCAGCTAGAACTTCTGGATGAAAAGCGCATCAATGCTTTGGAGCATCTTCGTGCCTACCAAAACAAGCTTAAGAGAGCATATCTCAAGAAAGTTCATCCTCGATCCTTTGAGATCGGTGACCTTGTCTTAAAAGAAAATCAAAAAAATACTAATGCAACTAAAAACCTTAAAGGTAAATTTGAGCCCAACTGGCTTGGACCATATGTCATCACTGCTAAATTTGGATCGGGAGCATACAAATTATCTACCTTAGATGGTAAAGAACTTAAAGAACCTATGAACATTATGCATCTCAAACGCTACTATGCATAAAATTTGGTCATTTCATCATTGTATATATTTGTTTTGCATATTATTTCCTTTTAGTCACTTATATAAAACGTTTCAAAAACAATCACATTGTATTTCTTTCAATTCATAACTTAAAATCAAAATACAAAAACATCAAAATCGTCAAAATCTTCAAAAACATATTTTATTTCATACCTGTCAATTCTTGAAGTATTGCAGTTATATTTTCAATTATTGTGGATAAATTAGCATTTATTTTGGAATCCCGCACTTTCACACTCACATGAATAAATATCTTGATTTTATTTTCTATGATTATTTATCTCTCTTATATCAAAGTCCACATTAGCATTAAATAAAGTTTTGAGCATAGAGAATTGATCTTGTTATTTACTTAAACCAAGTACATCTCTTCACATTAAAATGATTTCATTGCAAATTCGATATGATGCTACATAGTAGAAATGGTTTCCTGAGCGAAAAGTTTCCCCTGCTATCCTATCATGCACATGGTCTAGAATCTTTGAGAATTGACAAAAGGACAAGCTCACCCCTACCCAGAATAAAAATCCCTTGCTCTACAACCAATCCGAGCAAGTATCCCTAGCATAGGAAGAAAAAGAAAAGTCAAAGAAAATGAGAAAAAAGAAAAATATTATTTTGTACCATCGCAACAATATTTCAGCATTATCTCAATTCCAAGCAAAAATACAAAAAAAAAAAGAAAAGAGAAAAGCAAAAGCAAAATGCAATAAAATCCCTTTCCCTACCCCTTGAAAAGAAAAGAAGGGTGAATGAGCTTGAATCCCTGGAATTTTCAATTATTCGAAAACCGTGAGGTAAGCCCCATAACAGGTGGTTTGTGCCCAACCCGCTTGGCCTTGGGTAATTCCTAGCGTGGTGATATGTCTGTCACATTAGCGACCTTCTTTTGTACAGACCTATGTCAGCTTATGGATTAGCTAGCTCTTGATAACCCGACTTACATAGTAGTCGTAGTACGGTTACATGCATATAAATCATGGTCAACGAACACTCATTTGGTTAAGGCAAATTACTTGTATCAAATTATCTTGCTCAAAATTGGTGAATGAACAATACAATCGCACACACATTTGTATTTGAGAGATTTTGTATCATTATGATAAATCAAGATCGGTAATGAACTCACATTTGCACATGAGGATCCCTTAATAAATCTACATTTGTCTTTGCGATAATTTAAACTATTTCTGTAATTCTTTTCGGAATAGTTTTATCCGCTTATTTCAGAATTTTTGTTTTGTTTTCAAGCAATTATATACTTTGTTTCACAAAATCACAAAATGATTTCAAACAACATGTTCATATTATTATTATTCTGTTTATCAACAGTCAAAAATTAATCTTGCAATAAAACTAAAATATCCATTTTCTTCTTTGGATTTCGCGATGATGGTATAAGTCTATACCTATAAATTCTATGCCTAGCGCAAACCATTGTTCTAATTTTATTTTCCATTTATTTTAAAACAAATTCATAAAAACATATGACTTGCATCATTATGTTACACAATTATGCTTTAAAACGAACAAACACTTATTCTATTTCATTTCATTATGTCAACATTCAATTTTGCAAACCATGGTATAATTTCTAAGGAATTGTTCAAAATTTTATCACACTTAGGAATTTATGCCTAGCAAAATCATATTTCTTTTAGTATCTCATGCATACTATTTTTATGAAAATCTGAAAACAAATCATCACCATCATCATTTCCATCATCACAACACAAAGTCTTAAGACAGTCTCTTAAGCACTCTTTTACTTTTTTAACAATATTTCTATACTGGGATTAGCTTGACGACCGAGCGAGCGGCGACTCCATGAAATGGTCTATAACAATGACAATGTCCTTTGAAATTATTGTTAGAAGTCTCTTTTATTTTTTATCAAATCACACCAAAACAACCAATTGTTTACATCAGATTATTTCATTTAAATTTTATAGCATGACATCAAATTATAATATTTCCAAATGACATAATTACATGAATCATCAATCAAACAAACAAACAATTCAAATATTGAAGCATCATAAAAACATATGAACAAGTCATATCACAAAAATATCATATATATATATATATATATCACAAAAATTATATACATCATATCAAAACTGGATTGGTATGCCACAATCTATACCCTGGCATACTCAATCCTCTCAAAAATCTATACAATCTCTGTGCAGTCTATAGCCAGCTAGTCTCGAGAAGCCCTCGAGCTCTCAGCCTCATCTCCTCCCCTGCCATGATGTGGAGGAGGTGGTCCCATAGCAGTCTATGTTGTGTCTCGGGTCCTCACTGTCGATCATGAGGATGTCCTCATCGATCCCATCCGGATTGGTTCCGTAATGTTCGCTGGCAATGGTACCCTCTGACCCTCTAGAGCTAGCTGAAAGTATACTCCCTGGTAGAATGTGGTCTGCATCATAGACCACACTAGCTCATCCTTGCTCACCCCTCCACTCTACACCTTGAGCCGTGTAGTCTCATCCTACAGTGTCCGTACCTGACCCCTGAGCTGAGTAGCCTCATCCTGTAGTGACTGCACCTGAGCTCGAAGGTGGGCAACCTCAGCCTAGAGAGCCATCGTCTCGCTGCTCTCCCCTACATCCACACCCTTGCCCTTACCAGGTGATGGTGGTCTCTCCCCCTGCTATGAAGGGAGTCTCTCCTCCCTCCGCCTTGTCTCTCATGGCCTCTGTGGAGCCTGACCCATCCATTGGCATCTCTCCTATGGGGACCATCGTTGCTCTCTCCCATCGTGACCCCACTGCCTCAATCGTAGCCTATCATCGCCTCCCCATCTGGCGCACCATGACATGCACTGGACCCTACGCCCTCATCATCCGAGGAGGGTGGATGCCTATGTACCAGGCATCATAGCCATCTGCAACCCTTGCATCATCACCATCCACTGGCTAGATGGGGGCATCGTCAATGTCTTGACTCCAGAACCGCTGCATGTCTGGAGCCCCGCTCAGTGTAGTACTATCTCAAATAGTCTGAGAGTACTCGTAGTCCTTGAGAGAAGGGATCCCCTACTGTAGACCGAACTATCATAGTACCCGATCATAGCGGTGGAGCTCTACCTCTCCCCGCTCCATCCTCAGCTAGCAGACTCACCTGATGCGAGCCAGCTCCTACCCATCCTCTACCCACCCGGGGTGCTCTCGCCATGGCCTCCAGGTGATCTAGTCTAGGATGAGGTCATCTAGCAACCTCCGTGACATCGGCAGATCTATCCACCATTGTGACCCCCTCTGTAGCCACCAATAGAAAACTCGGGGCCTCTCTCGATCAACCCCTGTTAGTGGGAGCCCTACCGGCCTCCGCACCGCAATGTGCTCCCAGCACCAAACCTATAGCAGCGATGTCAAGACCAGACATCGACCTCCCTTGTATACGACCCCATGCAGGATCCTATACAAGCGATAGAGTACAAAGCTGCCCCATGTAAACCTATACCCATGGTCTCTCATGTCGCAAACTATGTCTGAGAGCACCCATGGTAGCCTGCATCCACTCTGGTGGCACAGCAGTAAACCACCTACCACTCCTGCCAAAACTCGAGTCAGCCTAGATGCCCCAGGCATCTATCGTAGAGACTCGATGTTCACTCTGCCCTTCTCCAGGGTGAAGCTCGGGTCTCCGGTCAGTCTCATCATCGCCTGGCCCTGATTGGCCATAGGCATCATGAGCCATCCCTGTATGGGGATCCTCATGATCCTCCATACGTCCTCTAGAGTGGGAGCCATCTCCCCTATCGGTAACCGAAAGCAGGACGACCCCGGATACCACCTCTCTGCTAGGGTTGTCAGTAGCCCCATATCCGTCGGTACTTGTGGCATCTCTGCCACATGTCGTAGCCCGACCTGTGCTAGTTGGTCACGCTCTGCCTGGTCGAGAGCGGCTAAGTCATCTCTCAGCCCATCGTATTTCCATTCTCGGCTCTTTAGTAATCCTTTCTACAAAACAAACAATAAAACAACAAAATTTATTAATAAATCAATCATTGCAATTAAATTAAACACATTTTACATCAAGTTTAAAGATGATATCATCCACCATTGGATGATATCATCCCAAATTGGGCAACATCATCCTTTGTTAGGATGAAATCATCTCCTATTTTGCAACTCGTGGATCACCCCTTGTTGGACGAGATCGCCCCTAGTTCACCGATTTCGCCCTCAGATGAAATCGACGATCTAGAGACGATTTCGATGAAATAGGGACGATTTCATCCCGACGTCGTCGACGGCCTAAAAACGGCCGCGATGCCCCAAACAATCAAAATTTAAATCCAAAAATTGCACAAAGTTAATTCAAACATAATCTACTAGGATTAGATCCTTACCCGTAGCCCGCGCCGGACCTCTATTGCTCTGTGCGCTGTCTCCACCATTGTTTCTCTCTGTAGAGCTCTGGAACAGTAAAATGAATAGTAAAAAAAAATGAATTAGGGTTTTCCCTATTTTTCTTAATTTTATTCAAAACCAACAACATTTTAATTTTTGCTTTTTCGCGTTTTTACCTCAAACGTTCGATTTGGGTAAAAACACGGAGGGGGCACCATAGTCAGCGTTCGTACGATTCGACCAAGAATCGTCGTCTAAAAAATTGAGTACATTTTTGCTTTCTCGTAAAAAGGGAAAAACTCGTCTTTAACGCATTTTCTTCAAAAAATTCGCTAAAGAGGGGGCAAAATGTAGCACCCTAAAATTGGCACGGTTAAAACCTTAGTAAAAGATAAAAGATAAAAATTTAAATTTTAACCCCAAAACCGCTTGTTACCCGCTTCCCTTCTTTTTCATGCCATTTTTAGGATTTGTTTTGACCGTTGGACGATATCATCGCAGATCAGACGAAATCATCCCCGATCTGACGAATTCGTCTGGAACAGAACGTCCAGACGATTTCGTCCCAAAACCAAATTTTCATAATTAGCTTCTGTTTCAACAACCTCTCCAACTTGGGTAGAAGCACGTCTACGCAGTTGGAGATTTCCCTTGGAGATCTCCCAGATTGGGATGATCCCCAACCTCCTAGCCTCCCCCTAATCCTATATAAACTAGGATTTTTCTAGTTTATCCCCCTGACCCTGATCCTGATCCTGACTCCCCTGAACCCCTTAGCTGACGGATTTAGTCCTTATTCACTAGAGCATCCTCGCACTCTCGTCTACATTATCGTATTTTGCATTTTCTTGCAGGAACTCTACTATTTTTCGTCGAAGCTAGCTCGGATCGTCGCAAGCGATCCCGGATGATTTCGGACGATCTTGTCGAGGAGCGCAGACGATCTCGTACGATTGGAGGTGATCCCGACTGTAGTCCAGATTGGGGGCAATCAGAGTCTAGAGTTTGCATTTCCTTAGCTTTTCTGCATTTTCCTATTGTATTTCTGCACTGTCTTAAATTATTATGTTTATGCATCTTGGAGTTCACCTCATCTAATATAAATGCATGATAAAATCAAAATAAATTGTGAAGTTGATGCTTTTCCTCTTTAATTACTATTTGGATCTATCATTTAGACAAATTTACAGTTATTTCTGTCATTTCCCTTCGCTTCTGTAGTTGCATCTTGGGTATTTTGTATCTATTTGTGTGATTGCAGGTTTCTGACGAATTCGTCAGATTTTAGACGATTCTGTCTGATCTCAGATGATCGACTGTGATTTGAGATGATTCGATGTAATTTCAGATGATTACGTACGAGTCGAGATGATCTGAACTACTACAAGACTCAGAATCTTCATCAAACATCCGGAATCAGTATGTTATGATCTAATTAGCATATTATTTGTTATTAGCACTCATTCTTTTTTTTGTATTCATTTAAATCAGCATTGGCATATAGAATAGTTTAGATTCATCTTGGCCAAACCTAGGAGTTGAATGATCGAGTATAAAAATGAACACATCAAACCCACTATCAACCTAGGCGTGGAAACTGCCACTCAAAAGTTTCTTGGTGAACCCACCATCCATCAAAAATTCACCCTTATACCCCTCCCCCGAGAGGCGGGACCTTCAAAGGGCCTCTCAGTCCGAGGTATTGTCCCATCCTTCTCGCATCCTCCTTCTGGGCACGGATCCTATAGCCTGAGGGTAAGGATGCAAAAAATTTGGAGCGATACAATAATATTAAAATAATCTCAATTGGGTTAGAAAATGGTGGGAAGGGTGGAATTGGGCCAAATAATTGGTGGGAAAGGTGGAATTGGGCTTTTTGAAGGTAGGAAAGGTGGAATTGGGCCAAATAATTAGTAGGAAAGGTGTATGGTGGAGAAGTGGGTGGTGAAATGGTTAGGATGGAGGATTAGTGGTTGTAATTTGGTGTCTATAGATGCCCCTTTTTGTACCATGTTGCATGAAACACAATATGGTGCAAAAATTTGAGACACTTGCTTGGGCTATGGGCACAGAAGCAGCTTCTCTCTGTCGTTGGATTTGAGCACTGATGTTGAAGACAAAAGAATAAAGAATTTTTGGAATTTTGTAGCTTACCTCCTCAATTGGAGAATGAGTTATGAATGTATCTCACAATCCAATTGAAAATATTTTTTGTGCTAATAATGCATGATGTAGTGAATTTGTTCCAGTGATGAATGAATGGTGTGAAATGCAATATGATTTTGAACAATATGAATGATGTAAAATGTGATGCCATTTATACCCCAATGGTGGAAAGGGGTTGGTGTATAATACCATGTGATTATGGATGATATGAATGATGTAAAATGTGATATTGTTTATGCCCCAACGGTGGAAAAGGGTTTGGTGTATAATACCATGTGATTGTGGACGATATGAATGATGTAAAATGTGATACCTTTTATGCCCCAATGGTGGGAAAGGGGTTGGTGTATAATACCATGTGATTGTGGATGATATGAATGATGTAAAATGTGATATCGTTTATGCCCCAACGATGGGAAATGGGTTGGTGTATAATACCATGTGATTGTGGATGATATGAATGATGTAAAATGTGATACCGTTTATGCTCCAACAGTGAGAAAGAAGTTGGTGTATAATACCATGTGATTGTGGATGATATGAATGATGTAAAATGTGATATCTTTTATGCCCCTTCGATGGAAAATGGGTTGGTGTATAATACCATGTGATTTTGGATGATATGTATGATGTAAAATGTGATGTCATAATAAAATTGTGGTTGCCCCAAAGTTTGGGATGATTTGATGTTTTTGAATAAGATGTAACAATGGCGTCATTGAGTATGCAATTTATGAATATGCATGATGACTAAGTCAACATAGGAGTGGGGTAGTGATTGTGGAAATTTCTTCACCAATTACATAATGGAACCAATCAATCTACCGATATGTCCTGTATGGTGACTATTGTAAAATAAATGAGTGTTTGTGATTTTGATTACCCGTGTTTTTGTGCCCCACGAAAAAGGGCATCAATGATCGCCTTTGAGAAAATTGTTCTTGGTAAAGTTGTACTCAAAATATGAGGTGCCAAATGTGATTGTGATATTTTATGATGTGATAATGGATGATGATCATTTTCAAGTGTCCTTATTGTAGATTATTCATCTTACCGAATTGCATGGATGACTATTGCTACAATCGCTAAGTTTATAGAATAACCTACTAGATACAAGGTTCGTTTAACTCTGATTTTTGTACAATTACATGTGATGATGAATAATATAATGCAGATGTGAGCTTTGTCAAAATTCTGATTGTTTTGATGTATTTTGTGCCTCAATTAGCGTATTTTGAAGATTTGGTTTATTCTCGAAAATTATGCTTGCAAAATAATTTATGTTTTTACAAAACCCGATTTTAGGATGTTCATGATTTGTGGATAAAATTTTGTGAAATTTGGAGGATGTAAGCTACTATTTTGATTGAATTTGTCTTTGTGCTATTTTTTTTCCAGATGCACGACTACGCATGTGGTGTCCCGCAGGTGCGCAAATGTGCCTAGGTGCACCTGCAGGCGCCCAGGCGATCCTACAAATTCATAGGCACAGACCTATGCCTAAATGCGCTAAGGAAAGATATAAATAGCTTTCTAAGTGAATCATGAGGCTCACTTGTGCATTTTAGACTTTGAGAAGCTAAGTTTGAGGAGTGGAGTGGGTTTGTGAGCTTAGTGAGGCTAGTGAGAATTTGCGTGGAAGCTATGGTGGCGGAGGGATTGAATGCTACTGGCAGAGTTGAGGCACCATTTTCCTCGATAATGTTTTAAAAAACACTTTATCTCTTGTGCATTTTTTGTTGTTATTTTTTTTTTGTAATAGTATTAATGAAATTGTTTGTTGCTGCAATTTCAGGATATAGAGCCACAATATCGATTTTCTCCTCTCGTGCTTGGGATGAGGAAGAAATTGACGATTGATGACTGGGAGCTGCTGGGGAAGGTGGGCCTAGAGGGTGTGCCAAGGCTAGATGTGGTGAGGGTCAATGAGGGGTATCTCTTGGCTTTGATAGAGATATGGGACCTAGATAAGGGGATGTTCCAACTGTCGACTGGGGAGGCTACCGTTATGCTTGAGGATGTATACCACATTCTCAAGGTGTTGGTATAAGGGTAGAAGGTGGTGGTTGGTTGGGACAAGAAGGCTAAGATGAAGATGATGTTCAAGGATTGATGGTGAGAGGCCCGTATGGGAGATGGGGGTATATGCTATATGAGCATGTACAAGGTGAAAGAGTTGGATGCGCTCCTAGCCTTGATCATGTTCATATTAGCAAATATAGTGTTGCTCAATAGCACTAGTTTTAGGTTCCCATGGAACCTATTGGGGTTGGTGGGTGATCTGCTAAGGGATCCCTAGGTGTATGCATGGGTGTCTACCTTATTGGCATAGTTGTACCAGGAGTTGTATGAGGTGATTCAAATGGAGAGGAAGGGGATTGGGTGTAACTTCTTCCTTTAGTGTTGGGCGTGGGAGCACTTTGCCATAGCTTAGCCCGAGGGGTTGCCATGTGAGTCATGGCAGATGGGGGAGACTTATGCTAGGCATTGGGAAATGGCAAAGGAGGTTCATCTGAGTCGAGAGGTGAACATTGGTCAGTGGTACCAAGATATGTGGTCGAGGTTGACATGAGCTGATGTGGTATGGAAGCCATGGCGAGGCACTCGATGGGATGGATATAGGAGACAACTACATTGAGATGAGGAGGTGGAGTACTTCCTGTACTCACAAGTGTTGAGGTAGTTTGTCTTACCTCAGGGTGTGCCAGATGAGTCAGTGTTGTATTAGCATCAACAGGATGAGAGAGTGATTCCATGTGCAAAGGCATGGTGGGTGTATATGGAGGATGATGAGTAGCTAGACTTCCTCGATGTGCATGATGTCAGGGTGACTAGCGAGTATGTAACATGGTTTTGTGCCTAGCCAGTATGGGTGCCAAAGGTGATTAAGGATGATGCAGCAGCGTCAGGGTTGAGGGTAACTCTAAACAGGATGAGGCCTCAATGATCAACGGGTCAGAGGCAATTGAGGGGACCATATCAGCAAGCTTTAGATGTGGGATTTACATAGGAGGATATGGAGGATGATGAGAGGATGGGTGACATCTCTGAGGTGGTGAGATTGTGGGTGGAGGTGGAGCAGCTTCACGAGGAGTGCGAGACCATGCTTGAGACTCATAGGGAGTCTTTGGCTACCATAGCTCAGCTGGAGGCGAAGTTGGTGACGGTTGTAGTGAGTGATCAGGTGACGATCACTAGGATTCAAGCAAAGATTATGGTGAAGGAGCATCGACATCAGATGGACTTGTGGTGTCTATAGACCAGTGAGGCATATGTACATTCCTTTGAGGATGTGTATGCAACACCATATTACATTGTTGGATCCTCTCTCTTCTTCTTTGGCCAAGTCATCTAGGCATATAGAGTCTAGGTAGAGTACTAGGCCTAGGGCTCCTACTAGGTCTCAGGAGTCCTCTCATGGACGTTAGCATAGTGCTTAGATGCACTATTTTGTATATGAGCCTTGGTGCTCCCTTGTAGACTTTTTGGCATTCATTGTATTTGTGATATATATATATATATATGGTCTTTTATATATTTGTGTCATCTTTTGTGTGAATGTTTTTTATGTTTTATGCAATTTGTGTTGAATGTTTTATGGATGCTTAATGTAGTCTAATGATGATGTGTATGCATAATGCCTATATGGATGATTAATGCAAGCTAAATGACATGTATATGAATGATGTTTATGTGGATTATTAATACCAACTAAATGACATGTATTATGGATGATCAATGCAAGGAAACATATCATGAATTTGCACTTATATGAGAGGAATGCATAGTGTTCGAATGATATTTTTATAGTTTAGAAATTTTATTGGCCATTTTTGTTGTCCATTGTTTGGCAATCGGGGGTACCTAATTTATTGGTATTTTTGTAACTTGACTTTTAATGAAGAAGATATGAATGTTGATATGGAAGAAGATATGGATGTTGATATGGAAGAAGATATGGATGTTGATATGAAAGACTGAAATATTTTCAAAGATTCAAACATACTAGTGTTATCAACCAAACTCACTAAGTTGTCTAACTTTATTGAGGACCAGATGTGTGTGTGACTGAGGTTCAATTACCCAGTCTTAAGCATGACAATCACCCTATCCAATCAAGTACCAGTGTGTGTGCACTTGAGGTTCATTAACCCATTATGAGTAAGTTAGGCATGACCTGTTATGGAGATGACCTAAGACTAGCCTATCCTTATGTGTGTTTAGAGGTCTCCCTTTTTTTAGGAGAGACATGTCACCTCGCATGAGCTTACTTCATTTCCAATCAAGCATCTATAGCCCCAATGGATATTCACTCCATAGTCGAATGGGATTGATCTTTTGGGACTTGGGGATGACTACATGACTTTCTGAGGGAAACGTAGTATGATCCTTATAGCTTTTAGGGATCGTGGGTGTAGGTGTTGACTTTGTTGATTTGTATAGAGCTTTGGGAAATTGGATTCTCAACCAAAGTGTGATGAGAATTTTGACCATATCCTTAATACTCTATGCTTTTATGTTTATGTTGGGAGGAATTTTGATAGTGGTGAAAACCATTTTTTTTGCTTTAAACTATGTTGCATGATGGGATAAGCAAGGGATATCTCTCTTTCACCCCGAGGTACTACCCAAGGATGGTACTAGCCCCCCCTATCTCATAATATTTTTAATATGTGAGGAAATGTGCTTGGTTCAAGATTGTATTCGAAATCAATTGGTAATGCTCAAGACTTTCTTAGTGTGTAAAGTGTGTTTTGGTCCTAAAGAAAGTTGGACATCCATTTGGAGGTTTGATTTCTACACTAGAAATGGATGAGTGACTAAAAACCTAGGATTTGTGATTTTGGCATATGGTATTGTTGGCTTATGTATTTTGCAAAATTCGCATGATTGTTTCAAACTAGGTACCCCCAATTCTTATAACTTGACTTTTTGTTTATGGCCATATCATCATTACTATGCCAGATCATTAAACATGGGATGGGATGAATGCAAATGCATATGCCTAATGTAATGGAGTGTTGTTATGCAAATAGGAATTGTACAATGCAGTGGAATATGTATGATATGGTGTATACGAATGAAACATTGCATGAATGCAAAAATTGAAGATGTATGTTAAATTTCTAAATGTAAATGTAAATGGAATGTATGCAATGTAGATATGCCTATGTAGATGATTTGTTTTTTTTTTAAATCCATGTATATATACATATATAGTAATCACAGTAGGCATGGAACGCTTTCAAGTGTATGATGTTCATTGGCTCAGGTTTTTCTACTCCCCCTAGCTTGGGAAGCTTATGACCAAAGGGCTTAAGTGCCTTTGGGGATTTTTGAAAATTGAATGTGACCAAAGGGGTTAAGACCTTTGGGGCTTTTTGAAATTGAATGTGACCAAAGAGGTTAAGACCTTAAGGGCTTTTTTAAATTGAATGTGACCAAAGGGGTTAATAGCTTTGGGGCTTTTTGAAATTGAATGTGACCAAAGGTGTTAAGGCATTTGGGGATTTTTGAAATTGAATGTGACAAAAGGGGTTAGGACCTTTGGGGCTTTTTGAAAATTGAATGTGACCAAAGGGGTTAAGACCTTTGGGGCTTTTTGAAATTGAATGTGACCAAAGGGTTTAAGACCTTTGGGGCTTTTTTAAATTGAATGTGACCAAATGGGTTAAGACCTTTGGGGCTTTTTTGAAATTGAATGTGACCAAAGGGGTTAAGACCTTTGGGGCTTTTTGAAATTGAATGTGACCAAAGGGGTTACGACATTTGAGGATTTTTGAAATTGAATGTGACCAAAGGGATTAAGACCTTTGGGGATTTTTGAAATTGAATGATGACCAAAGGGGTTAAGACCTTTGGGGCTTTTGAAAATTGAATGTGACTAAAGGGGTTAAGACCTTTGGGGCTTTTGAAATTGAATGTGACCAAAGGGGTTAAGACCTTTGGGGCTTTTTGAGATTGAATGTGACCAAAGGGGTTTATACCTTTGGGGATTTTTGAAATTGAATGTGACCAAAGGGGTTAAGACATTTAGGGGTTTGTGAAATTGAACGATGACCAAATGGGTTAAGACCTTTGGGGCTTTTTGAAATTGAATGATGTGGATGACTAGGAGGATGTGATATCTTGAGAGTCCCCAATTTACTTGGTGATTGAGTTGATACCGATGTCCTAATCAGATGAATTAGTTGGACCATTTGGGGTGAAGACTTTCAGATCAAAGAGGTCTTGTACAAAATTTTTGAATATGTAACAATTGTTTATGTTATGGCCTGATTGTCGATGATAAGGGTTTGACAAGTGTTCCTTATGTTTTTTCCATGTGGCTTATTAAGATTTATTGATTTTATTTCTAGAAGTACAAACTTTTGTGCTTCATAAAGCCTTTGAAAAATGGTTGCATAAGATTCTGAAAGTCTTGTGTAGTTGTGATGAGGCTATTTGGGGCACTTGGTGCTTGTGTCCAATTGTTTTGGACTTTGAATTTGTGGTATAAGTGTAAAAACCTGAGATGTAGATTTTGAACTTGAATTTTTCAATTGTTGTGATTGCTGACACTGAAGATGGCTCAATTGTAACTCAATGTTAGTTAGTCGAGTTAAAATTTTTTGTAGAATTTTAGTGTGTTGACAATTTGAATGTAAGCCTTAGTTGGCTTCCTGAGTGATTTGATATATGATGAATAGATGAAATTGAATGTGTTGTTGGAGGTGTGATGAATTGGGGTTCATGGAATGAATTTGATGATGATGGGGTTGGTAAGGAAATGATTGTGAATGAATAAAAGGATATGATGTATGAATACTATGGATGGATGGACTCATAGGAATGGAATGAGTTGATGAAGGCATGGAGTAAGTTGCATTTGATGTGACAACTTGGGGTTTGGGTACTTGTGATGCAGCATTGACATACTTCTCATATAAGGGGTTAGAATAGGTAGATGTGGGGTAAGTGTTAATAACACTTATATTTGGTTGTGATTGGCTCATGGAAGAAGGTATACCATATTCATAAACATAATTATGATATCCTTGGGTGAGGCAGGTCGTAGAAAGTTTGGGATCTTCAAAACCATCTTGGCTAAGGGGCTCTAAGACATAGTTGGAAGACTTATAGATGGCCTTCAGTTTGTCCATGTCTATGTAGGTGGTGGTTGTCTCCACATTGTGTGGAAAGGTTCCTACTTAAGGTAGGGATGGAAATGGTGATCCAGATGAAGTAGTCTGAACCATATTGGATAGGTTGGCTACCGAAGTAGCGGGATAATGAGCAGTTTTTTCCATTAAATCACTTTGATTTATTACTTTCTTTTGTTGTTTTGTTAGCACCATAAAGTAGTTAAACCAAAGATTTAAAGTTTATCAAAATCACACAAAAAAAAAACTTTTTTAGAATTTAAAGTAAAAGAAAACAATCAATCATAGGTTTTACCATGTGTGTCTTACCTTGTTCATTAATTATTTTCTTTTATTAATGTGAGATTCTTTTTAGAATTTTTGGCTTGTGTGTTTTGATGTAACTTAATCTTGTTTAAAGAAAACAAAGGTAAAAACTAAGGCTGACTAGGGCAACGAGATTCTTGTTGGTAATGACCTCCAACAAGTTTGCTCGAGGGTAGTCCTATGGTTTCTAGGATAGAGATTTGATAGATGGATATGAATGCCACCGTCACCAAACCTCAAGAAATAGTTGGTGATGAAATCCAACTATTACTGTTAAAAAGTGCAGCGTGCAGTGTGTGATGTAAATTTTATATTTCTTGTTCTCTATGGTGTTCAAACAATGTTAAAGATGACTAATTTTACTAATCTAAATCAGAATCCAACATAAAGACACAATTTTCACCTAAATATCGTAGAGTAGACCTTTAAAATCCCCTACCTACAAGTGATTAAAATCACAAGAGCAACAGGAGGGTTCTTCCACCTCTCTACCAAAGGGGCTAGCCTAGTGTAGGATTCCTTTATGCATCAAGATGTTGTTCCTATTAAGATATGCAAAATTAAAGTGATATTTAATCCTAGAATGCAAAATCTAGGATGCATTTCTATTTCATATGCACTCTAAATCCAAACAATCACCTAGATATACAACTTTGGAACAAGAAATGAATTTTGTGTAACTAAACACACACAAACCATAAATGTAATTTGCTAAGGATTCTTTCCCATATTACTTAGTGTTAAACCCAAAAATAGTGGAAAACAACAGCATAAAGTAGAATACGTAAATCGCTAGATGGTAAACCAGGGTTATGGTGCCTACTTGGAAGCCTTAGCTCTACTCCAAATCAAATCCAGATGTGGTTGGGTGCCTATGTAGGCACAGCAGAGTGCCTATGCAAGTGCAACAAAGCACCTATGCAAGCATAGCAGAGCACCTGTGGTTGTCTGCATATGCTTTTCAATGCTTCGTGGATGCTCCTGAATGCTTGCATAATCTTTGAAAATGCTGCAGACTACTTTAGAAACCCTAACGACAAAATCGATGACCTCTATGCTTTTGAAAATTCCTGTAATAGATAGAAATAAAATTAAGTTAGCAAGGTAGATATATTAAATAATGAAACCCTTGTGGGATCCCACCATGATCATCATTTGTGAAGATGAAAACACGACACTTAAATAAAATAAGGAAATCAAATGACCCAAATAAACACAAGATTGCACAAAATAGATATATTTATTCAATAAGCGGGGGGAGCCAATAAACTCCTTTTGATACAATCTATACTCAGTGAGTATTTGATACAAAGATTTACAAAATGCTAGGGTTCTCAGAAACCCTAGCTACAACAATAAAGTGTCTTTAGATAGTGTATCCTTTCTTACAACAGAATGAGTGGGCTTTAGGTATCTAATGTCGGACCACTCCAGCTTCAACAGTCATTCAAAAATATGTAGAATCTATAGATCTGCATGCACAAAAATAGATAAAGGGATTAATAACACCTATGAGTGCTCCATAGTGTGATACCCTCAGACATCAATAAATCCTAACTAAAAATAGATTAAATGGCATGCAAAATCTATAAATCATGTAACATAATAAAACCAATAAATATATACCTTGCTTGTGATGATGTCTCATTTTGTTGTTGTAGTCTTGACAGCATATGGCATGACGCAGCAAGCTCTGATTCGCATTTTTGTGGATGTAGTAGGTTTGGATGTACACTTGGCAGGCTCTGGTGTGAGCTTTGCAGGCTTTAGAGCAAGCCTATGATACAATAGGCTCTGGTGAGCATCTGGCAAGCTCTGCAACAAGCTTCCTAGGCTCTACAATGAGTTTGGAAAGCTTAAGAGGGCACCTATGGGTAAGGGTAAATATACAAAAGCAGATCGAAGGGGCGGTGATGAATGTGGTGGATGGATGGGGGTTGTGATGGCAATGGAGGATGAACAGGGGATGACTAGAACAGTATAAGTATTGTTGACTAGCTAGGGCTTTAGATCTTCAAACTCTATCTCTCTCTACTTCGCTAAGGTTTCAACAATGACTCCTCTAGGGTACAATTTCTAATCTCAAGGTTCCAAGGTTTGAGCATTTGCAAATGCCCTTATTTATAATCTAACCTAGGATTTTCTTAGGGTTTTATCCTTACACTTTTTATCATGTGGCTAAGATTAAATTAGATACTAAGGTTGAGATTACTTTTTAGATGCAACATGGATTAATGAAGATGGATGGTGGGGGATAGATTGGATCGGACGGTTGTGGTTAATTGAGTTTATAAATATATATTTTATAATAAATATATTATAATATAATATAAAATATTATATTAAATACAAAATAATATAAAATAATATTAAAATAATCTCAAATGGGTTAGGAAATGGTGAGAAGGGTGGAATTGGGCAAAATAATTGGTGGGAAAGGTGGAATTGGGCTTTTTGAAGGTGGGAAAGGTGGAATTGGGCCAAATAATTGGTGAAAAAGGTGTGTGGTGGACAAGTGGCTGGTAGAATGGTTAGGATGGAGGATTAGTGGCTTTAATTTGGTGTCTACAATGGTCTATGCTAACATCAAGCTCTCCTTATACTACATGAACATATAAAACTATTTTGTGGGCTCTATGCTTCTACTACTCTACTTTGGTAATTCAAGTGTTGGGTCCATTTGATCCTAAATTTTGTTGCACCACTATGAAAACTAAAGTTCCTATGCTTTATTTGCTAAACACTACCATACCTAGTGCCCTTATAATTTCATGTAGAACCAATATATTATTGCCCTAGGTCATACCTCCAATATTATTGTCACTCCTAGTGCTATGGATAATGATATGCTACAACCTTAAAATGATGTTCTTTTTTTTTTGACTCCTCGATATTTTTCTCCTCTATTTTAAACTCCTTTATGCATTGTTGTCTCATGTGCCCTTCTTTTTGTGTGTTCTTATGTTCTTCTATCAAAGCTTCCTTAGAATTTGTTGTTATTTTTTCAATGGATCTTGTTGCTACTACCTCCTTCCTAGACTATGCTACTGCTACTTCCTTCTCTAATTCTATTTCATATTCCTTTGCTTTTTCTTCAATTTTTTTCCCTATAATAGCCTCCTATTTTTCTTTGGATCCTTAAAGAAAAATCCTACAATGTTCTTTTCTTTTTCCTATACCATAGCTTCACATTTCCTTTTGCATATTAGTATTAATAATATCCAAATATTGTAACCAAGGATAACCAAGAACAATATCCATATCATCCCTCTCAATAGAATAAAAATCTTGAAATCTGAACATTCTTACCCTTAAGATTTATTTTTTTACTTTCTTTTCTTGATCCTATAATATTTTAGTCAAAACAATGTTAATGAACTTATACTTGTTGCTAGGGTTTAAAGAAATGATAACATTTTCCCTCTAGATGCAACCATAAACCTACAAAATAGAGTATTTAAATTCAAAAAATTAATCCTAATCACTACTTGGCTTATTTGACACTAAATATTTGATTCCTTTTGCTTGCATCTTGTTATCCTTTTTCTCCAATCTCCATTTCCTTAAAAATGCAACTTCAAATATTTCCCTTGTGAATAAATCATCATGGTCACATTTAAATTCTGCATGCCAACTTAAAACTTCCCCTTGCAAGGAATTACAAACTCTATATCTCCTTAACAAATCAAAAGAATTTAAAGGCTTAAAATTACCAAGATTCCCCAACATCGTTATCATCCTTTCCAGTGAATATTGATAACTCCATGACCTTGACCCAAAATATTTTTCAAAGCAATTAGGATTTTGAAAAAACTAGGGTTTCTCAACAATAATATTGTTTCATCTCTCCTCTATTCCTTGCTATCAACAATTAATTTTATATATTTTCTTTGAAAAACAAATTAAATTACAACTAATTTGCTTACCCTGGCTGACAAATATCTACAATTTTATTTTTTGTGACTTGAAAAATTATCATTGTCCTTGTTCTAGATGGCTAAGTTCATAGGTTTTATCTCCCTGAAGGGGAGGAAGTAAGTAAAATCCCCCAAATGCAATGGATAAAAACAAACTCAAACAACAAATTATTAGTATAGAAAAAATATATTACACAAATATAAATAACATACAAAAAGTAAGGTAAGATAAAAATAAATCAAACCACATAAAAGACATCAATATTACATGGAAAACCTTGTAAAGGGAAAAACCATAACCAAAATTGTATCTCCACTTTTGTATTATCTTCAACAAAATATACAAGCCTTTTCCTCAAATGTGATTAGTGCAAATCACCAAATGAACAAGAAGCAAGGAGATAATATCTCAAGTAAACAATAGTGTCTCATAGTTAGCTCAACCCGACACAAGGAGTTTAGTCCAAATATATCATTTGGGTTATCCTCCCATTGGAAGATAGTCATGGAGGAAAACCTCCATAGCATGGATTGTATGAGATAAGTGTGTCATGCAACTCCACTTCTATGCCACCAGTCAATGTTGAGGTTATATGTCCTCATCCAAACCTATGTGTGTTCCACCACACTAAAGTCACATGCCACCACACTCATGCCACATGTCATTATGTGCTCCATTGTAACAACCCCATTTGTTACCACAATATATATATATAGACACATATACATATTCATATTTCATGAGGCAAATGTCACAATCATGAACTAAGATAAAATCATTCCATTTGGATTGTAAGCTATCAAGGCAAATAGTATCAAAATATAATATGACTTGATTAGAGTCATTCTTAAGTAGAAGTTATCAACTTCTACAATACCCTCATATCACTCAGATACGGGCACGCTGGTCAGGTGTTAAATTCCATCCCTCTCAAAAGGGGAATCACTCTTACCCATACTTTCCACTAGGACCAGTATATAGGTGAATACCTTGAAGATAGAAAACCATCATAGATGAAATAACCTCAATCAATATTTATTCATAAATCTTAGATCCAACCCACATATTCCCTATGGGGTCAATAAGATAACAAAATCACCATATATGATCAAAATTACATAATCCCTAGAATACCATGATTATATTGTGTTATACCTCTTAAGACTTACTTGTCCATCCTTTTTATTAGGCAATCATTTTGTTATGAATCAATTAAGTTCATTATAAAAGGATATTATTTGTCCATCATGGGAGTGCCCACTCCGATTTTCCACTTGGATTAATCCATAAATTGTTATCACAATGTTTTAGGTTATACCAACCATGAATGTTTATGATGTGGACATGATTCGATTAATCCTTGAGGAATATAATCCATTACTTTATGATTCTTGATACTACAGTACATATAAGATATCGAATTGAGCAAGTTTTAAAATCCATTACAATTTACTTCTTGCATCCATACAACCATTGAAACATCAAGTGCTAGTTTTTGAAAGGTAAAGCTAGCTAACTACATCATTCAAAATTTTCCAATACATTCTAAATAATAATTGACATAATCATAAATCATTAATTCATCAACATAATAAAGTTAAGCATACATTTCTTGCATCATAGTACACATTGACATAATCTAAGAATTGTATAACTGTTATGTCAAGCATTTAACCATCTTATCTACTTAAATAATTTTCATTTTGAATTAAAGACAACATACACAAGAATTAACACAAAAAACCACAAATAGAGTGACACATTGTTTATCCTAGGAACCCTCATGGGGAATAAACCCAGTATCCAAAATATGTACTTTCCTCATATTCATAAACTTAAAATGTCAAATATGGCATATTTTTTCTGAGACACTTTGATGGAGTGCTCCTTCTGGCTGAATTCCAGACCAAGACAGTAATGGAGAAGTCCGAGATCTGTCATCTCAAAATATTTGCACAAGTTTCTTTTGACAAGAGAGATCATAGTTTCGAACTCCCCGTAATGAGCAGATCATCCACATAGAGTACAAGCAACACTATCTCCGAACCCTGTTTCTTGAAATAGAGGTTTGCATCTGACGGACATCTCTTAAATCCATGCTGCATAAGGTGATTGTCCATTTTTATATACCAAGCTCGAGGAGCTTGTTTCGGACCATATAAGGATTTGACCAATTTGCAAACCTTCTGCTCTTGGCCTTCCACTTCAAATCCTTCTGGCTGAGTCATGTAGACTTCTTCTTGGAGATCACCATTTAGAAAGGCACTTTTGACATCCATTTGGTGAACTTTCCACCCATATTGTGCTACCATAGCACACATAACCCGAATTGTGGTCATCCGAGCAATAGGTGCAAAAGTTTCCTCGTAGTCAATGCCTTCCTTTTGAGCATAGCCCTTTGCAACAAGACGGGCCTTATGCTTATCAATTGTTCCATCTACCTTGTACTTGACTTTATATACCCATTTGCAGCCAATGGGTTTCTTTCCATGCGACAGATCAACAAGCTTCCAAGTTTTATTTTTCATCAAAGACTCATACTCTATATCCATAGCGGCCTTCCACTGAGGCTCACTGAGAGCATCTTGCACTGATGTAGGTTCAAGATCATCTATGGTAGACATGAATGCCCTGTCATCATCAATATCCATATCCTCTACTTCTGTACTTGGAGTTACAGAAAGTTCCTCAAAATATTGACAAAGATCATCAACCTCACCAGTTTCTTTGGCTTATTTTCCCTTTTGAGCCATACTGCGTGTACGAGGTCTATCCAAATTCAAATTGGGAGGAGTGGATAAATTTGCGTCTCTGATTGTATTTGTACACCATTTTGGATTCTTCTTCGGTGGTGTTGAAGAAGATGTAGAAGGACCTCCTGTCTGTTTTGACGAAGGAATATTCTCTTCCTTAGATTCCACAATATCTAGGTGTACTTTAGATGTGCTCTGTGATGTGAAAGCTTCATCAAAGACAACATCTCTGCTGATATGAATTTTCTTGGTCAAAGGATCTATCAAACGATATCCTTTAGAGTGCTCATCATACCCAAGAAAAATACATCTCAGTGTTTTCTCATCTAGCTTCTTCCTTTTCTCTTTCGGTATGTGCATGAAAGCGTGACATCCAAAAATATGTAGATGAGATATGGAGGGTTTTTGACCACTCCATGCTTCCTGTGGAGTCATTCCTTTTAGGGCCTTTGTGGGTGCCCTATTCAACAGATATACTACAGTGGTGACAGCTTCTGCCCAATATTGTTGCCCAAGAGTAGCTCCTATGAGCATACAACAAACCATTTCCATGATAGAACGGTTCCTTCTCTCAGCAACTCCATTTTGCTGAGGAGTATAGGCAGTTGTTAACTGTCTCTTGATTCCATGCTTATCTAAGAATGCAAAAAATTCATTAGAGGTAAACTCTCCCCCATGATCTGATCGGAGGGTTTTAATAGAAGCTCCTGACTCCTTCTCAACAGATTTCTTGAACCGTTGGAAGAATGCGAAAGCTTCGGATTTCGGTTGGAGAAAGAAAACCCACATCTTTCGTGAGTAGTCATCTACAAATAACTGAAAGTACCTCTTCCCTCCACAACTGTTGGGTGTGAAAGGACCGCATAGATCGGTGTGAATTAACTCCAAAGGTTTTCGTGCTCTTGTTGAGCTCTTCTCAAATGGTACTCTATGCTGCTTTCCTGCCAAGCAATCAGAGCACACTGGCAATGTGGCAAAAATGGAAGGAAGACCCTTTACCATCTCATACTTATTGAGCTCAAGTAAGTAGCCAAAACTAAGATGCCCATATCTCTTGTGCCATAGGGAAGTTGCCTCCTTGGTAGAGACAGTCATGGCAACATGTGGAGTAGAGATAGCATCTAGTGCAAATAAGTCGTGCTTATATGAAGCTATTGCAATCTGCTTACCCTTCCTGGTAATAGTACAACACTTCTTGCCATTCTCAACACAAAAGTTGACAACCATATTTCTATCCAGGATTTGTGTGACTGACGAAAAATTGTTAGCCAATATCGAAACATAGAGGACTTTGTCAATCTGACACTTGCCATCAGGAAGAGTGACTGAAACTGTACCCTCTCCTTGAACCCTATAGGTTTTATCATCAGCAATGGTGACAGGTTTGCCCTCTTTGGCCACAAATGATTCAAACCATGATCTGTCGCCAATCATATGTTTGCTAGCTCCAGAATCGACATACCAAATGGGATCCCTCTGTGTGGAATCTGTGGTAGTCATGAGCACCTTGTGTGCCCATTCAAAATCTGAGTCAGATTCTTCAACAGCAACATTCACCTGGGGTTGCTTGTTTTTATTTTGTGGTTTGTTTTGGACTTTCTATTGTTCTTATGCCAACACCTGTTGGTGTCATGGTTGTCTTTCTCACAGATCTTGCACCACCTCTTCTTCTGTTGAGGTTTTTTGCCTTTTCCTTTCGTATCTTGTTGAGAATTTCCTCCTTTCCGAAAGTTGCCTCCTTTTTGCCCATTACCTTTCTTCCTAGAACCCCCGCCTCGTTGGTGTATAGGGCTGTGTTGGAAGAATCATCCTTGTGAAGTTGGCATGCCTCCTGTTGTTGAAGCAGATTGACCAACTCAATGTAGGTAATTTGTCGTTGAGACACCCGGATGGAGGTTATCAACATATCAAATGAAGAAGGTAAAGCTCTCATCACAAGTGAAATGAGAAGCTTTTCGTCCACAGTATCTCCCAAAGAATTCAATTTCTCTTTCAATTCAGACACTGCACAGAAAGAGTTCAATTGTTTCACCCTGTCTCAAACTCAGGTTATGAAGTTGTTGAAGATGAAGAATGGTGGAATCATTCTTTCCCTCATAGATGGTTCTAAGGGCATCCCATGCCTCTTTACCACTTGCTTTGTTAGTTATATGAGGTTGTACTTCATCTGAAATAGCAAACAAAATGAGCACCTTTGCTCGACTGTCTTTCTTGTCAAAAGCTATCTGATCTGCGGAAGGACCTATGGATCCTGCTGTTGGTGAAGGCCTAGTTGTTATTCTAGTAACAATATCCCACAAATCTTCCATTTGGATAATTGCCTTCATCTTATGTTTCCATGGTGTATAATTTGGACCTTTCAATAACTGATGAGGATCAGTCATCAACTTTGCAACAACGGCCATAGTGAAGGTTCCTTATAACACCAATTGGTCCCCATTTCGATATACCTTTTGCTAGGCCATTATACCGTACAAAATACCCGCCCTTACATGAGGGAAACTATAGGTATTTAGAAAGATCAACAAAAATCACCCGCCCTTACGTGAGGGAGACTATAGGTGAGTTTTAGAGATCATACGATACGTGGAACATAAGCGGTACTGAAATGGAATCGCCTTGTTGATGGCACCTACCATAGAATATTCTTCTCATGCATGGGGCGTAACTTCCCTAAACACTATGAAGAATACTTTGTCGAGATTTACGCCTAAACACAAGAGCGATAAAGGGTAGTGGATGGAGTAAAAAAATGCAAAAATGGCTAACTTATCTCTCCCTGACGATTTATAGAGAACAAGCTCAGATGTCGTTGTAGCAGCTATATTAGGCGGTGGATATAGTACCCTAATCACGACAACTTTACCTGTAAGTGCTGGCCAGAGGTATCACAAATACCGAACGCTGCAGTGCAATAAATTGCACGGATGGGTTTTAATTATTCCGGGGACTTAGGGAGTGTTTTGATTTTAATTTTTAATGTTATAGTGCAAAAATGAAATATGCAACATACAACAAAAAAAATGCCCACAAGAATAAACCCACAAGGTGTCGGACACAGCCGAAAATGCACCTTTTACAATTCGCCAAATTGCTTTTTCAGAAAATTACTCACATTCCCCCTTTGATTTTTTGAAAAAATATCCCCCCTTAAAAAAATCTCTTTAACAAAACATTTTAATAATTATTATATATTTAAAATTAAAATAATTAATTTTAATTTATATAGTTTTAAAACTTATGAAAAAATAAATTAAAAATAAATTTTAATTTATAAAGTTTAAAAAACTATAAAAAAATAAATTAAAATTAAAAATTTTAATTAAAAAATAATAATTAAAAACACTTTGAAAAAAAAATATTATACCTTAGGGGGGAGTCGGTGGGATTTGAACCCCCGACCTGCAGGCTCCCTGAGCCTTACCGCACAGCTCACTGCCAAGTGAGCTAGCGGGCTGATCCGTTTGGATCAGTGGAGCTCCTCCTTTTGGATGCTCCTCCTCCTCTGCTGCGGCCTCCGGTTGCTCGGTCGCGCGCTTCTGCTTCGCGGCTGCGCTCCGCAGGCGGTCCGTTTTCTTTCTTTTTTTTCTTTTTTTTGAAAAAAATTCCGCCCGGGGGGGCCGCGTCCCGCCTTCAACGCGGTGGGGGAGCTGCGTCGAGCGTAGCACATTGGGCGGACAAACGTCCGCTCAACGGGGGGGGGGGGCGAATGCTCACGCTCAACGGGCGTCGCGGCGCTCCATCCGCTCCCTCCAACGGGATGGGGGGGTGCCACGCCCTTAATGCACGACGTGCTCTCTCCTCGACCCGCGCGTGCATCAGAGCGCAGTCGGCACGCGTGCGTCCTCCAACAGACGCACGTAGAGCGCAGTTGGTGCGCTCTGTTGTCCCGCGCGCTGATGGCACGCTTTGCATCCTGCGCGTCGTCTTCCAACACAAGACACGCGCAGAGCGCAGACACAGCACTGCATCCTCCAACAGGGGGGGACGCGCGATGGGGGGCTTCGCGCGTCGCGTGATTAAATTTTTTTTTTTTTTTAAATCGCGACTGGACCTACTGGCTGCCTGCGCGCAGCTGCGTCCGTAGCTCCTCCCTCGATCACGTCTACCTTCTCAAGCTTCCCTGTAGAAAATTGCCATAGCTGGCTCTGATGCCATGTTAAACAATGAACAACTTGTATTATTCAGCAGAATGATTTAAATACAGGTTACACTGTCGGGAATAGTCACCGGCGTAAACTGAACTTGTTACATCAGTTGTAACAGTGAGCTAAATAATGAAATAGAGACAAATAGATTAAGTACGCTAACATGATTTTTAGGGATGTTTGGAAGAAAACTATACCTCTTCCTAGATGGACACCAAGATCATCCATTCTTCTAATGAATTCTATTCCTTAAAAATTTCATAATAAATCATAGTATGTATTTTACATACCATATCTAAAATTCCACTAAAATAATTACTTCCATTTACTTCTCATATTTAACATGGTAAATAACCAAGCATGAATAAAAAATTCATTCATCATAACAAGGATTAATTCTTAATCTCATTCATCATTTATATGCAAATATGCATCATAAATTTGTATATCACATACCAAGAATCACCAATCCTAAATAGATGATTCATCCATCTTTAATATTTTCGTAAATAATGATTGATTCATAATTCCAATCCATCATTTGTTTGTAATATTATCAAACTTAGGGAAGAGTCCCATACCTCTTCCTAGGAATGGACACCATTCCAATCCTCCCAAAAACTAGAAGATCTTCCATTCTTCTAGTGGATTATATTCATTTACAAATTTTATTATAACACACCTAAAGGAGTATAAATGCAATTTATATAATTGCACTTGAACATAAAATTTTACAACCAAATTATTTTAAAATTTCTAACCAAAATGACCAATATTATTTGGTTCCTATATTTTACAAAATCAATCAGTTCTACTTCAATAAAATTACTATAAATAAACAAAACTAGGCGAAGCCCAGTCAAAATCAATAGCAAAAAAGATGTGGAGCCAAGGGGACATGGTGTTCAAACCGGCTAGAGGAGCTTCTGGGGGTCTCATGGTTCTGTGGGATCCTCGGGTGGTGGAAGGCAACATCATCCAAGATGATGACAAGGTGTTGAGTGTTTTTTTCCATGACATTGACAACAATAGGTTGTGGATTTTCTCAAATGTCTATGCTCCCAATGTTGTTCAAGGAAGAGCTTCTTTGTGGGAGTATTTGGGTAAAATGGGTGATGCTTTCCATGACATCCCGTGGGTGGTGGCTGGTGATTTCAACATGCCATTATACCCCTCAGACAAAAAGGGTGGCTCTGGGCTCCCAACCAGAAGTATGGAAGACTTCAATGACTTCGTTAACTCGAACCAACTGATGGATGTGAGACTAAGAGGAGCCAAGTATACTTGGAGCAACAAGCGAGCAGGAAGCCAACTTATCCAGGAAAGACTTGACAGGTTTTTCTTATCGAAGGAGGCAATTGCTGGGTTTGGAGACTCGACTTTGCAAACTCTTCCCAAAATTTCCTCTGATCACAATCCCATCCTTTTGGAGGTTCCAAAGTCAAATTCCTTCAAAAAACCTTTTCGATTCCAGTCAATGTGGATCGGGCACCCGGAGTTAAAAGAAAATATTTCCAGATGGTGGCGGCAACCCTTCCAGGGAAGTTTAGGTTTCAAACTTGCTCAAAAGCTGAAATTAGTAAAGGATAATCTTAGAACTTGGAATAAGGAGGTTTTTGGGAACCTGTTTGAGAACAAGAAACAAGTGGGAGAAAGGTTGCAGGTCATTGACAACTCCATACAAAATGGTTTAGGTGATGAAGCTACTAGGAAGGAGGAGCAAGCCAAGCTATCAGAATATCACAATATTTTGGCTTGTGAAGAGATATACTGGAGACAGAAATCAAGGGCTTTATGGCTAAAGGATGGTGACTTGAACTCAAAGTTTTTTCATGTCACAACATTGAGGAACAAAAGTAATAACAAGATCAGAGAGTTGACCAAAGCTGATGGATCCAAAACCCAGGATCTGATTGAGATCAGAGAGGAAGCAATTGCTTATTTTAGCTCCCTTCTCGGAGATGAATCCCGAGTGTATAGAGGAAGCCAAGGACACTCTCCTCCAGTTCATTCCTAGCGTGGTTGATGAGGCCATGAATGGTAAGCTTCTTGCTCCATTCACCGATGAAGAAATCAGAAATGCTTTGTTTAGTATGGAACCTGAGAAGGCCCCTGGCCTTGATGGGTTCCCTCCTCGGTTCTTCCAAGTTTTTTGGGATATTGTGAGAGAGGATGTCATTTCTGCTATCCAAGAGTTTTAGGCTTCAAAACATATCCCGAGAGGGTTCAAGTCCACCTTTATTGCCCTGATTTCGAAGGGCCCATCTCTGGAGACAATGGCAGATTTCAGACCGGTTAGTTTATGTAACGTATCCTACAAGATCTTAACCAAAGCCATGGCTAACAGAATGAAAGAAATATTGCCCCTCATTATTGACCCTGGTTAGGGAAGCTCTGTTCGGGGAGATCAATTTTGGATGGTGCAATCATTGTCCATGAAGCTCTGCACTCTACAAGGCAAACCAACAAGGAGGTCTTTGCTCTAAAGCTTGATATGAATAAAGCTTTTGACCGCATTAACTGGGAGTTCTTGATGGCTGTTCTTCTGAAGTTTGGCTTTCATCCTCAGTGGGTCAGGCTGATAAAAGAATGTATATCCGAACCTTGGTTCTCAGTTTTGGTCAATGGCACGATAGCTGGGTATTTCCAGAGTCATAGGGGGCTTAGACAAGGAGATCCGATTAGCCCAATGCTGTTCATTTTAGTAGCAAAGGCATTAGGTAGAACCATAAAAGCTGCTTGTACTTTTGGATTAATCTCGGGGATTAAAGCCACATCTCTCACCAACCCAGTTTCTCACCAACAATTTGTTGATGACACTTTGTTGTTGACTCACTCGTCAGTGGTTGAAGCCAGAAGGATTAAGCACATACTCCAACTCTACGAGGATGCGGTGGGACAGAAGGTGAATTTCAACAAGAGTAAGCTTTACTTCCTCAACACCCCAATCCAGAGACAAGCCAGAATAGCTACGATTTTGGGATGTTCGATAGCGACTTTTCCTACATCTTATTTAGGCCTTCCCCTTTTCTATGGTTCTTCGAGAGAGTCGATGTGGGATAGAGTGGTTGAAAGAATTCAAAAGAAACTGGTCAGTTGGAAAGGTCATCTCTTATCTCAGGCTAGGAAGCTTACTCTCACTAAGGCATCCTTACAGAGCATCCCGATTTATTTTCTATCTGTGTTTAAGGCCCCAACCAGAGTTTACCAAAAAATTGAATAGCTCCAAAAGAATTTTCTCTGGTCTGGGTCAGAGGAAAAAAAGAGGTTCCACCTTGTGGGCTGGGGCAAGGTTTGTAGGCCGAAAGAAAATGGGGGGCTAGGACTAAGAAGAGTTGCTCACCTAAACACTGCCTTGCTTGCCAAACAAGCTTGGCGTCTTATCAACAATGAGGAGAATGAGTGGACTGCCATAATTAAAAGAAAATATCTTCAAGATACCGATTTCCTAAATGATTCGATGCACGGTGGAGGGTCGGCATTCTGGAAAGCAATCTTAACAAGTAGAGAGGTCATAAAGAAAGGCCTAAGATGGGTTCTTGGTAACGGGCAGAAGATCAAGTTATGGGATGACAGGTGGGCCAAGGATGAAGCTTTATCTCAGTTTCCTACCCTTGCAAGGATCAAAAGAATCACAGAGGATCTCATAGGAAGGAAAGTGGCTGATTTCATAAGACAGGACAGAGGTAGGCTTATTTGGAAACAGATAAGGATTCAAGGCTTTGAAGCTGAATCAGAAGAACTCCAAAGCATCCTGCATCAACAATTCATTTCCATGAGACCTAAGCAGGATCATGTAATATGGGCAGCTACCGAAAATGGGCAGTTCTCAGTCAAATCTGCATATATGCTAATGTTAGATACCGAGGACCCCACACTCCAGACTCAGTTGGTGTGGGTCAAAAACCTTATTCCTAAAGTTGCTATGTTCTCGTGGTTGGTGATCCAAGGCAGGATTTTGACGATTGACAACTTGTTAAGGAAAGGTATGATAATTGCTAACCGATGTTCTTTGTGCAGGGGTAATTGGGAGTCCACCCACCATATTTTCCTTGAATGCCCGATCTCTCTGAGTGTCCTCAATGGGTTGTTTCAAGCCTTTAGCATTTGCTGGGTCAGACCAGCTACCATCTTTGACCTCTTCCACCAATGGCCAAATCCCTTTGTTAGCCTTAGGCTGAGGTTTTTTTGGAAGATTTGTCTCCATCATTTTCTTTGGCAGGTGTGGCTAGAAAGAAACCATAGAGCATTCCATGAGTCGAGCCATGATGTCACCTCCATTACCAATAATATTCTTACCTTCGCCCGTGAAAACGTCAGCCTTATACCTTATGAAGATCGAAATCCTTCCCCCTGGGAGAGGCGGATCGCTCAATCCTTAAATATTACTCTGGGCGAGAAACCTGTGTCTATCAAGGTCAATCCCAGATTAGATGTCAAGTGGAAACCACCCCCGGTAGGTTGGTTCAAGCTCAACTTCGATGGGGCCTCTAAAGGTAACCCTGGCAATGCAGGGGCTGGAGGAGCAGTGAGAGATCATCAAGGCAAGTTGGTGATGGCCTTTTCTGAACAGCTGGGAACTAGGACTAACAACGAGGCGAAAGCAAGAGCGTTATGGAGGGGTCTTCAGTTGGCTCAGGAAATTGAAGGTAAACTAATTATCGAAGGAGATTCGATGCAGGTCATAAACCTTCTCAGCAATGGGAAAAATCCTCCGTGGTGGATTAAGACTATCATCGAAGAGGCTAGGATCCTTTACCATGCCAGGAACGATCGGAAGGCCCAGCATGTTTTTAGGGAAGCAAATAAAACAGCTGATATCTTGGCCAATTTAGGGGTGGAAGCCATTGGGTTGGTCACTTGGGAACATGGGGTCCCAAGTGAAGTGGATAAAATTATTCAAAATGATCGCCAATGATGGTGAAGCTATGGGGATCGAAAAAAGGGAGAGCAGTTTCAATGTGGTTTTGTCAGTATTGCTTCGGTCCTTATTGTGATGGCTTTAGTTTTCTTTGCAATAGGGGAAGGATCCAGGTGGCTTGGTGGCTTCATGTTATGGGGTTAGGGGCAATGGCTGAGGCCAAAGACCGATGTCACGATTTCGTGACTTGTTCGAGTTTCAGGAAAAGCAAATTTCAGCAAGAAAGGAAAAGTGTAGCGATTTCACGACATGTTGAGCAAGAAAGAAAAAGTGTCGCGATATCGCGACATGTTGAGCAAGAAGGAAAAAGGGTCACGATATCACGACATGTTGAGCAAGAAAGGAAGAGTGTCACGATTTCATGACATGTAGAGCAAGAAAGGAAAAGTGTCACGATGTCGCGACATGCTAGAAAGAGTGTCGCGATATCATGACATGTTGAGCAAGAAGGAAAAAGTGTCACGATATCGCGACATGTCACGTTGTCGCGATCAAAAGAGAAGAGAAAAAGCATGAGGGAAAAAGTGTCGCGATATCGCGACATGATGAGCAAGAATGAAAAGCAAGAGTAAAAAGTGTCACGATATCGCGACATGATGAGCAAGAATGAAAGAGTGTCGCGATATCGCGACATGTTGAGCAAGAAGGAAAATGTGTCACTTTTTGGCGATATGTTGAGCATGAAGGAAGAAGTGTCACGATATCGCGACATGTCACATTTTCGCGACCAAAAAAGAAGAGAAAGAGCAAGTGGGAAAAAGTGTCGCGATATCGCGACATGTCGTTTTTCACGACTAAAAGAGAAGAGAAAGAGCAAGAAAGAAAAAGTGTCGCGATTTCACGACATGTCGTCTTTTCACGACCAAAAGAGAAGACTAAGAGCAAGAAGGAAAAGTGGCACGATATCGTGACACGTCGCATTCTCGTGACCAAAAAAGAAGTGAAAGAGGAGGAAGGAAAAAGTGTCGCGATATCGCGACATGTTGAGCATGAAAGAAAGAGTGTCGCGATATCGCGACATGGAAAAAGTGTCGCGATATCGCGACATGTCGCATTTTCGTGACCAAAAGAAAAGAGAAAGAGCAAGAAAGAAAAAGTGTCACGATATCGCGACATGTTAAGCAAGAAAGAAAGAGTGTCGCGATATCGTGACATGGTGAGCAAGAAGGAATTAGTGTCGCTTTTTGGCGATGTGTTGAGCATGAATGAAAAAGTGTCACGATTTCGCGACATGTCGGATTTTCGCGTCCAAAAGAGAAGAGAAAGAGCAAGAAGGAAAAAGTGTCGCGATATCGCGACATGTCGGTTTATCGCGACCAAAAGAGAAGAGAAAGAGCAAGATGGAAAAAGTGTCACGATTTCGCGACATGTCATCCTTTCGCGACCAAAAGAGAAGAGAAAGAGCAAGAAGGAAAAGTGTCGCGATATCGCTACATGTCGCATTCTCGCGACCAAAAGAGAAGAGAAAGAGGAGGAAAGAAAAAGTGTCACGATTTCGCGACATGTTCAGAATGAAAGAAAGGGTGTAGCGATATCGCGACATGTCACTTTTTCGTGACCAAAAGTGAAGAGAATAAGCAAGAGGGAAAAAGTGTCGCGATATCGCGACATGTCGTATTTTCGCGACCAAAAGAGAAGAGAAAGAGCGGGAAGGAAAAGTGTCATGATTTCGCGACATGTCACTTTTTCATGACCAAAAGAGAAAAGAAAGAGGAGGAAGGAAAAGTGTCGCGATATCGCGACATGTCGCAGTTTCGCGACCAAAAGAGAAGAGAAAGTGTTAGGAGGCGAAAGTGTCGACTGCCTGTGTTCTAAGGTGTGTGTCATATTTTGTAAGGGTGTTGCTCTTTGTTGGTTGTGTGGCCCCAGTAGGGGGCTAAGGACAGACTGTCCCTATTGAGGTCTTGTTCCGTTTCAGCATTGTGCTGATTTTGTAATAGGTTTTGGGTCAACCTGTAAAACCCGGTTGTAATGAATATGTACCTTAATTACCAAAAAAAAAAAATTACTATAAATAAGAAGGATAATATTCATATTACATATTAAAGCCATCATCTTTACTTTAGATTCTTATAAATCTAATAACAATAATTTCCTTTATGAAAGCATAAAACAAATTATATTTAAGCTAATAATATCTCACATGATAAAATCATTACAATCTCATGTAAAGCTGAATAATTTCAAATGGCCACCAATTGGTTTCATAAATTCTTTCAAGGATTGTTAATAAAGATAAATTCATATTTCATAAGATCATATAATATATAGGAAAACAGAATGATACCTAATCATCATTCAATTTTTGTGTGACCCACTATTGTCTACAAAAGGGTGGAAATATCAAATCATATCCATTTTCTTTCAACCCTCATTCCCTATCTACATCTAACAATAGATAGTTTATACAATCTTGTTGTATATAAATATATAATTTTTATTTTAAACATTCTATTATGTCCAATTTAAGGTTTTGACCATACGAATTATCTAAACTCCTTTATGTATATAACATAATTTCATATGTCATTATAATTCATATGTACTAGGAGTTGAGAGAGATTGTAGCTATCATAGTTCACACAATGAAGCAAATATGCAGATGGACACCAAGCAATCATTAAATCCCACTCAACTCAACACGGTGTGAATGAAAACACAATAAATTTACTATGAAAGGAGCAGGTCCACAGTTTTACAGTATCGCAGGCACTATTCAACTGGTCAATCATTTACCTATGTTGGTATTTTGTTCCACTTTAGCTCCACATCTTCTACAAGTAATATGTCATCTCCTATTTGGAAAGATTTTAGAGTCTCCCGATCATTTCTAGAGGAGAATTTTAGGGCACATCGGTATAGATTGGAAATTGGAACATGATTCGGAAGGGAATTCTGATTATAGACTATGTCGACCTACAATCATGACAGAGCCAAAAAGGATCTAGTGTTATTGCTAAAAATGAGCATCTATTATAGCGTGTGGCCAGATGAATACCTATAACCTATTCTCACAACTCCAAATGGAGTCGAGGGCACCAATATGAACTTGAGTTGTCAATGTCGCTCAATCACCACCACTGGTTTAGATACACAAAGAAGCAACATTCTAATCTTTGTCAAACTAACTATTCTAGTTGTGTTTTTTTTCATAGACATTCATTTTTGGAACGAGGTCAAAATAATTATAGTATTGTAGTCTCTCAAGGGATATCTACGACATGGGTTGTAGAGCTCGGATTATTGGAAGATGTTTATAATGTTTTGAAAGCACCATGATTAGCGGATCTAGATCTGGTGGCTTTAAATAGGATATCTAATATGGAATTAAAATTTTCAAGAAGGTCATCTACTAAGAAACCAACAATCAATATATTTTGCTCTTAAAATATGATCAAATTATGCAAACTTGATTTTGGCCTAATATAAGATATTTGCAGAGAAAACAAAAGTTGCACAGGTATCATTTTAAATAAAAGGGAGAGCCTTTTTGGCACAAGCATCCAAGACAAAACGTAAACCACAAAACCTTTTAAAAACATTGACTGCTTTAAAAGACATCAATATTCATTTAATTTTGTAGTATGGTTCTACTCAACCATTGAAAGGAAGCTACGAAAATTAAAACAATCCTATCTAGATCAAAGTGGAAAGCTCCCACCTGGACTCCCACAAGGTGGTGACTCCTACTTTATTTTATCTTCTCCTCTGGCTTCCTCTTCCCTCTCCATTCTAGCATAACATAGCATCCTCCCTTTTCTCAATTTTAATAGCAATTTATAGCTCTCTTTCTTCTTAGACAAGAAAGATGTTTCTAAATATTTAAATATTTTATTTATTATTATTTTTTCTTTCTTTCTTTCAGAAAAGATGCTTCTAATTATATATATATATATATATATATATATATATATATTTAGCTTTCTTTATTTCTGAAAATATGCTTTTAAATATATATTATTATTATTTTTAATCTTCTTTTTCTTATCCCATGGGCGGGTTTCCTTTATATATATATATATATATTAATGAAAAGGAAATCCTTAGAGATAAGAATAGAATCTTATCCACCATCTCCACCTTCCCAAAGTAGCCATGTGGAGCAAAATATTTATTTTTATTTTTATTTAATACAATAAAAATTGGACTAGTTTATAAAGGAAACAAACTACCTGATTTCCTTCTAAAATGAAGGTAATTAAATTAACTAAGCATATTTAAAAAGTAAATCTCTACTCTATAATTTGACCAATTTAATGCCCAATTTAATATTAATTAACTTCACAAAGTGATATCAACCTAGGAAATAAGTCATATTCCCATATGTAGAAGGGCTTGCCAAAACAGGTCATGACATCCACACATGCCACCACACTCAAGTATCATGACATGCCACCTTTGACCTTGAGTTGACTAGAGTTAGACTAGATATTGAAATTATTTTAATTTAGTAATTGTAGGAATAATAATATTAAGGTGTAGGATAAAATAAATATAGGTATATATTTATTTTATCCATATACCTTAATATATATTAGTCTAACCTAGGTATATATACATATTAATAAATATAAATTAAATACCTATCTATTTAATTTATATTAAAGCCTAGATACCTAATTTTATTATTCACCTTTATACTTAGGTGAATTTACAATATAATCCCAAAATTGGATTATTTGTTCCAACACTCCCCCTTAATCTAATTTTGGGGTTATAATACAATTTTACAAGAGGTGAGGTTCCAAAGAACCAATTTACCAAGGAGCATACATTTTGGCAAAGACTTCTTCAACAATGGCATAGTAGAGACTCCAAGTTGTATGGCAATAGGCAAGGCACCATCCATCAACATGGATCTACAAAATAAAAACATGACATAGAGTCAGTAATCATATATATAATATGGCATGTAAATAAGGTTTCCATCAACATGGAAAACATCAATAATAAGTGGCATATATATTCCATCAACATGGAAAACATAACATCCATCAACATGGATAAACAAGTGGCATACATATTCTATCAACATGGAAAAATAGCATCCATCAACATGGATAAACAAGTGGCATACATATTCCATCAACATGGAAAAAATAGCATCCATCAACATGGATAAATAAATGGCACACACACACATATTCCATCAACATGGAAAAAATAAGTGGCATACATCCATCAACATAGAATTCACAAAACCTTAAAAAACACTTAAAATAATTGACATCACACAATATTATGCATTACTCCCCCTTGAGGGCAATTCTTTTAGGCCTAGTTTACTTCTAAAGTAAGAAAATTTAGATTCTACTAATGGTTTTGTGAAAATATCATAAATGTTCTCATTTGTGGGGCAATATATGAGTTTAATTGTCCCATCTAATACCTTCTCCCTAATGAAGTGTGCTTGAATCTCAATGTGTTTTGTCCTTTGATGCATAACAAGATTCTTTGCTAAAGCTATTGAAGATTGGTTATTAGAAAATATTGTGATAGATTTATTGTTGTTAAACCCAATTTTTGTTAGTAGTATTTGAATCCAAATGGCTTCTTGACATGCTAGAGTAGCACTTCTATACTCAACCTCAGTTGAGGAGAGTGCTATGGTTGGTTTTTTCTTACTACACCAAGAGATCACACCTGATCCCAAGGAGAAACAATATCCACTTGTGGATTTTCTTTCAACATTATCCATAGCATAGTCACTATCATAATAACCAAACAAATTTACATGAGAATTACTTAAATATTCCAAAGCTAAATTAGTAGTTCCACTTAGATATTTAAGTATTCTATAAACAACATTAAGATGAACATCATAAGGCTTATGCATAAATCTAGCCATCACATTAACAACATAAGCAATATTAGGCCTAGAAATAGTAAGATAGAGTAAACTACCTATAAGTTGCCTATATTGAGTTTTATCTACAAGCTTAGAATATTTATTAATTTCAAATTTTCTAGAAACCATAGGAGTAGAAACATATTTGCAATTTTTCATTTTAAACCTTTGCAAGATTTCTAATATATACTTAGATTGAGAAATCATAATCGTATGGGATTGTTGGTAGATTTGCAAGCCTAAATAGTAATGCAACAAACCCATGTCAGTCATTTCAAATCTATTTAGTAATTGATTTTTATATATTTCAATCATACATTCATTGTTTCCTATTAAAAGTAAATCATCTACATATAAAACAATGATAGTAATGCTATTATTTTTCCTAGAAATATACAAATCTAGATCAGAATAACACTTATTAAAACCAATTGAAGAAAAATACTTGGAAAACTTATCATACCAAGCTCTTGGAGCTTGCTTAAGTCCATATAGGGATTTATTTAATCTACAAACATAATTTAGCTTTTCTAGGTTCTCAAAGCCTTGAGGTTGCTCCATATAAATCTCAACATCTAAGTTGTCATTAAGAAATGCACTCTTTACATCTAATTGATAAATTTTCCAATTAAAAGTAGCAGCTAATGCTATTATTAATCTAATTGTAGGTATTTTAGCAACCAAAGCAAAATTTTCCTCATAATCTACTCCATACTTTTGTGAGAAACCTTTTGCTACTAATCTAGCCTTATGTTTGTCAACTTCTCCTAAAGAATTTAACTTAAGTCTAAATACCCATTTACAACCTATTACATTTCTCTTAGAAGGCCTTGGGACTAAATCCCAAGTATCATTTTTTATAAGAGATTTGAATTCTTGTTCCATAGCTTTGATCCAATTTGAATCATTTTTAGCTTGATTATAGGTTTGAGGTTCATTCAAATTTTAAATTTTAGCCATTAAGGTTATACTTGATGTTTGGATTCTAGTTCTATATTTATACATTTCACAAAATGGAGAGTCTTTGGTTGTTTTCTCTAACCATTTTGGTCTCTTAGTTTGATTTTCTAAGGGAGAATTTTCATCAATGCTAAAATAATTAGATTTATATAAAGTAGATTCATCAAATGTGACATCTTTATTCACAAAGATAGTCCTACTATTAGGGTTATATAATCTATATCCTTTAGATTGATTATCATAATTTATTAACACACATTTCAAATATCTATCATCTAATTTTCTAATATCATTTGAATTATTATGATGTGCATAAGCAATATACCCAATTACTCTCAAATACTTAATTGATGGTTTCCTTTGAAACCAGGCCTCAAATGAAGTGGCTCAATTTAGTGCCTTAGTGGAACACCTAGAAAATATACAAAAGTAAAAAAACATTCATCCCATAAGAAATTAGGCAAATTTTGGAGGAAATTCCTTGCCTTATTTGTAATGGACCTATTTTTCCTCTCAACAACCCCATTTTATTGGGGTGAATATGGGTATGTGTGTCATAACCCACCCCTCTAGGACCCTTGATGAGAAAACAATATAATTGGACTTATTTTTTTATTGTCTAATATTGTTGGTGACCTAAATATGCAAGGATATGGTGTAGCATTTGGTTATGTTTTATGATTTTGTGCTACTAAGTTTTTGTGGTTTTGTAGGACCAATCATGCTTACAGGTGGACAATGTTGGGCTCACAATAAAAATATGCCTTGATTGTACTTTTAAATGGTTTACCGAAGGAAATGGTTGATATTAGTTATGCATATAATGGTTTGATTAGAATGACTAACCATTGCATTATTAAGTTCATGATTTAATATTTGTCTTGATATTAAATCAATTTGCTAAGGAATAGCTTAATGTAGTTTAAATGCATAAAATGGTTATGATTGATGTGACTAACCATTGTGATATTAAACTAGCACTTTAATATTTGATTTAAAGTCATTTTTAAATCATTTATCAATAACTGATTAATAATTATTTTATGCATATGATGGCTTCAATTAATATGGCAGGCTCATGAGTGTTTGAATATTTTTTATATATGTGTGGGCTCCCTTGACTTTCCCAAAAGTAGAAAATATATTTGAAAATCATGAAAATATGGATATTTTGAAAATGAAATTAATGGCTTCTTGTCAGCTAGGATTGAGCAAGAAAACTACATTAATGAAGAATCCTGCCCTTCCAACTTGGGGAGAGGGGAAGTCTGATAAAACCTAATGATCTTGGAAAAGATTTTTATGTTTTTGGATGGGGATGGATTCAGGGAAAACCCATGATGCTCTTGCTGAGGGGGAGGCTAAAATAAAAGAAGGAGGAGAGTGGATGTGAAAAAACTCATTACTCCCCTGTTACAGCAACTTGGATTCACCACAAGTTTTCTCCTTAAAGGTCCTTGCTTACTTTTTTTTTAAAAGGGGTGAATTTAATGTTTTAATTTTGTATTTTCTTTTCTTTTGAGAATACCCCTATTACCAATAACATATTGCTACTGCATAGTACTAATCTTGTTATGCCTTTATATGGGTTGCTTCCTTTTAATCATACTCAAGCGGGGATTTATGAACCGTGGGGCCAAAGGTTTGGGTTCTTTGGTTGAAGGAAAACTAACAATACTTCTTGATTAAGCTCCCTTGTTGAATCGAAGGACGAGGCTGGATCTTTCACCCAATAATAGTCACCTCAGTCATATTTGATAGAGCTCACTAAAAATTTCTTTTCATGTTATATTATCACAAGCTTTTAACCTTGCCATTAGGGACCAAATCAATCTGTGAAATGAAATTATTGAAATGTTTTCTTTGTCACCTATGATTATTATTGTTGTTTTTATTTCTTTTTGTTAGCCTAACAAGGTCTTGTTATTGACTAGTTGTGCAAGTTTAGCTATTGGAGTTGTGTTTTACTTCTTTGTAAACATAGATTCTCCTAATGAGTTTGGTAGAATGAATTTATCCCCTTGGTTAAACTTGCTTTTGTCATCAAAAATTTGGAAGTTGTTTTATGAGAAGATCTATCCAGTTTGTTGCCTGTTGTTCTACCTTAGGCTAACCAAGATTAAAACCATCTAATTCACCCTGATGCAGCATGTGTTTGTGGAATTATCATACGATATGATAGGCATTTCCTATGAAATATTCTAATTTGAAATAGGATAGCACCCCTAAACCCCCCTAAGTTAATGACCCCTCTCCTAGTGGTCGACTAGAGGCTACCTTGATGGTGTGGCCCACCTATGTGGGATAGCACCAGTTGGAGGCATCAGAGGGCCTCCTACATGGGGTTAATGATTTAGTGGTTGGCAAGACCCGAATACATAGTTTAAGCCTCCTGATTAGGTTGATAACTTTTGGGCTAAATTAGTTGTTATGGGACTTAGGGCTAAATTAGTTGTTATGAGACTTACTTTATAACCTATTGGTTTGGGCATATGGCTTTTATTTTAGCAAGCCTTAGAGGAAAGGTTAAATTATTGATAGAAGGCTTTGTTTAAATGAAGTAAATGAAAGATTAAATTATTGATTAAAGGTTTTTTTTAAATGAATTAAAGGAAATGTTAAATTATTGATTGAAGGAAAGGCTAATTATCTAACCTTAGGCCTTCATTAAATGAATTAAAGGAAAGGTTAAATTATTGATTGAAGGAAAGGCTAATTATCTAACCTTAGTCCTTCATTAAATGAATTAAAGGAAGGTTAAATTATTGACTGAAGGAAAGGCTAATTATCTGACCTTAGGCCTTCATTAAATAAATTAAAGGTTAAATTATTGATTGAAGGAAAGGCTAATTATCTGACCTTAGGCCTTCATTAAATGAATTAAAGTAAAGGTTCAATTATTGATTAAATGCCTTGATTTAAATGAAATAAATAAAACGTTTTTTTTATTGATTGAAGGAAAGGTCATTTTTCTAACTGTAGACCTTGATTAAATGAAATGTTATTTATTGAACTTTAAACCTTGTTTAAAAGAATATTAGCTGACCTCTAATTATATGAAAGTGATTATAGAGAATGAAAGACCCTATTATTTTAAGATTAGTTGACCTTTGAATATATAAAATTGATTATAGGGATTAAAAGACCCTCTTGATGTAAGATTAAATTGGCCTTATAAATATATGAAATAAAATATATTTCATTTGATTTGATGAGTTGATATATGTTAGTGGATAGCATATTTCATGAGGTAGAAATATGCATTAGTGGATAATATATTTTATTTGATTTGATGAGTTGAAATATATTAGTGGATAATATATTTCATAGGTTAAAAAATACATTAGTGGATAATGTATTTCATTTGATTTGATGGGTTGAAACATGTTAGTGGATTATATATTTCACGAGGTTAGGATATACATTAGTGGATAATGTATTTACCTAATTTGATGAGTTGAAAATTTTTAATATATTTTATGAGGTAGAATTATACATTAGTGGATAATGGACTTCATTTTTTGTAATAGCGATCAAAGGTACTTTGGGTAAATAAGAGAAGGTTCTTCTCCTTTTTGTTATGTTTGCATAGGAATTCAATTGAGAGGATTATGAGGTCCTCTCTATTGAGTTGACATGTGCAACATTATAGTTGATGTGTGATTACATTATACTTTCAGAAAGGAGATGTTCCTTTGAGCTTGGGTCAAAGGGAGGAGATATTATTTGAAGGATGAACATGGAGTTCATTTGAGGGAATTATGGGGTTCCCTCATAGATTTGTAACATGAATTAAAGGAACTATTCATGTATTGGGGACATGGGAATCATGGGATTTTTATGTATTTATCTTGATGTTGATGTTTGGAAAAAGAAGAATGAATGTGGAATTCATTTGAGGGAATTATGGGGTTCCCTCATTGAGATGTATTATGAATTAAGAGAACTATTCATGTATTGGGAACATAGGAACTATGGGGTTCTTATGTACTTACATTGATGGATGTATCAAAAAGGAATTATGGGATTCCTTTATATATTTGTATTGGAGGCAACTAAATTTATGAAATAGAAAAGGACATTTTGAGGCTAGGTTTTTCCCTTAGGGATTTTCCCAAGATATATGATGTGTCATATGTATTGTGATTATTATTATCTTATGATCTTGTTTTTTTATCACTTTCTAAAGATAACTTGTTATGGACTTGTTTCAATTAAAGAAGGAAGATCATGGTTAAGAATCTATTAAGAGATACATGAGAATGAAATTTATATTCCTTGATAATAATAATGGTTATGCTTATGTTTTATTATATATATATATGGATAGCATATCTGCAATACACTTAGTACACCTACATATATGGACTTATGTATAGTGTAGGGATGGATGTACCCTTTTGATAGACTAAAAGGGATAAACTATATCATCGTGAAGATGAGATATATAGCTTATTTGTATTATGTTTAGTACACCTACATATATGAACTTACGTATGGTGTAGATATGGGCGTACTTGATGGATTAAAAGAGGATAATTTGGCTCATTGCAAATATGAGACGAATAACTTAATCATAGGGCTTGATGTCAATAGACACTTGCATATAACAACTTATGCAAGGTGGGGATATGTGGATCCCTAATGAATGTATATATATATATATATATATATATATTTATTTATTTATTTATATATTCTCTCTCTAGATTGGGTTAGATTTTATCGGGTCATTGCAATGTGAATTATCTTGGAATATCCATTTTAATACAATAAGATTTAAACTCGTTACTTACATACTCTCCTCCATTATCAATCCTTAAGACTTTTATGGAGGAAGAGGTTTCATTTTCAACAAGTGCCTTAAAATTTTTGAAATATTCAAATACTTGAGACTTAATTTTCAAAAAGTAAATCCAAGTGTACCTTGAAAAATCATCAATACAAGTTAAAGAATATAAACATCCATTTAATGACTTAACTTTAAATGGATTAATTGCAACCTATAAGAATATTTAAAATAAGTTTCACCAAACTTAGTCCTAGGTTGCTTGGATAAAATGCAAGCCTCATAAAGTCCTCCATCAACTTCAATTTTAGGAAGACCAATTACCATGTTTTTGTTAAACATATCAATCATATTTCTATAGTTTGGATGTACTAATCTATTATGTCATAATTTAGAATTATTTTCAACATACATGGTAAGGTAATGTTTACCTAATATTTGATGTGGAGAGAATACATAAAAGTTGGAAAGTACACTTTCTCCAACAATATCTCCCATATTATTTTTATGATGCACCTATTGTCACAAAATTGAATGCTTCCTCCTTGAGAAGCTAATTGCCTTATAGAAAGTAGGTTAGTTGCAAGATTAGGAACAAACAAAACATCATTATATACTTCTTTACCTATCTTAACATTACCAATTCCTTCTACAATAATTTGGAAATCATCCCCAATAGTAACTACATCATTGTAATCTAAGTTTAATGAATTAAAATATGACTTAGAATCAATCATATAATTAGTGAATCCTAAATCAATAATCCAAGAATTATGGTCTATTTTATCATGAATGGAAGTCAATGCATGAACTAAAGCAACAAAATGAGCATATTTGCTATTATATCAAACATTCACTTTCTTTCATAATGAATTTCACTCAAATAGAACTATATCCATATACTTTTCCAAACCTTTTTACAAAAAAAATCTTATTAAATCAAATAATGAATTTTGATTATTTCTAATAAATTCACCTTTCCTTGCATAGAACTAGAAGTCGGTCCAAAGCATCACTGCTTTCCTTTCAAAAGCCTTTATTTGGATCAAAATTCAAGCTAGCCATTTAGTACTCCTTTCTTACAAGAAGAATGTTATCTTACCAAAAAAACTTTACAACTGTCTCTTCAAAAGCTTAAGATGTACACTTTTTACTTTCAAATTTAGCATGAAGTAAATAAAACCTTTCACTACTCATTTTATTAAGGATAAAACTCATTTCAAAATAAATATGAATCCTACACATGATTCCTACTAAGTACCTCAAACTACTTCAACTATTTATTCTAAATCTAAAGAGCAATCAAGATAAAGAATTCAGGTTGTATGTGTTTGTGATAGAAGAAAGCATCGTAGTTATCGTGAATCAAAAGAATGATCAAGATAAAGAACATCACATCTCTTTTATGATTTAAACCCTTCACAACTATGAAGAGAAGTACACCCTAATTGAAAAGCAGGTATTCATCATCCTAAAGGCTCTAAAGAACTTTATATACTATCTCTTGAAGATAAAAATCATTCTATTCATGATACACCCTAATGTTAAAATGATAGTATTACATGGTGAATTCGGGTAAAATAAAGCTAGCTACATAAATAATATATAGGAATTAGGCAATGAGATCAAACCTACCAAGTTGATAAGAGGTAGAGCTTTATGTGAATACTGGTGAGGGTGGTATTAGAAGGATAGGTCTCTCTAGTTAAAGAGATGAATAACAAATGGGGCTTAGTATGGATGACTGATATATGCGGATACATAGCTATAGGATGAGCACTTGAAGGACTAATTATAAAAGAAAGGTCCAAGTTAAAACATAAAGAAATCCACTATTAATAGCTAGATAACATCTTATTTAACAAAATACTATGATGATGTTTTGCTCTAATGTATGGAAGAAAATAAACAAGAAGCTCTAATTAAGCAATACCATGATAAATGAGGACACTTATCCATGCCTACCATAACTCATAAAATATTGAGGGTTAAGTACTACTAACCTACTTATTTTATTGACTGCTATCGATGGGTGAAAGATTACAAATCTTATCACATGTTCCAAGGAAATAAGAAAATGCCCCCGCTACAATTAAAACTAGTTGTTGTGACCAAATCATTCCAATAGTGGGACCTATATTTCGTAGGAAAAATCAATCCATTATCTAGTGTTGGTCATGGGTGGATCCTCACAATCATTGACTACTTCACAAAATGGGTCAAAACAGTTCCAACCAAGGTAGCCAATCAAGAAACTTTAGTATAATTACTCAACGATATCATCACTTAGTTCAGAAAACCTGCCACCATAATGATAGAAAATACCACATATTTCAAAGGAGCTAAAATGATGAAGTTTTTCCTTGAGCAAGGGCCCCTTCTCAAAACATCTTCTAACTACTAGCCCCAAGGGAATGGATTAGCTAAATCAACCAACAAAAATATCACAAGAATCTTAAAGAGATATTTTATAGTCACAAAGATGCTAGCACACAAAGTTGCATAAGACATTATGGGTAGACAAGGTAACTCCAAAAGAATCTATAGGATCATCCCCTTATAGGTTGGTATATGGTAAATAATCTATGCTACCAATAAATCTAGAGCTCCTTTTCCTTCAATTGTCACAACAACTTGAGCTAGAAGACACTAACATTGAGCCCTTGAGGAAAAAAGAGAAAAGGACTTTATGAACTTCACTCAATGACAAAATAATATAAAAAATGATTCAACAAAAGGGAAATGAAAATGGAATACAAGGAGAGAGATCTCATCTTCAAATGGGATGATAATCTTACAAAGCCAGGTGCTCATCAAAAGTTTGATTCTTTGTTGAGTGGGCCCTATCAAATTGTTTAAATCACAAGTCCAAAAGCATACATACTTACCTCCATGGAGGAATAACTCTACCTATCTCTTTAAATGCATACAAACTTGCACGAGTTAGTGTCCAAGAGTTTTACAATAAATGAGGTATGTAACTTCCACCCAAGTTTTTATCCCATCCTTAAAAGACCCATTTATTTCTTTCAATTAAAAAACACAAGGTAAGCATGGTTAAAATAATTCTTAGAATAATTTTGATATTCATCCCTAATGATAGATCCAATTATTCATCCAAAAGTGAAATAAAATTGTACAAGCAAACTCACATTAAGATATACTTTTATTGTTTTAATTGGTTTATATGGGATTGAAATGGACCTTTGGCTATATTGCATCATCACCATGCTACCTCAATATTTCAATGAACCACATAACAATATAACAATATGACAACCACCATATTACCATGACATCATATTGATTGGTGAGATTTAAACTTCAGTCTCCCCGTCGAAGGTCTAGATTTTTTAGAACTCAAGCTCATTGCATTTGATTAAAGTGTTAAGGTTCACATATTGGATCAGACCCTTGGTTTATGTTGTGAAATTCTTCACTCCTCATTGCCTATTACAAACTCTTTGAAAAATGTGCAGATTCATCAATGGGGTTGAAACCTTGCTATGAACCATTTGTTTCAAAACCCCTTGAACCAGAATGTTAAGTTTCATCTCATAATATTAAAACTTAGGTTTAACTGTGTGAAACTCCTCTTCACAAGATAAGACTTATCTCAAAACCCTCGGATAATTTATACTTTTATTTTTGCATTGAATATGTTTATACATTATATATTTTAAAAAAAGTCCCGTGGAACAGTGCGACGGTTCGGGCTTTGGTTCTTTTTCAGGAGGTTTAAGGTTCAAACCGTAGCATGGGTATGGGTGAGTATGTGTGAGTGTATGATTGTGTTAATCCCCTATTGATAAGTTTAGAATGAGTGTGTTAATCCCCTATTGATAAGTTTAGCTCTCGGCCCCCAAGGGGTTATGGATGGAATAGGAATGCTCAGTCCTAAACATCAGTCGGGGTTTCTCACACTACCCAAACCAAAAAAATAAAATTACAAATTTTTTTTTAAATACATACTAATAAATTATAAAAATTCTTCCTAGGGAGGTCCAGGGTCCAAACCGCAACATATGTGTGGTTGTGTGTTAATCCTCTTTTGATAAGTTTAGCTCTTGGGTTTACTAGGGGTCATGGCTGGGATGAAAACGCGTTAGAAGTTTTTCGTACTAACCAAATAAAATAAATAAAAATTTTAAATATTAAATAATTATAAGTTCATCTCCAATTGAGATTGAAATAAATATCAAAACTCTGCCCACACTCTAGGGCAAAGGTAGTAGTATGACTAGAATCCGCTGAGTGTGCGCCAGCTTGATGATGGTGGTTGTATGACTAGAATCCGCTGAGTGTGCGCCAACTTGATGATGGCGGTACCAACCCCGAGCCACCGGGGGTCTCCCTCACTCCGAGACGTGTTTACCGAGGCGAGGTAGGGATTATAGTGGTAGCTCCATGATTTAGAGCTACGGCCGAGGCAATGTGATTTGACCCTGTGACCAGTTGTTCAAAAAACAAAGGCAGTTGCCAATTCCCTATGTAATTAAAAAAAAAAAAAAAAACTCTGCGATGCAGCCGCATAAGTTGAAGTGGTTTAAGGTGTTACTCTCAATATTACTGATAGCTATTGTATAAAAAGCACTTCCAGCATAAAAATCAAAATAGGGCATTTGGTCTAGTGGTATGATTCTCGCTTTGGGTGCGAGAGGTCCCGAGTTCGATTCTCGGAATGCCCCGAAAATATTATGTCTGGTATGTGGTTTGTTTTGTTTATATGGTTACATTAGTTTTCCCTAATGGCAGCTATTAAATTTTTGCATCTTCTTCGTATCATATTGAAGAATTCCATAAATTGTTCATTAATTGTGCTGGAAAGGTTTTTCAGAAGTCGTTTCTCTTGGATGTTTTCGTTGATGCTGTTTATTTTGGAACTGGTTTCTTAACATCAATTACTGATAATGAGGTTTGGCCAATACAAGCCTGCTTAGGACTTCGACAAAAACATGACTCTTGTTCCACCAACAGACTCACCATAAACCATGGCAATGCAACTACAGGTGTTTTATCTCTCTCTCAGGTGTTTATGCCCTTACACCACACTAGGGTCTGACAATAAATCTTTGTGAAACTCTTGTAACTTATCCTTCAACAATTATTTGGAACTTTATAAGCCTTCCCCTTAACAGATATTTTGTTACAGAGTAACTAATGGAGACTTGTGCATTTAGAGAATTATTTATTACCTAATTGATGAGCACAGAGTTTAAAGGATAACATATAAGTGTTTTTTATAGTAATATGAAGTATAATTAAGTTATAATTTTCAGAAATATAAAAGGTATTTTTTTTTATAATTGAAATTTAAATAAGCTAAATAACAATCTAATAATTTAATACTAAATTATCTTAACATTTTAAGTGAAGATGTCAAACTTTAATACAGGTTTATGAGAAAGGTTAAACAAAACAAGGAATCCAATCTCTAGAAACAGTGTGCTAGAGGCCTCCCAAATTACAGAAGGTAGGTAAGGCAAACAGTTAACAACAAAAGCATTATAGAGGTATTCCGAGAATTGAACTCGGGACCTCTCGCACCCTAAGCGAGAATCATACCACTAGACCAAATACCCTTTACATATTAATAAAAACATATATATTTTATTTTATCTATTAGCGAATCGAGAAACTAGCAGTGAGTTTGCCATCCCTAAACTACAAAAAAATAACATAATTAGCCTATGTTAAAAGTGGGATTTGAACCCACGCCCTTTCGGACCAGAACCTTAATCTGAACCCACGCCCTTTCGGACCAGAACCTTAATCTGGCGCCTTAGACCAACTCGGCCATCTCACCATTAACATCTTGAAATTTTTTTTTTTTTTTTTTTAATTTAGATGTTTGAATTCTTTAAATAATAATTAAGTATGAGTTATGTACCTTGATGATTTTTTTTTTTAAATAATTAAAGTATGAGTTATGTACTTTATTTTGTGTTAAGATATTGTTTAAGTAATTGTTGGATTGAATGAATAATGGGATTCTTACCTTTCAAGGTATTGAGCTAGGGTAGCAAATCGACAAAAACTTAGCTGCTATCATCCAACCTATCTTCTTTTGGATACAACGTGGTCTGAACCTTGGACCTCCCTAAAGAGAGGCCAAAGCCCTAAGCATCCCTTCATGGGCTAAATTAGCTAGACCATTTATTCAAGAGTTCAATGAATTAGCATATCCTTTATCACTACTTACATATTTTACTACTAGTCAGAGACACCCTCAAGAAGCTATTACAAACTTCAATATTAGGTTCAACTAGACTTGGAGGAGATTTTTCCAAGAAATTAGACCACCTGGTCGTCAAGTATACATCTATTACCTTTGTGCTTTCAATCTAGATTTAGGTCTACAAATATGATTGTCAAATGTGATGGCATTCCTACAAATTTACTAGGCCATAATGATTGTATAGAATGACCTATTTTATGTGGGAAAACTTCCCCCCATGGTTGTCATGCCATAGTTTTTAAAAATTGCCCAACCTATGCAACAATATGAGATTTTGGTCACAATCACACCCATGCCTCCATTACCCACTCTCAAGCCTAAAGAATCTTTGGTCATGCAAGAAGTATTAAAAAACAATAAAGAATTTGAGCAATCATGTAACTGATATTAAAATATGAGAGGCCAAGAGATATCAACCCAGGAGATTTTCCTATGTTAAAAAATATCAAGGGGCCTCTACAAGTAATGTTGCAAGAAAATTTAACAATATATTCAATAATCATGAAGAAGGGTCATCCAACTCTGCATTGGAAGAAAGCTACTAGTGCTTAGCTTATAATGATCCACATAAAATAGATATATGTATGATATATCAACATCAAGCTCAGTTGAAAACCACAAAGGGCAAAAAATATATAGAAAGGCTAGAGAAACATTTTTTGGGATCATGACCAAGTTATGCTCATGCAAGATCCCTTGGAAGAGGAATGCATAACTGTACTAAAAAAATCTTCTAAGAAACCTCTAGAAGTAAATCCATGGGAGATAGAGCCTTTTAGAGTATTGGCTCAACCTCATAAGGAGCCTAAAGAGGGGTAAACTGAGCTAGAACCCAAAGTACAACCACAACCTAAGCAAAAAGGGGAACTATCAAATCCAGAGCAAACAAAGGAGGCAAAGGAGACTCAAGAAGATTTCAAAGAACAAGCCCAAAAAAAACTTTGATACCCTTCTATGACCAAATGATAGAGGCTAGAAGAAAAAAAATATTACCAAAGAAGATTTGATGAGACCAAAAGGAAAGAAATGAAGCAATTGCAATCATTGGGATTAATATTAACAAAGAATTGAAGACCCCCTTGAAAGCAAGCATGTAAGATGCTTTAATGATTCCCAAACAAATTGACCTTCTTAGAGCTATGTTGAAGACCATTTATTCCAAAGGTGTATCATGCCCAAAGCTTAATTTAGCCCAAACCAAACATATCCTAAAATGGAAAAAATAGACCACCTCCCTTCTACATGTATTTATGAATGGAAGGATGGATTGTGCATAACTACATGGTCGACTCTAAAGCAACAACCACCATCATGCCTAAGGAAATATGTGAGGTTATGAGGATGCAATACACCAGATCAAGTCTTAGATTATTGCAATTAGATGATACCCTAATAAAAATAAATATTTGGAGTGATAAAGAATATCCCAATAGTACTTTACAAAGTGTCATAGGTGACTATGATATAAGAAGTGGTGATAGTCAACATCAAGCCATAATTTGGTCCCTACCTTTCCCAAGAATTAATGGTAGAATTGGGTGGTTTCTTGTCTTAGGAATATTCTCATATGGTAATACCTTACAAATGTAGGAAGGTGAAGATCTATGTGGAATAGCCAGCTACCTACCACATTGAGAAAATTAAGGAAGATTGAGTCAATCTAATTAGTGACAAGATGGATCCCCTAGAGACAATAATAAAGGAACTTCCAATAGAAGATGAATTCTCTCTTAGAGATTTTAATACCATGATCAAAATTGGGCTAGGCACTTACTATATGATGGAGTTAGAACCACAAATAACCATGACCTTATCAAATCAAGAGTTTCAAAATATAGAAGGTTGGAAACTCTATTTTGATGGAGCTAGATGTAGAAATGGTGCTAAAGCTAGAGTGGTGCTGGTATATCCTTCTGAGGGAATGAAAAATCTCTTATAGGCTAACATGGAGATGCACTAATAATGTACCCGAATACAAATACCTATCTCAATTTGCATAAGAAAATAAAATGGTAATCAAGCTACTGCCATTTTTTGGTGACTCAAATATGATGGATAATTAGGTGATAAATAAATGAAACAATAAGCAACACTATTTGAAAGTATACCAAAACAAACTATGGGACCTAATAGAAAAAATTGAAGTATTGAGTGTGAAAGCGGTGCCTAGAAATTAGAATGAAGTAGCAGATGCATTAGCCTCTTAGGGGGAAAATTTACTAGTTATGGTAAAGAATCAAATACAATTAAAATGGTTTATGTTCATCTATCCTAGATAAAGAAACCTTCTAGAAAGTATTTGAGAGTGTCAACATATTGTCAATTTCATAACCAAAGAATCTATCTATGTAGCACAACCAGAAGAGACATAACATCATGTTGACCAAGAGGAAGTAATTCAGTGAAAAAGAAATCATATTACTAAAATGCTAATTACTTTGGAAACTCTATTTGACAATAATGATTGGTCAATCGAACAAAGAATGAAGACAAATGAACAAGCATTTAAGGAAGATCAAATTGAACCTAAAAGGAATTTGAAGGTTGGAGTATGTTTCTTTGATGAAGAAATAAATGAGCTAATATCCTTATGTAGAGAGTACCTAGACATAATAACATGGAGTTACGATGACCTTTGGATCTACAATAAATATGTCATCCAACACACTATAGAATTACTACCAAATGTCAAGTTATTTAGATAGAAATAGAGACCAGTAAATCCTAAAATTGAATCCATAATGAAATAAGAACTCCTTAAGATACTCAATGCTAAGATCATATATCTTATGAAACGCTCTATATGGGTGGCAAATCTAGTTTCATTGAGAGAGAAAAATAAAGACATTTGCCTTTGTGTTGATTTTTGGAATCCGAATCCCCTATCTAAGATTGATTAGATCTTGCAAACAATAGTTGGAGCAAAAAGGTATTCACTTCTTGATGGTTTTTTTGGGTATAATAAAATTTATGTAAGAGATGAAGATCAACACAAGACAACCTTCACCACCAAATGAGGCACTTTTGCATATCAAAGAATACCTTTTGGTCTATCCAATATTGGGAAAAAAATTTAGAGGGCTATGTATTTTACCTTTGGAGAGTTAGTCAACAAGATAATCCTCTTCTACCTAGATGACATGATTGTCTTTTCCAATGATAAGCAACGATACTAAATTCACCTAAAAATGGTCTTCCAAAAATACTGGGAGTTTGGAGTGTCACTCAACTCCAAGAAATCAATATTTTCCATGCATGAAGGTGAGTTTCTAGGTCATTTTGTGTCTAAACAAGGATTTGCTATCGATCCAAAATGAGTTAAATCTATCTTAACAATACCACATCCTAAGGTCCGAGGTGTAGACCAATTGGTTCATCCAAAACCCATAATGGGGGCGGAGGTCCAAGGTTCAAATCTTGGGCCTCACCGAACTGAACGCTTGTCCCTTTCCTGGTGCTTTCAGCTACGTAAAAGGTTTAAAATGATTGTGGCATGGTGGTTATAGGGGCGGACTACACAAAGATCTATGTGGTGGCTTCTAGGGTGGACAATGCAGAATACTGTGGTGGCCATAAAATATGGATAGCCTACCCGGTTTCGTGGCGGTTACCAATTCCACCATGTAAATACAAAAAAAAAAAACAATACCACCTCCTCTTAGTAAAATGGCCCTATAATCCTTCTTTGAGCAAATCAACTTTGTTCAAAAATTGATTTTTAATTTTTCTTAAATAGTCAAGCCTATGATTGAGCTTATAAAGAAGAAAATGAAATTTACATGGGTCCAAAAAAGGAGAATAACTTTTTATTAGATCAAACAAATGATAACACAAGATCCAATCTTATTCAATCCATACTACAAGGACTCCATTCTATATGTTTATGGGTCTGAAGAGAGTTATGCTATTTTATTAACTTAGAAGGATGATAATTAAGAAGAGCATAGAATATCCTTCCTGAGCTAGATGCTTCAAGATTATCAAAAGAACTATAAATTCATAGAGAAACAAGTGTTTGCCCTTCTAAAATCACTCAAAAAGATTAGACATTGTATCTCATTACAAAAAATTAGTCTATGTAGCAAACCCAAACATCCAAAATTTTATCCTCCAAGGAGAACTGAGAGAGAAGGGATCTAGGTGGATTACTAATATATAAGAATATGATATTGCAATTTGGCCAACTAAGTTGGTGAGAGAAAAAACTTTATGTGAATAGGTAGCTTATATGATTACAACAAAACATAATTTGTGCATGAAATATTACCTTGAAGTAGAGTCTAAAATGAAAAATGCATAGGAAAAGTAGATTGGATTACCAAATTGACCAAATACTTCTAGACAAGTATGTGTTTGGAAGGATTAAGTTCCTCCCAGAGATGAAGATACATATTATAGGCTTTAAATCATGTCCTATTACTGAAAGGTACAAACATGGAAAATTGACCCATTAAATGAGTCATTTTTCCTTAGGATCCCTAAGGAGTCCCTCAAAATTTCTAGGTGCAATTTTGGGCCTTCTTCTCTCCTTTGTTTTTATTTTTCCCTTGGCTTTGCTGAATTCATGGTCATCTAAGATGGGGCACAAATTTGGAAAAAAATTAGATTTCTCTAAAAAAATCCCAAATTTTGGATTGACCTCCATGGCGTTGGTTCTTGGCTAAGGTTAAATTTTGTTTTCTTGCCTAAACCCCTTACAACCCTACTATAAATAAGAGTATTGGACTTTATTTTTGGTAGATCTAAGTAAAAGAGAGATTTTTGGAGATCTTGATGCAAAGCTAGTTTTTCCAAGTGATCTAACAAGTGTTTGAATGCCTTCAAGTGATTTTAAACACTTATTTTATTTTGGATTGTTTTGTTACTACTTTGCTTCTATGATAAACTACTTTTTGTGAACAAGTGTGGGAGCCTTAAGGAGGGGACTACAATTTTGGTTTTTGCCTTCATCCTTTTTTTGCTTCTACCACAATTTAACCAGGTTTTCTTTATATTATCAATTTTCTAGATCATTAATCTTCTATTTAGCATTGCATTTTAGCATTGATAGATCAGTTAAAGGCTTTGTTGTAAATTTGCACCTCGTACTTACAGGGTGTAAATTCAATGAGACCGAATTTGTGGTCACTCCTTACAGGGCATGAATGCAATTCATTAATGGATTTGGGGTGGGTTTCACTCCCAAATCCTAGCTTGTCTCTTACATATTTTATTTTTTCCATGTTTTGTTTACACTATTTTCATTTCATTGTATTTTGTCTTGTTTGCTTCTCAAAGGTCAACAATCACTTTTACTTTTTAATGGTTAACTAAATTTAACAAGTGTTGAATGTGTCTCATCCTTTGCAGAGGAAGTACTATGCCCCTACTTCGGTGGTCCCACTTTTTTTGGAGATATTATCGAAGCTATTTTCGGAGGTATTGGTGGGATTCTCGTGATTGGTGGGTATGGGTGGTTTTAGCCCATGGTATTGTGTCCACGGTATTCTAATACCACATTGTGGTTTAGGGTTGTAAGATTTTCCTTTATATTTATTGTAATGTCCCATTACGGGTAAGGTGAATAATAATAGAAAAGGAGGTGTGGCTCTTGTTTGTTGGATGTAGCCCATATTGGGTGAACCAGGATAAATCTCTTGTGTTCTATGTGCATGATTTATTGTGAGTTGTTATTTTCTTCTAAGTTTTTATTTCTACTTCATTATTCTAGAATAATTTTATGTATAACTCTTCATTTGGTATCAGAGCCAAGTTGTTAGCCACAGAGGGACGCCTTTATTGCTAGGGTTTCATTTCATTTGAAGAGGATCTAGGGTTTCTAGGAGTTAGAGAAAACCTATTCCAAAGTGTGAGTTTTACGTAGAGGGATCTTGAAGAAAAATGATGTCAAATCATTCAAAGATAGAGATTAATAAATTTGATGGAATACATTTTGAGCTATGGAAGTTAAATATGGAGGATCTGCTCGTGGACAAAGATCAGTAGTCTGTTATCTGTGAAATGAAACCTGCCAGTACATCTGATGAAGACTAGGAAAAGTTGAATCAGAAAGTGAGGAGTCTAATATGACTGTGCCTTGCAAATTCAGTCTTAATCAATTTTTTTGGAGAAGCTACTGCAAAGTATCTCTGGGAGAAGTTAAGGGTTTTGTATCAATATAAGTCCCTAGTGAACAAATTATTCCTGTGAAAGAAATTGTATAATCTGAGGATGAATGAAGGGGATTCAGTAGCAGATCATATTAATGCATTCAATACAATGGTAAGTCAACTTGCATCTATTGATATTAAGTTAAGTGAGGAAGTTAAATGCGTTACTTTGCTATGCTCTTTACCAGATTCATGGGATAACATGGTTGTAACAATTGGTAGTACAACTTCATCCACATTGAAGTTTGAAGATGTTGTGGCATTTCTATTATCAGAGGATATGAGGAGAAAATCTATGGAGGGTACATCAAAGGATGCCCTAATAGTGAGAGGGTGTGCCAAGGAAAAATATAAAATGATATCTGGTGATGATCTAAGTCGAGAGGGAGATCCAAGTCTCGAGGAAGGTTTGAGAGAAAATGTTGGAAATGTGGTAAGCTTGGACACATGAAGAAGGATTATAGGTCAAAGAATTTTTATTCTGGAAAGAGATCTGATGAATCCACTTCCATGAAGATAAATAAATCCATTGATGAAGGAGGGGATTTATATCTGGTATCTTGCTCCACACTTTTAGATAGAAATGATTGGTTGATTGATACTGGTGCCTCTTTTCATACGACTCCTCATAGGGGGTGGTTCAATAAATATGAAATATATGATGGAGGGGAGGTATTTTTGGGAGATTATTCACCACTTAGAATCATGGGTTGTGGAAGGGTGAAAATATTGTTGCAGGATGGTAGGGTTAAAACCCTCCCAGGTGTGATGCATATTCTTGGCCTTGCTAGAAATTTAATTTCTATAAGAAAACTGGTTTATGCAGCAGTAAACATTAGTTTCAATAAGGATTCATGCAAAATGGTTCTTGGATCTATGGTGTTGGTAAGAGGAGATTGGATTGGAACCTTGTATAAGTTATTGGGAAGCACTATGACAAATGAGTGTAATAGCTCAACTATTCTTGAGGCTAAGTCAGACAAAAATTCAACACTCTGGCATCAAAGAATGAGATATATTAGATACTAGGGATTACATACCCTATACATGAAAGGTATGGTTCAAGGTATCCCTGATTGCTTATTATGTTTTAATTTATGTGAACATTGTATTTATGGCAAGTAGAATCATGCGAGTTTCCCATATGGTGTTGCAAGATCAAAAGGGGTATTAGATTTGATTCATAGTGATATTTTTGGTCCTGTTCCTATTCCATATCTTGGAAAATCATGGTACTATGCTTATTTCATTGATGATTTTTCAAGATATGCATGAATTTATTTTCTTAAAAGTAAATATGAAGTGTTTGATAAGTTTAGAGAATTTAAAGCACTTATTGAAAATAAAATTGAGAAAAATATTAAGGTGTTGAGGTCGGATAATGGAGGAGAGTATTGTTCAAATAAATTTGAGGATTTTTGTAAGCAATGTGGTATTGCAAGATAGAAGACTACTCCATATACACACCAAAAGAATGGAGTTGTTGAGATATTGAACATATCACTAATGAAAAAGGCTAGAAGTATGCTCAATGGTGCAAGTTTAGCATAAGAATTCTGGACAGAGGTAGTGAATGCAGCATGTTACATGCAAAATTTATCTCCTACATCAACATTGTTGGATCAAACTCCATTTGAAGCATGGTTTGGTAAGAAACCGTCTCTGCTTTTTGGCTGTGATGCATACATGCATATTCCAAAGGAGAAATAAGTAAGCTTGATAATAAGGTTGTTAAATATATCTTTATTAGTTATAAATATGATGTTAAAGGATATAGACTTTAGAATCCAAAAACTAAAAGTACAGTTTACAGTAGAGATGTGGTGTTTAGAGAAATGAAAAGTGATCACAAAAAAGAAGTAACAGAAGAACCTAAAAAGGTACAATTTGATTTCATGGAAGAAGAATCCTACTCATAATAAGAAGAAGAGGATGAACCAAAGGTTCATACACCTATGGTAAGGAGATCAACATGAGAAAGAAGGCAACCTGATAGGTATAGTCCATCTACTTTTCCTTCTTCCTTTGTTTTATCTATTACTGATGAAGATCCTAGAACAGTTAGAGAAGCTATTAATTTTGAAGAGGTAAACCTTTGGGAAGAAGCCATGAATGAGGAAATGATGGCCCTAAAAATGAACAAGACATGGGATCTAGTAAAATTACCTGGTTGGAGAAAAGCAATAGGTTGCAAATGGATATTCAATAAGAAGCATGAAGAACACAACATTATATTGAAAGGGGGTGAACAGTATAAGACCACTTTTTACTTTTCTTTTCAATTCAATATTATGGAGTTTATAGATAGCAGTATCAATAGCAATAATCAAAGCAATGCACATAACCCCATACACAATAGAGACACAGATTTTAACATGGTTCACCCAATGTGGGCTACCTCCACAAAGAAAATATTTTTTCTAAATATTTCTCAAATAGTCTCTTTGGGAATCCTTCCCAATTACAATGTTTATGGATCTTTGTCCAAAGGAGATGCTGATCCCCTAATATCAAGTTCATGAATCTCTTCCATAGGAGAACTCTTTCCCCTTCTACTCTGGCTAGTGATCTTATAGAAGACTTTGTCTCTCTACTGCACTGACTGGTGGATATCTCTCCAATTGAAGACTCCTCACTCAGAATATTTATCTTCAATTGTCCTGGCTACTGGATCTCTATCCACTAAGACTCTGTCCTCTATACTTTGTCACCTCCAAAGCTCTGTCAATAGGCTCACTCAAAACCTACTCAAATCTGCTCAATAGGTCCACTCAAAACCTACTCAAATTTGCTGAACAGGTCCACTCAGAACCTGCTCAAATATGATCAATAGGTTCACTCAGAACTTGCTCAAATCTGCTCAATAGGTCCACTCAGAACCTACTCAAATTTGCTCAACAGGTCCACACAGAACTTGTCCAAATCTTCTCAAGAGGTCCACACAGAACCTGTCCAAATATACTCAACAAGCCCACACAAAACTTGTCCAAATCTGCTCAATAAGTCCTCTCTAGGACTTGATCAAATTTGCATTGAAAGCTTCCACAAAAGCTTACACAAAATCAGTCCACAAGCCTTCTCAAAGACTTACCTCAAATCTACTTAACAAGTCCACACAAAACTTGTTTAATCACATAGAATCATAAAGAGAATTGTTAGAGACTCAATATGTTCTATACTCAAATCCCAATCTCAACTCAAATCAATCTCATAGAAGCATAAAAATAATTGTTAGAGACTCAATATGTTCTATTCTCAAATCTCAATCTCAACTTAAATCAATCTCATAGAAGCATAAAGAGAATTGTTAAAGACTCAATATATTCTATACTAAAATCCTAATCTCAAATCAAATCAATCTCATAGAAGCATAAAGAGAATTGTTATAGACTCAATATGTTCTATTCACAAATCTCAATCTCAACTAAAATCAATCTCATAGAAGCATAAATAGAATTGTTAGAGACTCAATATGTTCTATACTAAAATCTCAATCTCAACTCAAATCAATATCATAGAAGCATAAAGAGAATTGTTAGAGACTCAATATGTTCTATTCTCAAATCTCAATCTCAACTCAAATCAGAATATAGAATAGTTTGTTTCATGGAACTTGAACAACCACTTCACACAATCACTTGACTAGGCTTAATCAACTCTACTCAACCAATCACCTCAAAGATCAATCCTTTCTCAAAAACCCTAGTCCAAGCATGTATCAACCAACTCAAAATATTTCCAACAATGCTCAGCGACAAATCTCACATAACAATGATACTCATGTTATTTTCTAAATAAAGTTCACAACCAATGGGCTTCAACAACAATGCTTATAAACAAGGTTTAATCACAACTCTCAATTAAAAAAACCTTGAAGCATTAAACCAAAAACTCTAAAAAAGGTTAACCACAATCAATCCTTTTCTCTCCAAAGATATTTTCAGAAATCAATCACCCACATAAGTCAATGAAGAATATTGCCCATACCTTTTTTATGCCTTATGAGTTGTCCACTAAATCTGCCACACTCAACACACTTTCTTTTTCCAATATCAACAAGGGTTAGAGGTCATGAGTAATAACAAAATAATCAAAATAATATCTCAATAACACCTTATTACTCCTACTCAATAAAAATGCACCAAACCCTCTTATGCAAGAAATAATCCCTCAAAAGAATGAATCAAACTTAATTTTAAAACTCCTTGACAAAACCAGAAATATCTTCTTGCACACACCTTATTTCTCCCTCAAAGCAATATAAACAAGTATCTCTCAAAAATATCTTTCCAATGATATATAATATGATATACTTCCACAAAGAAAATCAACAAAAATATTTATCTTTCCTAGGGCATACCATAACCTTATTTCTCCTTAAGCAACCTTGGCATAAAATAAAAAATTAAACAAAAATTAAATTTACTTGCCTTGCCCTCAATGGGATTTGAACCCCTGACTATTTTCTTCCCAAATCCTTAGTCATATCCAAGTCACCATTGGGCCACACACCGTGACGTGTCTAAAAGGACACGTCCACCATGAAATATCTTCGAACAACGAACCTCCAAAAAAAACAAGCGCGTAGATCGCTTCTTCCTTGCAATCCAAAAAATAGACCTCACGTGAATCAAACTCAAAACCTCCTCCTTAGCACCGAGCCAACATACCACTAGGCCACACTGACCTTTGCCCTTAGGGCTTTCGAACCTTCACAACTTTAACCTTCATGAAAATTGTAAGGCTTTCGAAACATAAATCTCTTTCGCATGCACTTCGAAAACAATAGCAAGGGATGATTGGTAAATGAATTTGTTTGGCATTTATATAATACCTTTTGCCTTCCTTAGCATCATGTCGGTGCTTCAAATTAATTTGACGTCGACGTGATTTAATTTATAATAAATTTAATTTTAATTTTAAATTTAAATATTATAAATTAAAATCAACCTTAGAACTTTGTCTTAAAGAGCCAACCTTAGGTTTAATAAAACCTTAGAACCTTGTCTTAATGCCCAACCTTGGTATTATTTATAAAATTTAAATTCCTTGTGAAATGATTTATAAATAATTATTAAACCTCCTTTTTAACTTTTGCAATAACCCATCTTGGTTTTTTATAAACCAATCATTTAACCTGTGCTCCCAAGAATATTAAAATATTATGGAGCCTTTTTCCTTTCACTTTTGCACTGATGAAGCTTTTTCCTGGATGACTTGTGCAACTTTATTTCTTTGAGATGAGTGATAACTCTCCCAGGTGACATCAATGACAACTCTGACTTAGAGGACTCAAAAAGTCCAACAAAGCAGATGATAAAGGAAAAGTGGAGAAATATAAAGCTCGCCTGGTTGCTAAAGGTTATTCTTAGGTAGAGGGAATTAATTATGGTGAAGTATTTTCTCCTGTTGCAAAGCTAACCTCAATAAGATTTATTTTATTTGTGGTTGCTGTATTTGATCTTGAAATAGAGCTAATGGATGTGAAAATTGCATTCCTTCATGGGGATTTGGAAGAAGAAATCTATATGAGATAGCTTGAAGGATTTGTTGCTTAAGGAAAGGAGGATTTTGTATGTAAGTTAAAGAAATCTTTGTACGGACTGAAACAATCACCTAGAATGTGTTATCAAAAAATTTGATACTTATCAAATTGTAAGTTAAAGAAATTTTTGTACGGACTGAAACAGTCACCTAGAATGTGTTATCAAAAAATTTGATACTTATGTCTTAGGACTTGATTTTGTTCGTAGCAATGCTGATCATTGTGTATACTCAAAGCAAATTGGTAATGTACTTGTAATTATTGTTTTGTATGTTGATGATATGTTACTAACTGGAAAAAGTAAGGAAATAATCAGGGAAGTGAAGTCTCAGTTAGCATCACAGTTTGACATGAAATATCTTGGCCTTGCAAATTTTATTCTGGGTATGCAAATAAACAGATATCGGTCAAATAGAAATTTGTGGTTGGATCAGAAAAAGTATGTTGAGACAGTTTTGAAGAGATTCAATATGCAGGATTGCAAACCAGTGAAGGTACCTATTCCTTTAGGTGAAAAATTATCTGTTAAAAAATGTCCAAAAATAGAAGAAGAGGTATAAGAAATGTCCAATGTTCCTTATGCAATGTTGTAGGGATTTTAATGTATGCCATGGTGTGTACTAGATTAGATATTGCCCATGCAGTGGGAGTTTTGAGTAGATATATGTCTAAACCTGGTAAAGAGCATTGGATTGCTGTAAAAAGGGTTTTCAAATATTTGCATGGTACATCTAATTTTTCAATATGTTATGAAGGTGCAGGTAACAAAAACATATCCTTGGATATAGAAGGTTTTATTGATGCTGATTGGGCTAGAGATATTGACAATAGAAGATCTACTAGTGCTTATGTATTCAACTTGTTTGGAGGGGCTATTAGTTGGATAAGAAAAAGGTAAACTATTGTTGCTCTTTCAACCACTGAAGTTGAATACATGGAATCCACTGATGTAAGTAAGGAAGCAGTATGGCTACAAAGACTATGTGATGAGATTGGGTTCTTTCAAGGAGTTGTGAAGATAAACTGTGATAGTCAAAGTGCCTTTTTTTATTGGTAAATAACCTTGCTTACCATTCAAGAAAAAAGCACATTGATACAAAGTACCACTTCAGTAGGGACATGATTGAACATGAGAAAGTGTTGCTAGAAAAAGTGGATACCAAGGAAAATATTGCAGATGATTTAACCAAGGTAGTTAGCACAAAAAAATTCATGTTTTGTATAGGTGAAATGGGTCTGGCTAGACTAAGCGTTGGAACTAACATTGATTACAACCTTTATGCAAAGTATTCAACAAGTGGGAGAATGTTGGATGTGTCTCATACTTTGTAGAGGAAGTAATGTACAACAAGCCCCTACTTCGGCTCAAATATAGCACTTTGGTTATCAAAAATTTTTGGGCTCCCATTTTTCTGAAGATATTATCGAAGCTATTTTCGAAGGTATTGTTGGGATTCCCATGATTGGTGGGTATGGGTGGTTTTAGCCCATGGTATTGTGCCCATGGTATTCTCATACCATATTGTAGTTTAGGGTTGTAAGAGTATTATTTATATTGATTGTAATGTCCTATTATGGGCAAGGTGAATAATAATAGAAAAGGAGGCGTGGCTCTTGTTTGCTGGATGTAGCCCATATTGGGTGAACCAGGATAAATATCTTGTGTTATATGTGCATGATTTATTGTGAACTATTATTTTATTTTGAGTTTTTTATTTCTACTTCATTATTATAGGAATAAGTCTATGTATAACTCTTCAAAAAGGGGGCTTCATTGTGGAGCCTCCAAGATCAGTCACATAGTAACCTACGTAGGCTCCCAAACACTGGTCAATTTTTCCAAGGGTTTTGAAGCTATTTTGTAGGTTTGAAGTTGGATATATTTAGATGCAATTTTTAAGCTAGGATCAACCACAAGATCAATAAGTGCTTTGTTAGATTTTTAGGCTATTTTTTGGGTGTATTTTGTTCATTTCTATCCATTTTTATTTTAGATTTAGATCATAAATAAATAAAAAAGAGAAAATATTTGGCTCTATTTCTAGGCATTAATAAAGAAAATCATGTAGTTTGCATCTTAGGTTAAATCTATTTTTACATTTTCTTGAGCCCTTTTTAAAAAGAAAAATATCTATTCACTAACAAAGTTTAGGGTTTTAGTCCTCATTGAAGTTAAAAATCATCCTAGGAATAGTCCTTTGTTTGTTTGCATTACTATTTTCCCTACATTGTTCTTTAATTCTTCCTAGTTTAGATCTTAGTAAGGCCAAACATAAAAAATTTCCACCTTGGACTTGGAGTGAGTCCTTAAACCATTATTGGTGAACCCTTCAATCCCCCAAGCCCTTGAGTGTAGAGGAATCAACATACCCCTACGGTCACCTTGGATCCCAATGGATCCAACCAAGAATCATACGTAGTAGGGTAGTTTTCCCCCCCTATGCATATTTGGTGAACCCAACATGAAACACATTCTTAGTGGACTTTTAGAAAGCATTTTTCCTTTTGCCTCTTTTATTTTAATTTCTAAACTATAAGCAAGATCATTAAATATATATTCATATATTAGAGAAAAAAATAAACCAAAATTAATAAATTATTTTGTGTCCTTTGTATGTTGCGTTAGCTTTCTCCCTTCCTATTTCTCTTAAAATACTATGGCCCCAAACCTAAGGAATAAGATAAATATGATAGATCCAAAAGAGAATCATCTATACCATAAGGATGATCAGGTTGATAGGGATAATCCTAATCTAGAGGAAGAAGAAGAGAACATAGAGACTAGAGAGGACTTTGATCCTATTAAAGGGTCTCACAACTAATTCACATTCAAATCATATGATCATTTATTGAATTTTTATAGGTTAAACAAGCAAGCCTTGAATATGGTCGTGAATGGAGACACCCAATTTGAAGAAGCTGGAGCGTATCATCATCAAACCAATTCACCTCTCAACATTCACGTCAATCCTTTGTTTCAATCTAAGCATCATGTTAATATGTTTTATAAACCTACATATGCTACTACAATAACCACCAATGTTGGGGGAATTTTTCAACCTCCTCCAACTAGTAGTGCATTTCATCATTATGTTTAATTACCTTCTCATGCTTCTAATATCAACATTCCTTCTTCTATTCCACCAAATGTAAACTACATCCCACAACAAGATACTACACAAAATATCCCATTTAATAACCCATACCATAACAATGTTAATGCCTCCAATGTTAACCAAGCTCCATTTCAACAACCTACCTATAACCCCCCCTTAGGGAATCTAGGGGTATTGAACAACAACAACCCTGATATGCAAAGTTTAGAAAGTATAGTGAAACAATTGGCATTACAAATGGATACATTGCAAGCATCAAGTTTCACCTACAACTATAAATAAATATGCAATCAACCCCTAGATCCCATGGTAGCCACTAGACCCTATCCTAAGCATTTTACAATGTTGATTTTATCCATTTATAAGAGAATAAGGGACCTAATAGAACATTTAAGGGTGTTTAGAACAACATGCCATGATATTATATATGATGATATGGTGTTGCTAAAAAAATTCTCTAAGAGTCTTGGTGGTATGGAATTGGAATGGTATTATCAACTACTCCATCATTCTTTAAGGAACTTTGAAGAAACGGTTGAATTATTTGTTCAAAAATTTGGAGCTTATATGGATAAAGGAGTAACTATCCAAGATTTGTATCTCCTAAAACAAGCTAAATATGGAAGTTTCTTGGAATTTTTTTCTTGATGGAGAAGTCTAGTTGGATAATTAATATACATTTTACCTCCTTGAGACATGTTAGAGATTTTTATTGGAAACTTGCAAGAACATATCTCATATGAATTGGAAATAGCAACTATCACCTCTTTTGAACAAGGTGAGTAGAGAAGGCTCTCATTCAAAGAGGTCAAATCAAGTTAAAGAAAGAAGAAAAAAGTGTTGGAAATATTAAGTTGTCATTGATGTCAAAGGTAGAAATATATTCAAGAAGGGAATTGCAAATTGTCAATAATGTCCAAGGAAAAATAGTATTCAAGGATGAAATTGTGAAAGGTTTATATTATGGTACTTGAGAAATTAAAGTACTTGAGAAATTAAAATGGTGATGAATTTAATATTTAAATATTAAGGTAAAGGTTTAAAAGTGGGATATACTTAAATCCAAGGATTTAAATATAATTAAAAAATGAAAGGGTCGAATTTATGTTTAAGATTCAAAAATTTATGTTTCATATATATATATGGTTCTAACATTATGGTGGAGTGATTTGGAAGTGACAACGCATTCGTATTTCCCTCGAAGATAAAGGAACATTCGTTTGCAAGCCTTTAGTCTGTGTTCGAAAGAGGGAGTGAACTTGAGAGAGATCTATCATTCATGAGCACTAAGAGAGCTACCGTTCATTGATAATTGAGGGAGATTTATCATTTTTTGAGCATAGAGAGAGCTATCATTCTTTGAGTGTGGAGAGAGCTTTTGTTTGTTGAGTGTTGAGGGAGAGTTACCATTTGTTGAGTGTGGAGAGAGCTATCATTCATACTGAGTGTGTGAGGGTGTTGTTCATTGAGTGTTGAGAGAGCTACCTTTTGTTGAGCACTATGAATGTATTGTCTATCTGAGTAGAAGTAGCATTCATGCATGGAAATTGGACCTTTGCTTGTGGAGAAGTGAGTGACTTCAAAAAAGTGCTACAATGTGCATTGAAACAAAATATTTCTTGGAGTAAAATCAAACTAAGAATGTTTATATCCAACAAAAAGAGAATGTGGTAGATTCCACAAGATAGAGACTTGCACAATGCCAAATATAAAGGTATTATGCTGTTTTGTTCATTTGATTTATGATTATTGATGTTGTGAGGAAGTGTTGGTGCTTGTAGAAAGACAAAGTAGGATACCAAGGCACATGATTTAATTGCAATAGACCAAAACCCTAATCCAATGAATTCCAAGGTAGTGGAGGTGGCAGCTGTGTAACATTCAAACTAAACCCTAAAGCAAACGGAAGAGACAATAGTGTGAGAAGCCCAAGCATTGGATGCATGAGAGATAAAGTAGAGCTAAAATATTTGAGTTTGATGTGCACTCGAGTACATTTTGGATTATAGGGAAACATCAACATCTTCAAGACTAAAAGCGTGGAACCACCTTCCATCCGGTGGTGTAGCTTGGTTGGTTCATGGCTAGCCAATAAGAGTTGTGGATGAGAGACTAGGGTTCAAGTTTGAGTGCCAACAAAAATATTTTGAAGAGATAAGTATGTTTTGTTTATACCTAGGAATGAAATTTTTATTGATGAAAATTTATGTATGAAAGTTTCCCTTCAAAAGGTAAAACATAGGAAAGTGGGAAATTATTAATGCACTAAGGTTTTTATAAATGAAAGTTTATTTTTGTAAGAACAAGAGAATAAGTGCATAATATTTTGGGTAAGGTGTGAAAATAGAAATCCAAAGACAAAGTGTTTTATGTGGGCAGCCATGAAAGCATTGTGAAATATCTTTTTGTAATATGATTATGATTTTTTGATTCTATTAAGTGGGAGATATAAGAGAATATTAGTTGTATGAATTTGAAATATAAGTTAAATATTTAAAAAGTACAAGTAAGAATAAAATATCATTGCTTTAGAATAAATCAAGGGTTTGCATAATGAGCAGAATTGAGAAGGTTTTGTGAGCTTTTTTGAGCAGAATTATGAGCAGATTTGAGTAGGTTTTGTGAGTTTTTTTAAGCAGAATTATGAGCAGATTTGAGTAGGTTTGGTGAGCTATTTTGAGCATAATTATGGCAGATTTGAGCAAGTTTTGTGAGACATTTTGAGAAGAATTATGAGAAGATTTGAGCAGGTTTTATGAGTTGTTTTGAACAGAATAGTGAGCAGAGTTGAGAGCAGGTTTTGGAGTAGATTTGAGCAAGCCTTGTGTGTAGGATTGAAGTGGATTTAAGCATATTTGAGAGTACATCTTGTAGAAAACTAGAGCAAAGGGGATTTATGTCTCCTATGGATAGAGGTCCACGAACCAGAGTAAAGGGGATTGGTGTCTCCTATGGATAGAGGTACATGAACCAAAGCAAAGGGGATTGGTGTCTCCTATGGATAGAGGTCCACAAAATTGAGCATAGGGGATTGGTGTCTCCTTTGGGTTGGTGCCCATAAACATTGTAATAGGGAATTGGTTCCCAAGAGATTTGTTGAGAAAATTTATAAGAAATATTTTCTTCATGGATGTAGCCCACATTAGGTGAACCATGTTAAATCTATGTCTCTTATGTGTGTGATGATATGTGCATTGTTTCATTATTACAATTGATAATATTGGATAATACTGCTTTGGAAAGAAAAGTAAAAAGTTTTATCTTATACTGTTCACCCCCCTCTCAGTATAAGCTTGTGTTCTTCAAATGGTATCAAAGCGGGTTCCTTCGTGAAAGCCTAACAACTTGAAGGAAGATATTATAAGAACACACATGGCCACTGAAGTGATAGAAGATGCTCCTATGATTGAAATCAACAAGAAATATTCAAAAAAATAAGAGGAAGCCATAGTTGATATGGAAAAGGAACTTATTACTGCTCTTGGAGAATTGAAAAGGGTTAGAAAGAAGAATTTAGGATTGAAGGCTCAAGTTCAAGAGGATGAGGAAATAAAGACAAAGCTTCTACAAGATCTCATAGACTTAAAAGTTAAGGTTGAAGAGACAAAAAGAATTGAAGAAGTTATGGTTGAGAAATTAAAGGTAAAAGAATTAGAATGTGAAAATTTGGAACATGAAGTTGTCTCTCTAAGAAAGGAAGTAGAAAAGTCTAAGGATAATTTGCAACAAAATATAAGGTTAGAGAAATAGAAAGAAGAGTCAAGCTCAAAAGGAACAAAGACATCAAATAAAGTTAGTAAAAAGGAGCCCATGACCTATGCTGATGTATTGAAGGAGGAAGAATATAGAGAATCATCATGGACAAAAGTCAATCACAGGAATAGAAATGAAAGAACCATGCAACCATATCATTCAAGACAATAAAACAAGTTTAAAAATTTCTTCCATGGTTATTGTTTTTCATGTAACAAATATGGTCATAAAGCTGTACATTGCATGGTCTATGTGAAAAATAATGTTGGCATCATCAATAGAAATTACAATTCTTTTGCACCTCTCATGAATAACAATGTCATGTGTTACAAATGTAATAATTTTGGGCACAAAGCTAGATGGTGTAAAATAGTATTTCCTGAAATTCCTAAATCAAGCAAGAAAGAGGAAGGTCAAACAGTTTAGAAGGAGATGTCCTCAAAAGTTTGGAAAAAGAAAAAGGAACAAGAAAAGGAAAAGTCCATGTTGGTACAAACAACTCTTCATGTGCAAAATGAAGGAAATCAGTGGTACATTGATAGTGGTTGTTCAAGCCATATGATAGGTGATAAAAGAAAATTTCTTTCTCTCAAGAAAATAAATGGAGGAACAGTGAAATTTGGTGATAATGCTTCTGCCAAAATTATTGGAAAAGGGATTTTGAGTTTGGATAATGGAAAATCTAGGACAGAAAATGTGCTATATGTTGAAGGATTGAAGCACAATATACTAAGCATAAGTCAACTATGTGATCAAGGGCACATACTCACATTTCATCCAAATGGATGTGAGATCAGAAAATCCAAGATAGGAAAGCTTATTGCAGATGCCAATAGAACTACAAACAACCTCTACATGTTAAGTGAAATTAAGGGAGGAAAATGCTTTTTATCACAAGAGGATGAGAGTTGGTTATGGCATAGAAGAATGGGTCACCTAAAATTTGAAAACATAGTGAAAATAAGCAACAAATAGGTAGTCAAAGATTTTCCCAAAATAGCAAAACCCCCAAGCACAATTTGTGCACAATGCCAACATGGTAAGCAAATAAGATCAAGTTTCAAATCAAAGGAGTTTTCTTCATCCAAACCCTTGGAGCTAGTTCACACCGATCTATGTGGGCCTAAAAGGACAAAGATTTTACAAGGTGAGAGTTACTTCATGTTATTTATTGATGATTTCTCTAGAATGACTTGGGTAACATTCTTAAAAGAAAAATTAGAAGCATTTGAAAATTTCAAGGCATTCAAGGCACTAGTAGAAAATGAAATAGACAAAAATATCAAGTGTCTAAGATCAGATAGAGGAGGAGAATTCACTTTAGGTGAATTTGTAGAATTCTATGAACAACATGGAATCAAGAGATAATACTCAACACTAAGAACTCCACAATAAAATGGAGTAGTTGAAAGGAAAAACAGAATTATTCAGGGTATGGCCAAGGCTATGTTAAATGAGTCTAAGATTTTTGATGCATTTTGGAAAGAGGTAATTCATACAATTGTTTACATTATCAATAGAGCTCAAAATAGAGTAAATCACCACAAAAACCCATATGAGCTTTGGAAGGGAAGACCATATACTATGAAGTACTTCAAAATTTTTGGAAGCAAATGCTACATTAGATGAGAAGATAAAAATCTGGGCAAGTTTGATTCCAGGTGTGAAGAGGGTATTTTCCTCGGTTATTCCACCAAGAGCAAAGCCTATAGATGCTACAATAAAAGATCACATAAAATGGTGGAAAGTACAAATGTAAGAGTTGATGAAGAAATAGATCTAAGAGAACCATATCAAGAAATTGTGTATCAAGAAGGAGAAAGTTGCAAAGAAGAAGAAGGTGAAGAAACTGAAGAAGATGAGACACAAAGGGCACCACCTAAGACACCATCTAGGTATGTGCAAAAGAATCATCTGAGAGAACTGATTATTGGGAATCCATATGAGAGACAAACAAGGAGGAAGATAATAGGAACATGTGAACATGTAAATTTTTCTTTGCTATCCAAAGTTGAGCCCAAGGATTTCAATGAAGCAAGTGAAGACAAACACTGGATTAAAGCAATGGAAGAAGAGTTAGATCAAATAGAAAAGAGTGAAACTTGGGAACTTGTCCCACATCCAAAAGACAAGAATGTAATTGGCACCAAATGGGTCTACAAAAATAAGTTGAATGAAGATGGTCAGGTTGTCAGAAATAAAGCAAGACTTGTGTGCAAAGGCTACACACAAGTTGAGGGGATTGAATTTGAAGAAACATTTGCTCCCATTGCACGTATTGAAGCCATAAGAATATTCTTGGCTTTCTCAAGCTTCAAAAACTTCAAGGTGTATCAAATGGATGTAAAATCAACTTTTCTCAATGGTTACTTAGAGGAAGAGGTCTACATAGAGCAACCAGATGGTTTTAGCCTAACAGATAAGTCGAACTATGTATGCAAATTAAAGAAAGCTCTCTATGGACTAAAGCAAGCCCCTAGGGCTTGGTACTCAAGATTGGATAAGTATATCCAAGAATAGGGTTTCAAAAAAGGTATAGTTGATAGCAATATATACATCAAAAATGAAGGAAATAACTTGTTGATTATAGTGGTCTATGTGGATGATATCATTTTTGGAGGCAGTAATGACAAGATGTGTTAAAAATTTGCAAAGTGTATGCAAAATGAATTTGAGATGTCTATTCTTGGTGAGTTATCTTTCTTTCTTGGGTTGCAAATTTCACAATTAGATAAAGGTATATTTCTCTCTCAGACCAAGTATGTGAAAGAAATGTTGAAAAAATTTAGGATGGAGGATTGCAATCCTGTGAGTACCCCCATGGTTACAAGATGTAAGTTAAGCAAAGATGATGAGTCTCTTGAGGCAAATCAGACATTGTATAGATCCATGATTGGAAGTTTACTATATGTCACAGCTACAAGGCCTAATATAATGCAAGTAGTTGGAGTGGTGGTAAGATTTCAAGCTGCACCAAAAGAAACACATGTACAGGAAGTAAAGAGAATCTTTAAGTATTTGAAAGGAACTATGAGTTTTGGACTATGGTACCCCAAATGTAATAATTTCATACTCACTACATATACAAATGTGGATTGGGTAGGCAGTATTGATGACAGAAAAAGCACAAGTGGAGGAGCATTCTTTCTTGGAGATTGTTTAGTCTCTTGGATAAGCAAGAAACAAGCATCAATATCCTTATCCACTATAGAAGCAAAGTACATTGCAACAATTTCTTTTTGTACACAAGTTTTATGGATGAATCAGACTTTTAAGTAATTTCAAAATAGAGCATGATCATCCTATCCCCATACTATGTTATAATACAAGTGCCATTAATATCTCAAAAAATACAGTGATGCATTCAAGGAATAAGAACATTTTATTAAAATATTATTTTTTGAGAGCAAGTGATTAATCAACAAGTCAAATTGGAATACATTGCTACAAAGGAATAGATTACTAAAATTTTTACCAAGCCACTTCAAAAGAAAATTTTTGAGTATCTCAAAGGAAATTTGGGAGTAACTTTACTCCCATCCCAAAATTGATCACCTCAAGAAAATGAGGTGGTGAGGGGGTTGAGCTAAGTGTCTTATTTTTAGCCCCAAAAGGAGCCCTTTGTCATTGATGTCAAAGGGGGGAGAATTTAGTAAGGGGGAGATATTTCAATAAGGGGGAGCAACTTGTTAGGGGGAGCAATTTGGGAATCCAGTTGCAGTAGAAGAAATTTTTTGTAGGGTTGCCATCAATGATAAAGGGGGAGATTGTTGGAAATATTAAGTTGTCATTGATGTCAAAGGCAAAAATATATTCAAGAAGGAAATTGCAAATTGTCAATAATGTCAAAGGCAAAAGAGTATTCAAGGATGAAATTGTGAGTTGTCAATATTATGGTACTTGAGAAATTAAAGTACTTGAGCAATTAAAATGGTGATGACTTTAATATTTAAATTAAATATTTAAATATTAAGGTAAAGGTTTAAAAGTGGGATATATTTAAATCCAAGGATTTAAATATAATTAAAAAAATGAAAGGGCTGACTTTATGTTTAAGATTCAAAAATTTATGTTTCATATATATATGGTTCTAACATTATGGTGGAGTGATTTGGAAGTGACAACGCATTCATATTGCCTTCAAAGAAAATGGATCATTCATTTGCAAGCCTTTAGTCTGCGTTCAAAAGAGGGGGTGAAATTGATAGAGAGCTATCGTTCGTGAGCACTGAGAGAGCTATCATTCATTGAGTGTTGAGGGAGATTTATCATTCATTGAGTCTGGAGAGAGCTATCATTATTTGAGTGTGGAGAGAGCTATTATTCATTGAGTGTTGAGGGAGAGTTACCATTCATTGAGCATGGAGAGAGCTACCGTTCGTACTGAGTATGCGAGGGTGATGTTCATTAAGTGTTGAGAGAGCTGCATTTTGTTCAATGTTGTGAATGTGTTGTCTATCTGAGTAAGAGCAATATTCATGCATGGAAATTATACCTTCGATTGTGGAGAAGTGAGTGGCTTCAAAATAGTGCTACATTGTGCATTGAAATAGAAGCTTTATTGGAGTAAAATCAAGCTAAGAACATTTATATCTGATGAAAAAGAGAACATGGCAAATTTTGCAAGATAGAGACTTACACAGTGCTAAATATAAAGGTATTATGTTGGTTTGTTCATTTGCTTTATGATTATTGACACTGTGAGGAAGTGTTGGTGCTTGTAGAAAGACAAAGTAGGATACCAAGGTGCAAGATTTAATTGCAACAAACTGAAACCCTAATCTAATGAATTCTAAGGCAATGGAGGTGGTAGTTGTGTAACATTCAAACCAAACAAAAGAGACAATAGTGTGAGAAACCCAAGCGTTGGATGCATAAGAGATAAAGTAGAGCTAAAACATTTGAGTTCTATGTACACTCGAGTATGTTTTGGATTATAGGGAAACATCAACGTCTTCAAGATTAAAAGTCTGGAACCACATTCCATACGATGGTGTAGCTTGGTTGGTTCATGGCTAGCCAATAAGAGTTATGGATGAAAGACGGGGGTTCAAGTTTGAGCACCAACAAAAATATTTTGAAGAGGTAAGTATATTTTGTTTATACCTGGGAATGAAATTTTTATTGATGAAAATTTATGTATGAAAGTTTCCCTTCAAAAGGAAAAACATAGGAAAGTGAGAATTTTTTTTTTTTGGTAGATAAGATACTATAGCATTAATATTGGGTTTTATAGGTTGACCCAAAATCTTTTACAAAAATCAGCCTAGGGTTGTTGATGAACATATCCTTACTAAGGATCCTATATATGTAAAATCTACATGCCACCAAAGCCATTACATCCGGTAAGGTACATAGCCTGTTATCAAAAAGAAACTTCCCATACAAAATTTTGGGTATACTCCAAGAAAACACACATGCATCATAATAAAAAAAAAGAAACAGACACGGATCCCTTCCTTGAGACAATGGAGAAACAAAAAGCTGCAAACACACATAGCAGAGTACTAAAAAAACTCCCACAAGCTCTATATTGATAGTTACTCTTAATAATTCTTTGGTAATTACTTTCTTTCGTATATGACATGCTTTGGTACCACATACTATCTTGGCCAATCAGCCTTGGAGAAGTGAACCTACTGGCTAGATTTATGGCGGTGGCTATCTGGTGGTCCACGTGGCTTTCATTCGAAGGCTTATATTGTCGTTTCTTTCCTTCCCTATGATTATCAACCAACCTCAAATTACTAAGATGACTAGGATCCATATTATCTGACATGTGACTATCTACATTAGTCTTTATGGTATTTCCAAGCAGCATCCATGAAGATTGAAAACTCAGATAATTTTTATTGTGAGTCCAATTCAAAAATAATATGGGAATACTCCTAGCATTCGAACTTAAAGTGCCTTCCCTGTTGGTAAATTTGACTATCATTCTTGGCATTCTTGTTGAATAAGCTCCTCTACTTCACTCGGGAAACTGTGTTCCCATTTGAAAAGTTTGTCACCATCAACACCCAAATTGGCCACCTTATCAGCAATTTGTTAGCTTCCCGAAAGACATGTTAGACTTTTCTATCCTGTCTTCCTTGGAAAAGGATCCTAGCCTCTTCAACAATTGTTTTAATCCTCCAAGGAGGTGTTTTCCAATTATTGAGGAGATTTATAACATGCATAGAGTCTCCTTCTATGATCAAATTGCCTTCTAATTCTTGAGTCATTTGAAGGCCTCTCCACATAGCTCTAGCTTCAGCTTTGTTGTTCGTCCTTGTTTCCAAATATTCAGAAAATGCAAGCATCATATTCCCATTATGATCTCGCACAATGCCACCAGCGCCTGCTCTGCCAGGATTGTCCTTAGATACTCCATAAAAATTAAGCTTAAACCAACCCGTAGGAGGTGGATACCACTTAACATTGGCTTTGGGGTTGACTACCCTAGGCACAAACTCATCTAACAAGGTTAAGCTTAAAGATTGAGCAATCGTGGTATCTTGCATATGAGGTTTACAGCTATCAAAAGGGACAAGTTTCACATTCTCATTGGCAAAGGATAGGATCCTAGCAATGATAGTTTGATGCTCATGGATAGACTCATTAAATACTCTATTGTTCCTTTCTAACCACACCTTCCAAAGATAGTGATTGAGACAAATTTTCCACATGTATCTAAGTATTTGGATTGAAAAGGGGTAAGGCCACTGGATGAAAAAATCAAGTACAGTGGCTAGTTTAACCCATGAAATATTGAAGGCCTGAAAAACCCCACTTAGGACAGTCAAGGAAAAAGGGCAGTTAAGGAAAATGTGATAAATGGTCTCCCAATTAGCCCTGCACAGATAACAACGATTATTGATACAAATACCTTTACTCATCATATTATCAATGGTTAGAATTATTCCTTGGATAACCAACCATGAAAAGACTATAATTTTTGGAATTAAATTTTTTATCCAAACTTAGTCCTTTTGGAGGACAAAATCCTTGTCATCAAGTAGAAGCTTGTAAGCTGGTTTAACAGTGAACTCCCATTTACCGTAGGAGCCCAGGTCACTTGATATTCCTTGGGTCTCATGGGGATAAAATGTTGCCTGAGAATGTTACAAATATCATTTGATTTCTCTTGAAATTCTTGAATTCTTATTTGTTTCCACTTCATTCTACCTCTGTCCTCAATTATATAATCGAAGACTTTTCTACAAATGAGTTCTTCTGTGATATCTCTGATTTGAGCTAAGTTAGTATATTGCGTCAGTGGTTCATCCTTAGCCCACATGTCATTCCAACAATTTATCCTCTCACCATTGCCTAAAACCCATCTAAAACCCTTTTTGATGATTTTCTTACAATTAAGAATTTCTTTCCAAAAAGCAGAACCTTTGATTGGAACTGAGTCACTTAGAAATTCCATATTTTGAAGATACTTTCATTTGATGATAGCTGTCCATTCATTTTCTTCACCATAAATGAGATGCCACGCCTTCTTAGCTAGTAAAGCTAAATATATATGAGCAATTATCCTCAGAACTAAGCCTCCATTTTCCTTGGGTCTGCACACTTTGGTCCATCCTACAAGGTGTATCCTTTTTTTCTCCTCTGATCTAGTCCATAAAAATTCTTTTTGGAGTTTCTCAATTTTCTGGAAAACCTTCATAGGGATTTGAAAATGAAGAGGAAATAGACTAGAATGCTCTGAAGAGAGGCCTTAGTGAGGGTCATATTTCCTGCTTGAGATAGAATATGACCCTTCCATCCAACAAGTTTTTTTGAATTCTTTCAATAACCCTGTCCCACATTGACTCTCTCGGAGAACCAATGAAAAGAGGGAGACCAATATACGAAGGGTGCTATATCACACCCTAAAATTTTTGCAATCCATCCTTGCCTCTAAATGGGGGTGTTCAAGAAATATAACTTGCTTTTTCTAAAATTAACTTGCTGACCAGCAACGTCCTCGTAGAGTTGTAGGATGTATTTAATTATTTTGGCCTCAACCATTGATGCCTTAGTCAATATAAGGGTATCATCGATGAATTGTTGGTGATAAATAGCCCTAGTGAGATATGTTGCCTTGATTCCTGATATTAGCCTTGAACTACAAGCATTTTTGATGGTTCTGCCTAAAGATTCTACCACAATGATGAATAACATGGGGTTGATAGGGTCCCCCTGCTGAATTCCTCTGCGAATTTGAAAGTAACCAACAGTTGTTCCATTAACTAGAATTGATAACCATGCTTTAGAAATACATTCTTTGAACAAATTAACCCATTGGTGGTGAAAACCAAACTTAAGGAGGACAACAATCAGAAAGTCGCAATTTATCCTGTCAAATGCTTTGTTCATATCAAGCTTGAGGAAAAAAACATACCTGTTAGTCTTATGAGCAGAGTGCAGAGCTTCATGAACTGTGATAACTCCATCCAATATTGACTTGCCCTGGATAGAGCTTCCCTGGCATGGATCTATGATGCATGGCATAATATCTCTCATTCTATTTACAATGGCTTTAGTTAGGATATTGTAAGAAACATTGCATATACTGATTGGCCTGAAGTCAACCATAGATTCAGGGGTTTGCTTCTTAGGAATTAAAGAAATAAAAGTAGAGTTGATACCTTTTGGGATATGATTGCTTTCTTGGAATTATCTGATAGTAAAAATTACATCCTCACTTACAATGTCCCAAAAAGCTTGATATAAATTAGGGGGAAAGTCGTCGGGTCCTGGGGACATTAGGGTAAAGAGGAGTGTTAAAATACCTAGCCATAATCCAGGGGAAATTATGGAAGATTTCACTTAGATTGCCTAAGTACTCCCACAATAGAGCTCTCCCTTGAATTGAAATTGGGGCATAAATATTTGAAAGGATCCACGACCTGTTGCTGTATATTTACTTAAATAAAACATGAAGAACCTTGTCATATTTCTGAATAATGGTGCCTTCTACTATCCAGGGATCCCACAAAGTCATAAGGCCTCTAGATGCTCCTCTGGATGATTTGCAAACCATATCCCATTGATTCTAGATTTTTTTTGCTATTTTTTTTACTGAATCTCATCAAATTTTGTTTCTTACAACATGATAATAGTTGGATTCACTTGATTTCTTATTGCACTGACTTCTCTATGTTTGGGAAGGCCATTGAAGCCTCTCACATTCCATGAGAGGAACTTCATTTAGATTTTTTGGGATTTCTTACTCTCCTCTCCCTTGAGGGGGTTTTCCTAATTTGTTGTCTTCAGAACCCGGAATAACCTGTTGAAACAAGGTTCTTTGTTTTCCATTGGCAATGTCATTATCAATTTTAATTTTTTGATGCTCAACATTTGATATTCTCCCTCTTATTTTTTCACTACCAAAATATATAGGAGACTTCACAGTGCTCCTGGTTTGTTTAGGACTAAATTGAGGGGAGGTAATTTGTTGCAGAACCAGAAAGTGAGAAATTATTAACGCACTAAGATTTTTATGAATGGAAGTTTATTTTTGTAAGAACAAGAGAATAAGTGCATAATATTTTTGGGCAAGGTGTGCAAATAGAAATCTAAAGACAAAGTGTTTTATGTGGGCAGCCATGAAAGCATTGTGAAATATCTCTATGTCATATGATTATGATTTGTTGATTCTATTAAGTGGGATATATAAGAGAATATTAGTTGTATGAATTTGAAATATGAGTTTAATGTTTTAAAAGTACAAGTAAGAATACAAGAGAATTTCTTTAGAACAAATCAAGGGTTTGCATAATGAGCATAATTGAGCAGGTTTTGTGAGCTGTTTTGAGAAAAAATATGAGCATATTTGAGCAGGTTTTGTGAGCTGTTTTGAGCAGAATTATGAGAATATTTGAGCAGGTTTTGTGAGTTGTTTTTAGTAAAATTATGAGTAGATTTTATCAGGTTTTGTGAACTATTTTGAGTAAAATTGTGAGCATATTTGAGCAGGTTTTATGAGTTGTTTTGAGAAAAATAGTGAGCAGAATTGAGAGCATATTTTGGAGTAGATTTGATCAAGCCTTCTATGTAGGCTTGGAGAAGATTTGAGCAGAGTTGAGAGAAAATCCTGTAGAAAACCAGAGAAAAGGGGATTGGTGTCTCCTATGGATAGAGGTCCATAAACCAGAGTAAATAGGATTGGTGTCTCCTATGAATAAAGGTCCACGAACCAAAGCAAAGGGGATTGGTGTCTCTTGTGGATAGAGGTCTACAAATGTGAGAATAGGAGATTGGTGTCCCCTTTGGGTTGGTGCCCATAAACATTGTAATAGGGAATTGGTTCCCAAGAGATTTGTTGAGAAAAATTATAAAAAATATTTTCTTCATGGATGTAGCCCATATTGGGTGAACCATGTTAAATTTGTGTCTCTTATGTGTGTGATGATCTGTGCATTGTAATAATGCCTTGGTAAGAAAAGTAAATATTTTTTATCTTATACTGTTCACCCCCCTATTAGTATAAGCTTGTGTTTTTCTAAAAAGACCATGAAAATCCAATATAAGAACAAGCATGTAGTTGGTGATGGGGTGATGGATAATAGGTAAATCAACAATGTTAATGCCACTAATACCTTGTAGAAGCTCATGCTTGGAAAATCTCAAAAATCCCCACCAAGAAATTTCACTAGACTCAACCAACCATTTTGTCGATCCTTAAGCAAGTTTTGGAAGCTACAATGATCAAATTGCCTCCCATAAGGCAACTTGACACCATGAAAGATTGGTATAAGCTTGGTTAGCATTATGAGTATCATAGAATGGAAGGGCACACATCAAAATCATGTAAGAGGTTGAAACACATTGTTCAATATTTAATATATGAGGGTCATCTTGTTATGGATGACTCTAATACTCCTAACCATAAAAATCCAACTAATCAACCTCCTACTCAACAAAAACCAATAAATAACTAATCAAGATATGGGTATCTTCCAAAATATTCTACCCAATCATGGACAACAGATAAATAATCAAGTGTCCTATTATAATGTGCCACCTTCCTACAATAATATGGTGGGTATGATAGTAGCTATTACAAGGTAACAATCTCAAGATCAATCGACTTAAAAATATTAGTAGAAGATAAGTTCCACATCCAACAAATCTTATAGACCTCATTTAGTTCTCAAGAGTACCCAAAAAAGGAGAACAAGTGTAGAAAAACCAACCTTAGTGTTGAAGACAAAATCAAAATTCTCCTTCGATATTCAACATCAATTAGCTAGTATCCCTACAAAGATATCCCTATTAGAACTTTTATAGACTTATATTCATAGGGAAGCCTTTTTGAAGCTTCTAAGTCATCAATCTATCTTGTAAGATCTTTACCCTAGCAACTTAGCCAATGTTGTAGGTACTCTTGGGATAAATCAAATATCCTTTTATGATGACAAGCTTCCTTACTCAAGTTTTCAAGGGGATTCTCCTATTTACATCATTGGATATATTGGAAAAAATTTCATCAAGAGGATTTCAGTGGATAATGGTTCCTCCCTTAATATATGCACTAATAATTTTTTCTAAAATTTTGGATTTAAGGAGGAAGACTTAACCAAATCTGATATCATCATAAAGGCTTTCAACAATGAGTCCCAAGAGGTCTATGGTATTTTATCCCTTCCCTTTAGGGTAGGACCCAAGATTTTAGACACTTTGTTTTATGTGGTATCTTGTCCCACATATTTTAATCTTCTTCTTGGATGCCCTTGGATTCATACCATGAGGGGTGTCCCTTCTACTCTTCATCAATGTTTGAAGTATGAGTTCAAAAATTAGCTTATCACCATTTCGGGTGACCCTCATTCATTTCAATATTGTTCAATGGTTGAGCAAGCTCAATCTAGCATCAATTTTTGTCCATCTGTTTCTCTTCATAGAAATTCTTAGATCACTAAGGAGTTTGAGAATTTTAAAATAATTAAGGAACCATCAATCATAATCTCATCATAGGATCAAGCTAATCTACTCGATGAAAGTCCTCTTATAGATCTAGCTAAGCTACAACCTTCACCTCAAACTATAGGTTTACCCCATAAAAAGGGTGAAGTAGTGCACATCAATATGTGCACCTTTATCTATGTAGGTATGTCCCTTGAAGAAAAGACCCATGGTAGCAACCCCTATTTGGTAGAGTGAACCTTCACCCGTTGTAATGATTACCCACTTCCTAAGCAGATCCTATATAGTATGGGATCTATAGGTAAGTGTTTGGAGCTACAAAAAAAATTATTAAAGAACATTTAGAATTTAATATTTGGCCTAGGATATGTGGTATAGGTTACATCTCCAATGAAACCAATCCTTACCAATTGATGATGATCAAGTCATTACTTATGCTGAATTAATGAATCATCATGGATTGAAAAGGAGTAATAAGGATGAGGGACCACATTCTCCCTTAAACATATTGTTTTGTAATGTGATGACTTTGGTGCACCCTGAGTTAGTTGTGACCCCAAGGGAATATATTGAATGGGATAACTTTGTGATATGAATCATGAAGATATCCTTCAAAATGGCTTCTTCTTTGATGGATCAATCCCTTGTGTCACACATGTTGAGTCTTATATTTCTCAAGTGGACCCTATTCCAATGTCTCCTAAAGACCTTGAGCAACTAGGAATGATCCCTACTCCTTATCACTATGATGATGAATCCCATATACTCATTTAGGATATCTTAGATGTTAATATAGGTTTTGAGAAAAGTCCTAGAATCCTTAAGTTAGGCAAAGCCTTATCCATGAATGAGCAAGAGCAGTTAACAAATTTGTTAAAATATTTTCAAGATATTTTTGCTTGGTCATACATCGACATACCAGGGCTTGATCCCTCCATTGTTAAGAATAATTTGGTAGTTAAATCCAATACCAAGCCCATTAAAAAAAAAAGGAAGATGCATCCAAAGGTCACCCTTCTAGTCAAGGAGGAGCTCCAAAAACTCCTTGACATCAACTTTATCAAAGCTATCGACTATTTTTATTGGATCTCCAACATCGTTCCTATAGCTAAGAAGGAAAGAACAATCAAAATATGTACCAAATTTCAAGACATTAATTTAGTATATCCTAATGATTATTTTATCCTCCCCAACATAGACATGATCATATATTTTTCTATTGGATTTGGAATTCTATTGCTCATGGATTGTTTCTTGGAATATAATCAGATTATGACTGCTCCTAAGGATCAGGACACGACAACTTTCATAACTCCATGAGGCACCTTCTATTATAAATTCATACCTTTTGGCTTGAAGAACGAATGTGCCACATACCAAAGAGTAATGACATACATTTTCACAACATGATGCATGATATTGTTGAACATTAAGTCGATGATCTTCTTCCATACATCGAGAAACTCATGCTCAAGATCTCAATTTTTTTTTTGAAAGGCTTTGACAATACAAGGTTCATATTAATCCCTCTAAGTGCGTGTTTAGAGTCACATCCGACAATATTTTAGGTTTCATAGTGTCTATATGAGGCATTGAAGTAGATCCCACCAATATAAAGACTATTACTGACATGCCTCCTCCTTGCAACCTAACTCAACTGCATAGTGGAAAAGGAAACCTTCAAGCTATTCATTGATTCATAGCTTAATTAATTGATAAGCGTCATCCCTTTATTAAGATTCTTAAGAAAGATGTAGTATTCAAGTGGAATGTTGAGTGTCAAAAAGGCTTCGATGAACTCAAGAAGTATCTCATCTATTGTAACAACACTCCTTAGCAAAACTATTAATAAACAATGTTTGGATATGAATGTTTAATGACATAGTTCTTTTATATTGCCTATATGATGAAATGATTGCATTTTTTTGAAGCATAGAATATGGTACTGCTGAGGAAATTTGTAGATGGTACCCTATATTTTGTGAAAATATATGGGTAAACCACCTATAATGAGAGATATTTTAGAAAATTATGGTGATGACTTGCTCATTGACAACTCGGGGTAACAAAACACCCTTCATGTAGATGCACTACATTTTCTTGTTTTCATGTTCACACCATTGGGCTAGGAAGTTGATTGTTCAATGAGTCTCCTTAAAATAGGTTGGCAATAGCACTAGACTATCTTAAGTAGAAATAACCTAGGGTAGGGATAAAACAATGGTGTGAAACATTGCTTGTAGGAGTAAAAGGTGGTTCTTGATGTGCAAGTTTTATTTTACAATATTTGGTAGTGATAATATTTAAGAATCACTAATTGATGATTATTATTGCTTTTGTTAACTAAATATTGGTTTTAGTACTTTAAAAGTATTAGTTAGCTTGGTGGAATTATGTTTTGGAAACATTAGTATAATTATAAAAGGAAAGCTCTAAGATTTATTTTTTCCCTTAATGATTTAACTCATCTTTGAGCTTTAAAGAATTTTATTCTTTGTGATGCATGAGGTGGCACACTATGTTCGCATACGATGACAATAAAAGTTAATGCTTTTTAATAGTGAATATTACCTTCACTATGGCAAGAACACTTAAGATATTGCTTTAAGAGTTTGACTTTGAGGGAATTTTTTGGGATGTTTTTGCTGGTGTTGGAAAAGAAGGCTATAAGGATTAGAAGGGAGTAGCACATTGGTGGAACGTTGACCAAACTTTTGAGATTATAGGTAGACTTCAAATGTTTTATTTTTATTATTGTCTTTTTTATTGTTAAAAGTCCAACCTCTCTCTATCCTTGGTTGTTTTTAGATCACCTTGTATTCGTAACCTCTCCCTAGCATCATTTTACTTACTTTTTTTGAGTGTGTTGAGTTTGGTAAGTTGCATTATTTTGCCTTGTTCCTTAGTGCATCAAGTCACACTTCAATCAGTTTGCTTTAGAATCATGCTCCTCTGTTGGTGAGTTTATTCTTGTTCAACCATGGGATATTTCCTTAATGGTTTAGTCCATGCTTGATCTCTATTTTATGTAGTGAGTCCACCTTGAAAAAAAAATTGAGAGTCTCTCCTACATCACCATTCAAGGACGTATTTGGATGTTCCTTTGCCAAAATAGGATAAATTCTTGGGCATAGGTATTTATGGATATTTAGTTGAGGATAGTTCCTCATCATTAAATAAATCTAGGTTCTCTTGAGTTGTAGTTTTGAAAGACTAGAGTTTGAAATCATCTTGTTAATATTTAGAATCATGAGGCTATCTTTTGGTGGTAGTGCCTTAGTAGTTAGCATATTTTATGAGCGCTTCAATTTTTTGTGTAAATTTATATATATATTTTTATTTGGATATTATGTACGTTAATGATGTTTGATTAATATTAGTATTTGGATGAAATATTGGTCGTTAAGTACTTTTATGCTATTTTTTATAAAGTAAAGAGTTTGCATTTATTCAATTATTTTAGCAAAGTGTTGGGTAATGTTATATTTGAATGAATCTTAGAGTATATGTAAAAATGACTCTTTGTTTGAAAATGAATAGAAAGAAGGTTTTTTTAAATGAAATATTGAATGATGGTTTTGAAAAAGAAACTAATTATAATGATTCTTGAGACTCGTGTGAGTTAAGGAATCATTATAAAAGAGAAGTATGGGATTCTATTTGTTGAATGAGATGTTGAATGTTGGTGTTGAAGAGAAACTAATTATAATTATTTTTGAGACTTTGGAGGGTTAGGAGAACATTGTAAAAAGAAGTATGGACTTATCTTCTATTTGGCATGTTTATATTTGTATGTATTATGCATGGTTGCTTGCATACTAGAAAATGACATGTTTCTTTTAAAATTTGCATTGCATCTAGGGTTGTCCTGATCCCTAAGTATCTCTCATAAGTTGTGGATGGAGTTTCCACTCAGAAGATGTTGCAGAGCTTTAGAAGGCTTGGAGAACTTTATGGAGTGGCTTCATAAACTCTAGAAATTGTTTGGTTGATGGAAATGAATCAAAGAATTTGTAAAGGAATGCCTTGTATAATCAATGTCATAAACTTGATTATTGTATAAATTTAAAGGTTATATTGTTAATGATGTTTTGAGTTTTGCACTCTCTAGATGTGTTCCACAATATTTGCCATGGAAATATAGAAATGAGTTCTTTCAATTTCTAGAATACATCAATATGATGATTGGATATCTTAGGTTAATGTATGTAAGTTATCATAAATAATGTTTGGAGTATATGTTAAGTATTTGTAATATGTGAAATTTGGCTTTGTTGTATGTTGAATTTTTATTATAAATTGCAACATGTGGAATCAAGTAGATCTCTTTTAAATGCTTTTCATATAGTTTTATGTAATGGTTTTATTAAGGAGTTTTGTTTTTTATGCAAGTTTATTACCTTGGGTTAGGGTGGTTAGTTTTACTCTTGTAGATCAAAAACATAATAAAATCCCAATCCTGGAAGGAGTTGCATGGATGTAATAACTAGGTAAATATGAACCTTGGAAGTTTTGGGCACTAAATTGTCATCAAGTTTTACTAGTTACTACAACTATCTATCTTCCAATTTTTTGGCTAGGCTTGCACCCGATAGTCACAAATCAACACTCAACATTGGATGGACCAAATATTACTTCATCCCAACCTCCAGAGTAGGCCGATTCCTTGTCAAATTAGTAAGATGTTGACTCAATTAAGCTCAATAAGAGTTTGAGAAATAGGGTTAGAAAAATTTTTAGGGTTAAGGAAATGTGCATTAACAATGGTCGGATAGGCTAACAACATAGACATCCACATGAAAAACCTCTAAAAACTACTTCTAGTGTTCCAAAATTAGGATTAACAACACCCAAAACCATGAAATATTCATATAATAAAGCAAAAATAGAGATGTGTTCCAAGAAGTAATTCCAATATTCAATATATTGATGATCCAATTTAGCATAATAGATCAATAATCAGACTTTGCAAAAATAAACTTCCTATCAACACAGATATAACTATGAATAGATTTCAACTACCTTAAAAAATAGTAATCCAATGCAAATGGAAAGAACTAACCATTACAACATTGATAGAAATGCAATTCACAACTTTGAACCTCTTAAATGAAAGATATCAAAGATAACAAGTCTCAAGTCAAAAATATGAGTAATGCTCCTTCCATTAGTTTGTAAAGAATATTTACACAATAGGGCAAGCAAACACACTAGAGCCGACCCTAAAAATTGAGGGTTTGACCTCTATTTATAGTTTACAGATTTTAAGGAGATGTTACAAGCATTTAGAATTTGATAGATCATCAGAGAGCTATGATGGCATTATCTCATTCGCTCATTGAGTCTGAGAAATTCATTGGAAGTCATCCTCCATGGTAGCTTAGCTCTGCAACTTGTTGGTCCAATGATGGTAGTTGAGCCTCAAGCCATTATAAACCAGATCTAGATTGTTCATTGTTCTTTTGAACTCCATTCCACTATATATCAACAACTGCTCTGGTTTAATGATTGCAGTTGAACCTTAAGCCATTATAAACCAAATCTAGACCGTTCATTGATATTTAGAACTCCATTTCATCATAGATCTGCAACCACTCTAGTTATTAGTTCTTGAAAACCCTTCGATGTTTCACTTTCCCACCTCGAATTGACTATTCTTCAATCTGCCAAGAATTTGCCTTTGTATGCTTCATTAAAATATCAGTAAAATCTCTACCATTGATGCTCTCAATGAATGGCTATGATTAAATCTCAATAATGCTTTGCAGACTTGCAGGATAGAAAGAATCACCAATCCACTCAAAATTAATGCTGACATAAGCTTGGATAACTTTGACTAACAGGATCAAGTTCTGGTGAGAAATACATCGAGTTTCAAGCAAAATCAACTTCATCATCAATCTGCTTAACTAAACCTTCAAAACACTTAATTCCTTTCTCACATCCGTGGCTTAAGACAAGTTAAAATCCATTCATCAATTTTTGCTCCATCAACTTTGACTTGGATTGACCACGGAAATGCCAATTCGCTCAAAAAGTAATGCAAAATGATCTTTGTGCTATTCTACAACTTTTACTTCTTTTCAAATGCTTTCGACCTTCTTACAAAAGGGCACAAAACTTGTCACCATTCCACTCAAAACTAGTATTGGAACTCAGTGGAATGCAAATTCTCAACACTTAGTTGCTGGAGTGTGCAGAATAAATAAATATTGCCAATCCACACTTTAAAACATGTTGATATCATCAAGACTCAAAAGAATTATAGATTTGTGACCTTGCATGAAGCCACTACCAAATACACTAAGCATCAAGCATAATGGAACACTTTACCAATTTTTTTTTAAAAAAGACTAAGTGTTGAGCAAAATAAAACCTCTTGTGCATATCCGCTTTGAAATACTCTTTATCCTCAATGGATTGGATATTTCCCATGCCTTAAAATAATTTTTCAAGGTTTTCTAAGGATGTGGCCATTTTGGACCTACATTCTAGTGCCTCCCAGGTGGATTTGCTCACAAAGTCATCAAACTCAGATTCTTATCCATTGGGCATCAGGAGTAAAAAAAATTTTAATCTTAAAAAATGCTTCAAAGAATAATTTCCATATGATCATTATCCTCTGAAATCTTGTGAATTCACCTAGAGGGTCACAGTTCATATCGAGATCATACTAGAAACACAAATATCTCTGCCACTCCTTTAATACTGCACTAATGCTTCAAAAATAGAATTATGTTCTCCATTTTAAGCTTCTTAAAAAATGTCATGAATACCTTCACAAAACTTTCATTTTTTGTATCTCTTAGCCTCACGCTTTTATTACTATCTTCTAATAGTGTCAGAGTAAAAACAAAACAAACATACAAATTTTACATGACTACATAAATGTAAAAAACAAAAATATTCTAAGCTTATGTCCCTTGAGGGTCTACAACAACTCTATTTGGTTCTTAAACCTCTTAATGAGCCTCTTCCTCAACATTATCCTCCTGGTCTTGCTCGACCTCTTCTTTTTACTCAAGTGAATTTTACTCTTTATCTTATTCCTCAACATCTTTTCGAAACAACTGCACCATCAAATTTAGGGTTTGCAAAGCTTGTTTCCAAACTACTTCAGAGGGATTAGAAGTCTCTTTAATCTACTTGTGAATGTACTCCAACTCAATAGTGTCTTCATAATTTGTAGCACTTCATTTATTTACCAAGTCCTCCATCAGGTCTTGAAGCCTGGTTAGATCAATAATCATTTGTGAAATCTGCTCCTAATAAATTGGCTCTTCTAGAGCATCAATCTCATATTCATCGTAGAGGTTCTTAGCTACACTATTCTTAATCTCTTCTTCTGATAACAGAGTTTTATTCTCCATCCATAACCCTCTAAATCCATTATGAATCATCCCTTTATTTATGTCCACTACATGTTGGATCATATTCTCCACCTTATAAAACAATATCCAAGCCTTTTGGAAGAATTTGTTCTTCTTTACTACAACTCTGGAAACAACTCTAGAATATTCCATTATTTATTAGGAATAGGTTTAGTAGTCTCACTGAGCCTGCTATCTGCCAACTTATAAATTTGCTCAGCTGGAATCACCATGGGTTGTAGTTCTCCAGTGAAGTTATCTAGATCCTCCTGCATTTTCTGAAGTAGGTGGATGGCATCATCCATGTAATCAATTATGGGTTGTAACTTTGAGTATGTATCCAAAATTTTAGATAGTAATTCTTTCCTTATTTTCTTTAGCCATACCTTCGAGAAGCCTGAAGACCTAGCCTTTTCAATTTGAAGTTGCTGCTTCAAGCTCTGTATTTCTTTGGATTTTTCTTCATTTTTCTTCTTTTTCTCCTCTACCTACTCCTTGAGCTTATTAGCCTCTTGGAATTTTTTCTTCTAGTTCTTTACTTCACTTCTGACTACCTTTTATACCTATTTCTGGTTATTGATTATCTTTTGAATATTTTCTATTATCCGATCCAACTTTTTCACTCTCTTTGTATACATCAACCTTGATATAGAAAGTGTCCAAGCGGACCTTAGCTATAACCAACTCATATTTGATAGGTAAATGATCAATGCCTTCTGTATACTCTTCTAGATGGTAGTCTTGAGCAGTCATTTTAGTCTCAGGCTTGCTCACTAGAGGAATAATGGATATGGATGTCCTATGCTTGGAAACTGGATCAATAGACATGGTTCTTCTCTTCATAACCATCCTATTGGAAGGTTTGGACAAATTCTCTATCCAAAAATCTTGAATATTCTATAAGGTTTCCTTCTCCTTTTTCAAAGTTACTAGTGTAGGATAACTCACAGGAGGAGGAGAGGCTATAAGATAGAATAGAGTAGACTCAAAAACTGACTGTGAAAGGGTGGTAGTAATTACAGTGGAATATATAACTACTAATGCTATTACAATGGGAACAATCATGGAAACTAAAGCAAAAATCATAGAAGGATGAGTGGGTGTGGATGAAATAGCTTGTATTTCAAATGATGTGGAAGGTTGCAATGGCAAATATGGAACTACAGGAGATGATGGAGGAATTTTAGGTGAATTTGGAGGAGATGGGTTGGTTTGGCCCTCAGTATTTACTGGTGAAGCATGTGGTGAATTGTGAGGGGGAGAGGGTGCTTTTGTTACAACCTTTTCCTTAGAAGGGGAAGGAGTTTTCTTTGGGAGAAGAGGAGGAGAAAGAGAAGAGGAGATAGAAATCATACCTTCACCTACAAATGTAGGGTTTTCTAGAGCTATCTCTTCACTTTGCTGCTATGTTTATTGTATCAATTATTCTATAGCTAAAATAGGGGTCTCCTCAACAATTTTCTCCTTATCCAACTTCTATTTCTTATAGATCTCCTTCTGAGTTCCCTTTGGTACCCTTTTGGCTTTTCTTTTAAAAAATTGCAATGCTACCACTTTATCATTATCTATGTTCTCTTTGGACAACCCTTCCTACACTGGTTCTTCCTGAAATGTTTATTTAGAAATAGGATTCAACTCCACTGTAGCTGTAGTAGTAAAACTTACCAGTGTGAACACAAAGTTCTCATCCTTCTCATTTTAGTATATCTCTATATCAGGGGGCTCTCCACCTAGGGCTAGGAATTTGGGCCTACTTTTTGTTTGAATTAATTGTGTGCTAATGTCCCTCTCATCAAAATAGTGCATTTTTCTCATTAATTGTACCCCTTTTGGAAAATTCTCAAGTTGTTCTATTGAGGGTTGAAATGTTTTCAAAAATTTAGTAGCAGTTAATGGAGTACCGAATAATTCTTGAATTTTTTCGTATGAAGGTGGGGATGGAGAATTTGACCTTGGTTGTGACTTCTTATAAATAAACACTATATTATTTGGGTCTTTTGCCTTCCAAGTTATGATGTTTTTATCATATCTATCAGAAAAATCATTATCGATTACTAGTCCAAACTTGAATTTCTCTTTACTAATTTCAACTCTCATCCTCCACCAGTCTACTATCTTGGATTCATTCCATTTATTTTTACCCTTGACATCTCTGATGGTAGACTCTTGCAACTGATGGTTTTCATTCTTATGTAAATCAAAATCAATAACCTGCTCATAGAAATCTAACCATGGAGGAAATTGTTTCATCTTGGCAACATTCCAATCTAAAGGAGCATTTTTCTTATTATTTTTACCCTATTCAAAATGAGGCCTTGAGGTTTTATCAAATTTGTAGGTCTTTTCTCCATTAAGGGTGATGTTCCTCTTGTGGAATTTATCATCTAGGTCATATCTCCATCTTTGAGGGATGTAGAACAGACCCAACCTATCCAAATATTGGGTGATTTGTTCACCCTGGCCCTTTTTGGTGATGGTTATATCGTCAACACTACGATAGGTTAAAAACCATCTTCTCTTCCTTCCAGATCCATAGTTCATATTAATGAAATTTGCTTACCTCAAATATTATAGGGTTAATAATCTATCTGTAACAAAATTAGGGAGTAGAAAAGGCTTACCAGTGAAGCTATATAGTCTAATAACTATGCCTTCTATAAGGACGTACCAATATCCTTCTTTGGAACCCTCTGTTCTTCATAATTTTTTGGCCAACGGTGGTAGCCTAGGGTATTTCCCATACATTATCTTCAATACTGGCCCTAAAAATTCTAGATTAAATCTATACACAGACTTAGTTCTCCTCAGATGAGCAGTCCAGTAGTATACAGGGACAAGGTCTCCGTGGTCATTCTTTTACTTTATCAAAATCCAAGGCATCATTTTCCTTACAATATCAAAGAACATCCAAACTAGACTTGAGCAATTCCAGAAAGAGGGTGTGTTAGAATCCCTTTTCATTATCACTAATTGTTCATGTATTCTTTTAGTTAGGAATACTGACAGTTAAAGTAAATGACCTTCACACCCTTCTTTTCTACGTATGGATCATACATTATCTCATTGGAAATACAGTATGCAGTGGCTATTTTATAATATCTCATGAGTTGGTTAGAATCCAAACCCTCCAAATAAGCTAGCATGGAGTAGAGCTCTGGATGGATAAATTATTCAATGGGAATTAGGGTTTTGGGTAATCCTCTACCAGATTTAATTGTTTGAATTGATTATACATCCATTTTTTGAAAGGCTCACCATCATGAGCATGCTTCTGTAAATAATAATACCTAGATTAGATATTTTGAACTATTTTAGCCTTACAAGTGGTTCTACCCTTAGGGTGAAAAGATCATGACAAGCCTTGGAAGTGATACTAAATAGGGTTTTTCCACTAGCACTCTTTATCGCTTTTGCCCTTGGGTCATAAAATTTTACAATGGTCGCTATCAACTCTAGACACGGATGAACTGAATCACAAATATAAAAATACAATAAGGAATGAACAACACATTTACCTTGGAGTGACAAGGCCACACCTTTATTGTATCTATTGTTGATGCTTTTTATGAGCTTTGTTCTTTCTATAAGGACTATCTCAGTGTCTGCCATGGCTTCCACTTTGTCAATGTAAGTGCCCACTTCTTCGTTTTCCAAGGTTTCAACTTCTTGAGTGTCTTTGGAGGCCATTTCTGCAAGCAATTTTTAGAATGTTCTCTCTAGCATTTGTAGACAATGCTCAACTATTCTCCTAATATTCCTGCTCGATAGGAATTTATTTTATTGAATGAATGCACTATGCAATTTTGAGCACCTTTAATTGCCCATGCATGCACACCCTCTACCATTAATATGACCACTATGAGAACTATCCATTTGCATGCTTTTCAAATTGAAATTATGCATCTTGGCAGTTTGGAGATGTTATGTTGCTTTTTGATTGGCTAAAACATAAAACACATTCCTACACTCGTGGCATATTTTATCTTTTTATTTTCCTTTGGAGTGGCACAAGAAGTTTAAGTATTAATTTATGAATATTTGCCTTTCCAAAAGCGACGTGGCGCATGATTTAGTTTCTGCTAAAAAATAGTCATGAACTTTAGTAAATTGGAACTCTCACCGTAATCCATTGTTTCTTGGCTCTCTTAAGAGTAGATAAGCATATGTGTAGCATTCTGCTACTTTCTTAGTGTATTTGAGGATGGAATGAAAACTTGCTACTTTTTGCTAAAACTGTTGCTTTTGTTGATGATTAGCTTGTTTTGCAACTTCATCACTTTAATTTTTTCTTTAAGAAAAAATTTTCTCTTTTTTTTTTATAACATTTTATCAAAAACAAAAAACTTGACATTAAATGAAAAAATAATATGATACAAGTATGTACATATGTTACAATGAGATATATTTCAATCAAAATAGAGTTTAAGGTTAAAACCATTGATCATAATCAGTTGTATGTTTTTTTGAGGTCTTCAAGCTGGAAAACATTGGTTTCCTTAAATTTTTCTATTCTAAAAGGGCCATCCTAGAAGGAGTCAAACTTTTGATGATGTCTTGGTTTAGCTCTTTCAACATTCCATCTGAGTACAATATCTTCAACTTGGAATTTTTTGAACCTAGCTTTCTTATCAAACCATACCTTGATGTCAACTGAATACTTTTGAAAAGCTTCATATGCCTAAGTTATTTTCTCTTCTAGCTATAGCAAGTGTGTCAACCTTGTTTCCACTAGATTTTTCTTAGATTCCTCTTCTGTGTTTATCAGCTTGAGTGCTAGAATCTCCAAATGAATAGGTAACACTACCTTTTTGCCATATACTAAGGCATAAGGGGAGGTCTTGATGGAATTTTTAATAGTGATTTTGTCTACCCATAGAGCTTGTTCCAACAATAGGTGACAACTTCTTTTGTTACCCTCTAGTGATATTCTCAAAATAAATAGCAGATTCTTGTTAATTGATTTTGTAAGCCCATTTCCTTGGGGATAGCAGTTTGAACTATTCTTTATGGCAATGCCATACTTGCTGGTAAACTCAATATATTTAGATACTATGAATGCTGATCCATTATCGCTTACCAAAGCCTTTGGAACACCAAACCTTGTTATCAATATTTCCATGAAATTTATCACCACTTTTTAGTCTGATTTCTTTATAGGAATAGCTTCTACCCATCTTGTGAGATAGTCTATAGTAGTCAGAATGTACTTGTGCTTAGCTAAGGAATACATATTGATACCTCCTATGAAGTCCAACACCCATTGCTAAAAGGGTTCTTCTACTTGAATTGGCTTAAGGGGAAATTATGCATTCCTTGTTCTTCTCACATACCACTGGCATTCATCATAGGATCTAGTGATTTTGAAGGTGTTAGAAAATATGGTAGGACATTAATAGTATACCTTGATAATTTTCAAAGTTGTTACTCTTCCTGAGAAGTGTCCTCCGGATAGTCCTCCATGGAACTCCTCTATGAAATTTTGTTGCTAATCATCTTTTAAGAATCTTAGGAGTACTCCATCAAGGTTCCTTTTGTAAAGACCTTCTAGAAATAAGACATACTTCAAAGCTTGGAGTCTATATCTCCTCATCTATGATGGGTTAATATTAGGAGGACATACCCCAATATGAAAATACTTAGTCATATGATCTACCCAGTCTAATTCACCTACATCTAATTCTCCAACTTGATCATCTATTGTTGACTGACAAGCTGTCACTTTTGCTAAAATTGTTGCTTCTGATAGACCTTGGCATAGGGATCTACCTCTTACCATATTAGTAGGGTGGATTTCCACATCATATTCTTGGATCTTAGTAATCCAACTAGCTCTTTTATCTCCCAGTTATCCTTGTAAAATAAAGCTTTTTACATCCGGATGAACCACATAAACTAGGGTCTTTCTTTGAACCAAGTATTGCCTAAATTTTTTCAAGGATTTCATTACAAAAAATACTTGTTTCTCAATGAAATTATAATTAACCCAATATTCATGAAGATTATAGCTCAAAAATAATATGGGGTGCTCCTCTCGTTCATCATTCTCCTAGGTGAGCATTGATGCATAGCTTTCCTCAGATCCATAAGCATAAAGAATGAAGTTTTTGCTGAAGTCTAGATTGACTAGCATTAGAGTTGTAGCAAAATATTGCTTGATAATTTCAAAGGATTTCTTTATTACCTTAGTCCATTTGAAATCTACATTCTTCTTTAGTAGTTTAGATATAGGCTTCACCTTCTGAGCAAAGTCAGAGATTAATTTCTTGACAAAGTTTATATTACCAAAAAAATATTGCAGAGTTTTCTTGTTCACAGGAAGTGGAAGAAAAAAAATGGATTTGATTCTATTTAGATCAATGGCCATACCTTCTTTGGAGACCACATGGCATAGAAAATTTCCCTCATGAACTACAAAAAATGACTTCTTAGGATTGAGGGAGATGCCAAATTCTCTACATTTCTGGAAGACTTGTTCTAGGTGTGCCAAGTGGTATTTCTTGTTGTGGGAAAATATAGTCATGTCATCTAGATAGATCATAATGACCTTGTTAATAATATCCCCAAAAGCATAGTCCATTTATATTTGGAATTTAGCTCCTACATTAGATAACCCAAAATGCATTCTCTGATAGGTAGATATTCCCCATTTGGTTGTGAATACTATTTTAAACCGATCTTCATTCTCAACCCAAATTTGGTTATATCTAGAGAAATCATTTAAAAGTGAGAACCTTTTTTCTCCTACCACAATATACAAGATTTGATAAATACATGGGAGGGAGTAGTGGTCCTTTAATGACGTTAGATTGAGATTTTTGAAATTAACACACAAGCGGATATCACCATTCTTTTTCCTCACAAGTACCAAGTTGGATACCTAGGTTGAATGTTTGATTGGATAAATGATATAGCAACTTCAATAGTTCTTCTTTCATTATGGCTTTGATATTAGGATTCACAGGACTCTATTTTTTCCTGAATGGTTTTGCATTAGGCTCTAGCTCAGTGGTGTGTTGGATGACCTTCTTATCATATACTTTGAGGTCCTCATATGACCAATATACAATATATTGGTATTTCAAGCATAAAGCTTTTATATCCTCCTCTTCTTCTGGAGAACATCGAAATCCAACTTTGAGTTTCTTTTCTCTTTAAATTTCAATTTATTTATAGATTTTTCATTGATTTCCATGGATATGATCTTTTTCCTATCTTCATTGTCAAATAGGCTATCTAGAGTAACCATACCTCTAGGTATATGATTGTTTTTGAGTTGAATGACATCTTGTTGATAAATTTCCTCTATATTTTCCTCTTGAAAAATGGATAAATATGTTTCTCTTACCAAAAAATTCAATGATTTGCATCACTTTCAAAGACTTGCCAGAAAATTTGCTCATTTGGCACTGCAGGCCTGAAAATCATTTTGATCCCTTTGTATTTCTTAACTCCTATGTATGTATAAGGGTTGAGATTAGCTCCCATTATTTCTAAGGAATTTTCCAAGGTATCCTTTAATTTGGGAATAAAAATTATGTTTAGGGCATCAAAGGATTCCATCAAATCCCATACCCTATTTCTATATGCTTTCAGGTAATGGTGCTTACTGCTGTACCTTTCTCTTACCCAATTAACCAATAAATCTAGAGTCACCATATATGCTTAGAATATTGATGCTCATGCTTTCATATTGCATTAGTCCAAGGCATATAGCCTCATATTTTGTAGCATTATTAGTGCATGACCATGTTAGCCTATATGCGAAACTCTTTTTCCCTTCTGCTTGGGACTATAATACCACACCAACACCAACACCATTTTTGCATTTGGCACCATCAAAGTGCATGATCCATTCTTCTATTTCTCTTGAGGAATAATTAAATATAGAAGGAAATATTTTCCCTGACTCTGCAAAAATACTGTATGTGCCCATACCTATCCCAAATTGACTATAATTCTCCCTAAAAGGTAGTTCATATTCAATTTCCAACTCTTTAAAGTTATCCACAAATTAAAATTCCTCTAGAAGAGTGAATTGCACATATCCTCTTTGATTTTTTCAATGTGGTAAGACACAGGCTTCTCAGGTGTTATTCTTATCCTATTTCCTTCGAAAGGAATAACCATGCTGGAATAGTCCATATACATGCATCCTACCAAATTTGTAGTAAATTATCTCGAAAGGCATAAAATAAAATAGGGTTTTAGATCCACCACTACTATTTATTATAATATAGTTACCTCAGGTGCTCTATGTAGCCTCATCAAGACATATTTTATCACTTCCACTATCTTCATAAGTGTCCCATATAATTATAGAACTCTAGGGTAGGATCTGGTATATTCCATACCCATATCCTCACAAAATGCTTTAGGCATAACTATGGTGGATGCCCTTGAGTCAATCATACAATTTCGGACAACCCAACCCTCCATCCTTAGAGAAATATAAAAAGGAGGGGATTTTTTATTTAAAGTGGAAGGGGACATTTATTTATTTTTAGAGGGTATGTTGAGGATTGTGGTGGCCTAATTTTCCTACAAATTTTTGTTCAAAGAAGCTTTTAATAGGTCTATTTAGCTAGGAATGAATAGAGTATAGTATATTCTAGCTTTGGATGGTATCCTCTTCATTTCCTCCACAATGTTGTATTCAAATGTGGTAGAGGTGGGTCTCTTAGACCTTCTCTCTAGCTCACCATATTTTATCTTATACTGTTGAGTGGCCTTAATTATTTACCTTTTGGTAATGGAAGGGAGCCTAAGCCTCTCTCGGACTTCATTCTTAGATCTTATTCTATTTCCTTCAGTTTCTTTCTCAAATCTATTGGGAAGACTAACTTCCTTATCTTTGGCCTAGGGGATAGGGAAGGTATCACTTCTATGGGAAGGTGGATCCTTATTTTGAGAGGGAACCTAAAATTGACCCATATTCTATGGATCAAATTGTAATGTTTTCTTACCTAACCTTGTCATGAAAAAAATGGGTCCATCCTCATCAAGATATTTTCCCACCATAATATGCTCTGGTTGCCAGAGCATATTCACTATTCCTTTCTAATTTATTTCTTATTTCTCTATAGCTTGCTATACATGGTGTTGGTACATAATATAAGATTGTGAATCATGAGGATCATTGCACACCAAACACCATATTTTCACCAGAATTGTTTATGAAGAACACTCAGGCTCTTCATATACTGGATTTACTCTAACTCCAATACTATTACTAGGACCTGGTCTTTGACCCTTATTTACATAAGGAAATATCCTTTCTTGAGACCTCTCCATATATCTCTTTTCCATTGAATTCATCTTGTTTCTAAGAGTTTTCAAGGTAATTTAGATATCAAGGAGGACAAAGGACTCTTGAGGAATATGAGAAGGAAGTGGAGGGAAAGGAACTACAACAAATGGTGCTTTGATTGAGGAATGGGAGTCATCTATGGAAACAAATATGACAAGGGAGGAGGGTCAATATAAGATGAAGCAGTTGCTTGACTTTGGATATTAGTGGTTTCTAAATTGTAGGGCAACACAACTTTTAGGGGTAATCTTCCCACATTAATAAGGACATTTTTTGCATGAGCAGTCACATTATAAACCTATGGAAAAGTCTCCATCCCATATTTTTGGGTTTGTAGGTCTAACTCTGATCCAAGAGCTCTGATATAATACATGTAAGTAAGGCTCGCAGATGGTCTAGTTACAGAGGGAATTCTCTTCCAGGTCTTGTTGAACCTTAAATTGAAATCTAAAATGGTTTCTTATTGATGTTTTTGTATAGATGTGAACTGATTAAGGAGGAAAAAAGAATCAGTAGATTCATTAAATTCCTCCATAAAGGGCTCAGACAATGCTTCCCATGAGGTAATAGTATTGTCTTCAAGGGTCCTAAACCAAAGTAGAATATTTCCTCTAAAAGACAGGGCTAGGATCCTTACAATAACATCTTTATTTTCTTATGTTGTGTATTTCTACTAGATTTAAAATATATTGGCAGTGCTAATATGTAGTTTTACGATATCCATCATAGGTGGGAATGGCCTTATATATAGCTTGAGGAATTTCATGAATTTGGGCTACTCTAAGGGGGCTAGTTGTGTTCCAGCTGGGGTACTTTTGTAAGGGCTAATTTGGAACTGCATATTGTGCCATGTTTCCAAGTGCAAATCCTACTAGAGGTGGTGTTGGATTAACTGTAGGATTCTCCTCAGGAGGATTTTATTTTGAATAAAAATCCTGATTCAAATTTCTTATAATAGTAGACCCTCCATAAGGTAACTCACAGTAGAAAAAGGATTTTGGGTTATTCCTCTTGAATGACCTAGTATACATGAAAAACTATAATCTACATGGATAAGTTTTTTCTGGGTTTACAGACTAGGGAGTCACCAGGTGATTTTTTTGATCACCACTTAGTAAGGTCAAGATAATTCACCAAATCTTAATTCCTTCGGGTAAAGATAAAATAATAAAGCATATGATGGGTTTTAGTGTTTCTTACAAACAGGTCCCATCGGGATGCCAAAAACTATTGGGCATTGAATTATCATCAAGTTTTACTTGATACTACAACTATCTATCTTCCAATTTTTTGGCCAAGCTTGCACCCGATAGTCATAGCTTAGAACTCAACATTGGATGGACCAAATATTGCTTTAGCCCAACCTCCAGAGTAGGTTGCTTCCTTGTCAACTTAGTAAGATGTTGACTCAATTAAGCTCAATAAGGGTTTGAGGAATAGGGTTAGAAAAAGGTTTAGGGTTAAGAAAATATGCATTAACAGTGGTTGGATAGGCTAACAACATAGGCATCCATAGGAAAAACCTCTACAAACTACTTCTAGTGTCCTACACTCAGGATTAGAAACACCCAAAAACATGAAATATTCATATAATAAAGTAGAAACAAATGTGTTCTAAGACGTAATTACAATATCCAATATATTGACAACCCAATTTTGTAAAATAGATCAATAATCAAACTTTGTATAAATAAAATTCCTATCAAAATAGATCTAACTATGAACATATTTCAACTACCTTAACAACTAGTAATCCAATGCAAATGAAAAGAACTAACCATTACAACATTGACAAAAATGCAATTCACAACTTTGAACCTCTTAAATGAAATATATCAAAGATAACAAGTCTCAAGTCAAAAATCCGAGTAATGCTCCTTCCATTAGTTTATAGAGAATATTTACACAGTAGGGCAAGCAAATGTACTAGAGTTAACCCTAAAAATTGAGGGTTTGATCTCTATTTATAGTTTACAATGAAATTTTTTTAAGGAGAAATTAAAAGAATTCAGCATTTGATAGATCAGTAGAGAGCTACTCTAGCATTATCTCATTCGCTAGTTGAGTCTAGGAAATCCATTGGAAGTCATCTACCATGGCAGCTCAGCTTTGCAACTTACTGGTCCAACGATGGCAGTTGATCCTCAAGATATTATAAACCAGATCTGGACCATTCATTGTTCTTTAGAACTCCATTCTACCATAGATCTACAACCGCTCTGGTTCAATGATGGAAGTTGAGCCTCAAGCTGTTATAAACTAGATTTGGACCATTCATTGTTCTTTAGAAATCCATTCCATCGTATATTTGCAACCACTCTAGTTCTTGGTTCTTAAAACCCTTAGCCATTTTACCTTCCTATCTTGAACCGACTATTCTTCAATCTACTAAGAATACGACTTTGTATGCTTCATTAAAATGTTAGCAAAATATCTTTTATTGATTCTCTCAGTGAACAAATATGATTAAATCTCAGTAATGCTTTGTAGACCTGCGATATAGAAATAATTGTCAATCTACTCAAAACTAATGCTAACATTAGCTTGGATAGATTTGGCTAGCGAAATCAAGTTTTGGTGATAAATACATTGAGCTTCGAGTAGAATCAACTTCATCGTTAATATGCTCAACTAAACCTTTAAAACACTTAATTCCTTTCTCACGTATGTATATTAAGACAAAATTTGTAATTTGCTCATCGATTTCTACTCTATCAACTTTGAATTAGATTGACCGCAAAAATGCCAATCTGCTAAAAAAATAATGCAAAATGATCTTTGCAATATTCCACAACTTTTACTTCTTTTCAAATGCTTCTGACCTTCTTACCAAAGGGCATGGAAATTGTCACCATTTCTCTCAAAATTAGTATTGGAATTCAATGGAATGTAGATTCTCAACACTTAGTCACTGGAGCACACGAAATAAATAAATATCACCAATCTGCACTTTAAAATGTGTTGTCATCATCAAGACTCAAAAGAATTGTGGATTGGTGACCTCACATGAAATCATTTCCAAATACATTAGGCATCAAGAGGAATGGAACACTTTGCCAATGTTTGTAGAAAAATACTAAGTGTTGAGTGGAATGAAACCTCTTGTGCGGATCCGCTCTAAAATACTCTTTATCCTCAATGGATTGGATATTTCCCATACCTTAGAATAAATTTTCAAAGTTTTCTAAGGATGTGGCCATTTTTAGCTTACAAGAAGGAATTATGAGGATGCAGTAGCTAAGATCTCATAAACCTATAAGGAGTTGTGTGAATACAATAGCTAGTATCTTGTGAATCTTTGTACCTTGAGTGAGTAGGATCGGGTGTATCCCAACTAGGAGTTGAGATACCATTCACAAGTCAGCATTTGTTATCCCTAGTGTAGGATCATATGATCCTGTTAGTTGTCATTGAAGTGGTAATAAACTTAGTCTATAGAGTTGTGGTAACTAAGCACCAAGGCTCTACACTGATTAACCTACCTAGATGGACTTAGAGTCAGGTTAGGGAATAGACATCCCCCTTTAAGTGTTATAGGACTTAAAGGGTAATCCCTATATCATGGTCACATGGTCCTATGTCGATAAGGATATAAGAAAGGTGGGGGAATACCTTAGGCATCTTTATAAACATAGATATTTAGTAATATGAACCCCCAAAAAATTGGGGGTTGGCCACTCTTGTCGATTTAGTATCATCTATAGTGACTTGAAACTAAAATATGGTGAAGCCTTATATGTTGAGATAAATAAATAAGGGTGTTTCCATTGTAAAATTTCTTGTAAACACAAAAATAAATCTGGTTTGGTAGTTTTTGGTTGTTACAGTTGGTATGAAAGCTCTAGGTTCATAGGGCTAGAAGCTTTCATTGAGTGTGACTAGGTTGAGCCTTGACTTGATGTGCTAGTTTGGTTTAAGCACCTTGTGAGTAGACAAGTGTGGCCCTAAATTATTTATGGAATGATAATATTTTGTTAGCTCATAAGGAGAATGAAGCTAATGGTTTATAAGTATAATTGAGGAAGAATTGTAACTTATCTAACTTCATTTTTGTGGATAGGGATGGCACCTGTTAAAAAAGGAATTTCATCAAAGAAAATCAAAATGGTTTCACAAGGAGGTGGTGCAACATAAAAGTATGTATGGATTGGAGACTCTAGTAAGATATATTTTTTTTTTTTGTGGAAAATATCCCAAAAGGGATGCCACTTTTGGGTAAGACCCAAGGAGGCAGGGGTATCCATTCCACCAAATATGCCCAGGACAATAACTCTTATAAATAAGCCTGAAATGGTAATAAATACTAATAGGAATATTCAAGACACAATAAAATATAATGAGAGAATGAAATATCTCTCCTTTGTAGTGAATTTGCTTCAATAAAGACTAGAAAAACAACAAAAATCTATAGAAACCCTAATCAATAAGGAAGTTAGTACTAGAAATATACAGTGTAGACAAGAAGAGAACCCTATTAGAAAAAGCCTTAAAGGTAGAGTCTAGATATAGGTTGAGTTAGTAAGAGATCTCGATAACGTTAAAGTAACTAAATTTAATGGGAAAGGAGGAGATATAACTGAGTCATGGATGAAAGAGTTAGAAACTTTATTTTCCATGAAATGTTACTCATATGAGACTAAGATTGTGTGGGCTACCCTTCATCTTCTAGATGTAGCCCTAGAATGGTGGGATACATTTAGTTCAGGAAAAAATATCCAAGCCACATAAATTAAGTGGGATGATTTTATTAAGAATTTTAATAAAATATTTCTTTTTGAGTAGTTTTATATAGATATTTTTGAGGAATTATCTATGCTTCAATAAGGATCACTATCAACATAAGTGTATTTCTAAAGATAAGTGAAACTCTTGAAGTATATTCCAAAGTATGAGGACAATGAATGACTAAAATTGCACAAGTTCATTCTTGAGATAGACCCCAAAATAAATATGGTGATAAGTATGCTCAAACCTAAAATTTTGTAAGAGGTATATGACTTGGCAAGACAACATGTAACTAATATTCAAACTAAAAAGTCCATTAATTATTTAGGCTTGATAGAACAAGAGAGATTTGAACTAAAAAAAAGACGAGAATCCACAAGCACCTATGATAGGTTGCTATATAAGTTGAGGACCTCACTATGCTAAGAAATATCCACAAAAATTAGAGTTGAGTCATAGGGCAGAGGAGAAGTCATACCAAATATATACCACCACCGGGGTTTAGAATCTGGATGAACAAGCTACATCAATTTTACTAAATGGTAAGATGTATAATAAATTTGTAAAAGTTTTAATAGATAGTGGAGCTACTTATAGTTTTATTTCCACTGGTATTATTGGGGATATAACATATTATCCTATATTTTTGGCACAATGGTGGAAAGTCGAGTGTGATTATGGTTAAACTTAATGGATCAATGTTTTACTACAACTGAGATAAATCTACCCAATGGGTCCACTATATGGCATTTGTATGGGGTACCCATTTATGGTTTTGATGTTTTCTTAGGGATGGATTGGTTGAAGGCTAACGAAGCCTTAATAAACTTCTAAGATAGGTGGATGGATTAAACCAATAAGGATAAGAGGAGAGTAAGGGTTCAAAGTGGGTAAGGTTCCAATATCATTTAATTTTAGCTATGTAGTTAAAGAAAGCCATCAAAACAAGATGTATACTATATGTAGTAAAGATCAATGGGAAGACTAGAGAAAAAAGAGATGAAGAAATATTCAAGAAGCATCCAATTATCCATGAATTTTAGGATGTATTTCTTGAAGATCTTCTAGGTCTATCTCCTCAATAAGAATTCAACTTCACTATTGAATTAATGCCAAGGGCTAAAACCATTTTAAGGACACCTTATAGGATGATCCAAATTATGTTGCAAGAACTAAATGTGCAACTACAAGACTTGTTAGAAAAGAATATGATCAAACCTAATGTGTCACCTTGGGGTGCTTTAATATGTTTTTTGAAAAATAAGGATGGATATTTGAGGTTGTGCATATATTATAGGATGTTGAATAAGGTAACCATTAAAAATAAGTATCCTTTACCATGAATTGATGATCTCTTTGATTAGTTAAAGGATGCTACTATATTCTCAAAGATAGATCTAAGATCAAGGTATCACCAACTAAGGATTCAGGAAGAGGATACCTCTAAGACAATATTTAAGACCAAATATGGACACTATGAGTTCACAGTGCTACCATTTGGATTGATAAATGTGCCAATGACATTTATGAACCTAATGAACAATATATTTAGAAAATATATAGATTGGTTTGTATTGGTATATTTGGATGATGTTATGATATTATTATGATTCTAAAGAAGAACATGATCACCATATTTAGTTAGTGTTGGAAGTTCTAAGGAATAACTGATTATATTTTTTTTATACCTCACAAGTGTAGTATTTAAGGCACATCATATCAGAAAAAGGAATTGCTATGGATCCAAAGAAAATTAAGGCTATATTAAATTGACCTCCACCAACAAATGTGAGAAAAGTTAGGATTTTCATGGGACTCATCAAATATTATAAGAATTTTGTGAGAGGTTACTCTAAGGTTACCTATTCAATCACCAATCTTCAAAAAAATGGAAATTTTTTCAAATGGATAGATAAATGTGAGGCCGCATTTGAGGTTCTAAAGAATAAGTTAACAATGCCACTGATTCTTAAGATACTAGATCCTCTTAGAAATTTTATTGTGTGTACTAATGCTTCCTTGGAAGGTTTAGGTGGGGTATTATCATGGGAAGAGGCTACAATAGCATATGAGTCTAGAAAAATCAATAAGCATGAAGTAAAATATGCTATGCATGATTTAGAATTGGTAGTAATGGTGCATGCTTTAAAGTTTTAGAGACATTATTTGTTGGGAAAACCATTTGAGCTAAGGATAATGTTATAAAAGTAGAATACTTAATGTTATTCATTGAAAGGAGCCTTTCTTAAATATCAAAGGCATACAATTTGATCCATTGGATCATAACAAAATGAGTTAATCTCAGCCACATATATTATCCTAGTAATAACTTAGAATATAATTTATTATTCTAACACCCCCTTAAGTGGTACTAGGATATACTAAAATCCCCCCTTAAGTGATAATATGAGGTAGTGAAAAAACAAACAAAACAAGTGGCATATCCACAAGTATGAGTCTCGACAACAAGGCCTGATAAGATACTCATGTACAATATATCCATAAAAACTCTGCTTGAGAGATGATGAAAAAACCACAAGGGAGAAAAACACCTGCTAGAATAGAAGAAGAAAAAGAAGAAGGAGAAGGAAGATGTGCATTGATAATGGAGAGAAATATGTCCTCTTCAACCCCCTTAGGGCAAGTTCCATCAAGAATATTGCAAAGGATCCATCAGATGTTTCAAAAAAGTAGAGAAGCCTCATCATCAAACTGAATGAAACCATACTCCCAGATTGGTGTGTGTGACACAGATCAAGGTTGTGAACCATGAAATAAGGTCACATTAGAAAAACCCCATGAAACCAAAGTGTATCACAAAAAAAAGTGTGAAGATAGGATGGAGAGAACCACAAGAATCACAAGGGATGTCCAAATCGAGTCCACAATCATAAGTAGTGGTTTCCACCTATATGAACACAATGGGATGATAACAAGGTCCTAAAATATCTGGACAAATAGAAAAACAAGGGAAAAAAAGAAAGGGCACCATATTAGTATTTTAAGGCATCCTTATGGTGACCTCTTCATCCTACCAGAGTGCATGGGTAACCTACCACTGCATTCGCTAGGTGATATATAGGAGATGACTAGATATTAGGATCACATAACAAATATATTTGGAGTGTCAGGTTCGACCGAGAATGCACTCCATGTTACAATAATATTAAATCCATAAAAAGTATGGAAAAATAGTTGTAAAACTAAAAAAAGACTGCACCATGTTGTCTTGCTCAGAAAAATATTTTTGACGACTATAAATACCCTTATATATGGGTGACATGTTGACCTTCATTTGCAGGAAAAACAATGGAATTCTTTATTTTCTTACAAGGGAATATTCCAAAAAACCCTACCCATAAAAATGCATGGGCCAAAAAACCATGTGCCTAAGAAACATATTAGGCACCATCCCACAAGGAAAAAGTATTAAAAAATACTGTCATTAAAAAAATGATCCTCCTTTTGCAACTTATATGTAAAATAAAAATTTAAAAAATGTATTATTGCCCTCTTTAAAAAAAGAAGTGGGCCCACCTCGAAGGCCACAACAAGAATAGCATTACCCATTTGCACAACCTTCATCATATAAGTTGGAAATTACAGATATCAAAGCTCAGGAAAGGCAATATACAAACCCTACATACAACCAAGGAATCCCACACGCAGCGCGTTCAAAATAGAGGAAGTGGTGCTACATTAGGTGGACTAAAAAAAAACTATCGCCCAGAGTTACAGGTCACAATTAGGGGTTACAGTGCCAAAGTGGTAGAAAGAAAATTTGTAGCAGCAAAAAATTTCAATTGAACCCTACAAAAAAATTATGCTTCTCATAGAAACCTTCTCCATCGACTACTACATGTGTCTTTTACACCTATGCTGCTCACTTCTGGTCAGATTGTTGTTTATAATTTTAGATTATAGGTTCAGAAGTCAAATCACGTCATGAGATAACCCAATTTGATAGTGTACATATAGTAACAATAGGATTGGCCTCCAAATCAAGCGCACATATGGCATCGAGCTTCACTTGTTCCTCTCCCATATGTGGATACAATATTGAGCCATTCTCTCCTGACATCATTTTAGAATCCCAATACTGCAACACAAAGGAAAAATATAATCATGCTCAATATTTTATAGGAGCATCAATCATCATATCGTGCTAATTGAATAGGTAGAGAAAACAAATAGCAGATAACAATGCATCATTTCATCACCACACAGTATTGTGAGCTCCAAGTCAAACTTGGTATAATATGGTGCTATAAAAGCAAACCATAGCAAATTTAGATCACATTGGGTAGCAGTGAATAGAATTTCCAGTTTTAGAGATCATGTCCTTCTTGAAACTCACCTCTATGGCTGCTACTATGCTTAACATTACCCACTTGATATTTTCATAGCCATTATGCTCAAGATCCCAAGTCTGACACCAAAACTTCCTCCCATTATTTCACACCGATGACCATGGATCTACACCCAACAACATTGGTGATGTTATGGGTCAGGTGGCCTGCCCATGACTCTACAAGAAAAAAATAGACCCTACAAGGAAAAAAGAGGTCATCAAAGTATCATGTTGGCATCTCTGTCAACCACTGCTAATATCCACCAATGATTTTCTTACTGAATATCTACGATGAGGTTTCCTTTTCTCCCAATTAGTAGCTAGTTCAAAAAAAACTAGTGGGACTCAACATATGGCAACCTATCTCCACTGCAACTACCAACAAGCATTGAGAAATCAAACAATAGCACCATCATTATCTACATCAGTCACATCCATTAGAGCACGACTTCTGAATTTGTGTCACACCGAATACGCCAACGACCCGCATATTATTTTGAAAAACTAGAAAGCCACCACTATAAAAAACATGTCATGATATTCATTCTCATCGTGTTAAAACAACTAGAGATGGCGGCCTTCACCATAGTGGTGACGTAGTTGCTTCTACATTGACGATATTGTTTTAGGAAAAAAACACAGGACTGGAGTTATCGCCATCCATATAGCAATGGTCAACATCATTTTCATCATCCCACACTATGGTTGAGCCTCATTTTTGATTAAAATATAGCTTTTGATCGTAGATATCTTGGGTAGCATTAATAAAATTATAGGTCCTGGACCTTGCATGGAAAAACATAGAAAATGTAAACTCCAAAAAACTCCTCTCTACCTATGCATTAGTGAATCATAGATTGCTAAAAAAATATCTTCATGAATCGTGTGAAATCACATTCGTGACATTCAATCATATGGGATCAATGTTTGGCATGACAATTGTAAATTACCATCACTCTTAACAAACAGTCATAGTTTCCACTCATACTTCTGACTAAAAAACACCTTCAGTGACAAAAATCACTACAGTTAAAATTTAGTTCACTAGAAAATCATGCCTGGCCAGTGCGCATATCACCTCCAAGTCATCTCGTCTTCGTTGCTACAATGTCAATTCGTCAGAGATACAAAAAAAGTACTCATATAAATGGTTTTTTGCCACATTTACCATCGGCCATCACCAACTAAAAATTTCTCTAGTGTTAGTGAAATATTCTCTGGCTATTTTATGAGAGGCTTGAACATCACCTCACCAGTGTGCTCTTCTACACATCTTCCTGATTATCCATATTTGAACAACTCTGGAGACTTGTGTGGCTACAAAAATGCCTTATTCACTATGCTGCATGATAGGGATGAACGTATGAAGAACTAAATGTTGAATGGAATAATAACTTGACTGACAATCTTGTAAGGCTATTGGAATTTGTCATAGCAGCAGTGAAAAATTGAATATGATGGAAATCCCTCCTCGTGTCAAAAAAATTCCCAAATCATTTAACACGCCTACCACTATTGCTGCTTCCATAATAAAAAATCTCTCCATGGTGTCTCCATTAACGCTGCACAGCTTCATAGCTCCATACACCTGCATTGATTTTTCTCCATGGATGGGTTACTTACAAAAGTCCACTATCATGGGGTTCACCAACAACTCCATTTAATGGATCCACCAATGATATAGAGCGCCAATACCTCTATGAGCACCGTAGCTATATTTTTTAATAATGTAAACTAATTGCATAAAAGTGACCTTTTGGTAAGTGTCAACCACCACTTCTTGACACAAGCATAGGTGGGAATAGTCTGCAGTAGCAAAAATTGTCTGGCCATTGAAAATAATCATCGAATGCCAAGTGTTAAACACAATCATGATCTAGACACCCCCACTCTGATTAGGAGAATATATTGATCCAGTGTTTTTGCTTTAGGTGATTTGAGTTAAAAAAAAATTGCTTTTGCCATTTCTGCTCCATTACACAATCAAAAAGTTTTTTTTTTGTTAGATATTAATCTCCAAGCCACTGAAGGGCATAAAAAAACTGAAAAACACTACCTTATTTTGAGAGTTGTAGACACCAACATGTCCATTTGAGAAATGGCTGAAAGCATCAAAGCCAATACGAGTTGCAAATGTGCTAGGTACCACCACTCCTCCAAGCTTCAAAATTAGTTAGAAGCAATTGTGGAACATGTCTGATTCTACCAGAAGATCCGGTGGTGAAAAAACACAAATCACCATTACAAAAAAATTGCAGTAGATCAGAAAAAAATTCCCACATGCTCAACCTTCTCACACCAAACATAGGGTTGACATATGACTTCCTAATCTAGATATATTATCTCCTATGGACTAAAAAACCAAAAAAAAATGGCAGCCATTAATTCCATCAAACGTTTGGTTTTTGATCCATCAAAATATGGAGAGCATACTCCCTGGTTTGACGAAAAAATTTGAAAATGGTCAATGAAAAAAATGGGGAAAGGGGTATTTCCATGAGGGAAATCCCCCCTGAGGAAATACTCCCTCAGGTTCACAGGGCAGGTAAAGCCTACTCTGATACCATGTTATAAAAGTATAATACTTAATGTTATTCATTAAAAGGAGCCTTGCTTAAATAGCAAAGGCATACAATCTAATCCATCGGATCATAAAAAACTGAGTTAGTCTTAGCCACACAGATTATCCTAGTAACAACTTAGGATATAATTTATAATTCTAACAAATAAACCATAAAATTTTGAAGTATATCTTCACCCAACCTATGCTTAATGGAAGGTAGAGAATATGGATAGAATTCTTAGTAGAATAAAACTTTGGTATTGAATATATCAAAGGTAAGGAGAATAAGGTTGCAAATGCCTTGAGTAGGAAAAAACACATATCAATGTTGACCCGAAGCCATATAAATTTTATGGATAGGATCAAGGAAATGCAACTACAAGACCCATAATACATAGAAATATAGGATAAAACCAAGGGAAATCTTGATGAATATAAATATATTAACATAAAATATAGACCTTAATGCTTTAAATAAAAGGTAGTTATACCCTTACCTGGTGACTTAAGGAGATTGATTATGCAAGAGGCACATAATTCTTCCTATTTGCTCATCTAGAAGGGTAAAAAATGAGAGAAAACATGAAAAAGACCTTCTATTGGGCCGAAATGAAGCAAGACATCACTAGTTTTATTGCAAGATGTTTAGAATGCTATAAAGTGAAGGTAGAACATCATCACCCAATAGGGAAATTTTACCCACATGATGTGCCAATGCAAAAATGGTAGGTAATATCTATGGATTTTATAGCGAGTCTACCTAAGAATAGGTACCAATGTGATGCGATATTGGTAGTGGTTGATAAGTTGACCAAGGTTACACACTTCATACCAAGGAATATTAAATATGAAGCATCAGTGGTGGCAAAAGAGTTTTCCAAATAAATCTTTAGGCTACATGGGTTTCTTGAAGTGATCATATCAAATAGGGACTCTAGGTTTACATCTGATTTTGGAAGTCTCTACATCATGTAGCAGGCACTAAGCTAAATATTATTTTTCCTTATTATAGTAAAACATATGGTCAAACCAAGAGGGTAAAATAGATTTAAGAGGATATGTTATGCATGTATTTCATGGATTAAAAGTCAAAATGAAAATACTTTTTGCATCTTGTGGAATTTGCTTATAACAATGGATGCCATGCATCATTGGAGATGGCCCAATTTAAATCCGTGTATGGCATAAGAAGTATAATATATCTATTATGGGATAATCTGAAGTATTGGATGATGATCAAATCAGACATTATTTGAGAGATGGAGTAATAGCTCAAGTTAATTCAACTTAGGCTCAAGGAAGCAATCGATCACCAAAGAAGCTATGATGATCTAAAAATATCACCAAGAGAGTTCTCTATGGTAAAAAATTTATTATTGAGGGTAAGACGCATGAGAAGTGCCATAAAGTCAACCAAGCTAGATCCTTTCTATGTTGGGCCCTTTGAGATCATTTTTAAGATTAGTCTAGTAGCCTATAGGATTTATTTGTTGCCCAACCTATCAAAGATCCACACACTTTCCACATATCCCTGCTTAAGAAGTATGTTGCTAATCATAAATATGTGTGGAATGTTTCTAATTTGTAAATGATAGACCCCTCAGCCATTGAGGTGAGGCTAGTTAATATTCTAGGATTTCATTCCAAGAGGCTACAAAAATAAATCCTAGATCAATGTAAGGTTCAATGGGATTTGTATTCCAAGAAATGTGTTACTTGGAAAAATGCTAAAAAAATAAGGCAAAAATTCCCATCTCTTTTTGAATTAAAATAATTTATTTCTACTTACACACACAGAGGACTATGTTTAGTCCAAGGGGGAAGTATGTAACAACCCTCATTGGAAAAACTATTAATAAACAATGTTTGGATATGAATGTTTAATTACATAGTTCTTTTATATTGCCTATATGATAAAATAATTGTATTTATTTTGAAGCATATAATATCGTACTACTGATGCATTTGTGGATGTAGGATTAGGTACCCTCTCTATGGTGGGAATATATGGATAAACCACCTACAATGAGAGATATTTTGGGAAATGATGTTAATGAATTGCTCATCGATAACTTAGGATAACAAAACACCCTTTATGTAGATGCATTGCATTTTATTGTTTTCATGTTCACACCATTGGGTCAAGAAGTTGTTTGTTCAATGAGTCTCCTTAAAATAGGTTAGCAATAATACTATACTATCTTGAATGGAAAATGCCTAGTTAGGGATAAAAAAATAGTGTGAAACATTGCTTGCAAGAGTAAAAGTTAGTTCTTGATGTGCAATTTTTATTTTACTCTATTTGGTAGTGATAATACTTTATAATAACTAGTTGATGATTATTATTGCTTTTGCTAAGTAAATATTGGTTTTAATACTTTAAAAGTATTAGTTAGCTTGGAAGAATTATGTTTTGGAAACCTTTGTAGAATTATAAAGGACCATTCTAAACTTTATATTTCTCCTTAATGATTTAATTCATATTTGAGCTTCTTTATGATGCATGAGGTGGCACACTACGTTGGCATGTAATGGTAATAGAAGGTAACACTTCTTGGTAGTGAATGCTACCTTTACCAAGACAAGAGAACTCAATCTCTTCCTTTAAGAGTTTGTATTTGAGAGAATTTTTGGGCATAAATAAGGCCACAAGGATTGGAAGGGAGTAGCACATTAGTGTAACATCATGCAAAATTTTGAGTTTTTAGGTAGAATTCAAATGCTTTGTTTTCATTATTGGTCTATTTGTTGCAATATGTCTAGCATTTATTTATACTTGGTTGTTTTTAGATCACCTTATATTCATAACCTCTCATTGGGCATCATTTTACTTACTCTACTTAAGTACGTCGAGTCTGGTAAGTTGCATATTATACCTTTTTTATTAGAGCATCCAGCCACACTTCACTCTATTTGCTTTGGAATCATGCTCCTTTTTTAGTGAGTTTGTTATTGTTGAGCCATAGAATATTTCCTTAGTTGGTTAGTGAACATTTGATCTCTATTTTAGGTAGTGAGTCCACCCTGACCAAAAACTTGAGAGTCTCTCCTAGATCACCATTCAAGTATGTATTTGACTATTCCTTTGCCAGTGTAGGATAACTTCATAGGTGTAGGTCTTCATGGCTCTTTGGTTGAGGATATTTTCTCACCGTTGAATAATTATAGGTTCTCTTGAGTTATAGTTTTGAAAGACTAGAGTGTGAGAACATCTTGTTAATATTTAGAATTATGAGGCTATCTTTTGTTGGCAGTGATTTAGTGGTTGATGTCTTTTATGAGCGCTTTGATTTTTTATGTAAAGTTTTATATAGTTTTGATTTGGATATTAAGTACTACAATTATGTTTGATTAATATCAGTATTTGGATGAAATATTGGTCATTAAGTACTTTGATGATATTTAATTATAAAATAAGAGGTTGCATTGATTCAATTATTTTAGCAAAGTGTTGGGTAATGTTCTATTTAAATGAATCTTAGAGTAGATGTAAAAATGGCTCTTTGTATGAAAATGAATAGAAAGAAGTTTTTTTTTTATTGAAATATTGAATAATGGTTTTGAAAAAGAAACTAATTATAGTGATTCTTGAGACTCGTGTGAGTTAAGAAATCATTATAAAAGAGAAATATGGGATTCTCTTTGTTGAATGAGATATTGAATGTTGGTATTGAAGAGAAACTAATTATAATGATTCTCAAGACTCTAGTGGGTTAGGGGACCATTATAAAGAGAAATATGGACTTATCTTCTAGTTGGCATGTTTATATTTGTATGTATTATGCATGGTTGCTTGCACACTAGAAGATTCCATGTTTCTTTTAAAATTTGTATTGCATCCAGCTTTGTCCTAATCCCTAAGTATCTCTCATAATTTATGGATGTATTTTCCACTTAGAAGATGTTTCAAAGCTTTAGAAGGATTGGAGAAATTTATGAAGTGGCTTCATAAACTCTAGAAATTATTTGGTTGATGCAAATAAATCAAAGGCTTTGTAAAGGAATAACTTGTTTAATCAGTTTTGTAAACTTTATTATTGTAAAAATTTAAAGGTTATATTGTTAATGATGTTTTGAGCTTTGCACTCTCTAGATGTGTTCCATAATATTTGCCATGGAAATGTAGAAATGAGTTCTTTCAATTGCTAGAATACATCACTATGATGATTGGATCTCTTATGTTAAAGTATGTAAGTTAGCATAAAGGATATTTGGAGTATATGTTAAGTATTTGTAATATGAGGAATTTGGCTTTGTTGTATGTTGAATCTTTATTATAAATTGCAACATGTGGAATCAAGTAGATCTCTTTTAAATATTTTTCATATAGTTTTATGCAATGGTTTTAATAAGGAGTTTTGTTTTTGATGCAAGTTTATTACCTTGAGTTAGGGTGGTTAGTTTTAATCTTGTAGATCAAAAATATAATAAAACCCCAATCCTAGAAGGAGTTGTGTGGATGCAATAGCCAGGTAAATATGAGCCTTATAAGGAGTTGTGAGAATGCAATAGATAAGATCTCATAAACATGGAAGGAGTTGTGTGAATACAATAACCAGGTATCTTATGAATATTTGCATCTTGAATGAGTAGGATCAGGTGTATCCAAACTAAGAGTTGATGAACTATTCACAAGTCAATAGTGGTGATCCCGCAATCATGTAGGATCAGGTGATCTTATTAGTTTTCATCAAAGTGGAAATAACCTTAGTTATCCCATGGAGGTATGGTAACTAAGCACCAAGCCTCTAAATTTGATTAATCTACCTATATAGAATTAAAGTTAAGTTAGGGAATATACATCATCATTTAAGTGTTATGGGCCTTAAAGGGTAATCCCTACACCATGGTCACATGGTCCTATGTTGATGAGGGTTTAGAAAAGGTAGGGAGACCACTTTAGGCATCCTTATAAACGTGTAGGTTTAGTAAGGTGAATCCAAAAAAATATGGAGTTTTGCCACTCCTATCCATTGAGTATCATTTACAGTGACTTGGAACACAAATATGGTGAAGACTTGTATGTTGAGATAAATAAATAAGGGTGTTTCCATTGTGAACTTGCTTATAAATAAAAATAATTGGGTTGGTAGTTATTGATTGTTATAGTTGGTATTAGATATATCTAGGTCCGTAGGGTTAGAAATTTTCATGGAGTGTGGCTAGGTTAAGCATTGAATTGATGTGCTACTTTGGGTTAGGCACATTGTAAGTAGATAATGTTATATTTTAGTGATGTATAATATGGGAGAAAGCAATCACAAGATGTAAATATGCAAAAAAGTAATATAATGGAACTATACAATATGACTAAAATATGCTATTAATGGAAAGTTACAAAAATAGTACAATGCAATGTAATGGAGGAAATGAACACTCCAGAACTCTAATGGAAACTACATTGTACCTACTCACTACATAGTAGTGATCACACTCTGCTACACACAATGATCTGATATATCTCTTCTTGTTGTTGTATGCACACTATGGGCCCTATATATAAGTAAATAGGTTTCTTGGCCCTTACTCTTCCAAAATACCTTTCCTATGATTCATGTACAAGTGGACTCCTTGTACATTTACATTATTACACATTGACACTTGTGCTTTTATTACTTCTTCCTCAAGTAACCTAAGATAAACTCCTAGTCTAATAATGTACCCATGGTGGTACATTGACATGTACGTATATAATATAATATACTCTAACACCCCCTTGTATTATATTATTTAGGTATTGAAGACTTTAGTATTCAATATGGATCTTCTTCTTTTGAATAGTCTTTAGCTTGATTTGATCTCTCTTCTTCTGTTTTTTGTAGATAACCAAGTAGAGCATAGTGTTGTTGTTGTCCTATCATCCTTTTAATTATGAATCTTCTATTTATCTATCTTATTTTATGATATATGAGATCTTTTTTTTCTACAAAATGTTTCTCAGGAAACATATTAGTATTGTTTTGAAATACAACAATTTCTTGTGAGTTCTCTATTGAGTCTAGCATATATGTATTTTCATGGATTGATCTTGTAGTTTTTATATCATTTTTATTCATTATGAGACATGTATTAAATCCATTTATGTATCTAAAATAAACCATTCTATTGATATCCACTAACTTTCTTACTAAAATAATATTGAATGTTAATCCAAGAACATACATCACTTTTTGTAGAAAGTTTGGAAAATATTTACTAGGTGTTACACACCCATATCCATGGATAGAATAAGTCTTTTTATCTGCAATTCTCAACTTGTAACCATTAGTAATTTTAAGACAATCAAACCATGTAGATTTCCTATGATGTGATGATTTGCACCTGAGTCAATATGCCAAATGTTCTTTTGATTTATGGAATTTTTATGCTAGAACTAATTTTACATTTGTGACATGATGTATTGTGTTTATCTTGTTCTTGCATTATTTTGTGATAATATGTTCTTTTCATTTACAGTATGGAACTCTTTTAATAGAACCTTATGACTCCTAATGATATGTTATTGATGAATTTGATAAATAATTTCTTGGATTTAGGTTTTGTAGGCTTCCTTATATCTCCCAAGTAATTTAGAATATGCTATAGGCTATGATAATAAGCTTAGCAATGATTAGTTCACTTTTGAGTTGATTTTGTAATGATTTGAGAATAATAATCAACTTTCAATTTTACCTTATCTCTCCTAATGAAGTATGCTCTAATGGAGTTCTTATAGTTGGATTTATTTTTGTCTCCTTAGTATGAGTATGAGACAAGTGTTACCAATTAATTCCAACTCTATATGTAAGCAATATATTTGCTTCTCTATTCAATAATTTAATTTTCTAATTTCCAATTATCTATAGTTTGGTGTAGTATGCCTTATAACTCCTTACTTTTGGAAATATTAGAAAATAATAGTATTTGCAAATTGATATTGAATTTACCAAGGTTGACAACCTTATATCTCCTACTTGGTGATTTGCAAATATCTTAATGTAAGCAATTCTCTAATTTCTTCTACGTTTGTCAAGATTGCTTCCTTGCTTCTTAAGGTTGATAATAAAGTAGTAACCAACCTTATGCTTAATACCTTATAACTCCTAATTCGAGGAAAGCAAATAATTGAATGATATACGTATTTACCTCCTCAACGTAAGTGGATTGGATGATGGTGAGTATTCTAAAATAGGATGTTGGTGAGCATTTGGTGCTCTCACTAGATGACGTTGGTTGTATCCTTTCAACCCGTGCATTCAACTCCTTGACCTCTGAATGATTGATGGGCATTGTAATCACTAAAACACATTGTAATCTCTCATTGGTTTGTGATAGGCTTTAATAAACTTCCTTAATTGCACCTTTGAATATGTTCTCTACTGAATGCACCTTTGCTTTAATGTTGGCTAAAACTTCACTCACACTCCCCTTGGACTTCGCTTACACTCTACTTGGACTTCATTGTGCCCCTCTTGGTCATCATTGTGTTTCACTTAAGTAGCTTATATTCTCCTTTGGGTTTCACCCACATGTTACTTGAGAGGCATTACTAAATAACGCTTCAATCTTGAGTAACGCTCCTTCCTTCTTCAATCGACGAGCTATGATAATGATGCCTTTCAATGTTCAAGACTTAGATGTTACCTTAAGCATTTATTTTATGAATGTTATGGAATATAGGGTGCTCTATTGAATGTGACAAGTGGTAGCCTACATGTATAGTCTCTTTCAATGTCTATCGAACCTTATAAACTCCTTTTCTAATGAATACATAATTGTTTTCTTGCTCTCAACGCTTCCTTCAGGTGAAAGAATGTGCTCTCCTTTACAAGGCATTGGCTTTGGTTTGATGATGGTGCTTCATTGGTGATTGTAGGTGCTACCCTTAGCTAGTAGTCTCTCCAAGATATAACTTGGTATAGCTCCTTTCATTTTCATTGTAATGAGCTATCCTCTAATGTTATTGAAATGCAATGATAATAGCCTCTTTTCATGAATGCTTGTGCTTTAGATCTACAATGGATAGTTGGCCCTTATGTAGACCTTTGTTATGCTATCCTTCTGATATGGATATGAGCTAGATAATGAGCTCCTTTCATTGGATTTGATGTTGTAGGTATGCTATTATGGATGCTTGATCTCGTAGCTATTGAGGGTGTCTTTAGACACCTTAATGTGAGCCCTTTTGTTGGCTCTTTACCTTGCTCGGATAGTGCCCTTCTATCAGCCACTTTGTGATGGTTCTTGCTGGCATTGGACGTGTCCTTGAGACACTCAAACTTTATCCCCTTTTGTTACCTAGGATAAGAGATTATGGTGCAAGCAACTAATGTAAATAGATTTACAATAGATAGAATAGAATACCTTGATTTTGCACCTATTATCTGAGATCTTCAAATCTCTTTTGCAAGCTTTCTTTTTATTGGTTTTGATGGTGGCTTCTCTGTACTAATCCTTGTAGGCAAGGGATGATTCGATGTTGTCTTCTTGGACAACTCTCTCCTTTGCTTGGCTAACTTAACAATGAATCCAAGCTAATAATCATGCAACTAATATGCCCTTAAGGTGGCTTAATCTTGCACTAATTTTACTTTCACTTAGTGCACTTCTAATAAGCTTTAAGAGATACTAATATAGTGCAACTGCAATCTCCTTATTACTCCTTAAAAGTAACTTATAATATGCACTAATGATAACTCTTAAAGAACTCTTAAATGCTTCTATAATATCTACAACTTAATGTAGTCTTATTTTCTGTAACTTGATAATAGGAAGATGATATTTTTCTTTCTTTCAAAATATATCCAACTCCTATTTTAATGTGCAGGTAATAACCCTTAATAGAAACTATCTTTTGCACTTCCTTTGAAGACTTTAAAATGCAACCTTCTTCTTGCAACTTCTAGATTTTAATAAGGTGCTTAATGAAGCTAAGTAATGAACTGAATATAAGTGTTCAATTAATGAACCCTTTGCACCTAAGTTGCATACCTTTAATGATCTTTGAAGATGATGTAGATCTTGGTGTTTTGATTCACCAAGTTGCTACCTTTTATCTGGTGTAATTGCAACTCTTCTTGGCTATCTAGAGTAGATCTCTAACTCACCTAATCATAACTTTTGAAACCTTCGAACTTGTTGCCCTAAAACTGTAGTAGGTGTCTTCAATTTCTCATTCAGGATGTACCCTAGAAATCTGAAGTGTTGTAGTTGGGATTCTCCTCCAAGAATCCTTTAGTATTTTGTTGTAGATTCAACAAACCCCTATCTCCAAAATGTGCCTTCTTAGCTATGAAAGGTAATCTCCAAATCTCTTGGATTTGGTAGGCTTCTTCTATCTGTGTTCTCCTTCAACCTCCTTATCAAATTTTGGCTTCAATCTGGGCCTTCTTCTCAAGAATCTAAAAGTCTTGAGGTCTCCTCTGGTCTTCTCCAAAGTTTGGAAAACTTCTTGCCAAATATTTCTCTCTTGGGCTTGTTGTCGGATGGCGATAATTGTCCCAATTTCTTCACTATCAGGAGCTTCTCCTTTGATAGTGAATTTCTCCAATGAGTTCTTCTAGAAACTCCTTTAATGGCTTCTTTGAATTTTATAATAAGGCTCTCCAAGCCTTCTCCTTGTTTCTCCTTGAGACCTCTCCAAGGTCTTCAATCTCGTAGCTTCTCTGGTCTTCTCAATGAGATCTTTTCTTCAACCTTCTACTATGGAAGTGTTGGCTATGAGATCTCTCAGATCTCTAGAATTTATTGCTTCTAGAATCTAGAATAGGACCTTGCTAGTCCTTCTTCACTTCTACAATTTGTAAGCTTCAATGGAGATCACCAACCTCTAATCTTCTAGAACTAGGAGTTCTTTAATGGGATCTTCTATGGGTCTCTTCAACTTCTTTAGGCTGATTTCTTCAATCTGTTATCTGCAGTATTTGATGGAGATCACCAATCTCCTATCTTCTTCTGGACTCTTCTCTAGAGTCTCTCCTTCAAATCTGGAACAAGGCTCCTATGGCCTTTTCTTCTTGTGCACTATGCAAGTCTGCAATAGGACTTCCCTTAAGTTCCTAGAATCTCCTTTTCTTTCATTTGTTGCTTTTGGTGTTGGATTGATTCTGAAGATGATATTCTTCCTAGCTCTCTGTAGGAAGCTTCCCAAATTTCTTCGAATCTCCTTTTTCCTACAACAAAGTATTAGGATTGTAATGGATGAAATTCTAAGTGATGAATCTTCACTAGTTGATTTGTCAATCTAGTGGAATGAATGTTGAGTCCTAGTCTTCACGAGTTTTTCTGCAACTTTGTGGAAAGACTCTAGCCAAATGCAATCTTAAAAATTTTGGAATTGAGATTTGCTTCTCTCCTCTCAATCTCTCTTGTGGCTCTCCCTATTCCTATCTGATCTACCATAGCTCTGATACCACTGTTAGCTTTTGATGATGTATGATATGGGAGAAAGCAATCACAAGATGTAAATATGTAGAAAAGTAATATAATGGAACTCTACAATATGACTGAAATATGCTATTAATGGAAAGTTACAAAAATAGTACAATGTAATGTAATGGAGGAAATGAACACTCCAGAACTCTAATGGAAACTACATTGTACCTACTCACTACATAGTAGTGATCACACTCTGCTACACACACTAATATGATATATCTCTTCTTGTTCTTGTATGCACACTATGGGCCCTATATATAAGCACATAGGTTGCTTGGCCCTTACTCTTCCTAACTACCTTTCCTATGACTCATGTACAAGTGGACTCCTTGTACATTTACATCATTGCACATTGACACTTGTGCTTTTATTACTTCTTCCTCAAGTAACCTAAGATAAACTCCTAGTCTAATAATGTACCCAAGGTGGTACATTGACATGTACCTAAATAATGTAATATACTCTAACATATAGGTGTGGCCCTAAATATTAGCAATGGACTGATAATATTTTTCTAGCTCATAGGGAGAATGAATCTAATGGTTTATAAGTACAATTAAGTAAGAATTGTAACTTACCTAGATTCCTTTTTGTGGATAGGGATGGTAGCTATTCAAAAAGAAAGTTCATAAAAGAAACTAAAATGGTTGCACAAGAAGGTGGTGTCACACAAAAGAACAAACAAATTGGAAACTCTAGTAAGAAAATTAGGAGAAGAATGACTCATATAAAGAGGCTTGGGATGGTAGTAAATCCTAATAGTAACTTTCAAAACACAATAAAATTTAATGATAGAATAATATATCTCTCCTATGTAGTGAAGTTGCTTCAAGAGTGACTAGAACAACAACAAAAATTGATAGAAACCCTAAGCATTAAGGAAACCAATACTAGAAATATAGAGGGTAGATAAGAAAAGAACCCTGTTAGAAGAAGCCTTGAAGGTAGAGTCTGGATAGAGTTTGAGTTAGCAAGAGTTATCAAGAATTTTAAAGTAACTAAATTTAATGTAAAATAAGGAGGATATGCAGTCGAGTCATGGTTGAAAGAGTTAGAAACTTTTCTTTCCATGAAATGTTACCTATCTAAGACTAAGATTGTGGGGTATCCTTCATATTCTATATGCAACCCTAAAATAGTGGGACACATTTAGTTCAAGAAAAAAATCCAAGATATAGAACTCAAGTGGGATGATTTCATTGAGGCTTTTAAAAAATATTGTTTTTGAGTAAATTTATATAGAGAAATTTGAGGAATTCTCTACAAGGATCACTATCAACATAAGTGTATTTCTAGAGATACATGAAACTCTTGAAGTATGTTCTAGAGTATGAGAAAAATGAACAACTAAAAGTGCATAAGTTCATTCTTGGGATAGAACCTAAAATAAGGATGATGATTAATTTTCTCAAATGTAAAATATTTCAGGACTATGACTTTGCTAGGTAATAGGAAACTAATCTTCAAACTAAAAACTACTTCAATTATTTAGGCTTGACAGAACAAGAGATACTTAAACTCAAGAAAACACAAGAGGGGCCAAAAACACCTAGGATAGGTTGCTATATATATGGAGGACCTCACTATGCTAAGAAATATCCCCAAATATTAGAGTCAAGTCACAGAGCAGAGGAGCAATTACACTGAATATATGCCATCATTGGGAGTCAAAATTTGGATGGAAAAGCTACATTGATTTTACTAAATGGTAAGTTGTATAATAAATATGTAAAATTTTTAATAAATAGTGGAGCTACTGATAATGAAGCAATTACCATATATTTTTGAATGAAAATAGTTTATTTCTACTTAGAATCATAGAGGACTATGTTTAGTCCAAGGAGGGAGTATGTAACAACCCTTCTTTTTAGAATTGTTAATAAGAAATGTTTGGATATGAATGTTTAATGACATAGTTATTTTATATTTCCTATATGACGAAATGATTATATTTCTTTTGAATCATAGAATATGGTATTACTTATGTATTTGTGGATGCAAGATGAGGTACCCTCTATATGGTGGGAATATTTAGGTAAAATACCTATAATGAAATATTTTTTTGGAAATTACGGTGATGATATTTTCATCGGTATCTCAAGGTAACAGAAAAATTCATGTAAATGCATTGCATTTTGTTTTTTTCATGTTCGCACCATTGGGTCAGGAAGTTGCATGTTCAATGAGTCTCCTTAAAATAGATTGGTGATAGCACTAGACTATATTAAATTGAAACCACCTAGTTAGGGATAAAAAAATGGTGTGAAACATTGCTTCCAAGATTAAAATTTAGTTCTTGATGTGCAAGTTTTAATTTACTCTACTTGGAAGCTATACTACTTTAGAATCACTAGTTGATGACTATTATTGCTTTTGCTAACTAAATATTGGTTTTAGTACTTTAAAAGTATTAGTTAGCTTGGTGGCATTATGTTTTGGAAACCTTAGTAGAATTATAACAAGAACACTCTAAGCTTTATTTTTTTCTTAATGATTTAACTCGTGTTCAAGATTTAAATAAGTCACTTCTTTATGATGCATGAGGTGGCGAACTATGTTGGCATGTAATAGAAAAAGAAGGTAATGCTTCTTGGTAGTGAATGTTACCTTCACCATGAAAAGAGCACTCAAGCTATTGCTTTAAGAGCTTGTTTATTACTAGAAGTCTAGCCTCTCTCTATCCTTGGTTATTTTTAGATCATCCTATGTTCATAATATATCCCTGGGTATTATTTTCCTTACTATATTCGAGTACATTGAGTCTAGTAAGTTGCCTTCTTTTGTCATCTTCCTTAGAGCATCGAGTCATACTTCACTCAGTTCTCTTTGGAATCATACTCCTTTTTTGGTACATTATTTCTTATTGAGCCATGGGATATTTTCTTAGTGGGTTAGTGAACATTTGATCTCTATTTCAAGTAGTGAGTCCACCTTGACTAGCAAATTGAGAGTCTCTCCTACATTGTCATTCAAGGATGTATTTGGTTGTTCCTTCATTATCATAGGATATCTTCTTGGTAGCATGTCTTCATGGATATCTGGTTGAGGAAATTCCTCACCATTGAATCAATCTAGGTTCTCCTAAATTGTATTTTTGAAATACTAGAGTGTGAGATCATATTGTTAATATTTAGAATTATGAGGCTATCTTTTGTTGGTAGTGCGCTAGTGGTTGGCATGTTTTATGACCACTTCAAAATTTTTATGTAAATTTTTATAAGTTTTTGATTTTGATATTAAGTGCTTTAATGATGTTTGATTAATATTAGTATTTAGATGAAATATTAGTCATTAAGTACTTTAATGATATTTAATTATAAAGTAAAAGAGGTTGTATTGATTCAATTGTTTTAGAAAAGTATTGGGTAATTTTCTATTCAAATGAATCTTAGAGTAGATGTAAAAATGACTTTGTTTGAAAATGAATAGAAAAAAGGTTTTGTTAAATTAAATATTGAATGATGGTTTTGTAGACACCAAACCCTAGCCACTTGTCCTCCATCTATGATTTCTTGCCATTTCCACCCATTATTCATATATTTATATATATATTTTAATATATTTACATGTTAATATTTTATATATTTAATAAATATATATTTATGAAGAGACAAAAATGGAACACCAAATAATAGAATTATAAAGTACTCAAAGAACGTATTGCACAATGATTGATTTTTATTAGTGGGGGAAGCATCAAAATTCCATTGTTACATTAAAAATTCTTGAATTATTTGATACAAATTTTACAATGGCTAGGGATCTCCAAAACACTAGCAAGCAACGATAGTGGTGTCTCAAAACACGTTTTTGCTCCCAACTGAAGTGAGTGGCTTCTAGTTATCCAAGTTTGGGCCACTCCAACTTAAGTAGTTGTCCAATGCTGACGTAACACTTCCATATCTGCACACAATAAAATAGAAAATAAGTTAGTAGCAACTGTGAGGGCTTCACAATGTGAGGCCCTCTACAACCAATACAAAAACCCTAGCTATCTGCTATAAATAACATGAAAAAAACTAAAAATACATGTAATTAAATACCAAATAAAATATTTACCTTGTTTGTCTACTATCTTATGATCTGATGAAATCTATTATAGTAAAATGATGCGGTGATGCCCTAGCATCGCCTGAAGGCTAAGGAAACTTTATAACTTTGACGTAAAACTCTTGCGGGTGCTCAACAACTATAGAAAATGTCCGTGAGCACTCAATAATGGTGGAGGGTACCCAGAGGCACTTGGTAATGGAGAAGGAAGCACCCAGAGGTGCTTGGGGATGATAGGAAGTGCTCGAAGGTATTCGATGGTTTGGGGGAAAGTCTGCAAAAGTAGATCTGGCTGAGCAAAGGAGGCGACGATGGATGCGGGGGCTATGGCAAGTGAGTATGAAAGGGAATAGCACTTGGATACTCTAGGGAACTCAAAGAGAAACACATCATGAAAATTCTTAGGGGTTGAGCCATAAAATGGCTCCTATTTATAATCTCACCTAGGGCATGTTAGGGTTTCGATGACACGAATCGTGTGGTCAAGATTAAAACATAATGGAGGGTGGAGATTAAGTTTGGAGAGTGGCATGGATTGATATGGATGGATGGATAGAATTAAGTGAAAGATCGGATGGCTGGGATTTATTCACATATATAAATATATATTTATTAAATATATAAAAATATAATATAAAAATATTAATATTTAAATATATATAAATAAATATATATAAATATATGTAAATAATGGGTGGAAATGGTGAGAAAATCTAGATGGATGACAAGTGGATAGGTTTTGGTGTCTATAGATGCCCCTTTTTGTACTGCGTTGCGTGAAACACAATGCAATATAAAAACACAAGACACCTATTTTGTCTAGGTGTAGAAGCAACTTATCTCTTGGGATGTGAAACATGAGCTTGGAGATAAAAGAATGAAAGAATTTGAATTTTGCGTAGCTTACTCCCTCAATTGGTGAATGAGTTTAGGGATGAGCCAATTAAAAATTCTGTGCAAATGATTGTAGATAATATGAATGATGTAAATGTGGTACCATTTTTGCCCCAACGGGAAAGGGGATTGGTGAAAAATGTGAAATGATTGTATCTATTTTTGCCCCAACAGATGAAGGGTTTTGTGGAAAATATGATGAATATTTGTCTATTTTTACCCCAACAAAGGAAGAGTTTTTCCAAGTATAGATGCCATGATCATGTAAGATGTATCCCTTTGTGGGAAAGTCAAAATCAAATGTGGTTGCCCCCAAATTTGGGGTGATTCGATGTTGTTGAAGAATGTGCCTTTCGGCATCATTGAAATGCAAGTATGTAAATGCAAAAAGAAAAATAGTCTATCCTCGGGGCCACTCATGATTGTAACAATTCCTACATGGAATCCCTAAATGGTTACTCAATCACTTTACCAAGCCTGCATCCTTGGAGACTGGTGTAATTTCAAAGGAGATGATGAAAAGTTATGATTTTTTCCATGTTTCAAGCCCCATGAACAAGGCCATCAATGATAGCTTTTGAGCAAATTGGTCTTGGCATAGTCTCACTCGAAAGGTGAAGTACCAAAATTGATTTTGTTTTTGAACAATGAGATATGTGATGATGAAGATGGCTAAGTGTCCTTATGGTGATTTATTCATATTACCGAATTGCATGGACAACTAATCACTACAATCGCCAAGGAGATAGAATAGACCACTAGATACGAGGTTCACTTGAAATTGTAGTTGAACTTGGAAAATGTGAAAATGTAATGATTGATGGATGGAAATGATGTTGACATGAAGATGTGATGATGAGAAATGTATTGATGAATGCAATATGGAGTGATTTTGTGGAGGTAAGCTACATTTTTTAATATGTGGATGCAAGTGACTAAGTCTATTTTTGCCCCAATAGATGAAGGGATTGTGATAGGGGAAAATGCAATGGAATGATTGTGTCTATTCTTGCCCTAATAGATGAAGGGATTTTTGAAAATTTAAGTGTCCTTATGGTGATTTATCCATCCTACCGGATTGTATGGATAACTAGTCACTGCAACCACTAGGTTAATAGGATAAACCACTAAATACAAGGTTCACTTGTACTTGTGTCTATTTTTTGCCCTAATATATGAAGAGGTTTTTGAAATGGGGAAAATGTGATGAATGTGTCTATTCTTTTCCCTAATATATGAAGGGGTTTATGAAATGGGGAAAATGCGATGAATGTGAAAATGCAATGATTATGTTTGTTTTTTGCCCTAATAGATGAAGGGTTTTTGACATGAAAAAATGCAAGGATTGTGGAAAATGCAATGATTGTGTCTATTATTTGCCCCAACGGATGAAGGGTTTTTTGACATGGGAAAATGCAATGCAATGATTGTGTATATTCTTTGCCCCAACAGATGAAGGGTTTTTGAAATGGAAAAATAATGCGATGTAATGATTGTGTCTATTCTTTGCCCTAATATATGAAGGGTTTTTGAAATGGAAAAAATGTGATGAATGTGTCTGTTATTTGCCCTAACATATGAAGGAGTTTTTTATAATGCAAGTGTCCTTATGGTGATCTACCCATCCTACTAAATTGCATGGATAACCAATCACTACAACTACTAGGTTAATAGGATAAACCACTAAATACAAGGTTCACTTGTACTTGTGTCTGTTATTTGCATCAAAATATGAAGGGTTTTATAGAGAATGTGATGAAAAATGTGTCTATTTTTGTCCTAACAGATGAAGGATTTTTTTTTCCAAGGAATGATTTCAAGTCAAATGGCGCAACCTTTGAAAAAATGATGCAACCTTTTGAACCTAGAAATGGATGTGTATGATGTGAGGTGTATGTGATTGAATTGGTGGGGAAGGTGTGATACCTTGAGCACCCCCAAGTTGTGTTGTTTTCTTGATTGGGGGAAGGTGTGATACCTTGAACACCCCCAAGTTGTGATGTTGTTTGAACTTTCTAGCGATCTTTGCATATGTGAATTATATATATATATATGTATATACATGGATTTTACTTTTGTGTTATGTTTTTGTGTGGATGCTTGTTGTGGATGCATGTGTATATGGATGATTAATGCAAGTGGATGTGTTATGGTAATTATAATGTATATGAATGCAAATAAACTAGTTCTAATGATAATTTATAGTTTAGATTTCTCTTGGCCATGTTTTAGCATTGTTGTTTAATCAAGGGAACCAAACTTGGTGGTATGTGGGGTGAAATGACTCATGAAATGACATGGATGTTGACATGGAAGAAGATATGGATGTTGATATGGAAGAAGATATGGATGTTGATATGGAAGACTACCTATTTTGTAGAGACTCGGACATACTAGTGGCATCAAACAAACTCACTAAAAACGCCTAATTCTTCTAGGACCAAATGTGTGTGTAGTGAATTCATTTACCAAATCAAGAGCATGGTAATGACTCGAGGTAATCAAGAACCAATGTGTGTGCAAGTGAGTTCATTAACTCATCTTGAGTAAATTGGGTGTGACCTGTTATGGATAAAACCAAGAAGCTAGCTTGTCCGTATGTGTGGTCAGAGGTCTCTTTAAAAGAGACGTGTCACCATGCATGAGCGTACTCCACTACCAATCAAGCGTCTATAGCTCCGATGGAGGCTAACTCCATAGTCCAAGGATTTTGATCTCTTAAGTTTTGGGGATGACTACCTAACCGTATGACTAGAAATGTAGTACGATTCTTACAACCCAATGATCAGTGGTGTGTGATGTAAAATATTTAGAGCTTTGTGTTAGGGACTTTTCCTTACTACTCTTTCTTTTATTTTGGAAGTGATAGTGGTGAAAACCACTATTTTTGTGGACTATGTTGCATGATGGGACTAGCAAAGGAATGACCTTTTCACTTCAAGGTTCAAACCAAGTATGGTGTTATCTCTCTTTGACACAAGATGTTTTTAAGATGTGAAATTGTGTTTGGTTCAAGAATGTTTTGGAGTCAATTCTCAAAACTCAAGATTTTCTTAGTGTATATGTGTGATGGTCCTAAAAGGAACTTGACATGTATTTGGAGGTTTCTTAAAACACTAGGAGTGGTTGAGTGACCGAAAACACCTAGGAATTATGGATGTGCTTTTGCTAAATGGCAATTTGACTTTATGGAATTGTGTAATGAAATGGATGATGATGTGAAGGTGCCCTTGATTAAGGCAACATGACTTTATTGGACCAATTAATATCTTGAACTGAATAAATGATCCCTAATATGAAATGTGAAATGTGGATGGAAATGATGATGCAAATGCAATGTGAAATGTAAGGTGTAAAATGCAATATGTAAAATGAAATGCAATATTTTTGTGTATTAGCCATGTATATATACATATATTTAAATCAGATTATGCATAGAATGCTCTCAAGTGTATGTTGTTCAGTGGCTCAGGTTTTTCTACTCCCCCTAGCCTGGTAAGCTTATGACCAAAGGGATTAGGTACCTTTGGAGATTTTTAAAAATTGAAATGTGACCAAAGGGATTAAGTACCTTTGGAGATTTTTGATTTGTGATTTGACCAAAGGATTAAGTACCTTTGGAGCTTTTTCAAAAATTGGAATGTGACCAAAGGGATTAAGTACCTTTGGAGCTTTTTTAAAAATTGGAATGTGACCAAAGGGATTAAGTACCTTTGGAGCTTTTTGAAAATTGGAATGTGACCAAAGGGATTAAGTACCTTTGGAGCCTTTTTGAAAATTGAGATGTGACCAAAGGGATTAAGTACCTTTGGAGCTTTTTGAAATTGATATGTGACCAAAGGGCTTAGGTGCCTTTGGGGCTTTTTGAAATTGATATGTGACCAAAGGGCTTAGGTACCTTTGGGGCTTTTTGAAATTGATATGTGACCAAAGGGATTAGGTACCTTTGGAGATTTTTGAAATTGAGATGTGACCAAAATTAAATATCTTTGGAGCTTTTATTTTGTGATGAGGAAGGTGCGATATCTTAAGAATCCTCGATTTTCTTGATGATTGATGATGTGAGTGACTGGGAGGATGCGATATCCTAAGAATCCCCAGTATGCTTGATGATTGAGTTGGTACCAATGTCCTGATCAGATGGGTTGGATGGACCATTTGTGGAAAAGACTTTCAGATCAATAAGATCTTGGACAACATCTTTAAATACATAACAATTGTTGATGTCATGGCCCACTTGTTGATGGTAGGGATAATACAAGTGCTTCTTATAATTCTTTCCATGTGGCTTGTTAAGATCACTTGATTTGATTTTTGGAAGTACAATCTCTTGTGCTTCATAAAGCCTTCAAAAAATGGTTGAATAAGATTATGAAAGCATTGTGTAATCTCGATGGGGCTTTGTGGGATGCTTGGTGTGTTTGTCCAATTGTGTTGGATTTTGAAATTGTGGTACAGGTATCGTAACCTGAGATGTGGATTGTGAAACTAAATGTTGCAATTGTTGTGGTTGCTGACATGGATGATGACTCAACTGCAACTCAATGTTAGTGAGTCGAGTTAAAATTTATTGCAAAATTTTAGTGTGTTGACAATTTGATTGTAAGCCTTGGTTTTCTTGTTGAGTGAATTGAGATGTGGTGAATGGATTGATGAATGGATGAGATTGAGTGTGTTGTTGGAGGTGTGATGAATTGGGGGGCATGGAGTGAATTTTATGATGATGAGGTTGGTGAAGAAATGATTGTGAATGAAGAAAATGATATGATGTGTGAGGACTATGGATGGGTTGACTCATGGGAATGGAATGGGTGTGGGATGGAGGTATGGGAATGGAAACCACAGAATATTGTGGTACCCAAGATGGACTTTGTGTGATGAAGGTGGGTTGAGTGGAAATTGGTTGAGGCCTAGGGTTCACTTGAACTTGTTGTTGAGTTGTCTGCCACTTCTTAAGAAATTTGTTCAAATGTTCCCATGCTTCATTAATTTCCATATCATCATTGGAGGGCATGGAGGAATATGGAATGGCTAATGTGGATGGGGGATAAGTGGCAATAGGAATTGCAACTTGATTGGATGAAATGGGTACTTGTGAAGCAACATTGACTTGTGCTTCATACCAGGGGTTGGTATAGGTAGATGTGTATGAAGTGCTAGGAGCACATGATGGTTGGGGAATGGAGAAATGGTGGGAAGGTGCAACTGATGCCTCCAAAAGAGGGTTAGTGTACACCTGGGTGAAGCTGGATGGTGGTTGGGAATAAACAAGTTCCTGCTATAAAGTAGGATCTTGTCTAGGTGAGTTGGGGACTGACTCTAAGACATAGTTAGAAGACTTCATGAGAGCTTCTACTCATGCCATGTCTATGTGGGTAATGTGGTGATCAATGGTTGGTGAGGTTGACTCTACTTGGGGAACAACCATATGAAAGGTTGTGGGTGGCAAGGAATGTGAGGGACCTGCAGATAAATTTTCCTGTGTCACATTTAGGGAATCTACCACAGAAGTGGTGGGGAAGGTGGATGAAGGTTCCATTGAATTGTCTTGATTTAATGCTTTCTTTTGTTTTCTTGTTAATACCATAAAGCAATTAAACCAAAATACAGATTATACAGTAAAATGAAACACAAAATTTAAATTTCACAAGAAAAATAAACAATCAATGCTAAGTTTGTTTAACACGTGTGTCTTACCTCATTCATTGATTATCTCCTTTTAATGTGAATTTATTTTTTTAGATTTTGATCTTGTGTGTTTCAAATGTGCTAATCTGAATTAACCAAAGAAAGGTAAAAACTATGGCTAAGTTGGGGCAACGAGATTCTTGTTGGTGATGAAATCCAAAAAGTTTGCTTGGGGGTGACCTAAGGTTTCTAAGGGCAGAGATTGGTGGATGGAGATGAAAGCCACCATCACCAAATCTCAAGCAATGGTTGGTGATGAAATCCAACCACTATTGTTAAATGTGAAGCGTGCAATGTGTGATTATTTTTAAAATTTTTGATTTGCTATTGTGTACATACAATGTTAGAAAGATAACTACTTTCGATAGTCTAAATTAGAAGCCACTACCCATAATACCAATTTTTCCAAAGGATGTAGAGTACACCACTTAAGACCCACTCTAGATAGTTGGGGGTTCGTCTACTCCTCCGTATGGAATCACCCAAGTATGGGGATACTTTTGGTATCTGAATAATGTTCCTACTTAGACCTACAAAAATAGGAATCCCTAACCCTATAATGCAAACTAATTATGCAATTTTTCAATTCACATGAAATCAAAATGCAATATTTTTCAATTTGTGAATACAATAGAAAATCAGAAACTTCAAATAGAAAGTGTGGATGGATGCAAATGACTAATATAAAACCTAATATGCAAGCTAGTATGAATGTTTTTCCTAGATTAATTAATGATGTTCTTTTTAGCTTAGAAATCTAAAAAAACATAAGATTGCCAGAATACGTAAACAAAAAAGTTAGGGTTTTAATAGTAAACTTACAAAATAGCCTACGCTTCTGCTCCAACTCTCTGTAAAATACCTCTGGGTATTTCTGAAATGCACCTGGGCATTTTTGGATGTCCCTCGAGCATCGTTGGGCATTCGTGCACCTTCTGCAACCTTCTACAAGTCTTCAAAAACCCTAAATCCAGCAAAAAATATGAAATTTGCGCTTCTGAAAACCCTACAAGATGATAGAAAATAGCAAATAAATTAGCAAAGCAAATCATAAAAAGAAACCCTTAGTGGGTCCCACCATGATCACCATTTGAAGAGACAAAAACACAACACCAAATAACAAGATATAAATTGAACTCAAAGAATAATATTGCACAATGAATGATTTTTATATTAATGGGGGGAGCCTCAAAAATCCATTGTTACAATAAGAATATTTGAATCCTTTGATACAAATTTTACAATGGCTAGGGTTCTCTAAAACCCTAGCAAGCAATGTTGGTGGTGTCTCAAAATGCATCTCTTGCTCCCAATAGAAGTGAGTGGGCTTCTAGTTATCCGATGCTAGGCCACTCCAGCTTAAGAAGCTATCCAATGCTGATGTAACACTTCTAGATATGCACATAATAAAATAACAAATGAGTTAGTAGAAATTGTGAGGGCTCCACAATGTGAGGCCCTCTACAACCAATATAAAAATCCTAGCTATTTGTTGTAAATAACATGAACAAAACTAAAAATACATGTAATGAAATACCAAATAAAATATTTACCTTACTTGTCTGCTATCTTCTGATCTGATGAACTTTGTTGTAGTGAAATGGTGCGATGATGCCCTAGCATTGCTTGGAGGCTAGGGAGACTTTAGAAATCTAGCATAAAACACCCATGGGTGCTCGAAAACTACAAAAAAAACATGTGGATGCTCGATAATGGTAGAGGGTACCCAGAGGTACTTGGTAATGGAGAAGGAAGTACCTAGAGGTTCTTGGGGGTGATAAGAAATGCCTGAAGGTATTCGATGGATGGGGGGAAAGTCTACAAAAGTAGATCTGGTTGAGCAAAGGAGGGAACAATGGATGTGGGGGTTATGGCGAGCGGGGATATAAGGTAAGAACACTTGGATACTCTAGGGAAATCGGTAGCAAACACTTCACAAAAATGCTTAGGGGTTGAGCCATAAAAGTGAATCCTACTTATAATCTCACCTAGGGCTCATTAGGGTTTTAATGACACAAATTGTGTAGTCAATATTAAGATGTGATGGAGGGTGGAGATTAAATATAGGGTGTGGCATGGATTTATATGGATGAACAGATAGGATTAAGTGAAATCATATGGCTGGGATTAACTAACTTATATAAATATTTATGTAATATAATATATAAAATATTAATATTTAAATATATATAAAATAAATATATGTAAATAAAGGGTGGAAATGGTGGGAAAATCAAGATGGAAAACAAGTGGCTAGGTTTTCGTATCTATAATTTATATAAGTGAATTAATCCCATCCATTCGATTTCACTTAATTCTATCCATTCATCCATATCAATCCATGCCACACCCTATATTTAATATCCACCCTCCGATATGATTTTATTTCAACCACACGATTAGTGTCATTGAAACCCTAGCATGCCCTAGGTTGGATTATTAATAGGAGCTATTTTGATGGCTCAACCCTTGAATCCAAAGTGGAATTTTACCTTCAAGTTCCCTAGAGTATCCAATCACTCTTGATTTCTATTCTCACTCACCATAGCCCTCACATCCACCACCACCTCCTTCACTTAGCTGAATCTACTTTTGTAGACTTTTACCTCAATCACTAAATGCTTTCAGGTGATCCCTATCATTCGCGAGCATCTCCAGGTGGTTATCCTCCATAACCAAGCACCTTTGGGAATCCTCCATTATTCTCAAGTACCCACGAGCATTTCCTATAGCCATCGAGCACCCACGAGCATTTTACACTAGAGTTCTACAACCCTCCTAGCCCTTGAGTGATGCTAGGGCATCATCACACCAATCTACTGTAATAGATTACATCAGATCAAAGAATGATAGATAAGCAAGGTAAATATTTTATTGATATTTCATTCTATACACTTTTAGTTCTGTTCATGCTATTTACATCATATAGCTAGGATTTTTGTATTGATTGTAAAGGGACTCACATTGTGGAGCCCTCATAATTTCTACTAACCTATTTGCTATTTTATTGTGTGCAAATTTATAAGTGTTACATTAGCGTTGTGTAGTTTCTTAAGCTAGAGTGGCTTGACATTAGATAATTAGAAGCCCACTCACTTCTATTGGGAGAAAGAATACATTCTGAAGACACCACCAGTGTTATTTGCTAGGGTTTTGAAGAATCCTACCTATTGTAAAATTTGTATTAAAGGATTCAAAGATTCTTATTATAAAAATAGAGTTTTTAGGCTCTCCCCATTAATATAAAATTATTCATTGTGCAATATTGTCTTTTGAGATCAATTTATATCTTATTATTTGGTGTTGTATTTTTGTCTCTTCAAATGGTGATCATGGTGAAGATACAGATGAGGTTGGGGGATCAAGAAGTGGAATATGATGCTCTATCAACCTATCCTCTAATGCCTCGATATACCTATATTAATATTGAATGTGGTCTATGTTGACATTATGTCGGTGCTTCCTCTCTAGTAGCTGTACTTGGAGCCTCATGATCCTCACATCCCACTACATAAACTTTTGCTCTAGCCTTGCACTATCCTCCTTACTCTGATCTGGAGGTCCATCCATAATCTCCTCCACATAATCTCCGTCTTTGCCATCTCCTTGTTAGCATACTTTAATATTTTGTTAATTTGTTAAATTAACTTAGCAACTAGTTATTTTAGTTGCAGCGGCATCCTGTTGAGATGCGCCCATTCCGGTCTAATCCAGGAAGTCCGTTTGTATTGCAGTCTTATTTAAACTGCACAATATTTCAATAAACAATTGGTTCGTTGTTCATTCTGACATGGCATCAGAGCCAGATTGCTATGGCAATTTTTTTTGCAGTGATCCAGTGGCGTGAGAAGAGAGGCTGGAGGCGGACGCTGCTCGCTTGGAGAAAGTTGCTGTGCGTTTTTTTTTCTGAACGCATTTTTTTTCCCCCGAGCAGTGCGAGTATTTTTTTTTAAATTTTTTTCGCGACGTGATTTTTTTAATCACGCCATCGCGTGATTAATTTAAAAAAAAAAAAAAAAAAAAAAAAAAAAAATTTGTCGCGTGCAGACGTGCGACAATCGTCGCGCATCCACGCGCGACTGAGGGAGGGGAGCCCCCCCCCGCGAACGGCCGGACGTCACGCGAGCCGGCTGGAACATGCACGATCCACGTCCGGCCCCCCCTCCCCCCTGCTGGAACGCGTGCAACCGCGCGTCCGTCGCGTCCGGCCCCCCGGCCGGAACGCGCGCAGCCACGCGTCCGAGCCCCCCGTTGGACGCAACGTTGCCACGTTCGATGCAGCGCTGCACGCGGACGTCCGCAATACTGCACGTGGACCCCGCACGCACCCCATCCCCCTGCGGGACGTAGCACCGACGCGCGAGACCCCGCGCGTGCCCCCCCCGGTCAAATTTAAAAAAAAAAAAAATGACTACGGAGGAGGAAGCCACGACCAACCAGCAGCGGAGAGCACACTACGGCCGCGATTTGTAGAGGAGTCCGCTACGGAGGAGGAAGCTGCGGCCAGGCAGCCGCGCTTGGGCAACAGACTAAGGACCCTCCTCAAATACGAGGGGGCCCTTGATCCTTTCGGATCAGCCCGCTGGCTCACGTGGTCGTGAGCATTGCGGTAAGGCTCTGGGAGCCTGCAGGTCGAGGGTTCAAGGGTAAAATTTTCTTTTCAAAGTTTTTTTTAATTATTATTTTTTAGTTAAAATTTTTAATTTTAATTTATTTTTTTATAGTTTTAAAGCTTTATAAATTAAAATTTAATTTTAATTTATTTTTTCATAAGTTTTTAAAACTATATAAATTAAAATTATTTATTTTAACTTTAAATACATAATAAAATGCTTTGTTAAAGAGAATTTTTTTTAGGGGGGATATTTTTTTCAAAAAATCAAAGGGGGAATGTGAGTAATTTTCTGAAAAAGAAAATTTTTGGCATTATTGTAAAGGTGCATTTTCGGGTCGTGTCCGAGCACCGGAGGGTTAATTCTTGTGGGCACTTTTTATGTTGTATGTTGCATATTTCATTTTTGCACTACTTCATTAAAAGTTAAAAAAAAAAAAATCAAATACACTCCCTAAGTCCCCGGAATAATTAAAACCCATCCGTGCAATTTATTGCACTGCAGCGTTCGGTATTTGTGATACCTCTGGCCAGCACTTACAGGTAAAGCTGTCGTGATTGCGTTACATCCGCCGCCTAATATAGCTGCTACAACGACGTCTGAGCTTGTTCTCTATAAATCGTCGGGGAGAGATAAGTTTGCCATTTTTGCATTTTTTACTCCATCCACTACCCTTAATTGCTCTTGTGTTTAGGCATAAATCCTGACGAAGTATTCTTCATAGTGTTTAGGGGAAGTTACGCCCCATGCATGAGAAGAATCTTCTATGGTAGGTGCCATCAACAAGGTGATTCCCTTTCAATCGCTTATGTTCCACGTATCGTATGATCTCTAAAACTCACCTATAGTCTCCCTCACGTAAGGGCGGGTGATTTTTGTTGATCTTTCTAAATACCTATAGTTTCCCTCATGTAAGGGCAGGTATTTTGTACGGTATAATGGCCTAGCAAAAGGTATATCGAAAGGGGGACCAATTGGTGTTATAAGGAACCTTCACTATGGCTGCAATTGCAAAGTTGATGACTGATCCTCATCAGTTATTGAAAGGTCCAAATTATACACCATGGAAACATAAGATGAAGGCAATTCTCCAAGTGGAAGATTTATGGGATATTGTTACTGGAGTAACACCTAGGCCTTCACCAGCATCAGGATGCACAGCTCCTACTGCTGATCAGATAGCTTTTGACAAGAAAGACAGTCGAGCAAAGGTGCTCATTTTGTTTGCTATTTCAGATGAAGTGCAACCTCATATAGCTAACAAAGCAAGTGGTAAAGAGGCATGGGATGCCCTTAAAACCATCTATGAGGGAAAGAATGATTCCACCATTCTTCATCTTCAACAACAACTTCATAACCTGAGTTTGAGACAGGTTGAAACAGTTGAACTCTTTCTATGCAGAGTGTCTGAATTGAAAGAGAAATTGAATTCTTTGGGAGATCCTGTGGACGAAAAGCTTCTCACTTCAATTGTGATGAGAGCTTTGCCTTCTTCATTTAATATGTTGATCACCTCCATCCAGGTGTCTCAACGACAAATTACCTACATCGAGTTGGTCAATCTTCTTCAAAAACAGGAGGCACGCCAACTTCACAAGGATGATTCTTCCAATACAGCCCTATACACCAACAGGCAGGGTTCTAGGAAGAAAGGTGATGGGAAAAAAGGAGGCAACTTTCAGAAAGGAGGAAATTCTCAACGGGATATGAAAGGAAAAGGAAAACAACCTCAACAAAAGAAGAGGTGGTGCAAGATCCGTGAGAAAGACAACCATGACACCAACAGTGTTGGCATAAGAACAAGCAGAGAGGCCAAAACAAACCACAAAATAAAAACAAGCAACCCCAGGTGAATGTTGCTATTGAATAATCTGACTCAGATTCTGAATGGGCACACAAGGTGCTTATGACTACCACAGATTCCACACAGAGGGATCCTATTTGGTATGTCGATTCTGGAGCTAGCAAACATATGACTGGCGACAGATCATGGTTTGAATCATTCGTGGCCAAAGAGGGAAAACCTGTCACCATTGTTGATGATAAAACCTACAGGGTTCAGGGAGAGGGTATAGTTTTAGTCACTCTTCCTGATGGCAAGTGTCAGATTGACAAAGTCCTCTATGTTCCGGGATTGGCTAACAATTTGTTGTCAGTCACACAAATCCTGGATAGAAATATGGTTGTCAACTTTCGTGTTGAGAATGGCAAGAAGTTTTGTACTATTACCAGGAAGGGTAAGCAGATTGCAATAGCTTCATATAAGCATGGCTTATTTGCCGTAGATGCTATCTCTACTCCACATGTTGCCATGACTGTCTCTACCAAGGAGGCAACTTCCCTATGGCACAAGAGATATGGGCATCTTAGTTCTAGCTACTTACTTGAGCTTAGTAAGTATGAGATGGTAAAGGGTCTTCCTTCCCTTTTTGCCACATTGCCAGTGTGCTCTGACTGCTTGCAGAAAGCAACGATAGAGTACCATTTGAGAAGAGCTCAACAAGAGCATAAAAACCTCCGGAGTTAATTCACACCGATCTGTGTGGTCCTTTCACACCCAACAATTGTGGAGGGAAGAGGTACTTTTAGTTATTCATAGATGACTACTCACGAAAGATGTGGGTTTTCTTTCTCCAACTGAAATCCGAAGCTTTCGCATTCTTCCAGCAGTTCAAGAAATCTGTTGAGGAGTCAGGAGCTTCTATTAAAACCCTCCGCTCAGATCGAGGGGGGGAGTTTACCTCTAAAGAATTTTTTGCATTCTTAGATAAGCATGGAATCAAGAGACAGTTAACAACTGCCTATACTCCTCAACAAAATGGAGTTGTTTGAGAGAAGGAACCATTCTATCATGGAAATGGTTCATTGTATGCTCACAGGAGCTACTCTTGGGCAACAATATTGGGTAGAAGTTGTCACCACTGTAGTATATCTGTTGAATAGGGCACCCACAAAGGCCCTAAAAGGAATGACTCCACAGGAAGCATGGAGTGGTCGAAAACCCTCCATATCTCATCTACGTATTTTCGGATGTCACGCTTTCATGCACATACCAAAAGAGAAAAGGAAGAAGCTAGATGAGAAAACACTGAGATGTATTTTTCTTGGTTATGATGAGCACTCTAAAGGATATCATTTGATAGATCCTTTGACCAAGAAAATTCATGTCAATAGAGATGTTGTCTTTGATGAAGCTTTCACATCACAGAGCACATCTAAAGTACACCTAGATCTTGTGGAATCTAAGGAAGAGAAGATTCCTTCGTCAACATAGACAGGAGGTCCTTCTACATCTTCTTCAACACCACCGAAGAAGAATCCAAAATGGTGTACAAATACAATTAGAGACGCAAATTTATCCACTCCTCCCAATTTGAACTTGGATAGACCTCGTACACGCAGTATGGCTCAAAAGGAAAAAGAAGCCAAAGAAACTGGTGAGGTTGATGATCTTTGTCAATCTTTTGAGGAACTTTCTGTAACTCCACGTACAAAAGTAGAGGATATGGATATTGATGATGATAGGGCGTTCATGTCTACCATAGACGATCTTGAACCTACATCAGTGCAAGATGCTCTTAGTGAGCCTCAGTGGAAGGCCGCTATGGATACAAAGTATAACTCTTTGATGAAAAATAAAACTTGGAAGCTTGTTGATCTGTCGCATGGAAAGAAACCCATTGGCCGCAAATGGGTATATAAAGTCAAGTACAAGGCAGATGGAGCAATTGATAAGCATAAGGCCCATCTTGTTGCAAAGGGCTATGCTCAAAAGGAAGGCATTGACTACGAGGAAACTTTTGCACCTACTGCTCGGATGACCATAATTCAAGTTATGTGTGCTATGGCAGCACAATATGGGTGGAAATTTCACCAGATGGATGTCAAAAGTGCCTTTATAAATGGTGATCTCCAAGAAGAAGTCTACATGACTCAGCCAGAAGGATTTGAAGTGGAAGGCCAAGAGCAGAAGATTTGCAAATTGGTCAAATCCTTATATGGTCTGAAACAAGATCCTCGAGCTTGGTATATAAAAATGGAAAATCACCTTATGCAACATGGATTTAAGAGATGTCCGTCAGATGCAAACCTCTATTTCAAGCAACAGGGTTCTGAGATAGTGTTGCTTGTACTCTATGTTGATGATCTGCTCATTACAGGGAGTTCAGAAACTATGATCTCTACTGTCAAAATAAACTTGTGTAAATATTTTGAGATGATAGATCTCGGACTTCTCCATTATTTTATTGGTCTGGAAGTCAGCCAGAAGGAGCACTACATCAAAGTGTCTCAGAAGAAATATGCCAAGACATTGCTAGAAAAATATCACATGACTGATTGCAAGCCAATGGCAACTTCGATGGAGATTGGACTTCAGTTATCACGATATGATGATTCACCTCAGGTAGATGGTGCTATTTATCGACAGTTGACTGGGAGTCTCATATATCTGACCAATACTAGGCCAGATCTCGTATTTGCTGTCAACTATCTTTCTAGGTTCATGCAGGATCCTAAGACCACTCATTGGAAAGCAGCAAAACGTGTTCTTCACTATGTCCGTGGTACTATGGAATATGGCCTAGAATACAAGAACTATAAATTATTCTTGCAAGGATACATGGACTCCGACTATGCTGGATCATTTGATGATCGCAAGTCAACTTCTGGATACATTTTTCATCTGGGATCCGGTCCTGTCTCTTGGCACAGCAAGAAGCAACAGGTGGTTGCTATTTCATCAACGAGAGGCGAGTATCACACCGCACGTGAAGCTGTGTGTGAAGTGATATGGTTGCGTCGCATTCTAACAAGTATGGGCCATCCATAAAAATCTCCAATACACTTGTTTTGCGACAATCAGGGTGTTCTGAACCTCGTCAAGAATCCAGTCCATCATGAAAGAACAAAGCACATTGACACACAATGTCATTTCATTCGAGATGAAGTTCCAAAGCATCGAATTCAGCTTCACCACATTCCCACCGATGCTCAAGTTGCAGACATTTTCACTAAGGCACTTGCACGTGTCAAATTTGAATTGTTTCGCAGCTCTCTTTGTATTGCAAAATGATGTAATCAGGGGGGATGTTAGTACAACTATTAGTTATTACATTACCCAAATAATGTAATAAGGGGGGATGTTAGCGTACTTTAATATTTTGTTAATTTGTTAAATTAACTTAGCAACTAGTTATTTTAGTTGCAGCGGCATCCTGTTGAGATGCGCCCATTCCGGGCTAATCCAGGAAGTCTGTTTGTATTGCAGTCTTATTTAAATTGCACAATATTTCAATAAACAATTGGTTCGCTGTTCATTCTGAAACTCCTCCACTCTCAAGAGTATACCTCACAACACCCTTAGTCCTCCTCTTTTGACTATCTGATTGAAGGCACCATTGCCACTTTGGGGTCTCATGGATCCCATCATCCTCAGTACCACACCCATATATACTAGCTACTACTAGAGCTAGTGCCCATGGTGGTTGTGCAGAAAACCATACCTTGTACTTCATGATAGTCCTCACATCATTCACATATGAAAGGTCTATATCCTCATCATACACATAGGTAACCCTCCATGGCTCCACACATGGTAGCCCTATCTCATCTCAATGCCTCCTATTGAGCATTGGTTCCTATAGAATCCCTTGCCTTAGGATAAACTATCAGAGTAGTCATGAAAATTAAAAATATTTAGCCTTGCTCTGATTTCTCTCAACCACCCACCTAGCCTACCACACCCATTATAGATGCTCTCCATATCTGGTCCACCTACCACCCCACCATAGCCTCTATATCACTTGGGTGAATATCAATCCATCCCATAGATCTTGGTACCACTGGCTCGTTTGCACAAGCCAAATTGACTGTACCTCCTCAACCACCACTCATATCCTAGCGTAGGGCTCCTACCTACCCAAGCCTATCACTGGTAAGCCCTTTGATCAAGCCATGCTTCCATATCCAATACTATAGAAACAAGCTGCATCTTAACCCCTTTCTCCCCACCTCATCACCTCATACAACTCTCGATACACCTATACTAATAAGGTAGGATCCCATGCATACACTTGCTAATTAGTGAGCATATCGCTCACTAACCCTATCAGGTTCCAAGGGAACTTACAGCTAGTGCTATTTGGGGCCATGATGTTGGTCAACACGAAAATGATCAAAGCATGGAGGGCATCCAAATACTTTTCCACATACATGGAAAAGTAGGGAATACCCCCACTCTCCACCCTCACACTCCACAAACCATCATCGAACATCTTCTTCATCTCTGCACATCGATCGCATCCAAAATCAATGAACTCTCCCTCCACTGGCACCTTGAGGATATGATATACATCCTCCAAGGTTAGGGTCACCTCTCCTATGGGGAGCTAAAACATCCCCCTATATAAATCCCACCTCTCAGCCAATGTAGAGAGATACCCCTTGTTCATCCTTACCACATCAACCAGGGCTACCCACGCTAGCCCCACAACCTCCAACAACTTCCACTCCTCTTTAAATACTACCTTCCTCATCCCAATAATGTAAGGCAAGAATCGGTGCTGAGCCTCCAAAAAAGCTACAACACAACAAAAAACACTTGTCATTTACACATTAAAAAAAAATTACAAAAACATAAAATTTTTGCACAAAAGGAAATTACCTCAATAGCTCACACTCCAATACCATATTCAGCTCCTGAACCTACTCCTTTTGTTGCCATAGCTTTCGCACCAAATTCACTTTACTCACTTCACTCAACTCTCCCAAATGCAGCTTTTCAAACTCACAAATGCACAAATGAGCTTTATTTCTCATCCTACTAGCTATTTATAGCTACTTCAGGCACCTTGAGATGTACATGGTCATTTCCTAGCACATTGAAGTGCACTAGGGCATTCTCAAGATGCCCAAACATTGGTGACGTTTCTATGTGCCAAAATTGCCAATGGGCGTTTGGCATCAATTTTAACAAAAAGAAATTGTTTTTCCAAAATAGTGGCTTCTCCCAACCAAATCACTTCATATTGCATCCACACATATTTTCATTGCATTAACAAATTTTGTGAATATTCCAATTGATTTGGATGCATAAATTTTGTTTGTGACCACAAATTGTAAATTCACATAACAAGTTACAAAAGTTTTCCAAAATGGTCCAAAATATTCATAAAATAACCTTAATCATTCTCATCATACATCATTTTCACATCATCAATATCATTCCAAATCACAATTTGCATATTTTCCAAGGTTAAACAACATTCAAGTGAACCTTGTATCTAGTAGGTTATTCTATATACTTGGTGATTGTAGTGATTTGCATCCATGCAATTCGATAGGATGAATAACTTACCATAAGGACACTTGGTCATTTTCATCATTCCATATCTCCTTGTTGGAAATCACAATCACATTTAGCACTTCACATTTTGCATGAAACCTTACCAAAGAATAGTTTACACATTGAGAATCCAATTTTCCAAAGCTCTAAATATTTTACATCACACACCACTGATCATTGGGTTGTAAGGATCGTAATACATTTCTAGTTAGACGGTTAAGTAGTCATCCCCAAAGCTTAAGAGATCAAAAATACAAATCATGGACTATGGAGTTAGCCTTCATCAAAGCTATAGACGATTGACTGGTAGTGGAGTACACTCATGCATGGTGAAACATCTCTTTTAAAGAGACCTCTAACCACATATAAGGACAAGCTAGCTTCTTGGATTCATCCATAACATGTTTAACCAATAAACTCAAGATGAGTTAATGAACTCATTGGCACACACATTGGTTCTTGATTGCCTCAAGTCATTACCATGATCCGGATTTGGTAAATAAATTTACCACACACACATTTGGTCCTAGAGGGATTTAGGCAATTTTAGTGATTTTTTTTTATACCACTAGTATATATGAGCCTTTGTAAAACAATCAATCTTCCATATCAACATCCATATCTTCTTCTATGTCAACATCCATACCACTAATTTTGATGCCCTTGATTAAAGAACAATGCTAGAAACATGGCCAAGCAAGATCTAAACTATGAATGATAATTAGCACATCTGCATCCCATACCTTGCATTAATCATCCATAACATATCATATGCATTAATCATCCATATAAACATGCATTCCACAAAAAATATTCACACAAACATATAACACAAAAGGTAAAAGCCATGTATATATATACGTATAAATATCACATGTACAATTAGTGCCAAAAGGCACATACAATGGAGCACTAAGGCTCATATACAAATAGTGCATCTAAGCACTAGCTAAGACCTCCAAGAGGACCCTTGTGACCTAGAAGGAGCCCTAGACCTAGAGCTATGCCTAGAATTTCTATACCTATCAACCTTAGATACAAATGATGTTGGAGGATCATGATGTGGAATATGATGCTCCATAAATCTATCATCCAATGCCTTGATATACCTATGCCAAGACCGAAGGCACTCTATATCAACATTATGTTGGTGCTCCCTCTTTAGTAGCTCTACATGGAGCCTCATGCTCCTCGCATATCACTCTACTATATGCTACTATAGCCTCACTCAATCATCCTTTCAATGATCTAGAGGCCCATCTAAAGTCTCCTCCACATCATCTCCATATCCACCATATCCTCCAATATCAAGAGCCTACCGAGCCACACCCTTAGTCCTCCTCCTACTATATAATTGAAGGCACCACTACTACTTAGGGACCTCATGGGTCCCCTCATCCTCAACCTCACCCCCATATCCATCAGTTGCATATAGAGTTGATTCCCATGGTGGCTATGTAGCAAACCATGCATCATACTTCAAATTAGTCCCTACATCATCTATATTTGGGAGGTTCATATCCTCATCATCCTTGTAAGCCTCCCTCCATTTCTCCATACATGATAGCCCTATCTCCTCTTGGTGCCTCCTATATAGCACCAGTTCCTTTGGAATCCCCTACCTTAACCTGAACTGTCAGAGTACTCGTGAGAACTAAAAAATACTTAGCCTCACTTTGATATCACCCAACCACCCACCTAGCCTACCACACTCATTGTAGATGCTCTCCATATTTGGTCTGACTACTACCCTGCAATGGCCTCCATATCACTTGGTTGTATGTAAATCCAACCCATAAATAATGGTACCACTATCTCATCTACATGGACTAACTCAGGTATACCTCCTAGGCCACTACCCATATCCTAGCATAGGGATTTTCCCTACCCAATCCTACCACTGGTAAGCCCTCTGATCGAGCCATGATGAATTTATCCCATCCCTAATATTGTAGCAACAAGCTGCATCCTAACCCCTTCCTCCCCCACCTCCTCACCTCATAGAGGTCCTGGTACATCTGCACCAATAAAGTAGGAGCCCATGCATACACTTGCTGCCTAGTGAGCATATCACTAACCCTATCAAGTTCCAAGGGAACTTGCACCTAGTGCTATTTGGGGCCATGATTTTTGCCAACACAAATATACCCAAAGCATAGACAACATCCAAATCCTTGTCCACATACATGGACAAGTAGGTAATACTCCCACTCTCCACCCTCACACTCTACCAGCCATAACCAAACATCTTCTTCATATTTGTACCTCAATCACGTTCAACCTCGATGTGAATCCACTCCACTAGCACCTTGAGGATGTGGTATACATCCTCTAGGGTAAGGGTCTCCTCTCCTATGGGGATCTAAAACACCCCCTATTCAGATCCCACCTCTTCACTAATGTAAAGATATACCTCTTATCCATCCTAACAACATCAACCCAGGCTACTCCCACAAGCCCCACAACCTCCAGTAACTCCCACTCCTCCTATGATGTCATATTACTCATCCCAAAAATGTAAGGCAATAACTGGTGCTGAACCTCCAAAATCTTAAGTTGCAGCATAATACAAAACACTTTTCATTTACACATTCAAAAACAAAATTATAAAAACATAAAATTTTTGTCCAAAAGGAAATTACCTCAATAGCCCATACTCCATCTCCAAATATGGATCACAAATATTCTCCCTCTACTACCATAGCTTCTATGCCAAATTCACTTCACCTCACTTCACTCCACTCTCCCAAATGCAGCTTCTCAAACTCACAAATGCATAAATGAGCTTCATTTATCATCTTGCCAACTATTTATAGTTGGTTCAAGCATCTTGAAATGCCCATGGGTGTTTCATGGTGCACTGAAGTGCACTAGGGAATTTATGAAATTCCCAAACATTGGCAGGCTTTTTTGCATGCCAAAAACACCAATGGGCGTTTGGCATCAAGTTTAACAAAAAGTACAAATTTTTCCAAAATAGTGGCTTCTACCAACCAAATTGCTTCATATTGTATCCACGCATCTATTTCATCACATTAACAATTTTTGTGAAGGTTTCAACTGATTTGAATGCATAAATTTCATTTGTGACCATAAATCACAAATTCATCATCACCTTCTTTGCTCAGTTAGATCTGATTTTGTAGACTTTCCCTCAATCATCGAACACCTTCAAAAATTCCTTGTAATTTCTAAGCACCTCTAGGTGCTTCTCCTCCACTACCAAGCACCTTTGGGTGTTCTCCATTATTATTGAGCACCCATAGGCATTTTCTATAGCCATCGAGTTCCCGTAGGTGTTTTACACTAGAGTTCTGTAGCCCTCCTAGTCCTCAGGCAATGCTAGGGCATCACTATACCAATCCACTGCAATAGATTACATAATATTAGAGAATGGAATATAAGCAAGGTAAATATTTTATTTAATATTTCATTCTATGCACTTTCAGTTATGTTCATGCTATTTAAATCATATAGCTAGGGTTTTTGTATTGATTATAGAGGGCCTCACATTGTGTAGCCCTCACATTTGCTACTAACCTATTTGTATTTTTTGTGCAAATTTGGAAGTGTAGGTGTAGTTTCTTAAGCTAGAGTAGCCCAAAATCGGATAATCAGAAGCCCACTCACTTCTATTAGGAGTAAGAATATGTTCTAAAGACACCACCAACATTGTTTGCTAGGGTTTCAAAGAACCCCAACTATTATAAAATTTGTATCAAAGGATTCAAATATTCTTATTATAACAATGAAGTTTTTAGGCTCCCCCCATTAATATAAAATTATTCATTATACAATATTATCTTTTGAGTTCAATTTATATCTTGTTATTTGTTGTTGCATTTTTATCTTTAAATTCATACATGATCGCCATTTGAAGAGACAAAAATGCAACACCAAATAACAAGATATAAATTGAACTCAAAATACAATATTGCATAATGAATGATTTTATATTAATAGGGGGAGCCTAAAAACTCCATTGTTATAATAAGAATATTTGAATCCTTTGATACATATTTTACAATATCTAGGGCTCTCCGAAACCCTAGAAAACAACATTGATGGTATCTTCAAAATTCATTCTTGTTCCCAATAAAAGTGAGTGGGCTTCTAATTATCCAATGTTAGGCCGCTCTAGCTTAAGCAACTGCACAACACTAATGTAACACTTCTAGATCTACACACAAGAAAATAGCAAATAGGTTAGTAGCAACTATGAGGGCTCCACAATGTGAGGCCCTCTATAATCAATACAAAAACCCTAGCTATATGATGTAAATAGCATGAACAAAACTAAAAGTGCATAAAATGAAATATTAAATAAAATATTTACCTTGCTTATATATCATTCTCTAATTTGATGTAATTTGTTTTAGTGGATTGGTGCGACGATGCCCTAGAATCACCCGAGGGCTAGGAGGGTTGTAGAACTCTGGTGTAAAATGCCCATAGGTGCTCATTGGATATAGGAAATGCTTGTGGGAAATTAGGAATAATGGAGGACACCTAGAGATACTTGGTAGTAGAGGAGAAGCACTCAAAGGCACTCAAGAATGACAAGGGGCACCCGAATATATTTGATGGTTGAGGGGAAATTATATAGAAGTAGATCTGGCTAAGTGAAGGAGGTGGTGATGGATGCGAGGGCTATGGTGAGAGAGGATAGAAGGCAAGAGTGCTTGGATGCTCTAGAGAAATCTAAGTCAAAATTCAACTTTGGATTTAGGGGTTGAGGCATCAAAATAGCTCCTATTAATAATCCAGCCTAGGGCATGCTAGGGTTTCAACGACACTAATCGTGTGGCTGAGATAAAAGCATATCAAAGGGTGGATATTAAATCTAGAGTGTGGCATAAATTGATATGGATGAATGGATAGGATTAAATGAAATTGCATGGCTGGGATTAATTCACTTATATAAATATATATTTATTAAATATATAAAAAATATAATATATAAAATATTAATATTTAAATATATATAAAATAAATAAATATAAATATATATGAATAATGGGTGGAAATGGTGGGAAAGCATAGATGGAGGATAAGTGGCTAGGTTTTGGTGTCTACATATACCCCTTTTTGTATTGTGTTGCATAAAACACAATGCAGTGCAAAAACACGAGACACCTATTTTGGCTAGGTGCAAAAGCAACTTTCTCTTGGGATGTGAAACATGAGCTTGAAGATAAAATAATGAAAGAATTTAGATTTTTGCATAGCTTACCCCCTAAATTGGAAAATGAGTTTGCGGATGAATCTCATGATACAACTAAAAAATCTGTGCAAATGAAATGATGGATGATATGAATAATGTAAATGTGATACAATGTTTGTCCCAATGGTGGGAAGGGGATTGGTGAAAAAATATGAAAATATTGCGTCTATTTTCACCCCAATAGATTAAGGGATTTTTGCCAAGTGTATGATGTCATGATCATGTAAGATGTTTTTCATTGTGGGAAAGTCAAAACCAAATGTGGTTACCCAAAATTTGGGGTGATTCAATGTTGCTAAAGAATGTGCCTTTTGGTGTCATTGATATGCAAGAATGAATATGCAAAAATAAAAGTAGTCAACTTCGAAGGGCCAAATAGTGACTGTCAGATAATTCCTATGATTAGAACCAATAACCCTAGCTAAGGTTAGTCACCATGATGACTGTCAAGGAGATGTGAAATTATACAATTTGATTTTGTCCATGTTTTAAGCCCCATGAACTAGACCATCAATGACAATATTTGTGCAAATTATTCTTTGGCAAGATTTCATGAAAAATATGAAGTACCAAATGTGATTGTGATTTCAAAAAAGGAGATATGGAATGATGAAAAATACCAAGTTTCCTTATGGTAAGTTATTCATCCTACCGAATTGCATGGATGTAAATCGCTGCAATCGCCAAGTATATAGAATAACCTACTAGGTACAAGGTTCACTTGAATGTTGTTTGACCTTGGAAAATATACAAATTATGATTTGGAATGATATTGAAGATGTGAATATGATGTATGATGAGAGTTATTATGGTTGTTTTGTGAAGACTTGGACCATTTAGGAGTGCTTTTGTAACTGGTTAGGCAAATTTACTATTTGTGGTTGCAAATAAAATTTATGCATCCAAATCAGTTGTAACCTTCACAAAAATTGTTAATATGATGAAATAAATGTGTGGATGCAATATGAAGTGATTTGGTTGGGAGAAGCCACTATATTAGAAAAAATTATTCTTTGTGTCAAAATTGATGCCAAATATCCATTGGCACTTTTGGAATGTAGAAATGCCCACCAATGTTTGGGCATTTTGCAAATGCCCTGGTGCTCTTAAATGCACCAAAAAATGCACATGGGAATCTCAAGGCACCTGAAGTAGCTATAAATATCTAGCAAGACAAGAAATGAAGATCATTTATGTATTTGTGAGTTTGAGAAGTTGTGTTTGGGAGAGTGGAGTGAAGTGAGGTGAAGTGAATTTGGTGTGGAAGCTATGGAATTTGAGGGAGCAGGTTCAAGGGCCAGAGTTGGGGTTGGAGTGTGGTCTACTAAGGTAATTCCATTCTGTGCAAAAAAAATTATGTTTTTATGATTTTTTTTGAATGTGTAAATGACAAGTGTTTTGTGTTGTGCTGTAGCTTAGGATTCTAGAGGCTCAGCATCGGTTCTCATATTACATTCCTGGGATGAAGAAGGTGGTATCATAGGAGGGGTGGGAGTTTTTGGAGGCTATGGGGCTAGAAGAGGTAGCCCAAGTTGGCATGGTGAGGGCAAACGAGGGGTATTTCTATGCATTGGCATAGAGGTTGGATCCGAATAGGGGGATATTTGAGATCCCCACAAGAGAGGTTATCTTAACCTTGGAGGATGTATATCACATCCTCAAGATGCCAGTGGAGGGGGAGTGCATTGAGGTTGGATACGATCAAGGTGCAAAGATGAAGAAGATGTTCAGTGATGGCTGGTAGAGTGTGAGGGTGGAGAGTGGGGTATTCCCTACTTGTCTATGTATATGGACAAGGAGTTGGATGCCATATATGCTTTGGTCATGTTCGTGTTGGCCAACATCATGGCCCTAAATAGCATTGGGTGTAGGTTCCCTTGGAACTTGATAGGGTTAGTGAGTGATATGCTCACTAGGTGGTAAGTGTATGCATGGGATCCTGCCTTATTGGTGCAGGTGTATTGAGAGCTCTATGATATGAGGAGGCAAATAAGGAAGGGGTTAGGATGTATCTTATTGTTGTAGTGTTTGGGATGAGAGAACTTTATAATGGATTGATGAGAGGGATTACTAGTGGTAGGCTTGGTTAGGGAGGAGCCCTATGATAGGATATGGGCAGTGGCTGAGGAGGTATAGTAGGGTTGACCTGTGCAGATGAGCTAGTGGTATCAGGATCTATGGGCTAGATTGACATATGCCCAAGTGATATGGAGGCCATGGCTAGGTAGTAGGTGGATTAGAGATGGAGAACATCTACTATGGATGTGGTAGGCTAGGTTGGTGGTTGGGAGAAATCAGAGTGAGGTTGAATATTTTTAGTTTTCACGAGTACTCCGATAGACTTGAGGTAGGGAATCTTGGAGGATTCAGTGCTCTATATGAGGTAGCAATATGAGACAAGGTTACCATATGCAGAGCCATGGAGTTTTTCCTATGAGGATGATGAGGAGATAGATCTCCCGGATGTGGATGATGCAGGGACTACTATAGAGTACAAGGTATGGTTTGTTGCACAACCACCATGGACACTAGCTCTAGTAGTAGCCAGTGGATATGGGGGTGGGGTTGAGGATGAGGGGATCCATGAGGCCCCCAAGTGGCAGTGGTGCATTCAATAAGATAGTCAAAGGTAGAGGACTAATGTTGTGGTGAGGAAGGCTCCTAAGAGTGGAGGAGATGGCATAGATGGATATTATGTGGAGGAGACTCCATATGGACCTCTAGATCAGAGTGAGGAGGATTGGATAAGGTTGGAGTAGTAGGTAGTGGAGTAGGATGAGAGGATCACAGCTCTAGGTAGAGCTACTAGAGAGGTAGCACTAGCATAATGTCAACATAGAACACCTTCGATATCAATATAGGTATATCGAGGTATTGGAGGATATGTTGGTGGAGCATCATATTCCGCTTCTTAATCCTCCAACCTCATCTGTATCCAAGGCTACTAGGCATAGCTCTAGGTCTAGGGATCCTTCTAGGTCATAGGGATCCTCTTGGAGGACTAAGCTTTCTTAGATGCACTTTTTTTGTATATGAGCCTTGGTGCTCAATTGTATGTGGCCCTTTTGGCACTCATTGTACCTATGATATTTATACATATATATACATAGCTTTTACCTTTTGTGTTATATGTTTGTGTGAATGCTTTTTGTGGAATGTATATTTATATGGATGAATAATACATATGATATGTTATGGATGATTAATTCAAGGTGGAATGCATGGATGATTGATGCAAGATATGGAATGCAAATGTGATAATTATCATTCATAGTTTAGATATTGCTTGACCATGTTTCTAGCATTTTTATTTAATTAGGGGCACCAAACTTGGTGGTATGTGGGATAAATGACTCATGAACTAACATGGATGTTGACATGGAAGAATATATGGATGTTGATATGGACAAATATATGGATGTTGATATGGAAAAATGATTGTTTTGTAGAGACTCAAACATACTAGTGGTATCAAACAAACTCACTAAAACTGCATGTTCCCTATAGAAAAAAATGTGTGTGCAGTGGGTTAATTTACTAAATTAGGAGTATGGTAATGAATCAAGTAAATCAAGAACCAATGTGTGTTCAAGTGCGTTCATTAACTCATCTTGAGTAAATTGGTTAAACCTGTTATGGATGAATCCTAGAAGCTAGCTTATCCTTATGTGCGGTCAGAGGTATCTTTAAAAGAGATGTGTCACCATGCATGAGTGTATTCTACTTCCAGTCAAGCATCTAAAGATCTAGTGGAGGCTAACTCCATAGTCCATAATTTGTGTTTTTCATCTCTTAAGTTTTAGGGATGACTACTTAACCATATGATTGGAAATGTAGTATGATCCTTACAACCCAATGATTAGTGGTGGGTGATGTAAAATATTTAGAGTTTTTAGGGATTTTTTCGTACTCTTTCATTTATTTTGGAATTTGTGTTTGGTGGTGAAAACCACTATTTTTGTGGACTATGTTGCATGATGGGACAGATGAGGATGACCCTTTTCACTTCAAGGTGCAAACCTAGTATGGTGTTATCCCTATTTGACACAAGATATTTTTAAGATATAAAATTGTGTTTGGTTCAATAATGTCTTGGAGTTAATTCCTAAAACTCAAGATTTTTTAATGTATATGTGTGATGGTCCTAAAAGGAACTTGACATGTATTTTTGGTTTACCTAAAACACTAGGAGTGGCTAAGTGACCAAAAACACCTAGGTATTATGGACATGTGGTTTTGTGCGAATGGCAATTTGACTTGGTGGAATTGTGATATTGTGAAGGTGCCCCTGATTAAGGCAACATGACTTTGTTGGACCAATTAAGAACCTAAACTTAATAAATTATCCTAATATGAAATGTGAAAAATGGATGCAACGTATGAAATGAAATGTATATGCAAAGGAAATGCAATGTTGTGAATGAAATGGATGCAAATGTTTTTGTGTATTAGCCATGTATATATACATATATAAATCAAATCATGCATAGAATGCTCTCAAGTGTATAACATTAAGTGGTTTGGGTTCTTCCTCTCCCTCTATACTAGCAAGACTATAAATACTATTACCCACTTTTTGAGTAACAATGTATGGACCTAATGAATTAGCCATGAATTTATCACAAATATGCAATAGTGCATTGGTATTTTTTTATTCTCTTTAAGGACAAGATCTCCTACTTGGAATTCACGTAGATAAACTTTGGTGTTGTAAGCATGCTTTAGGTAGTCTTGATAAAATCGTAAATGTTCTAAAGCATTGACTCACATTTCATAAAGAAGTGTGAGTTGATTAAAATGTGATTGTATAGTAGTATCATCATCTATGAATTCCTATAAAGAAATTTGCAAGGAGGGTATCTCGAGCTCAAGAGGTATGATTGATTCAGCTCTATAGACTAGTGAAAATGGCATTGCCCTTGTAGGTATGCGGATATTTGTTCAATAAGACCATAATGCCAAGGTTATTTGTGTATGCCAATATCTATGATTTTCTTTAACAAGTTTCTTGAGAATAATAATTACGGTCTTGTTGGAAGCTTCAGCTTGTCCATTTGCTTGTGGGTAATAAGGAGTCGAGAAACTGTGTTGAATGTTATATTTATTGTAAAGTGCTCAAACATCCTTATTCTTGAAAGACTTTCCATTGTCAAAGATGATTTTTGAGGGGATACCAAAATAACAAATTATGTGATGAAGTATAAAATCCACGATTATAGGTCCTATTGTACTGGTTAGAGGAATTGCCTCAACCCACTTTGTGCAGTATTCAGTGGCTGTGAAGATGAATGTATGTTGTCCCAAGGAAGGAGGCAAAACTTTTCCAATTAGATCTAGGCCCCATTGTGAAAAGGGCCAAAGGCTTTGAATAGGTTGTAAAGCTTGTGATGGTACATGAGTTAAATTAACATGTTCCTAATATTTATTGCAATGTTTAACATAAGTGCAACAATCATGTTCCATTATGGACCAATAATAACCCATGCATAAGATACACTTTACAATGGCCATTCCACTAAAATGACAATCACAAGTACCATCATGGGCTTCAACTATGGCTCTTTGTGCTTCACTAGACTCGAGACAATGAAAGAGGACTTCATCATAACCACATTTATACAAAATGTCGTCCAAAAGAATGAAATAAGATACATTTTTCTTGAATGTGCATTTGGAATTTTGAGACATGTTATATGGGAGTGTTACCAACTTGAGAAAGGCTACTATTTTGCATGACCAAGGCTCATATGTATTCGATTGAATAAAGAAAACATCCTTTTTATCTTTAGATTCAACATGGACAATTGCATATTTAGAGACTGTTGAAATTATAAGGGGATATACCTCCCCAAAGGAATATTTTGGAATCAATGATACAAGGGAGGACATAAAATATGAAAATCTATTAGTAGACTGTGGTAAACTATTGATTTCATACCAATCAAACTTAGAGAGTAATTTCATTGCTACTCCATGGTAAAGCTTAATGGTAGGTTCTTTACATTGGTATTATCCATTGATTTGCTTGATAACAAGTTGAGAATCACCAAATATCTTGATACGCTTAAATATCATAGCTATAGCTGATTGAAGATCTAATATTAAGAATTCATACTTTACAATGTTATTTGTGCATTGGAATTCAAGTTTGAATGATAAGGGGATAGACACCCCTTGAGGTGTATGAAACATGACTCTAGAACACTAATATTTTGCACACCTAGAGCCATCAAATAATAGTGTGATATCGACATCTTCATCTAAAATGACATCTTATTCTTGTTCAGTGACAACAAATACCGAATCATCTAGGAGATCAATAATCAAAGGATGATCACTAGGTAGTGGATAATTTTCAAGTTGATAGGCTACTACCTAACCTTTAATGGATTTTTAGCTAATGAATTCAAGGTCAAATTTAGTAAGGAGCATTATCCATTTAGCAGTGTGGGTGTTACTATAAGTGTGGGACATCAAATAATGCAGAGGATTTTCTCTAGCTATGACATATGTTGTGTGACTAAGCATGTAATTTTGAAGTTTCTTAGTGGTAAAAACCATTGCTAAGCATAATTTTTCTACATAAGCAAATCTGGTTTCATAGCTTACCAATGTTTGACTAATGTAGTACTTAACTTGCTCTCGATTTTCTTCATTCTTTTGTGTAAGCATTGTACCTAATGCAAATTCCATTGCTAAAATATAAATATAGAATGGGACCCTCGGACAAGGAGGAGCTAATATTGGTGGAGAAGCTAGGTATTGTTTAATGTCATCAAAGGCTTTTTGAAATTCATATGTCCAAGAAAACAACATCCCCTTTTGTAGTAGGTGATTGAATGACCTACATTTGTTAGAAAGTTGTGCAATTAAATGATGGATTGATTGGATCTTTCCTTGTAAACTACGCAATTCCTTTAAGTTAGTTGGGGGAGGCATCTCCATGATGGCCTTCACATTGTTTGGATCTACCTCAATGCCTCTTTTGGAGATAATAAACCCTAGAAGTTTTCTCAATGTAACACCAAAGACACATTTCTTGGGGTCCAACCTTACATTATGCTCTAGAAGTTAGTAAAAAATTTCTTCAATACACCAATGTGCTCTTGTCGAGTTTTGAATTTAGCCAAGAGATCATCCACATAATTGTTGGGCACTGAATTGCATCAAGTTTTACTCAATACTGTGGTTGTCTATCTTCCTACTTTCTGTCCAGGCTTGCACCCGATAGCTACAACTCAACACTCAACATTGGATGGACCAAAATAGAGTTTCCAATCCAACCTCTAGAGTAGGTTGGTTCCTTGTCAACTTAAATAGGGTGTTGACACAATTATGCTCACTTAGGGTTTTAGAGATTAGGGTAAGAAAAGGATTAGGGTTAGAAAATGTGAACAATAGTGGATGGATAGGCTAACAACATTGCACTATAGTAAAAAGCTCTAAAAAACCAACTCAAAGACACATTACTCAGATCAAAATTATCCCAAATAAGATGTACTTTCATTCATTAAGGAACAATAGAGAAATATTGCAGACAATGATTCCAATATCTAAACAATGATAATCCAAATAACAAAATTCACCAATATTTAGATTTTACAGAAATGCACTCCCTAACAATAAAGATCAAATTCAAAAGTAGATTTCAATTACCCTAACAACTAGTAATCCATCAATTTGGCACAAACTAACTATTCAAGTATTCACAGAAATGCAACTAAAGAATTTGAACCTCTGATATTGAATTATGCAGACACAAAATTTGAGGCGAAGATCAATGTAATGCTCCTTTCATTAGCCCTTGGGAATATTTATAGTAGCACAGGAAAACACACTAGAGCCGACCCTTTAAAAATGAGGGTTCGACCTCTATTTATAGTTTTGCAAAATTAAAATAACAAGGAACATTACAAAGATGAAATTTTGACAACTCAACAGAGAGTTCTTGTTGGTATTTTCTTACTGGTTCAACCTCTAGGAAATCCACTGCAAGTGGACCGCCATGGTAGCTCGAAAACTCTGCAACTTGTTGGTTGTTCGATGCTAACTGGAGTTCTGGCCGTTGGAGATTGTATATGCATCGTCGATCTTTCTTGGAAACCTTCTACCATCGTCGATCTACAACCATCTCTGGTTATCATCTTCTTGAAACCCTCGATGCTTTGGCTTCCTCCTCCAACTGACTGTCATAACTCCAGTGAGAAATTGCTTTTATACTCTTCATATTTCTTAGCAAAATCTCCATCGTTGATCTCCCCCATCGTATGGCTACGATTAAATCTAAAATAAGCTTGATGTAATGGTGGGGGAGAACACAATGCCATTCCGCTTTAAAAAATGATGACATCACCTTTAATGCTTCAGAAACTATTGAACGCCAATCCGACATCAAAATGCTTTGAAAATGAAGCGGGATGAAATCCGCTCCTTATCCTTCATTTCTTTTCATTGGCGATGAAGCATTCACCAATCCGCACAAAAAAGTTGATGATGTCATATCTCCTTCAAAACTTCTACGGATTCCATTCTAGACCTAAGCAAGTGCATTATCCTGTGAACATCATTCCGGACCTATTATAGTGTAAAGTGACTTCTCCTCCATTCTGCACTGGCTTCAGAGTAAAACATTGTTTGTCGCCATTCCGAAAGAAAGTTAGTCAAAACAAAACTTAGTCACGAATCCGCATCTCTTAGACTTAGCATTCCACCTTCTATTACCATTCCGGGAAAAAATGTTCAATGCGCTCTTCGAAATCAGGCTTTCCAACACTTAGCCGCTCACAAGGTATTCAAAATATCAAGCGGTCGCCAATCCACACTTATTTTACGCTGACATCATCCTTCTTCAAAAATTTTTGTGGATTCGGGATGAGTCACCAGTCCGGAGCCAAAAACATAAGAAACTATGCGGGATTGCTCCAAGCACGAAAATTCATCAAGTGTTGGGTGGGTTTGTGACCTTTGTTGCGGATCCGCTCCAAAATACACTACAAAGTGTGCGGAATGAGAACTTTATGACTTAGGCAAAAAATTTCAAAATTTTCCTAAGTATGTGGCCATTTTGGGCCTACATTCTAGCGCCTCCCGAGTGGATTTGCTCGCAAAGCCATAGAACTCAGAGTCTTATCCATTGGGCCTTAGGAGTCAAAAAAATGCTCATCTTCAAAAATATGCTTTAAAGAATAACTTCCATACAAACATTACCCTCTGAAAATCTGTTGGTTTGCTTAGAGGGTAAAGGTTCATATAGAGATCATGCCTAAAACATTAGAACTTATCCACTTATATGGAGTCCATGCCAAAATTTGGGCCTGTTGCAACTATCTTAAAAAAAATAGGTATAGCTCTACTCCTCTTATAAGGCCTTATTGCAAAAATACCTTCATACAAAATATGCTGCTCTCTGAGCCTCTATAGGCTTCATGCCTTTATTGTTTATTTCTGACAATTGTCAGAGCAAAAAAAAAAAATGCAAAACTTGTGCATATGTACAAAAAAAAAAACAAACTAAGTGTGGGCCCCTTCTGAGTCTGCATCAACTCCATCCTGCTCTTCTTCTTCATGGGCCTCTTCCTCGGCCTCTTCTTCATTCTCTTCTTCTTCTTCTTCATTTTCTTCTTCTGGGGAAGGTTGTTTTTTATGCCTTCCTCCAGAATCATCACCAAACAATTGAATCATCAATTTCAAAGATTGTAAAGCCTATTTCCAGGCTGCTTCAGAGGGGTTTGATGTTTCTTTGAGCTACTTATAAACATATTGTAACTCTCCAATGTCCTCATAATTAGCAACATTCCCTCTGTTCACTAGATCTTCCATGAGATCTCTTAATCTGGTAAAATTAACAATTAATTGGGCAGCTTGCTCTTGGGGTAGTGGCTCTTCAAGAGAATCAATTCCAGATTCATCCTATAAATTTTCATCAATGCTTTTCTGGATCTCTTCCATGGATAGCAAGCTGTGATCCTCCATCCATAGGCCTTTGAATCCAACTTGAATAATTTCTTTATTCACATCCACAACATCTTGAATCACTCCTTCAATCCTATCGAACAACAACCAGGCTCTTTGAAGTGCCTTGTGCTTCTTGACCATGATTTTGGTAGTAACTTTGGTGAGATTCCATTCTTTATTGGGAATTGGTTTAGCATAATCATTGATTCTGCTATCAACCAACCTGTACATTTTTTCTACCGGAATCACCATAGGCTACAACTCTCCGGTGATCTGATCTAGCTCTTTCTGAACATTGGGGAGTAAGCGGTTGGCATCATCAAGGTAGTCAATCATAAGTTGAAGCCCTGAACATTTCTCTTGGACCTCAGAGAGCAGTTCTTTTCTAATATTCTTCAAACTAGCCTTGGAAAATCTAGAAGACTTAGCTTTCTCAAGTTGAAGTTGTTGTCTCAAACTTTGAATTTCTTTTGCTTGTTCTTCATTCAACTTCTTTTGCTCTCCTAGCTGATCTTTGAGCTTATTGGCTTCTTGGTACTTTTCCTGCCAGCCCTTGGTCTCCTTTCTTAGAGCCTTTTCTACTTCCTTTTGATTTCTCAGAGTCTTCTAAAGCTTTTCAATCTACTTCTCCAGTTTGCTCACCTTCTCTCTGACTATATCATTTTTCACATAGAAGGTGTCTAAGTGGGCTCTGGCTATAATCAGCTCATCCTCTTCAGGAAGCTTGTCAATATCTTCTATGACCTCCTCCACTCGATAATATTGGATAGTCATCTCAGTTTTAGGCTTACTTACAAGTGGAGTCATAGATCTAGATACTCTCTTCCTAGAAACTGGATCAACATACATGCTTCTTCTTCTGACAACCATCCTGTTGGAAGGCTTTGAAAGCTTCTCTACCCAGAAATCATTTACTTTTTGTGTGGCTACCTGCTCTTTTGGAAAAGTGATAGGACTTGAAAAACTAGCAGCCAGGGGAGATGAAGATACTAGAAATGCAAGGGTGGACTGAACTATTGATAATGGAGGTGTGGAAGTAATTACAATAGTCTCTATAACAACAGTGGACTCTGTAACTATTGCTATGGTTGTTGTTGGTAAACTCACAGGAATTGATGCAAGACTAACAATTGGGTGAATGGCGGTGCTTGGAAAAGTTTGTCCCTTTGATGGGGGTGGTGGTAATAGTGAAGATGAAGTGATGGGAGATGATGAAGTGGGAACTTCAGATGATGAAAGTGGGATTTGGGGTGACTTTGGGGGAACAGAGGTAACTTGTACTTCAATGACAACCGATGAAACATGGGGTGAACCATGAGAGGGAGAAGGTACCTTTGTCACATTTACTTGACCAGAAAGGGAGGGAGACTTCCTTGGGGATTTAGGAGGATGAAGAGGAGAAGAGGGATTAGAAACCATACCTTCGCCTATAGATGTAGGGTGCTCTTGTTCCACCTCTATTTCCTACTGTTGCTCTTGATGAGTCAATTCTTCTATAACTAAAATAGCTACATCTTTGGCAATCTCCTCCATATCCAACCTTTGTTTCTTTGAAACTTCTCTTTCCCTTCTTTCTAGAGCTCTTTTAGCTCTTCTATGAATTAATTGAAAAGAAGCCATCTCACTCTCTGAATCTTCCTCTATTTCATCTCCTTGTATTGCTCTAGTAAGCAAGACTTGCTCAAAAATGGGACGCAATTCTACTGATACTGTAGTGGTGAAAGAAAGGGGGGTGAACCTGAAACTCTCATCCTTCTATCTCCAGTCAATATCTATGTCTGGAGGCTGTCCCCCTAGAGCTAAGCATTTAGGCCTAGACACTGCTTCGATGACTGGAGTGCTAACAAATTTTTCATCAGAATATTGCATTTTGCTCAGAAGCTGAGCTCCCTTAGGAAACTTCTCCACTTGTTCAGTGGTAGGATGAAAAGTTTTCAAGACTTCAGCTATTGTTAAAGGAGTTTCCTGATCCGTGGGTGGAGAGACAGATTCAAAACTAGCCTTGGACTTTTCAACTATCAACACTATGTTTTTGATGTCCTTCTGCTTCCAGGTTCTGATATTTTCATCATATTTCTTGGAAAACTCATTATCAATCTTCATGCCGAACTTGGACTTAGGTTTTCCAATTTCGATTCTCATTCTCCACCAATCTGATATCTTTGCTACATTCCATTGTTCTCCTTTCCTTCTTCTTCAGCAGCATCCTCATCAGGTTGAGGGTCCTTTTTCTTTCCAGTTTTCTCTTCAATGTCATGAATGGTGGCTTCTGTAAGCCGATGACTCTTCTTCTTTTCAGGATCAAAATCCATAACTTGTTCATAGAAATCCAACCATGGAGGCAGTTGACCCATTTTTGAAACATTCCACTCCAAAAGAGCGGTCTCATCATTGTTTCTACCTTGTTCAAAATGAGCCCTAGGTCTCTTTTCAAATTTGTAAGCTTTTTCTCCATTTAGGGCTACATTCCTTGTAGTGAAAATACCATCAGGGTCATAACTCCATCTTTGGGGAATGTAAAATAGACCCAACCTATCAAGGTATTGGTCAATCTGCTCACTCTACCCCTTCTTTGTGATGGTAATATCCTCCACAGTGTGGTATGTAAGAAAAGACTTTCTCTTTCTTCCAGAACCATAATTCAAATCGATGTACTCTGCCTACCTCAAATATTCCAAGGCAAAGAGCCTTTCTATGACAAAATGGGGCAGGAGAAAAGGTTTACCCATGAAACCATATAATATGATAATTGTGCCCTCAGTCAACAAATACCAATCTCCTTCCTTAGCACCCTCTACTCTCATAATTTTCTTAGCCAGAGGTGGCAATCTAGGGCACTCTCCATACATTATTTTCAAGGCGGGTCCAAGGAATTCCAAATTGAATCTATAAAAAGACTCACTACTTCTCAAGTGGCTTATCCAATAGTAAACCGGCAAGGGTTCCCCATCACTGGTTTTATCCCTAACTAGAATCCAAGGCATCTTGTCCTTAATGGTAGCATAGAACATCCATACCAGACTTGAGCAATACTTGAAACTAGGAGCATCAGAGCCCCTTTTCATTCTTACCAACTATTCATGTATCCTTTGTGCAAGAAAGGTTGGCCAGTAAAAATAAATCACCCTAGTCCCTCTTTCCTCTATGCCTTCCTCATACATTCTTTCATTAGAAATACAATAGGTTATGATAATTTGCCAACCATACACCATTCTATCAGAATCTAAACCCTCCATATAGGCCATCATAGATAACAACATAGGGTTTGGAAATTTGTTAATAGGGATTGGGACTTCGAAAAATTTCTTCCTGGGCTTAGCATTGAGCTGCTTATAAACCCATATTTTAAATGACTCATCATCATTGGCTATTTTGGTTCTTTTATCTCTTGGCATGCATGTATCTTCCGCCATTAATGTGACTACTGCGTGATCTACCCATTGGCACACTTTCCAACTTCCACTCATTCCTTTCGGTGGCTCAACGATGGCATTCTAAATTTTCATTGGTCGAAAATTCAAACTGCACTACCACCTCACTACGTCTCTTTGGCTACTCTTTGGTTCGAGCACGAGTTCGTTAGCATTGAATGTAGGATTTTTCTTTCCTCTCCACGTGGCACGGTCACAAAATCACTGCTTGGCTCCACCTTGGTTTTGAAATCGGTGAATCAAAGATGTCTTTGATTCCACTGACACTTAATAAATTCCATGCATGGGTTACCACCTTGGTTCCATTCCGCTATGCTTTAGCTTCGAAAATCCCTGGATTGGAGATGCCTTTACTCTTTTTAAGACTTGGCTCTTTTCATCACGTGGAAAGACAACCCCTGCATCATTCCACTGGAACTTTAATGTATTTTAGCATGGATTGGAGATGCTCACCGTTTCGCCACCTTTCATGTGTATTTGAGTGTGGGATGAAACCTTTCTGAATACTTTGTCAACACTTAGCCATTTTTTTTTTGCAAATATTTTTCAATGAGCTTGTACAAAGTGCAGAAAGAAACTGAATACAAAGTGCAGAAAGAAAGGGAAATATAATACAAGGTATATACATATGTTACAATGAGCTCATATTTCAAACGTAGTAGAGTTTGAGGTGAAAACCATTTACTGGAATCGGTTGTATGTTCCCTTCTTGATCTTCAAGCTGGAACACATTGGACTCCTTGGCCTCCACTATTTTGAAAGGGCCATCCCAAAAAGAATCAAACTTTTCATGCTTGCCCGGTTTCGCTCTATCAACATTCCACCTGAGAACTGAGTCTCCAACCTGGAATTTTTTGAATCTAGCCTTCTTATCAAACCATGCCTTGATATCTGAGGAATACTTTTGAAAATTGTCATATGCCTGAGCTCTATTCTCTTCCAGTTGCAGCAAGTGAGTCAACCTGGTCTTCACCGGATTTTCCTCTGACTCTTCCTCTGTATTGACAAGTTTAAGTGCTGGAATTTCCAAATGGATAGGTAGTACTACCTCTTTGCCATACACCAGAGCATAGGGGGAAGTCTTAATAGACTTTTTTATAGTAATCCTATCTACCCACAAAGCTTGGTCTAGTAATAGGTGCCAACTTCTCTTGTTACCTTCAAGTGATCTCCTCAGAATCCTCAATAGATTCTTATTAGTAGATTCAACAAGTCCATTCCCTTGAGGGTAATAGTTAGAAGTATTCTTAAGCATGATGCCATACTTGCTGGAAAACTCAATATACTTGGCTCCTATGAAAGCTGGGCCATTGTCACTCACCAAGGCTTCTGGAACTCCAAACCTTGAAATCAAAATTTCCATAAAATTGATCACAACTTCCTGATCTGATTTCTTAGTGGGAATAGCCTCTACCCATATGGTAAGATAGTCTATAGCGGTCAGGATATATTTATGCTCTATTGAGGAATTAGGGTTGATGACCCCTATGAAGTCCAACCCCCATTGTTGAAAGGGCTCTTCAACTTGTATGGGTTTGAGGGGGAATGCAACATTCCTTGTCCTTCCAACATATCTCTGACACTTGTCATAGGTCCTAGTAACTTTGAAAGTATCAAAAAATATAGTAGGCCAATAGTAGCCTGCTCTTATGATTTTCAAAGCTATAACTCTACCTGAGCTATGTCCACCAACTGGTCCTCCATGGAACTCTTCAATGACCCTCTTTTGTTGATCATATTTTAAGCATTTTAGAAGAACTCCATCCAAGTTTCTTTTGTACAGGCCTTCTGGTAGTAGTACATATTTCAAAGCATGAAGCCTATATCTCCTCCTTTGGTATGCATTTAGATTTGTGGGGGCATACTCCAATTTGGAAATATTTGATCATCTGGTCAACCCAATCGGAGTCTACTATCTGTGCTCCTTCCACCTGATCTTCTTCTTCTGCTTGGCAAGCTATCACTTCTGCTAATGTTGCAGCCTCTGTTAGACCTTGGCATAGGGCTCTACCTCTCACCAACTTGGTGGGATGTATCTCTACATCATATTCTTGGATCTTGGTAATCCAACCAACTCTTTTATCTCCTAGTTCACCCTAAAGGATAAAGCTTCTTACATCTGGATGAACCACATATACCAGGGTCTTGCTCTGTACCAAGTACTACCTAAACTTCTTTAGTGACTTCATCACAAAAAATACTTGTCTTTCAATAAAGTTATATTTGACCTGGTAATCATGGAGTGTCTGGCTCCAAAATAATACAGGATGCTCTTCACCTTGATCATCCTTTTGAGTAAGCACCGAGGCATAACTTTCTTCAGCTCCATAAGCATAAAGGATAAAATATTTACTAAAATCTGGATTTACTAGTACTAGGGTTGTTGCAATGGACTGCTTGATAATCTCAAAAGCTTATTTCCTGACTTCAGTCCATTTAAACTCAGCATTCTTCTTGAGTAACTCAGATATTGGCCTTACTTTCTGTGCAAAGTCAGAAATGAATTTCTTGATAAAATTGATTTGGCCCAAAAAATACTACAAGGTCTTCTTGTTCGTAGGCAATGGGAGAGCAAGAATGGATCTGATTCTATCTGGATCTATGGCCATACCTTCTTTTGAGACCACATGACCTAGCAACTTTCCTTCATGAACTACAAAGAATGATTTCTTAGGATTGAGTGAAATACCAAATTCTTTGCATTTTTGAAAAACTTGCTCCAGGTGTGATAGGTGATCTTGCTTATCATGGGAAAACATAGTCATGTCATCCAAATAAATCAGAATGACTTTGTTGATCAGTGCTCCAAAGGCATAATCCATGGCTCTCTAAAATGTGGCTCCCGCATTGGACAACCCAAAAGGCATTCTCTGGTAGGCAAATGTGCCCCACTTTGTGGTGAATGTTGTTTTATACTGATCTTCATCTTTCACCCAAATATGATTGTATCCAGAGTAACCATCCAGTAATGAGAACCTCTCTATCCCTACCACTATCTATAATATCTGATCAATCTGTGGGAGGGGATAGTGATCCTTAAGGGATGCTTGGTTAAGATTTCTAAAATCTACACACAAACGAATATCCCCATTCTTTTTCCTCATGGGTACCAAGTTGGCTACCCAGGTTGAATGTTTTATTGGGTATATGATCTTAGCCTTTAATAACTTTAAGAGCTCCTCTCTCATAATGGCTTCGATCCTTGGATTTACGGGCCTTTGCTTCTGCCTAAAAGGCTTTGCATCAGGCTCTAGCTCAATAGTATGTTGGATAACCTTTTTGTCATATACCTTGAGGTCTTCATATGACCAAGCCACAATATCTTGGTATTTTAGGCATAGGGATTTGATATCTTCAGCTTCCTCTGGTGAACATCGAACTCCAACATTGAGCTTCTTTTCAGAACCGACTTCAACTTCTTTATAGATTTTTCACTGACTTTCATGGTTCTGGTCTTTTTTCTGTCCTCATTGTCAAATAAGCTCTCTAGGGTGACCAATCCTCTAGGAATGTGATTGTTCCTTAGTTGAATGACATATTGTTGATCAATATCTTCTAGATTTTCTTCTTGGATAGTGGAGAGACATGCTTCTCTTACCAGAAAGTCAATTATTTGCTCATCACTTTCAAAAACCTGCCAAAAAATCTGCTTGTCTGGTACTGCAAGTCTAAAAATCATTTTGATTCCTTTGGCTTTCTTGATTCCATAGTCTACATAAGGGTTGAAGTTAGCTCCCTTTGCTGCTAAGGAATCTTCTTGAGTATTATTTTCTCTGGGAACAAAATTTAAATTTAGGGCATCAAAGGATTCCATCAGATCCCATACCCTATTTCTATAAGCTTTTAGGTAATGATGCTTACTACTGCACATGTTTCTTACCTGATGGACTATTAACTCAGAATCACCATATATGTTCAAAATATTAATGCCCATGCTTTCTACCTGCATCAATCCAAGACACAGGGCCTCATATTCTACAACATTATTTGTACATGACCATGTTAGTCTGTAGGCAAAATTCTTTGTCCCCTCTGATTGGGACTGTAAAACCACACCAACTCCTGCACCATTTCTGCATTTAGCACCATCAAAGTGCATGATCCATGTTTCTTTTTCTCTTAGAGACTGATTAGATATAGCATGGATTTTCTTCTCTGATTCAGCTGAGATACTATATGTTCCCATACCAGTTCCAAACTGACTGTAATCTTCTCTGAAAGGTAACTCATCCTCAATATCCAACTCCTCAATGTTTTCAACTAGCTCAAATTCTTCTAGGGGAGTAATATTGCACATGTCTTCCTCAATATTTTCAATGTGATAAGCTACTAGATTTTTAGGTGTTATCCTTATTCTCTTTCCTTTGAAAGGAATTACCATACTAGAATAATCCATGTACATACATCCACCCAGTTTTGCAGTAAACTCCCTTGAAAGGCATAATCCAAAGTAGGGTTCTAGGTCAACCACAACTATTTCTTGCACTATTGTCACCTCAGGGGCTCTATGCAGCCTCATTAAAACATCCTTAATGACTCCAACTATCTTAACAGGTGTCCCATCCAGTTGTAATACTCTAGGACAAGATCGGGTATACTCCATACCCATTTCTTCATAGACTACTTTAGGCATAACTGTAGTTGATGCTCCTGAATCTATCATACAATTTTGGACTATCCAACCTTCCATCCTTAGGGATATATAGAAAGGAGGAGGTTTATTCTTTAAAACCATAGGGGACATCTCTTTCTTTTTTGATGGCATACTAAGGATTATAGTGGACTACTTATCTTGTGGATACTTGTTGAGGGAAGCCTTAAGTAGATCTATCTGACCAGGAATGAACAAAGTGTCATATAGGCTGGCTTTTGATGGAATATTTTTCATCTCCTCAATAATATTATACTCATATTTAGTCAGGGTAGGTCTTTCCAGCCTTCTTTCTGGCTCACCATATTTTCTTTTGTACTATTGAGTGGCCTCTATTCTTTGTCTCTTGGTAATAGAGGGGAATCTAAGCCTTTCTTGAGCCTCATATTTAGATCTCATCTGGTCTCCTTCGGTTTCCTTTTTTGACCTCTTAGGAAGATTGTTTGTCTTCTCTTTCCCTTTAGCTTGAGGGATGGGGAAAGTATCACTACTCTGAGGAAGGGGATCAGTTATTTTTTGAGAAGGGACTTGGAATTGCCCCATATTTTGGGGATCTACTTGCAAGGCTTTCTTTCCAGACCTTGTCATAACAATAATTGAGTTGTCTTCATCCAACTCTTTCCCAACCATGATTTGATCAGTCTACCATAACATGTTTACTCTCCCTTTTTATTTCTTTCAGCTTGATCCATAGCTTGTTGGACATGGTGTTGGTACATAACACAAGACTATGAGTCATGAGGGTCATTACATACTAGACACCAGATATTTGCAAGAGTAGTATCTGAAGAACACTCAGGATCCTCATATGCTGCATTCACTCTAACCCCAGTACTATTACTAGGACCAGGTCTCTAATATTTATTTACATATGGGAATCTCCTTTGTTGTGACCTTTCTTGGTCTCTCTTTTCCATCGAATTCATTCTATTACTTAGAGTTTTTAGAGTATTTTGTATATCAAGAATAGCAGAAAACTCTTGAGATGGTTGAGAAGGAAGGGGAGGGAAAGGAACTGTAGAGGATGATGGTTTTGGTTGAGGGATGGCATTCATTTGTGGAGATGGGGATGATAAAGAAAGGGGATCCATGTAAGGTGGGTTTGCAGTTTGGCTTTGGCCATTAGTGGCTTCTGAGTTGTAAGGCAACACAGTCTTGGGGGGTAGTCTTCCCACATTAATTAGGATATTCTCAGTATGAACTGCTGCATTGTAAACTAGGGGGAAGGTTTCTACTCTAGATTGTTGCGTCTATAGGCCTAACTCTGATCCAAGAGCTCTGATATAATACATATAAGCCAAACATGCAGTTGGTCTAGCTGTAGGAGGTATTCTCTTCCATGTTCTGCTAAATCTTAAATTGAAATCAGAGACAATTTCTTGTGGAGACTTCTGCATGGATGTAAACTGGTTAAGTAGGAAGAAGGGGTCCACAAATTCATTAAACTCTTCCACAAAAGGCTCAGCCAATGCTTGCCATGAAGTAATAGTGTTATCCTCTAGAGTTCTAAACCAATGCAATATCTTTCCTCTGAAGGATAGGGCTAGGATTCTTACAATAATATCCTCCTCTTTTATATTGTGAATTGATGCCAGATTTAAAATATCTTGACAGTGCTCATAAGTTGTCTTCCCCGATCCATCATAAGTGGGGATAGCTTTAGATACAACTTGGGGAATGGCATTCATTTGGGCTAATCTCAGGGGACCAACTGTGTTCCAGCTGGGGTACTTTTGTAATGGCTGATTAGGAGCCACATTTTGTGCCATATTTCCAGATGTAGGTCTTGTTGGAGGGACTATTGGATTAACTACAAGATTTTCCTCAGGAAGCTCTTCTTCTGAGAGGAAATATTGATCCAAACTTCTGACAATAGTGGACCTCTATAAGGTAATTCACAATAGAAATAGGAGTTAGGGTTATTCCTTTTGAAAGACCTGGTATACATGAAAGGACATTGGTCTATAGGGGTAATTCTTTTTTGGGTTTAAGGACCAGGGAGTCGCTAGGTGAATTTGCTCTTCTTCGCTTACAAGGTCAAGATAATTCACCAAATCTTGATTCCTCCGGGTTGAGATAAACAATAACTCATATGATGGGTTTTCATGTTCCTTGTGAACTGGTCCCATCGAGCATGCCAAAAACTATTGGGCACTGAATTGCATCAAGTTTTACTCAATACTATGGCTGTCTATCTTCCTACTTTCTGTCCAGGCTTGCACCCAATAGCTATAGCTCAGCACTCAACATTGGATGGACCAAAATAGAGTTTTTGATCCAACCTCTAGAGTAGGTTGGTTCCTTGTCAACTTAAATAGGGTGTTGACACAATTATGCTCACTTAGGGTTTTAGAGATTAGGGTAAGAAAAGGATTAGGGTTAGAAAATGTGAACAATAGTGGATGGATAGGCTAACAACATTGCACTACAATAAAAAGCTCTAAAAAACCAACTCAAAGACACATTACTCAGATCAACATTATCCCAAATAAGATGTACTTTCATTCATTAAGGAACAATAGAGAAATATTGTAGACAATGATTCCAATATCTAAACAATGATAATCCAAATAACAAAATTCACCAATATTTAGATTTTATAGAAATGCACTCCCTAACAATAAAGATCAAATTCAAAAGCAGATTTCAATTACCCTAACAACTAGTAATCCATCAATTTGGCACAAACTAACCATTCAAGTATTCACAAAAATGCAACTAAAGAATTTGAACCTCTGATATTGAATTATGAAGACACAAAATTTGAGGTGAAGATCAATGTAATGCTCCTTTCATTAGCCCTTGGGAATATTTATAGTAGCACAGGCAAACACACTAGAGCCGACCCTTTAAAAATGAGGGTTCGACCTCTATTTATAGTTTTGCAAAATTAAAATAACAAGGAACATTACAAAGATGAAATTTTGACAGCTCAATAGAGAGTTCTTGCTGGCATTTTCTTACTGGTTCAACCTCCAAGAAATCTACTACAAGTGGACCACCATGGCAGCTTGAAAACTCTACAACTTGTTGGTTGTTCAATGCTAACTGGAGTTCTGGCCATTGGAGACTGTATATGCATCATCGATCTTTCTTGGAAACCTTCTACCATCATCGATCTGCAACCATCTCTAGTTATCATCTTCTTGAAACCCTCGATGCTTTGGATTCCTCCTCCAACTGACTGTCATAACTCCAATGAGAAATTGCTTTTATACTCTTCATATTTCTTAGCAAAATCTCCACCATTGATCTCCCCCATCGTATGGCTACGATTAAATCTAAAATAAGCTTGATGTAATGGCGAGGGAGAACACAATGCCATTCTACTTTAAAAAATGATGACATCACCTTTAATGCTTCAGAAACTATTGAACGCCAATCCGGCATCAAAATGCTTTGAAAATGAAGCGGGATGAAATCCGCTCCTTATCCTTCGTTTCTTTTCATTGGCGATGAAGCATTCACCAATCCGCACAAAAAAGTTGATGACATCATATCTCCTTCAAAACTTCTATGGATTCCATTCTGGACCTAAGCAAGTGCATTGTCCTATGAACATCATTTCGGACCTATTACAGTGTAAAGTGACTTCTCCTCCATTCCGCACTGGCTTCAGAGTAAAACGTTGTTTGTCGCCATTCTGAAGAAAGTTAGTCAAAACAAAACTTAGTCATGAATCCGCATCTCTTAGACTTAGCATTCCGCCTTCTGTTACCATTCTGGGAAAAAATGTTCAATGCACTCTTCGAAATCAGGCTTTCCAACACTTAGCCACTCACAAGGTATTCAAAATATCAAGCGATCGCCAATCCGCACTTATTTTACGTTGATGTCATCCTTCTTCAAAAATTTTGCGGATTCGGGATGAGTCACCAGTCCGGAGCCAAAAACATAAGAAACTATGCGGGATTGCTCCAAGCATGAAAATTCATCAAGTGTTGGGCGGGTTTGTGACCTTTGTTGCGGATCCGCTCCAAAATACACTGCAAAGTGTGCGGAATGAGAACTTTATGACTTAGGCAAAAAATTTCAAAATTTTCCTAAGTATGTGGCCATTTTGGGCCTACAATAATCTTCGATAATATTATGCATATAGTCATGGAAAATTTCTGTCATCGCATGTTGATAAGTGGCACCTGCATTTTTGAGGCCAAAGAGCATCACTTTGTAACAAAAATTTTACCAAGGTGTAGTGAATATTATTTTATGTTGGTCATTAGGATTTATTCAAATTTGGTTGTATCCTAAAAAACCATCCATGAGAGAAAGCATTTCATGGCCAGCGTAGATGTTGATAAGAGTATTGATATTTGGTAGAGGAAAGTCATCCTTGGGACATGCTTTTTTGAGATCTCAAAATTCAGTGCAGACGTGTATCACCCCGTTAGGCTTGCAAACAGGTACCATATTTGAGAGCCACTCAGGATAATAAATGGGTGTGATGAAACCCACATCTAGCAACTTTTGGAGCTCTTCTTTGACCAAGATGGCAATGGTAGGATCCACCCTTCTAAGTTTTTGTTTAACCATCTTAGCATCATGATGTAATGTGAGATTATGGACAACTAGACTAGGGTCAAGACTAAACATGTCCTTTTAGGACCATAAAAAATTTCCTTTTTCCTCTTGAGGAGAGCAATTAATTGCTCTTGTTCTTTGGGTGATAAACTTTTGCCAAGCTTGATAATTTGGAGATTGTTTACCTAAACTAAGGTCCAAATAAATGGTATCTTCAATAGACATGGGAACCTTCCTCAAGTTTATGGGACATAGGGATCAAATGAATGTCATCTAAGATGTCATCAAACTCTTCTGGCTTATCCTCATCTATTTTTGCATAAAAAACCTTGGGATTCAAAGGTGAAGGTGAAGGTGAAGGTGGAGGGGATGGAGGAATGTAGTTGGTTGAAGCCCTTAACAATTCCTCGAACAAGACAAACTCAAAGAAGGATGGAGGTGAAGAAATCCAGTCCATATCGATAAGACTTATGTCAATTAGAATTGGTTTAGCCATATTGTATGGATTATAGAGTGGGGTGAATAAATCAATATGATTCATGTTGACTTATGGGCAAAGTGGATAAGGATGGATGGAATGGATGGATCCTAAGAACCGGTGCTAGGAGCTTGATTAACTTGGACAATAACAAGAAACACAAATAAATACCTTTAATTAGATGATATATACATGTAAACCTAAAAATAATTTTTTTTTGTTTGATTTTTTTTTTTTTTGGTTTGCTAGTGATAACCACTATTTTTGTGTTATGTACATATGTTACAAGTTTGTCTTATGAAATGGATTAATGGAATGGAGGTGGTGGTTCATTGGTAGGGGAGGCTCATTCTTGTGGAAGAAGGGAAAGATAGGCTCATGGATGGGGAACATTATGAGATAAAATTCATCTTGTTTGGTATAGGGAATGATGGGCTTCAATTCTTCTTTAGATTCATCCAAAATTATCGACATAAATTTGAATTATTTATGAGTTTTATCATCAGAATCATCGGGATGGAGGTATTCTTCTCCTAAATTTATATTAACCCTTTGGAAGGCTTGTTCAAGAGAAGAGGTGGTGGAAAGTGAATGGTAACCTAGACCTAAACGATTGTGCACTTCTTGATATGGAACTTTAAAGTGCTGAAGCACTCCCTATTCATGCAATCCTAGACCATGACCTTACCAATTGACTATGTGAAAATAGTGATATGGAAATCCTATCATGTTTAGAATGTTGGAAAATCCTAGTTCCTTGGGTTCCTCTAGGGGATCTAGATTCGATGAAGAATCAATCCTCTCATACACAAAATTTATGCTACTTGGAGTTGAACCCATGTTATATACTGCTCCTATGGATAATGGTGGGTCACATGGATGACCAAAATCCTTAGCATTAGGAATGATGAGTAGTGTGATGGTGATTTCTTGGACCACATATTCATCAATACGAGGATTAGCGATATGGACCTCGACTTGGGATGATGTGGAAAGATCATGATCCAGTTATGGCTCGAGGATTGGTGATGGTGAAGATGTCTCATAATTTATCAATTCAACTTGTGAAATATTAGGTGAGGGGGATGGATTGGATTGGGAAGGTTGTTTAATGGATGACGATGATGAAGTGGAAGGTAAATATGTGGATTGACTTTGATCACATGTGCATGTAGTCAATGGTGAAGATGATGGGGGTATGGGAGCTTGATGGGTATTGGTGATAGGAAACTCCTCAGGAATAGGAAATTTTGGTAAGGAAATTGGTGAAGTTGTATATGTATTGGATGATGGTGATAGAAAAATATGGTTTGAAGGAAGCATGGATGCATAAGGATTTGAAATGAAATTGTAATACTTAAATGGTTTGACATCCACAGGTATGCAATGTACTTGTCCCTGATGCACATATTTTAAACATTGGTGTAGTATTGAAGGAACACATCTCATTTCCCTCATCCAAGGTCTTCCAAGGAGTACATTGTATGCCATGGATCCTTCCAATATGTGAAACATAGTGTGCAACATTTTGACCCCTACTTCAATGGGTAAAATAATAGTACCAACTATGGAACACAAAGCATTGTTGCATACTTTTAGGGTGAATGATGAATTGGTTATATAAGATGGAGGAATATTCAAATTATAAAGGGCAGACATGACGATGATATTGATAGAGGAGCCGGTATCAATTAGAACTCTTTAAAAAAAAATACTATCAATTAGAGCCATGATATGCAATGGAGGATCTACTGAGTCCTATGAGATTGGCTTAATCTCAAAGTCATAGAATGTGATAAAAGGATCCATGCATGTTTGAATGCTCCCTATAAATTTGTTGAAGGCATTAGAATCTTGATATTATAGTTCAATGTATTTAAGAATATCCATTAATGTCTCACGATTTGGAGGGGATTGTTGGATTAACTCGTATATTGAAAATTTGGTGGAAACCATATTTAGACTTGTGGTTAATCGGCTACTCAATGAGATGACTGGTCATGGTGTATTATTGATGGGTGGAATTGGAGGATTTGATTGGCTAGGAATATGGATTTGTGATGTAGGATTGGGATAAATTTGTATGGGAGGTGATGAGGGAGATTGTGACACACTTGCTTGAGGTTGTTGCCTTGCATTGTTGATTATTTCTTTGACCTCTAGTGACCACATAGATGGCCCCTACAAACCCTTGGTATTTTTGGACATGATTGACTTGATTAGGATGAGTTTTGGTGTTAGACCCTGCCATATTTTGTTGCACCTCCTCATAATGTGGAAGTGGTGTTTGATAAATACCAAGGTTTTGGTTTTTTTTAGAAAGGGGATTGTCAAGATTGATCACCCCCAAGTCAATTAGGTCTTGAACGATATCTTTGAATGTATGGAAATTATTAATATCATGACCATTTTGCCTGTGGTAAGGGAAAAATAAATGTTCTTGATAGTTTTTAATACGTTCAGCGGGATCATATAATATAATTTTTGGCAAAAAAATTTTGTTTGTGTCATACAAATTTTGGAAAAGGGAAGCATATGACTCGACCAAGGGGTGTATTTGTGATTCTATTAGATAGACTATTGTTGAATATGGTTTTATATAGGTGGAACTATGTTTTGCATAGCTTGAGTTACTGAGGATACCACATGATAAGCAATTTGTTACGGTGACAGTTACACTGGTTATTGCTGAGTCATTATCAGTCGGCTCATGACCATTTGAATAATGTGATTGGACTAACTTGTTTGGGTAGCCTATGTGGATTTTTATTGGCCAGAATAGTTTCTTTTATATTGGACCTTGTTTTACCATTTCTTTTTCTTAGGCTTGACCTCTTGGATTTTTATTTCCTCGATGATGCTAGCATGTGCTAGAGATTCCTCAACTGATCGATAAGTCTATAATTGGAGCATCTAAGAGATAGGTTTTAAATAACTCTTGGTGAATAATTTTATTAGCTCATCCATTGGTAAGGTGAATGACAAATTGGTGATGACAACCCTCCAATGGTTTCCAAAATCATACATAGACTCATCATCATGTTGTCTTAAAGCATAGACATCATAAAATGAGACTTTATTTTTAACATTTAGGATAAAATGCTCAAAGAATTGGTCAATAAATTTATCAAAAGTATAAATAATATGAATAAGTAATTTATTATACCACTCTATGGCATCTCCTCCTAATTTTTGAGAAAATATTCTAAGCATGAGAGAATTGTCATTTTGAATTCTAAAACATACGTGTACAAACATGCTCACATGCTATTTGGGATCCTTAGTTTGCTTGAATTAGTCAAACTTAGCCACTATGAAATATTTTAGATATGGAGATGATGGTATTGAAGGATGAATAGGTTGGTTAATCAATTGATGTAAGGTTGGATTTTGATTTGTCAAACCAGGAGTATATTGTATCAATTGATCTATCTATTTTTGCATGGCCTTAATTCGAGGGTCTTATTCAAGAATTTGGAAGCCCTGAATTACCTGATGAGTTTGAGGTGAGGTGAAAAATGTTACGAGGTGACAAAATGATGATGATATTGGTGATTATGACTAGGTGAATTTTATGGAAATTGATGAATGGGATATTTATGATGAAAATATGGAGAATTTTGAAATGGTGTCGATGCATGGGGGTTATGGCTAGGTTGGCCAATGGGAATACGATGGGTATTGGTATGACTCGATGGAGGAATATGGATAGAAACCATAGAAGATTGTGGTGCCCTTGATGAACCCTGGTTAATGAGGAAAATCTAAGTAGAGGTTGGTAGAGGCTTAGGGTTCACTTGTACTTGCTATTGAGTATTTTGATGCTACTTAAGCAATTTTGTCAAGTGTTCCCATGCTTCATTAATCATTCTATCAAAAGTGGAGGATATGGAGGTAGATGGTATGTAGTATGTGGATGGGGGACAAGTTACACTTGGTATGGTAACTTGTGAGGCTAAAACTTGTGAAGTAGCATTTACATGTGCTTCATACAAGGGATTATTGTATGTGGATGTGTATGAAGTGCTAGAAGCACATGAAGTTTGGGGAATAGAAATATGAGAGGAAGGTGCAATTGAGGCCTCAAAAATAGGGTTAGTGTACACTTGGGTAAATATAGATGGTGGCTGGGAATAAGCAAGTTACTAATGTAAAGTAGGATCTTGTCTAGATGCTTTGGGGACTGACTCTAAGACATAGTTCAAAGAATTCATGAGAGCTTCTAATTGTGCCATATCTATGTGGGTAATATTGTGATCGATGGTTGGTGAGGTTGACTCTACTTGGGGAATAGCAATATGAAAAGTTATGGGTAAAAAGGAATGTGAAGGACCTACAGATAAATATACCTATGTCACATGTAGAGATTTTACCATAGAAGTGGTGGTGAAGGTAGATGAAGGTTCCATTGAATTATCTTGATTTAATGGTTTATTTCATTTTCTAGTTAATACCATAAACAATTAAACCAAAATATAGATTATATAGTAAAATGAAACACAAAATTTAAATTTCAAAATACAAATAAACAATCAATGCTAAGTTTGTTTAACATGTGTGTCTTACCTCATTCATTGATTATCTCATTTTAATGTGAATTTATTCTTTTAGATTTTTATCACGTGTTTCAAATATGATATTTTAAATTAATCAAAGAAAGGTAAAAACTATGGCTAAGCTGGGGCAATGAGATTCTTGTTGGTGATGATATCCAACAAGTTTTCTTGGGAGTGACCTAAGATTTCTGAGGGTAGATATTGATGGATGGAGATGAAATCCATCATCACCAAATCTCAAGCAATGGCTGGTGATGAAATCCAGCCACTACTATTAAATGTGAAGCATGCAGTGTGTGATTATTTTTAAAGTTTTTAATTTTCTATTATTTACATACAATGTTAGAAAGATAACTAATTTTGATAGTCTAAATCAGAATCCAATACCCATAATACCAATTTTTCCAAAGGATGTAGAGTACACCACTTAAGACCTGCTCTAGAGAGCTGGGGGTTCGTCTACTCCTCCGTATGGAATCACCCAAGTATTCCTACTTAGACATACAAAAACAGGAATCCCTAACCCTATAATGTAGACTAATTATGCAAATTTTCCATTCACATGAAATTAAAATGCAATATTTTTCAGTTTGTGAATATAACAGAAAGCCAAAAACTACAAACAAAAAGTGTGGATGGATGCAAATGACTATTCTAAAATCTAATATACAAGCTAGTATGAATGTTTTTTTTAGATTAATTAATGATGTTATTTTTAGCTTAAAAATATAAAAAAAATGTAAAATTTCCAGAATACGTAAACAAAAAAGTTAGGGTTTTAGTTGTAAACTTACAAAATAGCCTATGCTTCTACTCCAACTCTCTATAAAACACCTTTGGACATTTTTTAAATGCACCTAGACATTTCTAGAATGCACATGGGCATTTTTGGATGTTCCTTAAGCATCTTCGGGTGTTCATGCACCTTATGCAACTTGCTGCAAGTTTTTAAAAACCCTAAACCCAATGAAAACTGTAAAATATACACTTCTAAAAACCCTGCAAGATGATAGAAAATATCAATAAAAATAGAAACCCTTAGTGGGTCCCACTATGATTGCCATTTGAAGAGACAAAAACACAATACCAAATAACAAGATATAAATTGAACTCAAAAGATAATATTGCACAATGAATGATTTTATATTAACGGGGGAGCCTAAAAACTTCATTTTTATAATAATAATCTTTGAATCCTTTGATACAAATTTTACAATAGCTAGGATTCTCCAAAACCCTAGAAAACAACGTTGGTGGTGTCTTCAAAACGCGTTCTGGCTCCCAACAAAAGTGAGTGGACTTCTGATTATCCATTCCAGGCCACTCTAGCTTAAATAGTTGCACAACACTAATGTAAAACTTCTATATTTGCACAAAACAAAATAGAAAATAGGTTAGTAGCAACTATGAGGGCTCCACAATGTGAGGCCCTCTATAATCAATACAAAAACCCTAGCTATATGATGTAAAGAGCATGAAAAAAACTAAAAGTGCATAGAATGAAATATCAAATAAAATATTTACCTTGCTTATTTGTTGTTCTTGGATCTTATGTAATCTATTACAGTGGATTTGTGCGATGATTCCCTAACATCACCCGAGGGCTAGGAGGGCTATAGAACTCTGGTGTAAAACACCCATAGGAACTCGAAGGCTATAGGAAATGCCCATAGGTACTCAGGAATAATGGAGGATGTCCAAAGGTGCTTGGTTGTGAAGAAGAAGTGTATGGAGGTGCTCAAGAATGATAGGGAGAACTCGAAGGCATTTAGTTGCTAAGGGGAAAGTATGCAAAAGCAGATCTAGCTGAGCAAAGGAGGCAACAATGGATGTGAGGGCTATGGTGATCAAGGACATAAGGCAAGAGTGTTTGGATACTCTAGGGAACTTTGAGTTAAACTTCAACTTTGGATTCATAGGTTGAGCCATAAAAATGGATCCTATTAATAATCCAACCTAGGGCATGCTAGGGTTTCAACAACACTAATCGTGTGGCTAAGATAAAAGTATATCAGAGGGTAGATATTAAATCTGGGGTGTGGCATGGATTGATATGGATGAATGGATACGATTAAGTGAAATTGGATGGTTGGGATTAATTCACTTATATAAATATATATTTATTATATATATAAAATATTAATATTTAAATATATAAAATAAATATATATAAATATATATGAATAATGGGTGGAAATGATGAGAAATCATAGATGGAGGACAAGTGGAATGAGTTTTGTTGTGAAATGAGGTTGTGTTAACAAGAAGCTATTTAAAATAGTTCTAATTGATATCAGTTCCTCCATCAACATCATCACCACATCTACCCTTCATCATTTGAATCTTTCTCCATATCATATAACCAAGTCATCATTCACCCTAAAAGCATTCAACGATGCTTTGTGTTCTATAGTTGGCACTGTTATTTTGCCCATGGAATTAGGGGTCAAAATGTTGCACACTATGTTTCACATATTGGAAGGATCCATGGCATACAATGTATTCCTTGGAAGTTGGATGAGGGAAATGAGATGTGTTCCTTCAATGTTACATCAATTTTTAAAATATGTGCATGAGGGACAAGTAAATTGCATATCAACGGATGTAAAAATATTTAAGTATTGCAATTTCATTTCAAATCCTTATGAATCCATGCTTCCTTCCACCCACCTTTTCCTATCACCATCAACCAATCCATATACCACTTCACAAACTTCCTCATCAAAAGTTCAAACTCTAGAAGAGCTTCCTATCACCAATACCCATCAAGCTCCCATACCCCCATAATATTCATGATTGAATACATGCACATGTGGTCAAATTAAATCCACATATTTTCCTTCCACTTCATAATCATTTAGGTCTAGGTTACCATTCACTTTCCACCACTTATTCTCTTGAACAATACTTCAAAAGGCTTAATCTAAATTTAGGAGAAGAAGCCCTCCATATCGATGATTTTTATTATGAAATCCATGAAGAATTTAAAATTATATCGATAATTTTGGATGAATTTGAAGAAGAATCAAAGCCCATCATTCCCCATACCAAACAATATGAGTTTTATATCAAAATTTTCCCCATCCATGAGCCCATTTTTCACTTGCTTATTCCACAAGAATGAGCCTCACCTATCGATGAAACACCACTTCCATTCCAATAATCCATTTCATAAGCCAAACTTGTAACATATGTAAATAACACAAAAAGATTGGTTTTCACCACTACCAAATTAAAATAAATAAAATAAAAATCAAACATTTTTTTTTTCTTCTTCAGCATTGCATGTATATATCATTTGGTTATTTGTGTTGCTTGCTACTGTCTAGGATTACCAAGCTCCTAGCATCAATTCTTAGGATCCATCCATTCCATACACCCTTATCCACTTTACCCATAAGTCAACATGAATCCTGTTGATTTTTTCACCCACTCCATAATCCATATGATCTGACTAAACCAATTCCAATTGACATAAGCCTTATCGATATGGACAAGATTTCCTTACCTCCATCCTTTTTTGAGTTAGTATTATCTGAGAAATTCTTAAGGGCTTCAAAAAATTACATTCCTCCATCCCCTCGACCTTCACCTTCACCTTTACCTCTGAATCCAGAGGTTTTCTAGGTAAAAATATATGAGGATAAGCTAGAAGATTTTGATGATATATTAGATGACATTCATATAATCCCTATGCCCCATCAACTTGAGGAATGTTCCCACATGTTTGTTGAAGATACCATTGATTTGGACCTTAGTTTAGACAAAGACAATCCCCAAATTATCAACCTTGGCAAAATTTTATCACCTGAAGAACAAGAGCAATTCATTGCTCTTCTCAAGAGGAAAAAGGGATTTTTTGCATGGTCCTACAAGGACATGCCTGGTCTTGACCCTAGTGTAGTTATCCATAATATCACCTTACATATTGATGCTAAGATGGTTAAACAAAAACTTAGAAGGATGCATCATACCATTGTCATCTTGGTCAAAGAAGAGCTCCAAAAGCTACTGGATGTGGGTTTCATTGTACCCATTGATTATACCAAGTGGCTCTCAAATATGGTACCCGTTCACAAGCCTAACGAGGTGATACACATCTACACTAACTTTCGATTTCTCAAAAAAGCATGTCCCAAGGATGAATTTCCTCTCCCAAATATCTACTCTTATCAACACCTACATTGGCCATGAAATGCTTTCTCTCATGGATGGTTTTTTAGGATACAACCAAATTTGAATAAATCCTGATGACCAACATAAAACAACATTCACTACACCTTGGGGAACTTTTTGTTACAAGGTGATGCCATTTGGCCTAAAAAATGTAGGTGCCACTTATCAATGTGCCATGACATACATTTTTAATGACCTCATGCATAAGATTATCAAATATTATATGGATGATCTCTTGGCTAAATCCAAAGCTCAACAAAAGCACATTTGTGTATTGGAGAAATTTTTTGATCAGCTTCTAGAGCATAATGTAAGATTGAATCCCAAGAAATGTGTCTTTGGTGTTACCTCAGTAAAACTTCTAGGATTCATTATCTCCAAAAGAGGCATCGAGGTGGTTCCAAACAAGGTCAAGGCCATCATGGAGATGCCTCCCCCAACTAACTTGAAGGAATTATGTAGTTTACAAGGAAATATCCAATCAATCCATCATTTTATTGCACAACTTTCTAACAAATATAGGCCATTCAATAACCTACTACAAAAGGGGGTGCCATTTTCTTGGATAGATGAATGTCAAAAAGCCTTTGATAACATTAATTAATACCTAGCCTCTCCACTTACATTAGCTTCTCCTCATCTAGGGGTACCATTTTATCTTTATATTTTAGTAACAATATTTACATTAGGGACAATGCTTGCACAAAAGAATGAAAAAATTCTAGAGCAACCTATCTATTACATTAGTTGAACATTGGTAAGATATGAAACCAGATACGATTATGTATAAAAATTATTCTTAGCAGTGGATTTTACCACTAAGAAACTTTGACATTACATGCTTCGTCACATAACTTATGTCATAGCTAGAGAAAATCCTCTGCATTATATGATGTCATGCACTTATAATATTACCCACAGTGCTAAATGGATAATTCTCCTTACTAAATTTGACCTTGAATTCATTAGCTAAAAATCCATTAAAGGTTAGGTAATAGCTGATCAACTTGCAAAATCTCCACTACCTAGTGATCATCCTTTGATTATTGAGCTCCTACATGATTTGGTATTTGTTGTCACTGAACAAGAATAATATGTCATTCCAAAGGAAGATGTCGATATCACACTATTCTTTGATGGCTCTAAGTGCACAAAAGGTCAAGGTGCTAGAGTCATGTTTCATACACCTCAAGGGGTGCCTATCCCCTTATCATTCAAACTTGACTTCTAATGCACAAACAACACTATAGAGTATGAAGACTTAATATTAGGTCTTCAATCATCTATAGCTATGAGCATTAAGTGTATCAAGATATTTGGTGATTCTCAACTTGTTGTCAAGCAAATCAATGGAGAATACCAATGCAAAGAACCTACCATTAATATTTACCATGGATTAGAAATGAAATTACTCTCTAAGTTTGATTGGTATGAAATAAATAGTTTACCATGTTCAACTAATAGATTTCCAGATGTGATGGCCTCCCTTGGATCATTGATTCCAAAATATTCATTTAGGGAGGTAAAAACCCTTATAATTTCAATGATATTTAAATCTGCAATTGTCTGTGCTAAATCTAAAAATGAAAAGAGTATTTGCTTTATCTAGTCAGATCCATATGAGCCTTGGTCAAGCCAAATAGTAGCCATTCTCAAGTTTAGAACACTTCCATATGACATGTATCGAACTTGCAAATGCACATTCAAGTAAAGGCAACTCGTTTCATTCTTTTGGGGGACGTGTTGTATAAACATGGTTATGATGGAGTCCTCCTTTGTTTTCTCAAGTCTAGTGAAGCACAAAAAACCATAGCTAAATCCCATGATGGAATTTGTGGTTTTCATTTTAGTGGAATGGCCATTACAAAGCATATATTATTATCCCATAATGAAACGTGATTGTTACACTTATGTTAAACATTGCAAGAAATGTCAAGAACATGCTAATTTAACTCATGTACCATCACAAGATTTATAACCTATTCAAATCCTTTGACCCTTTTCACAATGGGGTCTAGATCTAATTACCAAAATTTTATCTCCTTCCTTAGGACAACATACATTCATCATCATAGGCACTGAATACTTCACAAAGTGGGTTGAGTAAATTCCTCTAACCAGTATGACAAGACCTAGAATTGTGTATTTTATACTTCATCACATAATTTGTCAGTTTGGTATCCCCTAAAAAATAATCTCCAATAATGGTAAGTCTTTCAAGAACAAGGATGTTCAAGCACTTTATGAGAAATATAACATTCAACATAGTTTCTCGACTCCTTATTACCCACAAGCAAATGGACAAGTTGAAGCTTCCAACAAGACCTTAATTGCTATTCTCAATAAACTTGTTAAATAAAATAATAGAGATTGGCATACACAAATTCCCTTGGCATTATGGGCTTATCAAACAAGCATCCACATGCCTACAAGGGCAACTCCATTTTCATTGGTCTATGGAGCCAAAGCAATCATACCTCTTGAGCTCAAGATACCCTCCTTGTGAATTTCTTTGTAGGAATTCATAGATGACGACACTGCTACCACTTAAAGCGTGCTTACAATTCCAAATTTTATCTACGTGAATTCCAAGTAGGAGATCTAGTCCTTAAATAGAATAATAAAAAAATCAATGCATTGTTGCATCTTCGTAAAAATTCATGGCTAATTGGTTAGGTCCATATATTATTACTAAAAAAGTGGGTAACGGTACTTATAGGCTTGCCAGTATAGAGGGAGAGGAACAACCCAAACCACTTAATGTTATTTACTTGATGGTATTATATGCATAATGATATATATATATATATATATATACATGACTAATACACAAAAACATTGCAATTCATTTAAATAAATTTCATACACAATAACATTGCACTTTATTTGCATACATTTTATGCCCACACATTGCATTTCATGCACTCACATCCATATTTCACATTTCATAATTAGACCATTTATCAAGTTCAGGTTCTTAATTGGTCCAAAAAAGTCATGTTGCCTTAATTAGGGGCACCTTCACAATATCACCATTCCGCCAAGTCAAATTTCCATTCGCACAATGGTGAGCAGAAATTCACGTCCCAAAAAACATTCATTTCTCTTCCATAAATTATCAATCCGGTAAGTCCGTAAACTTATGAGTGTCACGCATAGTATATGCCTATAGTGTTGGGGAACAAATCTGGTTGTACCTTATTTAGTTTGGTGGGGAGGTTTGTGTAATTGGATTCCAACCAAACCAAATAAACTAAGTGCGGGAAATGAAATAAATAAATTATAAACAAAAAGTAAAGTGCTGGAAATAAAATGTGGAAATAAAATGCGAGGAAATAAACACACACAACTGAAATTAAATAAAGCAGTAAACTAATCTATAGAAAGAAAATGCACAAATTAAATAGGGGAGGACTACTGCAGGGAGTGGGCCCAAGCTCCCGTAGATAGTCCATCCGGCTAGCTACGTAGAGCTTGCTCGAATAAGAGGAGTTGCACTCTTAATTAATTAAACAATAAAATAAAATAAGTTCTGTGTAAAATTAATCATTCATCTCCTCCTTGTTCATCTGGCCTGCGTCTTTATATAAAGTGCAACCAGATCTCATTACAATAACAAATCAGTCTATTTTAATCACGTGATGTGATTTAGTTACAATTGATTCTACACATATTTTATTCTTCTATTTTAAAGTATGTTCGTTCACCAGAAGGATAAATATAAACATCCTTAGGTGTACGTAACAACAAATCCTAAACTAATGCATCCTAAAAATAATAATATGCTTTAAGAGCTTTACAAGGTCAACCGGCCAATCGGTTGATAATAATAACAAGCACTTTATTCTATTTAATAAATGCATGATTAAAATAGATCTCCTTTGTCTTCACGTGCAACCTCCTCCATAGTCCTTGGTCAACCAGTCAAAGTTGACTTGGTAAATCTTGCAAAGTATGAAGGCATGGAGGCGCCTTCTTTATAAGGAAGGTGCCTACTTTTGTTGGGCGCCTTCCTTATAAGGAAGGCACCTACTTTTGTTGGGCGCCTTCCTTATAAGGAAGGTGCCTACTCCTGTTGGGCACCTTCCTTAAGGAGGAAGGCGCCTACTTCTATTGGGCACCTTCCTTGAAGAGGAAGGCACCTATTTCTGTTGGGCACCTTCCTTGAAGAGGAAGGCACTTGCTCTCTTGCCTTAGTCTCTATAAGTAGAAGTATGCCAGGTCCAAGTGGATGTAGACTGGAAAACACCATATTAGTAATAAAACCTGCATTTATACACATTTCCCACTAAAAACACCAATCAAGCATAATACCGGATTTTCTATCAATTATATGCATAAGTTATATAAAATACATCTCATATGCTAATTGAACCAGTGATAATTCTCCTTAACCGTGTATATAAAATGAGCATTTTTGGTGCTCATCATCCCCCCATGCCTAACATGTGCCATGCCCTCGTGGCACCAAAAGGTGAAGTTATCCCTCTCGCTAGTTGACCATGCCAAAAAGTTTGTCATGTCTTCGTGACAACAACCCCTGGGATATATATATTTTCCCTTTTTTTTATTTTAATTTTATGGCCTCTCCAAAATATGTTATCTCTCTTGCGAGCTGACCATGGTAAAATTTTGTCATGTCTTTTGCAACAACCTATATATTTTTTCTCTTTTTTTTTTTAATGGCCTTCAACATCTCTGTTTCTTTTTCATTGAGTGCTGCTATTCTTCATCCATAGAGTGTTGTGGCACCAGCAAAAAGTTAGAAACACATCCTGACTAATCATTGTGGATAAATAGTTAAATTGTGACCACACTGTTTAGGGCAAATGACCATTGCACTTTTTTATATAAATGTTGGCATCTTCCAATGTTGCTCATTGGTCATATTTGGTGAGACCAAATTTGTTTAAAATAAGTGCAGTCACCAGCTACTACTTTTACCCACATCTGAAACATATTTGGCATCTCCAAAACCTCCTTTGTGGTAGAGAGTAGCATCATTTATATGTGTTCGCTCAAGATGACTACCATTGTCAGGAGGCGACAATGAAAATGATGCCAAATTTATTCATGTAGATGCCATAGCCTCTTTTTCATTCAATTATTTTTTTTCAAGGCACATCATGTGTTTGAATTCTAATGGGAGATTTTGAAAAACTATGGAGGCGTCGATTGGTATTAGCATAGAAATGATTTTAAAATAACTATACACATAATTAACAAGAAAATCAGTACATACCCGGGTGAATTTCGTAGAATCTGATATATATGATGCTGGTGGTGTGAGACGTCTTCACGTTGGTGCTCCTGGAGATTTTATTTATTTATTTATATGTATCTTTATCTTTTCTTCCATGAACAGAATAGATCTTGACTCTCTCCTTTTTTTCTTTCTATTTTTTTCATCCTCTGACACGTGTGCGTCCAAAATGATCCCCCTCTGAATTATTTCTTTTGCATGCATAATTGGAACAACACTGCATTCCTTTGTTTTTTGGAGTGAGGAAAAACAATATTTCTTTCATCATTCATGGCATCTGTCAGGTGCATTGCTGAGATGTATGTGTTGTATGTGCTGGCATTGGTAGGATGTTCTCATCCATTGGTGCGATCCCCAAATTAACCTACATGACGTAGAGTTGGAACTGCACCAATATTTGTTGCCCACGTCATGCTTGTCTAGTCAATGGGTGAAGAATAGGGGCACCTTCCCTATGAGGAAGGCACTTGCCTTCTAGTGGCACCTTCCTGTTGGTGCCTTCCTGTGAGAGGAAGGCACTTGCCTTCTAGTGGCACCTTCCTTTCAGCACCTTCCTGTGAGAGGAAGGTGCTTGCCTTCCTAGTGGCACCTTCCTGTGGGTGCCTTCCTGTGGAGAGGAAGGCACTTGCATTCTTTTGGTGCCTTCCTGGAAGAGGAAGGTGCTGGCCTTCTATTGGCGCCTTCCTGGAAAAGGAAGGCGCTTATATTTTCTTGGTGCCTTCCTGGAAGAGGAAGGCACCTACCTTCTTCTGGCACCTTCCTTGAAGAGGAAGGTGCCTACTTACCATGCGTTGATTCCGAAGGAAACAGATATTTGACATCTATTTTTTTTCAAACTCCTCCCCCATTTTATTTAGCTACCAGTTGGAGGTTTCTCATTTCCCTTCGAGACCAGGCTGGTCCTCGGGAAAGAGGATACTCTCTTCCAACGGGCAGAAAAAATAAAACTTTGCTTCTGATTTGCATTTCATCATGGAGCTATTTCAACAAAAGGGTTTTTTTTTTTCATAGGAGTAAGTTAGGCACCAACAATAAGGCGTCTTTCCCCCCATGTCTAAAAATTGTCACGTCCTCGTGACAACAGCCTTCCGAACTCCCCCCTTTTTTTTTTTTTTAGGCTGAGCCTTCTTCTGTTGGTGTTCCCGTACAAGCTTTGTTTCTAATCAACATAAGTTTTTTTTTTTTTTATTACGGGAGGTTCTGGTTCACCCGCATCTTCCCCCACTTAAATTGGTGATGCCCTTGTCACCAGTGTCAGGTCCCTCTATACAACAGGTCTACAGCCCTCTAAACATCAGGTCCCACACTAAGCAACAGGAACCTCCATCCAAGGGAGAAGAACATTGCTTATTGGTGCCTTCCTCCAGGTGGAAAAAGGCACTACTGTATTGGGCTGATTGTAGGCACTCTCTTCCTAGTGGGAAGTAAGTGCCTTTTCCGCTTTGTCGCACTCCTAATTGTAGGGCACAAAATGTCACATCTGTTAGGCCTAGTTTAAGCCGGCTCCACCTACAGATCATGCTCATGGTTGTGTACTATGAAACTACACCTACAAAAACTTGGAAAACAAGAATCATGGCCTGCGTGCTTGAGGACCTAGCTCTTAGGATGCCTTTAGATTGCACTCATCGGGCATGATTACCTGCACACATGAAAGCAGTAAAATAGGAGTCATGACTCCATGCCTGTTAGGCCCTGGCTCTCAGGATGCCTACAACTTGCAATTCGGTTCATGGTTTCCTGCAAAGCAAATAAAAAGAAATTTTTATGCTAAGCAGGACATGTTCTATGCCTTTTATTTTTCATTGGGAGGATTCACATAATTTTTTTTTTTTATCAAGGCACCTCTACTGTATGCCATCAAGGTGCCTCGTCACTTATTCCTCTTTTTTTTTTTTTCTTTGTGCCATCGAACCACCTAGGTGCGGGAAATGGATCAAGGCACCCTAGATGTCAAGGCGCATGCTTGCTGTGGAAGGTGCCTGCTTGTTGTGGAAGGAGCCTTCTTGTTGTGGAAGGTGCCTCGGAAGGCACCTTCAATGTATGGCACCTTCTTGATGTGGAAGGTGCCTCCAATGTATGGTGCCTTCCTGATGTGGAAGGTGCCTCCAATGTATGGCGCCTTCTTCATATGAAAGGCACCTCCAATGTATGGCACCTTCTTGATGCGAAAGGCGCCTCCAATATATGGCACCTTCCTCATGCGAAAGGCGCCTCCAATGTATGGCGCCTTCTTGATGCGGAAGGCACCTCCAATGTATGGCGCCTTCTTGATGTGGAAGGTGCCTCCAATGTATGGCGCCTTCTTGATGTGAAAGGTGCCTCCAATGTATGGCACCTTCTTGATGCGGAAGGCACCTCCAATGTATGGCGCCTTCTTGATGCGGAAGGCACCTCCAATGTATGGTGCCTTCCTGATGCGGAAGGCGCCTCCAATGTATGGCGCCTTCCTGATGTGGAAGGTGCCTCCAATGTATGGCGCCTTCTTCATATGGAAGGCACCTCCAATGTATGGCACCTTCTTGATGCAGAAGGCACCTTCTTGATGATCAAGGCGTCTTTCACTTCATCATTTTTTTTCACGTATCCTCCTTTTTTTTTTCTCTTTTTTTTTTTTGATAAATGAATGATTGAACATTCGTCCAAGCTATTGGTATGGTATGGGGTCTCCCCCATGCCGATGTCTGATCCACTCTCGCAAATGTGAGGCGATTTTTAATGGAGCTCATTGACCGTTACTCGAACATTGTCTCGACACTCTACTCTTGTACGTGGTGTAGCATCTTTGACTCCGCTCATCATTTACTCAGGTTGTAACAGTCACACACCTTGCAGCAAAACTTTCCCAAAGTTTCACAAGCACCTTGGGCTGGAAGCCTTTCGCTTGATCAGGGTTACTTAGCCTACCTTCAGGTGCTAATGTTGCCAAGGTAAAACTCTGCTAGCTTTCACCTGCTAGATTGGATGCTACACGATCAGGTACATGAGATAGTTCGTATAGTGTTATTACGAACTCCATGTATAAATCTCAATTCACGAAATCTTCACAGACACCTCCTTATTTTTCTACATCGCACTTCATGCTGTCCTGCAAAACATAAAAGAAAAATCTAAACTAAAGGCATTAAAATAAAATTCTAACTAATTTTTTTCTTTGTGTTTTTTTTTTTTTTTTGGTCTATTCTGCCTTGACCAGAACAGATCTTGGATTATCATTTTTTTTTCATCATCTGCATCAAAGAACAGAATGTCAACTTCAACCATTTGAGCTGGTGATTTTCACATCTGGAGGTTTTTCAATGATCCATCCTAAGAATTTGGCAAAATGTGCCATGTACTGAAACATCTTTGCCCTCACACTTTTTGTGAAAAGCAGATTTCTCCATGGTTTTAGATCCTCTCAAAGTTGATGTTATCTTCCACCATAGTGAGACTCCGCCTCTCTTTTGTATATTTTTTTCACATATTTTAACAGAATGAGAATGCTACCATAAAAACTGTAATGTTGGCATTGTGCATTCAAAAGTGGAGGTTGTGTGAGTCAGGTAACTACGCAGCCTACTATGTGAAAGTTACATTCCATGTACCATTATGAAAGGATTTTATGACAACCAACAACTCACATTTTTGAAACACCAAGCTCCTCCTCAATTAGCACATAAAAAAATGTTAATCCTGCTCTAATGCATATCCAAAGTATTGGACTCTCCGTATGCATTGTAGGGATTAATCTTCGTGCACTATTTTCTCATCGTGTGCCCCTGAATGCATCACTTTTTCAATTAAGTAATATTTACACAATCCTGACACATGTGCATCTGAATAATCTCCCACTTTGAATTATTTACATCGCAGGTGGAGTTAGAGTGGCCCTACGATCCTCTATTTCTCAAAGTGAGGATAAAAACAAATATTTTCCATAATCTACAACATGTGTCGGGTGTTCAAGTGTGACGCCTTCATAAAATGCCTCGATGAGATTTATGTGCTATTATTTTTCTAGCCACCTTGAGCTCCATTCACATTTTTTTTTTTGTGCTCAAGCACCATGTGGCCTTTGTGCAGACATTTGAAATCTGATCTCCTCCAAGCTCTTTCCCTATTTTATTTAGCTACCGGTTGGAGATTTCTCATTTCCCTTCTAGACCAAGTTGGTCCTCGGGAAAGAGGATACTCTCTTTCAACAAGCAGAAAAATAAAACTCTGTTTTTGATTTGCTCATTAACTTGGAGCCTTTTCAGCAGATGATTTATTTTTTTCTCTCTTTTTTTTCTTTTTTTTTTCATGAACACTATAAATAGCGTTCATTGTGCTGTTGGCGGCATTGATGAAGGTGGGGTCTCCCCCATGCCTACATCTGAACTAGTCTTCTCGAAATATTTTTTTTTTTCAACTAGTCTGATATGTTGTAGCATGAGAAGAGTATTTTCCTTCATGGCCTCACAACCAAACTTCTTTCAACGTAATGGCAAAGTGTGTAGGCCAGCCAATGACTATCCGTGAGCTAGCAACCTGAAGAAAACATGGCATAGCAGTCTGTTAAAAACACATGCTAGTTTTTGATTCACCAGGTCGCCTTAAGCGCAAGTGAAGAGCATACTCCATAACAAGGCGTTCTCTTTAAATTATGCTCTATCATTTTCCCTGCATTATTAATTTCATCATAAAAAAACATTTACCAATACGTTGCAAAAATTTCAAGCCTGTAAAATTTTTTAATTTAAAACCAAGCTTCTAGAGGCACAATTTTTTCAATGGTTTATGTATAAAAACACGTCCCTAAAAATTTTCAATCAGACTTGGGTTGTGCTTTTTCTTTTGATTTCTTGGAACCATTGAAAATATGATGGAAATCCTTCAATGCCAGATTTTTCTAATTTTTTTTTCAACAACACGTTTTATTCCTACTTCTACACTTAATTTGGTACATCAGGTTCATTCCCACGTTTACCTGAGAAGCTATAAAATGCAAAATAGTTGCCAATGGAATTTAGCTCTGACTATGCCGACAACTATTTTTGGCCTTATAAAAAGGCCCACGGTGGACTCACACTTCTCAGGTAAAATATCTACAGGTAATTTTAAATAGACTTTTTATCTGACCTGTAAATTAGAACACTACAGTTTAGACACTCCCCGACAACGATGCCAAAATGGTGAGCAAAAATTCACGTCCCGAAAAACATTCATTTCTCTTCCATAAATTATCAATCCGGTAAGTCCGTAAACTTATGAGTGTCACGCACAGTATATGCCTGCAGTGTTGGGGAACAAATCTGGTTGTACCTTATTTAGTTTGGTGGGGAGGTTTGTGTAATTGGATTCCAGCCAAACCAAATAAACTAAGTGCGGGAAATGAAATAAATAAATTATAAACAAAAAGTAAAGTGCTGGAAATAAAATGTGGAAATAAAATGCGAGGAAATAAACACACACAACTGAAATTAAATAAAGTAGTAAACTAATCTACAGAAAGCAAATGCACAAATTAAACAGGGGAGGACTACTGCAGGGAGTGGGCCCAAGCTCCCGCAGATAGTCCGCCCGACTAGCTACGTAGAGCTTGCTCGAATAAGAGGAGTTGCACTCTTAATTAATTAAACAATAAAATAAAATAAGTTCTGTGTAAAATTAATCATTCATCTCCTCCTGTTCATCTGGCCTGCGTATTTATATAAAGCGCAGCCAGATCTCATTACAATAACAAATCAGTCTATTTTAATCACGTGATGTGATTTAGTTACAATTGATTCTACACATATTTTATTCTTCTATTTTAAAGTATGTTCATTCACCAGAAGGATAAATATAAACATCCTTAGGTGTACGTAACAACAAATCCTAAACTAATGCATCCTAAAAATAATAATATGCTTTAAGAGCTTTACAAGGTCAACCGGCCAATCGGTTGATAATAATAACAAGCACTTTATTCTATTTAATAAATGCATGATTAAAATAGATCTCCTTTGTCTTCACGTGCAACCTCCTCCATAGTCCTTGGTCAACCAGTCAAAGTTGACTTGGTAAATCTTGCAAAGTATGAAGGCATGGAGGCGCCTTCTTTATAAGGAAGGTGCCTACTTTTGTTGGGCGCCTTCCTTATAAGGAAGGCGCCTACTTTTGTTGGGTGCCTTCCTTATAAGGAAGGTGCCTACTCCTGTTGGGCACCTTCCTTAAGGAGGAAGGCGCCTACTTCTGTTGGGCGCCTTCCTTGAAGAGGAAGGCACCTATTTCTGTTGGGCACCTTCCTTGAAGAGGAAGGCACTTGCTCTCTTGCCTTAGTCTCTATAAGCAGAAGTATGCCAGGTCCAAGTGGATGTAGACTGGAAAACACCATATTAGTAATAAAACCTACATTTATACACATTTCCCACTAAAAACACCAATCAAGCATAATACCATATTTTCTATCAATTATATGCATAAGTTATATAAAATACATCTCATATGCTAATTGAACCAATGATAATTCTCCTTAACCGTGTATATAAAATGAGCATTTTTGGTGCTCATCACACAAAACCACACATCCAAAATACCTAGGTGTTTTCAGTCACTTAGACACTCCTAGTGTTTTAGGCAAACCAAAAATACATGTCAAGTTCCTTTTAGGAACATCACACATATACATTAAGAAAATCTTGAGTTTTGAGAATTGAATCCAAAATAATCTTGAACCAAGCACAATTTCACATCTTAGAAATATCTTGTGTCAAAGAGGGATAACACCATACTTGGTTTGCACCCTGAAGTGAAAAGGGTCATCCTTGCTTGTCCCATCAAGAAAAATTATCCACAAAAATAGTGGTTTTCACCACTATCACAATTCAAAATAAATAAAGAGTAGGAAAAAATCCCTAACAAAAACTCTAAATAGTTTACATCACACACCACTTATCATTGGGTTGTAAGGATTGTACTACATTTCTAGTCAGATGGTTAAGTAGTCATCCCAAAAAATTAAGAGATCAAAAACACAAATTATGGATTATGGAGTTAGCCTCCACTGGAGCTATAAATGCTTGACTAGTAGTGGAGTATGCTCATGCATGGTGACACATCTATTTTAAAGAGACCTCTAACCACACATAAGGACAAGCTAGCTTCTTGTATTCATCTATAACAAGTTTACCCAATTTACTCAAGATGAGTTAATGAACTCACTTGCAAACACATTGGTTCCTTATTGCCTCGAGTCATTACCATGCTCCTGATTTGATAAATAAACCAAATGCACACACATTTGGTCCTAGAGAGATTAGATAGTCTTAGTGAGTTTGTTTGATACCACTACTATTTTTGAGTCTCTGTAAAATAGTTAGTATTCCATATCAACATCCATATCTTCTTCCATGTCAACATCCATACCACCAAGTTTGATGCCCCTAATTAAACAACAATGCTAGAAACATAGCCAAGAAATATCTAAACTATGAATGATAATTAGCACATCTACATTCCATACCTTGCATTAATCATCAATACATTCCACCTTGCATTAATGATCCATAAAATATCATATGCATTGATCATCCATATGAAAATACATTCCATAAAAGCATTACACAAAATAAAACTCATAAAAATATATAACACAAAAGGTAAAATCCATGTATATATATGTATAAATATTGCATGTATAATAAGTACCAAAAATACTACATACAATGGAGCATCAAGGCTCATATACAAAAAATTCATCTAAGCACTAGCTAAGCCCTCCAAGAGGATCCCTATGACCTAGAAGGAGCCTTATACCTAGATCTATGCCTAGAATCACTATGCATAGTAGCCTTAGATACAGATGAGGTTGGAGGATTAGGAAGTGTAATATGATGCTCCATCAACCTATCCTCCAATGCCTCGATATACCTATGTTGAGATCGAAGGCACGCTATATCAATATTATGTTGGTGCTTCATCTCTAGTAGCTCTACCTAGAGCCTCATGATCCTCGCATATCACTGTCCTACCTACTACTCTAGCCTCACCAAATCCTCCTCACTCCAATCTAGAGGTCCATATAGAGTCTCCTCCACATCATCTCCATCTTCACCATCTCCTCCACTCTTAGGAGATTGCCTCGCCATACCCTTAGTCCTCCTCCTTTGACTATCTTATCAAGGGCATCACTACCACTTGGGAGTCTCATGGATCCCCTCATCCTCAACCCCACCCCCATATCTACTAGATGCTACTAGAGTTGGTGCCCATGGTGGTTGTGCAACAAACCATACCTCATACTCCATGATTGTCCCTACATCATCCACATCCAAAAGAACTATCTTATTATCATCCTCATAGGTAACCCTACATGGCTCTACAAATTATAGCCATGTCTCATTTTAGTACCTCATATAGAGCACCGAATCCTCTGAAATCCCTTGCCTTAGAAAAAAATTTTGGAGTACTTATGAAAACTCAAAATATTCAACCTCACTCTAATTTCTACCAACCACCCACCTAGCCTGCCACACCCATCATAGATTTTTTCCATATTTGGTCCATTTTCTACCCCACCATGGCCTCCATATTACTTGGGTAGATGTCAATCCAGCCCATAGATCCTAGTACTACTAGCTCATCTGCATAGGCTAACTTGACTATACCTCCTTGGATATCACCCATATCCTAGTGTAGAGCTCCTCCCTACCCAAGCCTACCATTGGTAAGCCCTCTGGTCAAGCCATGTTGAAGTGCTCCCATCCCCAAAATTGTAGCAATAAGTTGTATCCTAACCCCTTCCTCCCCTGCATCATCACCTCATAGATTTCTTGGTACACCTGTACCAATAAGGCAAGATGCCATGCATACACTTTTTTACTAGTGAGCATATCACTCACTAACCCTATCAAGTTCCAAGGGAATCTGTGCCCAGTGTTGTTTGGGACCATGATGTTGGTCAACATGAACATGACCAAAGCATGAAGGGTATCAAAATCCTTGTCCACATACATGGATAAGTAGGGAATACCCCCACTTTCCACCCTCACATCTTACCAACCATCACCAAACATCTTCTTTATCTCTACACCTCGATCATGTCCAACCTCGATGTACTCCCCCTCCAATGGCACCTTGAGTATACGATATACATCCTCCAAGGTCAAGGTCACCTCTCCTTTGGGGAGCTAAAACATCCCCCTATCTAGATCCTACCTCTTCACTAATGCTGAGAGATACCCCTTGTATGCCCTCACCACGTCAACCTAAGCTATCCCCACTAGCCCCACAACCTCCAAAAACTCCCACTTCTCCTCTGATACTGCCTTTCTTATCCTAGGAATGTAAGGCAAGAACTGGTTCTGAGCCTCTAGAATCCTAAGCTGCAACACAACACAAAACACTTGTCATTTACACATTAAAAAAAAATCACAAAAACATATTTTTTTCATAAAAGGTAATTACCTTAGTATCTCACACTCTAGTCCTAGCTCTAGCTCCTGAACCTACTCCCTCTATTGCCATATCTTCTATGTCAAATTCACTTCACCTCACTTCACTCCACTCTCCCAAACACAACTTCTCAAACTAACAAATGCACAAATGAGCTCCTTTCTCATCCTGTTAGCTATTTATAGCTTATTTAGGCACCTTGAGATGCCCATGGACATTTCTTTACACACTAAAGTGCACTAGGCCATTTGCAAAATGCCCAAATACTTATGGGTATTTTTGTGTGCCAAAAGTACCAACGGGCGTTTGGCATCAATTTTGACAAAAATAATTTTTTTTCCAAAACATTGGCTTCTCCCAACCAAATCACTTCAAATTGCATCCAAACATCTATTTCATGATATTAACAAGTTTTGTGAAGGTTCCAACTTATTTGGATGCATAAATTTTGTTTACAACGATAAATTAAAAATTCACCTAACAAGTTATAAAAGCATTCCAAAATGTTCCAAATATTCACAAAATGACCATATCATTATCATCATACATAATTTTCACATCATAAATATCATTCCATATCACAATTTGCATATTTTCCATGGTCAAAACCAATAATATACTTGGAAAAAATCCCTTCATCTGTTGGGGCAAAAATAGACACAATACTTTCACATTTTTTCACCAATCCCCTTCCCACCATTGGGGAAAAAACGGTATCACATTTACATCATTCATATTGTCCATCATTTCATTTGCAAAAAATTTTCAATTGGCTCATGAGATTCATACAAAAAATCATTCACCAATTAAGGGGGTAATCTATGCAAAAATCCAAATTCTTTCATTCTTTTATCTTCAAGCTCATGTTTCACATCCCAAGAGAAAGATGTTGCACCTGGCCAAAATAGGTGTCTCATGTTTTTACATTGCATTATGCTTTACGCAACAAAAATATGCATTTGTAGACACCAAAACCTAGCCACTGTATTCCATCTATGCTTTCCCACCATTTCCACCCATTATTCATATATATTTAAATATTAATATTATATATATAATAAATATATATTTATATAAGTGAATTAATCCCAGCCATCCAATTTCACTTAATCCTATCCATTCATCCATATCAATCCATGCCACATCCCAAATTTAATATCCATCCTTTGATATGCTTTTATCTCATCCACATGATTAGTGTCGTTGAAACCCTAGCATGCCCTAAGCTAGATTATTAATAGGAGATATTTTGATGGCTCAACCCCTGAATCCAAAGTGGAAGTTTACATCCAAGTTCCATAGAGTATCCAAGCACTCTTTCCTTCTATCCTCACTCACCATAGCCCTAACATCCATCACTACCTCCTTTGCTCAGCTAGATCTACTTCTACAAACTTTCCCCTCAGTCATTGAACATATTCGGGTGCTCCTTGTCATTATCGAGCACCTCAAGGTGCTTATCCTCCATCTCCAAGTACCTCTAGGTGTCCTCTATTATTACCAAGCACCCACAATAATTTCCTATAGCCACCGAGCACCCACGGGTGTTTTATGCCAATGTTTTACAATCCTCCTGGACCTTGGGTGATGCTAGGGCATCGTTGCACCAATCCACTATAACAGATTACATCAGATCAGAGAACGATAGATAAGCAAGGTCAATATTTTATTTGATATTTCATTCTATGCAATTTTAATTTTTTTCATGCTATTTACATCATATATCTAGGGTTTTTGTATTGATTATAAAGGACCTTACATTATGGACCCCTCACAATTGCTACTAACCTATTTTTTATTTTCTTGTGTGTAGATCAGGAAGTGTTACATTAGTGTTGTGCAAATACTTAAGTTGGAGTGGCTTGGCATCGGATAATCAAAAGCCCACTCACTTATGTTGGGAGCAAGAACACATTTTGAAGACACCACCAACATTTTTTGCTAGGGTTTTAGAGAACCCTAGCTATTGTAAAATATATATCAAAGGATTCAAAGATTCTAATTGTAACAATGGATTTTTTAGGATCCCCATTAATATAAAATCATTCATTGTGTAATATTATCTTTTGAGTTCAATTTATATCTTGTTATTTGGTGTTGTATTTTTGTCTTTTCACATTTAAAAAAAACTAATTCTAGTGATTCTTGAGACTCGAGTGAGTTAAAGATTAATTATAAAAGAGAAATGTGGGATTCTCTTTGTTGAATGAGATGTTGAATATTTGTGTTGAAGATATACTAATTAGAATGAGTCCTTGTTACTCTAGTGGGTTAGGGGATCATTGTAAAGATAAGTATGAACTTATCTTCTAGTTGGAGTGTTTATCTTTGTATGTATTATGTATGGTTGCATGCAAACTAGAAGATGACATATTTATTTTAAATTTTTCATTGCATCTAGGGCTGTCTTGATTCCTAAGTATCTCTCATAAGTTGTGGATGGATTTTATGCTTAAAATATGTTTCAAAGCTTTAGCATGCTTGGAGAAATTTATGGAGTGGCTTCATAAAGTCTAGAAATTTTTTTGTTGATGCAAATGAATCAAATAATTTTTAAAGGAATACCTTGTTTAATCAATTTTGTAGACTTTATTATTATAAAAATTTAAAGGCTCTCTCTAGATGTGTTCCACAATATTTTCCATGGAAATTTAGAAATGACCTCTTTCAATTGCTAGAATACATCACTATGATTATTGGATCTCTTAGATTAAAGTATGTAAGTTACGATCTTTGGAATATATGTTAATTATTTGTAATATCTAAAATTTGGATTTGTTGTATGTTGAATATTTATTATAAATTGTAACATGTGGAATCAATTAGATACCTTTTAAATATTTTTCATATAGTTTTATGCAATTGTTTTTAATTAAGGGATTTTATTTTTGATGAAAGTTTATTATCTTGAGTTAGGGTGGTTAGTTTTAATATTTTATATTGAAAACATAATAAAATACCAATCATGGAAGGAGTTGCATGGATGCAATAACCATATAAATATGAGTCTTAGAAGGAGTTGTGAGGATGCAATAGCTAAGATATCATAAACCTAGAAGGAGTTGTGTGAATACAATAGCTAGGTATCTTGTGAATATTTACACCTTGAATAAGTAGGATCAAGTGTATCTCAACTAGGAGTTGAGAAACCATTCACAAGTTAGTAGTGGTGATCCCTTGATTGTGTAGGATTAGGTGATCATGTTAGTTACTATCAAAGTGACAATAACCTTAGTTAGCCCATGGAGGTGTGGTAACTAAGCATCAAGGCTCTATGCCTGATTAATATGCTTATATGGACTTAGAGTCATGTTAGGGAATAGGCATTCCCCATTAAGTGATATGGGACTTAAAGGGTAATCCCTATGTCATGGTCACATGGTGCTATATTGATGAGGGTATAGGAAATATGGGATAACCACTTTTTGTGTCCTTCTAAATGTGTAGGTTTAGTAAGGTGAACCCTAGAAAATATGGGAGTTGGACACTCCTATCCACTGAGTGTCATATGCAATGACTTGAAACTCAAATTTGGTGAAGCCTTGTATGCTAAGATAAATAAATAAGGGTGTTCCCCTTATGAAATTTTTTGTAAACAATTTTTTTTACGTTGTTACATCTCCTCTCTTGTCCTTGTTCTCCCTAGACTAGATAAGAATTTGATGCTTTACATAGCATCCACAACCCATGATTTGGGGGCTATGGTCACTCAACATGATGATAAGAACAAAGAGCAAGCCATCTACTATATTAGTAGAACTTTGGTTTGCTATGAAACCCATTACACTCCCTTAGAGATGCTTTGCCTGTAGTGTTTTCTTCTCAAAAGTTAAGACACTAAATGCTTAGTCATAAGACATTAGTAGTCATGAATTTTGATCCTCTCCACTACTTAATATCAAAATCCCACCTTTTCAATCAATATGCTAAATGGGTTCTTACCCTTAGTGAGTTTGAATTAACATTTATAGTTCAAAAGGATATAAAAGGTTAGGTGATTACTAACTAGCTAGCTATTGCTCTTCTAGAAGCCACCCATCCCTTAATAATTGAGTTTCTTGATGAGTGTTTTAGCTTAGAAGTAGAAGAGCTTGAGTCTTGAAATTTATTTTTTAATGGAACCTAATGCTTTAAGGGCACTAGTTTTGGAATTATTCTAGTCGCCCCACATAAGTAGCTCATCCCCTTTTCCTTCAAGCTTCACTTATTTTGCACTAATAATACTACAAATTATGAATCCTTGATCTTAGGTCATAGAGATGAATATAGCAAAAATACCATACATCCATATACATAAATGCAAGATTGAATTCATAGCTAATAAAATGTAACCATACAATGAAATAAAAAAATAAAGAAATTGATAAGGTGCCCTTTTATTGATAATATCTCATTCTTTTATAAAGAGGTTACAATGAAAAATCCCCTTCGAAGGATCACTACCAATACATAAATGCATTTATGTATATAGAAAAAATACCATAGAGATGAATATAGAAAAAATACCATACATCCATATACATAAATGCAAGATTGAATTCATAGCTAATAAAATGTAACCATACAATGAAATAACAAAATAAAGAAATTGATAAGGTGCCCTTTTATTGATAATATCTCATTCTTTTATAAAGAGGTTACAATGAAAAATCCCCTTCGAAGGATCACTACCAATATTTGATACAATTTATTACATATAAAAACATTTAGGATATACCACATAGGATATTTTGACATCCCATAAATTAATTAACAAGTTCTTGGTACTATTTCCATGTATGATGAAGAGGATGTATCTTTATGTTGTTAGATCCTTACAAATATTTGTAATATGCACACAAAGAAACTTAAAATTATTAAAAGCATTTGAATAGCCTTCCAAGGTGAGGACCATATGAATGATAATGAAAGCACTAAAGAAATATAAAATACATTAAATACATGTATAGAAATGAAATATAACTATGTTAAAATAGTAATCAAATGCTGCTAAGTCTACTGAAAGTAAGAAAATGGGAAAGGGATATCTTCCTAGGAGGCCATCCTTGTGCAAGGTGATCCTATCTGCTAGCTATCCTTATAGTGGGTAGATGTGCCTGTGGGCCATCTCTAAGAGATATGGCTACTAAAATACAAAATATTTCCCTATATCAATGCGAGGTAGCATTGGGGTTTGATCCAAGGAATTGATGTTCAAGGGTGCACTCGTGAGGAATGACTTAATGGTGAAAATTGACACAAAATTGGAGCTTTTGAATGGTACAAAGGATATGAATGTGGTATTCAAACTCTAATGGAATCCATTGACATGATTTCCATGGAGGAGGGATGAAAAGGATGCTTTGATACTTTTATGGTGAAAATACATCAGCACTTCACTGCTTATGGATTGTGAAATCTTTGATCTATGATTTGGTAGCACTTCGTTATATGATAAACTAGGATTTTTCAATGAAATTTAGGCACCTTTAAATAGAATTCCCAATAGGATCCCAAAGCTTCCTTGAGAAGCCAAGGAGTAGTTGGAATCAAGAAACAGTTATCAAGAATATGTTATGCTTAGCTAGTGTGTGCAACTGCTCGAATCATTTCTCAAGATGAAGAATTTGGTTGTTACAGGTGCAAACATCCTTGGGTAGAGTAGTTGTGATTGTTGATCATCTCATGGTAAGGTGGCCTACTAGAGGCCATCCTTAGTTAGGGTGGCTCATATTGTAAAATGGGATTTCTCCTTGTTTGAGTGGTGAAAAGAATTGTTAAGCCCTAAGGCTACCCATGGTGGGTCATATAACCTGAAAATATGTCCATATAGGTTGTCTCCTCAAAATTATGTATTTTAGGTGTCTAAAAATACCCTTTTTTGGGATGCATTGTGTGATATCACAACACAAAACAAAAATAGATGACCTAAAGTTCGATTGAATGTTGACGGTGTTCATTGATATGGTCAATGTTAGATGTCCCAATCATGGAAATAATATGCATCTTTGAATAATTGCTTCTATGCATTGAAGCTTTCAATTTTTAGCAAACCTTTTGATCGTGGTTAGAGTAACTTATCTTGTCAAGTTGGTTGTCTACTATTGATGGCTTCGGTCTTGCTAAATATTTGTTTGGTTGAGATGTTTTCTTGTTGTCTACCCCAAGCAGGGGCATGATTGTTTTTGGAAATGATTCTTGGATGAACACAATTTACATGATTGAGTGTTTGATTATTGATTTTTATTATGAAATTTATTTGGATTTTAGAGGACTTTTGTGCATGTGGAAAGTGGAAAATCCCATTACAATTGTGACTTCAACCATTATTAAAACTGGTATAGCTCTATCCCTTAGAGCAGTCCAACCACATGGCTTTCTTGGGGAATTGGGATGATAGCAATTTGATTTGAAGTAGTGGTAAATCACTGTATTCGATGATATTTTAAAATGGAATGGAAGAATAAAATTTATATCTCTATCCCTTGGAGTAGTCCACCCACATGGCTTTCATGGAAAATTGAGGTGATATCATTTTGATTATATATAAAGCTAATTTTGGTTCAAGTGACCTTATGGTAACCTACCCATATGATTGGATTACATGGATAACTAATCGCTGCAACTACCAGGTGTATATGGTAGATAACTAGGTATGAAGTTCACTTGAGATTTCTGATTTTATGGTTAAGATGAACTATTAGGTGCTAAAAAATGTTAAAAGGATGATTGCATTTATTGTGATTCTATGGCCATCCTGAGGTAGAATGGTTGAATTTTATAAATGTGGGGCTATCCTAGTATAGGATGGTTACACTAAATACAACCACTTCATACAAGGATGGTCTCAAAATTTAAAAAATATAAAAGCAAATTTTCCAAAATTTTGATGTCATTTGCACTGCTGGAAACTGGAGAAAAGGAGAGGTGAGGAGGAGGAAAGCAAATTTTGACACGAAATGCTACTGAACTTCCTACTCATTTTGACCATGGAACAAGTTGAGGCTTTGACTAATGGAAGAGCCAATGCTAGGAAGGTAGAAACTTTGTTCCCTCTCTTGTTATTTTGTAAAATAAAATTAACTTCACCAAGTAATGCGAATAATAAACTTCACCTTTAATTTAAGGTAAATAACACACCCTAGATTAGGAAATGTAGTGTAGCTTATTAGATTATATTTGTTTTTATGTTTTTTTTTTGGTTTTGGGTTGTTGTTGCCCCTGTCTTAGGGTTATCTTGGGGCTGTCTTGGGTAGAGATGATTCCCATTTAAGGTTTTGGGGGCCATCCTAGGGTGGGATGGTTGTGTTTGAAAGACAAAGGTCATATTTTTTACCATTGCAACAGTCATCCTAGGGTGAGATGATCTCGCCTGTAGACCATATTGGATTGATATGGATATTTTTCCAAATTTTATTATTTTTTATGTTTTGAACATTTTTTTGGATTTTTGTTGATTTTTGTGGTTTTTGGGCTTCAGTTGTTGAAGGTTCATCATAGAGTTCTCACATTTTTTGAGGATTTGTGATATGTGTTGATTGATGAGGAGTGGGCATGGATTGAGGTGATTAGCCTTAAGTAAGTGACACACCTATAGGCAGTGAGGTCAGATAAAGCATATCTGAAAGCCTTGGTTGATCGTTGAAATAACCAAATGAACACATTCCATATATCAACTAACAAGATGATGGTTACATTAGAGGATGTGTACTTGATTTTTTATATTTTGATTAAGGGATGCTCAATCATATCAACTCCCCTTGCACAACAAGATATTTTACTATAGAGAGTATTTAGCACAGAGGCTAATGTTGCAATATGGTGCATGGATAGTGATGGGGTGATGATAAGAGCATGGTATGATGCATGAGCATTTAGTAGGAGGCATGTAGTGCTAATGTATATTATTTTGAACATCCTACTACCTGTGGGTGAAATCCTATACCCAGTATTCCCTTCATGAAGTGATTCCCTTTGCTCAAAAGGATTTTACCAAGTTTTAAAGAAATTGATTGATGGGTGGAAGATGTTAAAGTAGCAGCAGTGATCGTAGGGTGGACTAACATATTAGTCAAATGATGGAATGAATTAGGATAAACGACAAGAGCAACTAGATGACCACTCTTAATCTTAGGTGGAACTTCCCAAAATATCCACCCAACTTGTTGGATAGACATTTCAAAGGGGTAGCATGGATCTATTAATTATACAACCTTGCTCTTGGGGAGGATATATACCCTCGCCCATCTTGAGCGGGAGATACAAGTGCAAAAGGGATGAAACCTTAGAGAAATGCCTATCCTTGCTCCCTAGTACCCTCATGGGTGGAAAGAAGAGAAAATGAAGCACTTTCCTAACATGTAAGGCTCTCACCATCACCCAAAATTTAAATAGAAGACTTGTTCACTTGTCCAGTATTTTGGGTATTTGACAACGTACGTGGAGATGATTGATTTGAGGTGTGTTGCTCCCAAGGTGCTTCAATACCTATCACTCGCTGACTAACAAGAGGATAACCAATTTAGAATAAGGATGAGGAAGCTATAATTTAATTAAATGGGCAAAAACATCAAAATATCCAAGGACCTAGAACCAACCAGTTGTATCTACCACCTTCTAGAAGATCGATGCCATCTAGTGGAACAATGTACCAGTGCAGTGCTTATCTGCTGCAAGGATTGTATTCCTACCTATCACCATTAATGTTTGATTTTGTAATTGATGTGCATATGCCTATAAATAGTATAATACTAGTCATTCCTAAGGATGGCTCTTTAGCCATTATAATTCATATGTAAGGTTTACCTCTATGTAAATACAAATTTTTCATTGTTTGGTCTCTGATTTCGTCTCCCTGTTCTTTATTAATTGTATGAATGCTTATTTATATCTAGTTGTTTAATTTATCCCATATTATTATGCTTCTAGATTCCATAAGGTTGACTTGAGTGACTCAAGAGTGTGCATTTTTAGATATAGATTGTGGGTTTATTTCTGCTAAAGCTAGTCAAATAGGAGCACTCTAATTTTGCGTCTTGGATCTCATGCACTTGTTTTTTGGTATTGGAATTTTCCTTCTACCCATCACTAATAGGAGCTAGAAAAAATGTGTATATGGATGATTTATTAGGTGTCAAGTTTGTGTTTCATATGTGGTATGTCACCTGCATATATCTTAATACATATATACTTGTTGTGGCTGATCCACAACGTACCCCAAAATTGGGGACCCACCTTTTTGCATGTGTTCCAAGAAGACCGAAGTGGCCCATAGGCTAAAGTTCAAAGAAAAAAAGCAAAACACCACAAGGAGAAAAAGTGTCACGATATCGCGACATGTTGCTCCATCGCGGCCAAAAATGAAAAAGTGTCACGATATCGCGACATGTTGCTCCATCGCGGCCAAAAATGAAAAAGTGTCGCGATATCGCGACATGTTGCTCCATCACGGCCAAAAATGAAAAAGTGTCGCGATATCGCGACATGTTGCTCCATCGCGGCCAAAAAATGAAAAAGTGTCGCGATATCGCGACATGTTGCTCCATCGCGGCAAAAAATGAAAAAGTGTCGCGATATCGCGACATGTTGCTCCATCGCGGCCAAAAATGAAAAAGTGTCGCGATATCGCGACATGTTGCTCCATCGCGGCCAAAAATGAAAAAGTGTCGCGATATCGCGACATGTTGCTCCATCGCGGCAAAAAGAAAAAGTGTCGCGATATCGCGACATGTTGCTCCATCAAAAATGAAAAGTGTCGCGATATCGCGACATGTTGCTCCATCGTGAAAAGTGTCACGATATCGTGACATGTTGCTATCCAAAAGAAAAAGTGTCGCGATATCGCGACATGTTTTAAGAGAGAGAAAAGAGAAAGAAAAAGTGTCGCGATATCACGACATGTTGCATTTCGTGATTCAAAGCAAAAAAATATGAAAGGGGAAAAGTGTCATGATATCGTGACATGTTCCATTTTCGTGATTCAAAGCAACAAAGGAGAGCAAGGAGGCAAAAGTGTCACGATATCGCGACATGTTCCATTTTCGCCAAGGTAACGGACCTGCATAGTGACGTGGACATAAGGACAAAATCCAGTGAATAAGACCAAGCGTTACATAAGGAATATTTAATGATTTGAAATCATTTAAGATGGTCGTTACACACGGAGGGAAATGGACGCAAGCCTATGTGGAGAAATCGTAGCAAAGGGCCACAAAATGGAAAGCAAAGCACACGCATGCAGGGAAGGTGAAATGAACAGTCAGGGAAGGTGAAACGAACAGCCATCGAAAAACGAAAGCGAACCGTCATGGAAGGAGAAACAATGTTTTCACAAGTTTAAATACGCCATTCAAAGAGGCCAGAAGGGGGGAAAAGCTATTGCAAGTAGGTTGCAGTTATGAAGGCGATAGGCCATTTGGACCTAGTTGAGTTTTTTTTCTTTCAAGGACTGGTTTTTCTTCTTCATGGACATGGGTTGGAAATCCCGGCGAGCAGAGTTGCAGACTTGAAGGCGATGATGCCATTCTGGACCTGTTTGAGTCGTTTTTCTTCCATGGACTGGTTTGGGAAAACCAAAAATTTTGCTATTGTAAAATGACACATTTTTAATGCAGAAGTGTTCAGAAATTTGCATCTTGTGGGCAAGAAAGAAGGAGATTTTCTTTGCATGCTATGGATTTAATGTTTATTCTTTCATCTTTTCAGATTTCGAATTTATAGATAATGTTGATGCCATTTCTTTGGGTTACATTAGGCGAATATTTGAAATCTGAATTTTATTTCGTACCCTAGGAACCAACACTTAGCTTATCCGGATTGTGCTTGTTTGCAGGTCCAATAGGTTAGGTTGCATGCACGGAGACCTCACATCTTCGGTTTTGTCGAAATAGGATAGCATCATACTGAATGCATTTTATTTTCAGTTTCTGCATTTCATTTTCATTCTTTTTGCATTTTTTATATTTTTCCAGAAGTTTTAACTTTTCAAGGCATTAAAATAGACATTTAAAAAATATCAAAATCTAAAAAAATAATGAACAATCACTAAAGTTTCATGGTGAAATAAACCAACATTGCCCCTTGTTTACAGTTACTTGCAATCACTAAGGTGTTCCAAGCATTTAAATTGAATATCTTTATTTGAGATTACTAATACACATATGCAAATGCTAAATACAACGGAGACCTTGGAGAAGTTGTTTGTTTAACTTCTTTGCAAGAGGGGATTTGGAACCCAAATCCTAAAGGAGAGTGTACTTTCACAATTGGGTGAAAATACCACTCAACAGATTGGCGCTAGAAGGAGGGCCCGAACTGGTTTATTTCAGTGTGATTTAAATGCTATAGGGATTTAAATTTTGAATAGTTCATGCCCTATTGATTATTATCTTTAGCCCTCTTTTAACAATACAACCTTGTAGTGTTAAAGGGAGGACATGAATTGCTATGCATTGTTCTAACGTTTTTTGATTGTTCATACAGGAATAATCTGTCTTGATTTGATTTAAAAAAAATAAAAATTCTTGACTAGCGAGGTTGTCTCCACGCAATTACTTTCATTTGATTTTAATGGATACATCTCTTGGTTGATGCTAACATGATTATTCATACGTTACATGTTTGATATTTGCTAGTCATTTCAAGGTTTCTTTCATGCATGACTAACAAATTGGTTTTGAAGTTATTCTTTGAATTCCATTAATTGCAGATTTTTCTATGTGTCGCAGGTCTTCTTCGAGGTATTTTCCACGGCCCTTGTAGGATTATCATCATCGATTTTAAATCAAATGGCCCAACCTCCACCAGCTCCTTGGTACGGAGCCCATAACATTCCTTTGAATATTGCAGGGGATATTCATGAGATCCCTAGGAATATAGAGAGATTTTTGCCCAAATACAAATCGGATGGCCCAAGGACCGCAGAAGAACATATTCAGGCCTATAGGGATGTTTTGATAAGATTGCAAGTTCAACATGAAGATGTGGCTTGTAGACTCTTCCCCATGAGCCTAGACCCAGTGGCCTACGAATGGTATATTTGCTTACCTTCTGGTTCCATTACGTCATGGACGCAAATGGAGAATGCTTTTGTCAACCAATTCAGGTCACCATTAGATCCCACAATCATCTATAATCAGTTCATTACATGCAAAAGAGGCCAGGGTGAGTCAATCCAAACTTTTAATCAGAGATTTTAGAAGTGCTATAATAGAGCAATTCGACATTTTGCCATTGATCCCGCAGTAGCTTTGCAAATATATTTTGGGGCATTGGATCCTATGACGACAATGTTTGCAAGGCAAAATCCTCAAGTTACTACGCTTGCTCTAGCCTACAATGAAGCTATGACCATTGAACAACAAATGACACCACAGAATTATGGGTTTTCCCAGATGCCCATGGTAGGACAATATGGTCCTTATGGTCAAACTCCTATGATGAATCAGATCATGGCACCACAAATGTCAGGCATAAATGCTTTGCCTTATCAACAACCATATTCATCAACACCCGCTTACGCACCCATTCCAATTCAACCAATCACATCCATTCCTCCCATTCCTCCATTTCTGCAAAATAGTCAACAAACTATGCAAGGAGCTAGTCTGGTTAATTCTCAGGCTATGGTTCCTTTCCCCAATCCAATTTCGATTCAAAGTGTGAATCCCTACGCAAATCCAGTGGCTCAAAATCCAACTCAAATGTTAAGTCAAAATCTCACCAATTACGCAAATCCTATTGGAACTAGCAATAATATAGCTCAACCAAAAGAGATTTATTCAGAGGTTGAAGAACTCAAAAAGATGGTTCACAAATTGAGTAATGATTTGGTTCAAAAATAGAAGTATGAATCCCATGCCCCTCACCCAAATCAAAATTTCAACAATAGAGGGAGACAATGGAATACGAAGCCAAACAATGGGGGTGTACCTTCCGCTATTGCTAATCAGATTGATACTTCTGCAGGACCAAGTCACTCTAGTTCCATTCTTAATATTTCTGATTTTGCATGGGAAAACGGGTGTAGATTGCATGATACAAAGGAGCATAATGAAAGGAATTGTCCCGAAATTGCTATGTATACTCATTGTCTCCAAGCTCAAGTGGATGGTTTGGAACTTGTGCCAAATAAGGGTCCACCCCAACATCAGCAAGGAGAAGACAACATTCTAGCGGTGGAAACTTTATATCATCAAGAGAGTGATGACCAAGAGGATCCACACCTTCCAAATTGTGATAAAATTGAATCATGGGTTACAAATTTGGATTATGATAGCTTTACCAATTTGAATTCAAGAAATAACCCACTTTTGGAAATAACTGGACCATCTATGGAAGGTGAAGGTGAATTGGATGAGAAATATGTTGATGAATCAGAAGATGAATTGGATGAGAAACATGTTGATGAATCAGAAGATGAAGAAGAAGTGCTTGAGCGTCACGACCTGAACTTGGAAGATGATTACTATGATTCGTGGAAGAAATGGGAAGAGTATTATCAATCTGAATCTTCTAACAAACTTATTGCATCAAACAATATGCAGGATAACTCAATTGCTTCCTCGCATGAGGATACTATGAATCCTGTACAATTTGAGAAAGTTTTGGAAGAGGAATTTGAATCTCATCAAATTTTGGAACATGATAAGGATTCTGCAACCATGAACCAAGAAAGAGAGTCACTTGCTTTAGATCCCTTTGAAGGAAAAGAAATTGAAAATCTTGATCCTCGTACTTGCGCTACAATGATTATGCCATCTCAAAATGAGAAAATTACAAAACCTGAATCATTTGGGTTTGATATCATTGATGATCCAATTGAAAATCTCACGTTACCCAAAACAACCCAAGTGATTGATCACGGAAATGTGTTAGTCAACCCACCCCTAGATAGACAAGACTTATGGTTTGAAAGGGATGGGCATATTTTCAATTGGGTACCTAAGTTTGGTGCCTTTGATAAACAGGTCATTGAGAAAGAACAAGTGCTACGTGATGATGAAGGTCATGAGAGGGAAAAAGAATTTTCAAATCCTCTTCAGGTAAGGTCAAATGAAAGCATGCCAAAGGTAAAATCTCATCTTTTTGGTTTCACCATGCAGAATTCGAAGGGAGGTTTGCCTAATGAATGGTTTGATTCAAATATCATTAATGTTATGGCTTTATTGAAGGAAAACGAAAGCTTATTTCTACACCGTGAATCAAAGTGCGGAATGAACATCTTAAAGAATAGACATAAAGGAATTGAATATCAATCATTGTCTAATCAATTTGAAAATTTGAAACTCCACCATAGGATTATTAATGAAACTAAATCAAATTGGTATGGTGAGAGGGGCAAGTGGATATTTGTTTCTTTGTTTGGGTTGATCTTGTTTTTGTTGGATTCTTGCAAAATTGGATATGCGTATCACGTCATATATCTTTTAAAGAATTCTAATCAGGTTTGGGATCCGGGGAAATGATAATCCAAATTTGTTTTGTTTTTGTACATTTGTATATACTTTTGGTTTTCGTGTTTTAGTTTTAGATTAGATCTCATTTTGGTTTTAAGTTTTGTGTGTTGGTCCTTTGGACATTTTTGGTTTGTTAAGTTAGATCCTTATGAATGTTGACTAAGATTAGGATAATATGAAACATCGGAATTGTATTGCAGAAAGCTCCACGAATTTCGCAATCACATTAAAGAATATCGTTTGGAACTTATGATGCAGGAAGTTGTCAGTTTTATAAATTATGGCAAAGTAGGTGGTATACTCCATCCGCATTTCAAAAGGAGCAATGCATTCATATCTCATGTACATTCCGCATTGCATATACATTCCATCTCGGTTGCATCTTCATTTCATGTACAATCATTGAGAAGGTGTCGAATCCTCTTAGGATTATTACATAACATATATTAAAAGGATCCTAAGGTTGGGAAGCGATGCCCGAACTATCTTGAGCCAAGCACGTTCTACGCATATTAAAGAGAATCTTGAGCAAAATGGTCAAAACCATACTTGGAAGAAAAGGTGAGGCGAAAGGAGTATTTCGTGTCTGTCCTATTATGCAACATAATCCTTAAAACAGTGGTTTTCACCACTCCCATAGTGCTTAAAGCCTAAAATCAGAGTAGTAAGGATAGGGTTAAATCCTCATCGAACTTAGGTTGAGGATCCAACTCCCCAAAGCTCTGATTTGACCTTCATGGAGTAGTAAGGATAGGGTCTAATTCTCATCTCGCTTAGGTTGAGAATCCGATTCCCCAAAGCTCTGATTTGACCTTCATGGAGTAGTAAGGATAGGGTCTAATTCTCATCTCGCTTAGGTTGAGAATCCGATTCCCCAAAGCTTCCATTTTGCCCACTCAAGAACTTGAAATTCAAAAGAAAATATTTTTCATTTCTTTATTAATACTTGGATTGGAAGGATCGTACTACATGTCCCTTGCAAGGATGGGTAGTCATCACCAAGGTCCAAGAAATCACAGTAAAGTCAAATCCTGGATTATGGGGTTAATCTCCATCGGGGCTATAGACGCTTGGCTGGCAGTGGAGTATGCTCATGCGTGGCAACATGTCTTGTCTAAAAGCAAGACCACTGACTGCTCAAACGGACAGGCTAGCCTGACAGTTTCATCCATAACAGGTTAAATCATTTTGTTCAAGATGAGATAATGAACTCCAGATCAGAGTAGTAAGGATAGGGTTAAATTCCCATCTCGCTTAGGTTGGGAATCCGATTCCCCAAAGCTCTGATTTCACTTACACCTGCACATGGGTTCAAGATGGTAGTGACACATAACCAACTTTGGGATCTAGTAAATTAATTCAGTATACATATATTTGGTCCTAAGAGGGTTCGACAGTTTTAATATGTGTGTTCATGATACTAGAAGGTCTGAGCCTTTGCAACGCAGGTTGCTATAGCATCTTCATCATACATCAAATCCTGCATAAATCATTCATAGCCTTGCATACGAATCATAAGTGAAACTGACAATGGAATGTGATCAATTTCAAACGATAGGGAATGAAGCACATTGCACACACCGAGCTGATGCTTAATAATTCTAATGTTTCATGTATTTCTCGTCTAGTTTCATTCTTGGGATATTTGCTAACGCTTGTATTTGAGTCTGTGTGTTTTCGAGGTTGAGTTCTCACCGAAATGCTCGGGAGCATTTCCCAGTAAGAGTCACCATTTGTTGTGGCTGATCCACAACGTACCCCAAAATTGGGGACCCACCTTTTTGCATGTGTTCCAAGAAGACCGAAGTGGCCCATAGGCTAAAGTTCAAAGAAAAAAAGCAAAACACCACAAGGAGAAAAAGTGTCGTGATATCGCGACATGTTGCTCCATCGCGGCCAAAAATGAAAAAGTGTCGCGATATCGCGACATGTTGCTCCATCGTGGCCAAAAATGAAAAAGTGTCGCGATATCGCGACATGTTGCTCCATCGCGGCAAAAATGAAAAAGTGTCGCGATATCGCGACATGTTGCTCCATCACGGCCAAAAATGAAAAAGTGTCACGATATCGCGACATGTTGCTCCATCGTGGCAAAAAATGAAAAAGTGTCGCGATATCGCGACATGTTGCTCCATCATGGCCAAAAATGAAAAAGTGTCGCGATATCGCGACATGTTGCTCCATCGCGGCAAAAATGAAAAAGTGTCGCGATATCGTGACATGTTGCTCCATTGCGGCCAAAAGAAAGGAAAGAGCAGAAAAGAAAAAGTGTCGCGATATCGCGACATGTTGCTCCATCGCGGCCAAAATCAAAGGAAAAGAGAGAAAGAAAAAGTGTCGCGATATCGCGACATGTTGCATTTTCGTGATTCAAAATGGGCAAACAAGAAGAGAAAGAAAAAGTGTCGCGATATCGCGACATGTTCCATTTTCGTGATTCAAAGCAACAAGAGAGAAAGGAGCAAAAGTGTCGCGATATCGCGACATGTTCCATTTTTGCCAAGGTAACGGACCTGCATAGTGACGTGGACATAAGGACAAAATCCAGTGAATAAGACAAAGCGTTACATAAGGAATATTTAATGATTTGAAATCATTTAAGATGGTCGTTACACATGGAGGGAAATGGACGCAAGCCTATGTGGAGAAAACACAGCAAAGGGCCACAAAATGGAAAGCAAAGCACACGCATACGAGGGAAGGTGAAATGAACAGTCAGGGAAGGTGAAACGAACAGCCATCGAAAAATGAAAGCGAACCGTCATGGAAGGAGAAACAATTCTTTTCACAAGTTTAAATACGCCATTCAAAGAGGCCCAGAGGGGTGGAAAACTGTTGCAAGTAGCAGTTGCGAGTTATGAAGGCGATAAGGCCATTCTAGACCTAGTTAGGCTATTTTTCTTCCACATTGGACTGGTTTTTCTTCTTCATGGACATGGGTTGGAAATTCGGTGAGCGAGTTGCAGACTTGAAGGCGATGATGCCATTACGGGCCTGTTTGAGTCGTTTTTCTTCCATGGACTGGTTTGGGAAAACCAAAAATTCTGCTATTGTAAAATGACACATTTTTAATGCAGAAGTGTTCAGAAATTTGCATCTTGTGGGCAAGAAAGAAGGAGATTTTCTTTGCATGCTATGGATTTAATGTTTATTCTTTCATCTTTTCAGATTTCAAATTTATAGATAATGTTGATGCCATTTCTTTGGGTTACATTAGGCGAATATTTGAAATCTGAATTTTATTTCGTACCCTAGGAACCAACACTTAGCTTATCCGGATTGTGCTTGTTTGCAGGTCCAATAGGTTAGGTTGCATGCACGGAAACCTCACATCTTCGGTTTTGTCGTAATAGGATAGCATCATACTGAAGCATTTTATTTTCAGTTTTTTGCATTTCATTTTCATTTTTTTTGCATTTTTTTATTTTTCCAGAAGTTTTAACTTTTCAAGGCATTAAAATAGACATTTAAAAAAATATTAAAATCTAAAAAATAATGAACAATCACTAAAGTTTCATGGTGAAATAAACCAACATTGCCCCTTGTTTACAGTTACTTGCAATCACTAAGGTGTTCCAAGCATTTAAATTGAATATCTTTATTTGAGATTACTAATACACATATGCAAATGCTAAATACAACGGAGACCTTGGAGAAGTTGTTTGTTTAACTTCTTTGCAAGAGGGGATTTGGAACCCAAATCCTAAAGGAGAGTGTACTTTCACAACTGGGTGAAAATACCACTCAAAAATACTCATCCTTATGAATTCTAGCTATAACCATTTAATTTATTTCCCCCCTTTTTCTCTTTTCTAATTTTATAGCATAGGTAGCTGGAACCACCCCTAAAGGAACCAACTTTCTCTAGATATTTTCCACCTTACCACGATATGGTCATTCTATGCTACATCATTGGTCTACCCCCAACCTGATGTATGATTCTAAATTGGTGACTCTGCTAGGGAACTCACTAAGTTTTTGTGTTTCAAGAAATTAGAGTTTGGTGGCTCTCTAATTTACCTAGATCTTCTCAAAGTCACCTAGTGACTCCGACTACATGGCATATCCAGATCATGAGACCAATCACCCACCTGTGCTAAATATTCAAATATCCTAGAGGACTCAAGGTATGATGAGCAAAATTTACCTCACTAGTAGAGATATCATGCTCATATGGTGACTTTGAATTTAAATCTAACATCACAACTGAGACCTCTGAGTGACTGGTACCTTAATGGCTCAACCATTGTTCCCTAGTGGAATGATCCTAGTCCCCTTAATCTCCCTCACTAGCATGATATTCTAGAAGCTATCTTTGATGCTCTGAAAAAATATAGTGGCATCAAGGACGATGTGAAGGAACACCTTGAAAATATGGCTTCACTGGCCACCCTTCACAATATCATGCATGAAGATGTAATTATTAGGCTACTATTTTCTTCCCTTGAAGGTATAGCATGGCTTTGGTACAAAACCTTACATCCTAGAAGCATCTCTACATGGAAAAATCTAGAAGAGCCTCTCATGGATATATTTGGAAAAATAGAGGACCCGTTCTAGTCTCTCAATCAATTCACATTTATCAAGAGGAATCCTCTTGAAAGTGTGGTAAACTTTAATGTTCTTTTTTAGAATACCTAGAAGAAGATTTCATGATAATTCCTCCAAAATTTTTCCCAGGCGTATCTATTCTACATCCATGATCTTGGTCCTGATATCAACTTCCTTCTACACCAATCGAGGGAAACTAGTTTCCTACAACTCTATAAAGAAGTTATGATGTGGAGGCTCCATCCTATCAGTTCCTTCTAGGATCTAGTGCTAAATCATGTAGTGGATACATACCAGGAGTAGGTGTGCCACAATGACCATGAAGGCAATGAGACACATAAACCCTAGACTCAATGGGATTTGGGTGAATATGTAGATGCCCATGAGTAGAAGTGCCTCAAGATGGAGGAAGAGTCAAACACAAGATTGGCACAGCTAGCCAATCTCAGAGAGGACAACATTAATATACAATCCCTAAAAACTCACCACCGGGAAGGTGGAATATGGTGGTAAAAGGCATTGCCACCCTAGGTTTCAAAGGATTGAGTGTTTAGATGCTCTGGTAAAATAAGAAGAATTATAATTTTATCATAATTCTGAGCCAGTGTGGATGGTTCTAGATGAATCACAAGTTATGCTTCAAATACAATGTGATCTAGTCTGACCATTGAAAATTTAGAGGATGATTTACATATGATATCCTGTCTCATGCATGTTTGTCACATCATAATTTTCTAGCCAGTAAATAAAGCCTTGCATTATGCAGGGCCAGTGCATTGGGAATCACAAGTTTTATCATTGAACACTGGTGCAATAGAGTCCTATAAAAATTTACCACTTGGTCAAGTTCCAGAGGGCATCAACAAAGGATTCCCTAGAAATTGTTTAGGAAATGTAACATTCTCCTCCATCCCTATGTTGTTTTCCTAGTTTTCTATTCTTCTATTTATTGTTGTCATGACCCCATAACCCAATGGATACATTCAATAATTTTCAAGGCCTCTTAACTCATCCTTAGGAGCTACAACAAGCCTTGGAACTCACAAATGCAAGCACAAGGTAAGGTGAGTATGCTATAAATAGCCCCTATGGTAAGATGTAAATGATACCATAAAGTGCAAACCACAAATCATGGTTAAAGCAAAATGACCTCCCAGTTGATAATGGTTAGTAAAATAGGATCATTGCTAGATCATGTGAAAAAGGTCTAGGATAGAATAAATAAGAAACATTGGTAATTTGTTTGTTCTTGAAATATCTTAGATCTTCGATGGGTTATGTTTAGGGATATTTAATCTATAATAATGCCTCATGAAGAGGGGTCTATGCCCTATTGGTTTCACTTGATAGGCTTTGGATTGCTTTTCCCTTCGTATCTCCTCATTTCCTCGTCCTTTCCTCCCCTTCGTTGTCCTCTCCCCTTTGTTGCCTGTAACTTTTCTGATTGGTAATAGAGGTTTGGTGTATCTTCTTTTTCTTGTTCCTCTTTCTTCTTGTGTGTGTCTTATAGCAGGATTTTCAAGCATTTGCTTACTATTTCCATTGCTTGTCTTCCTACTGTTCCTACCCACAACAATTCTCTCTATTTTGGCCACCTTGGCCCTTTCCTTTTGGCTTTCTTTTTCTTGTTTCTCTCTTTTGCTCTCATCGGTTGGACCCCTATTTATTTTCCTCCACTCTATTGTTTCCTATGTTAAATGCCCTATCTCTTCCATCATATTTTTGTGCTCATCTTCATGTCCTCCTTTATCATGTGCCCTTACTTATTCTTCTTTATTTCTCTATTGTGATTGTTATATTTCCAAATCCTTCTAGGTTTCCTTTTTCAATGAGATGGAAAACCCCTGCAAGTCACCAAAAGTGTGGATGAAATCCTACGCCCACTCTTTCCTTTAGGAAGTGATTCTATTTGCTCAAAAGTAGTTCACCAAGTTTTGAAGACATTGATGGATGGCTAAAATATGTCAAAGTAGCAGTGGCAGTCGTAGGGTGAACCAACACATCGAGTAAACAACAAAATGAAGTAGGGCATGTGACAAGATCAACCATATGAGTACCCTTAAAATTGGGTGAAACATCCCAAAAGACCTTCCCAACTTGTTTGGTAGACATTTAAAAGGGCTAGCATGGGTAGATGAATTGTACAACCCTGCCCTTGGGGAGGAGATAGACCCCTACCCATCTTGAGTGGGAGATACAAGTGCAAAACGGGTGGAACCTCAAAGAAAGGCCCGACCTTGCTCCCTAGTAATCCTGTGAGTGGAAATAAGAGAAAACAAAGTACTTGCCCTACATGTAAGTCTCCCACCATCACATAAAATTCAAATATAAGAATTATCCAATTATCCAGTAGTTTAGGTACCTGACAACATACGTGGAGATGACTGAATTGAGATGTGTTACTCCCAAGGTGCTTCAAAACCTATCACTCATTGCATAATTAGAGGATTTATAGTTGAGAAGAAGGATGTGGTAGTTGTGATTTAATGAATTGGGTAGAAATGTCAAAATATCGAAGGGTCCATAACCAACCAATTGTATTCATTGTCTTCTAGAAGATCGGTGCCATCCAGTGGAATAGTGTACTAGTGCGATGCTTGTATACTACAAGGATTGTCTTTCCATCTACTGCCATTAATGTTAAATTTTGTAATTGATGTATATATACCTATAAATAGTAGAATTTTTTTCATTACTAAGGGTGGCTCTTTAGACATTATAATTCATATGTAAGGTTTACTTCTATGTAAATATAAATTATACACTATTTTATCTCTTATTTCATCTCCATGTTCTTTATTAATTGTATGAATGTTTATTTATATCTAGTTGTTTAAGTTATCCTGTGTTATTATGCTATCTATATTCCATGGGGTTGACTTGAATGACTCAGGAGTGTGCATTTGTAGATATGGGTTGTAGGTTTATTTTTTCTAAAGCCAGTCAAAAAAGAATGCTATGATTCTACATACTAGATCTCATGCACCTATTTATTGGTCCTATCATTCACCTCCTACCTACCACTAATAGGAACTAGAATAAAGGTGTGGTTGGGTGATCTGTTAAGTGTCAATTCTATGTTTCATACATGGTATATCACCTACATATATCTTGATGTAGCTATACCCATTCTTGTGAGTTCTAGCTATGACTATTTTATTTCTTTCCCCTCTTTTTTCCTTTTCCTATTTTGCAACATAGGTAGCTAGAACCACCCCTGAAGGATCAACCTTATCTGGAGATCATTTGCCCCACCCCAATGTGGCATTTGTTTTATGTTGTGTTGTTGGTCCACCCCCACCCTGGCACGTGGTGCCATATTTGCAACTAACACTGCCTAACTCTTCAAGATCAAGGTTCACATGGAACCTCCTTGACTTGGTACATGACCTTATAGAGTACAATGTTCGATGTCCACCAATCATGGTATGGTAGAGAACCCTTCTTATTCATCTGTATTATAAGCTATATGAGATCCAACATAGGGGTTGGTGTAGATTGGCTATAGTATCGTTCTCTAGATTTGGGAATAGGAGCACATTCAATTGGATAGACCAGAGGGATTGCTAGTATCTTCATGAGAAAATATGGATGATGGTGATATTGGATATGCATGTTAATGGTTGTGAGCTCAGGAGATAAATCAAATTTGATCTCATATAGGGATATTAGTACATTATGTAGGATATTTGGATGGACTATGGTTATATCAGGTTATATGGATGTCTTATATGGATTCTCCTCCTTGGACAAGGGTAACGGTATAGCTGGGGTACATTAGATATGGACGATGGTTGATTGGGTGGCACAATATAGAGTGGTATTACTTACAATACTTTAATGTTACTCATAAAAATAGGACTTGCTAGGGTGTTCCTAAGGATCTCATCATCTACCATCATCGAGGGGGTGAGACATAGCTAGAGTGGTCTCAAGTGGAGCCACTAGTAGATGAGGAGGATCTAAAAATAGTTGATCTAGGCTTGGAGGATTTAGATGCCACAACAAAGTATGATACCTGGTGGATGACTTAGTTATGGTAGGGAGGTGGGTCTATGGGTAAGCTTATAGAGGTTGTAGTAGAGGAGGGTGTGTATGAGGTTGGGTGATGAGTGCATCATCAAACTAAGGAGGAGTGGGGTTAGCCCACAAAGGGGGCCAAGGAGCCTCAAGATGAGGGTGATGAGGATGAGGATCCTCAATATGAGGTAGCTCAACTAAGAGCATAGGTACAAATCCTATAGGGATAGTTGGTGGAGTTAAATACTACCCTAGTAGTAGTATAGAGTCAACTTAGTAGGGGAAAGCAGTAGTGGAGGGGATTATATGAGGAGAGCGATCTCCTCATGGCCTAGGTAGATAGTGCACAGATGGAGATTGATCAGGTGATCATAGAGTAGGATATTTTTCATACATAGATGGATGCCAGCATAGTAGAGCGAGATGCTAGGATAACAAAGTGATATGCTTTACAGGTTCAATTAGAATCTACAAATTTTGGGTATGGGTAAGCTATAGTGTCTATCTAGGCTAAAATGGATGTGTTAGAGCTATAGGTTGAGGTGTCTAGATTGTGGGCCCTATTTGGATAGTATGATGCTCAATGTTAATCTGAAAAATCTTACATATTGCATTTGGAGTATCAGGTAGCTCTATTGGGTGGTTAGTTACCTAAGAGATATTTAGTAGGATGATCCTAGAGGAACTAGCATAGTGAGTTTGGATAGTCATCAGTGAAGTGGAGTCACAAGTATTTATCTAGGCCATAGAGGTCAGTAGCTAACTATCCTACTCAACCTCATTAGAGTGGGGTTGAGGGTGGGGGTGACTATGGGGGTGCATGCCCTGCATGACATTTTGGTATATGTGTTGATTATTTTGGGGTGTAAAGTCTGAGGACCTACATGATTGTAGCCTATGGGTATTTTGTACCCTTATGTATTAGATATTACCATATATATATATGATATCTTTCATTTATGGCTCATCATGTGTTATTTTGTTATGATTTATGTGTTATGGGTTATGGATGCATTGATGGATGTAATGCCTAGATGACATATGTATGGATGCATAGATGTATGTATGCTTAGATGTATACCTAAGTGATTGATGTATGACTAGAAATTGTAGCATATATGCATAGATGTATGTCTAGATATGTGTATGTATAGATGTGATATTTGATGTTAGTATATTTTTTTAGTGGATTTATGAATGTAATTCATGTTTTTGATATGACAAATATATTGTGTATGGGATGTATTAATTTTAAATGGATGTTTTTAATGTAAATTGTATATGTATGTTTTAAATTGCTTACAACATAATGAATGAATCTAATTATGTTTGACAAACTAATGGTGGACACCATAGAGTGTATGAAAATTATGAATTAAAATGTTAAACTTATCACAAAGTTATACATTTGAGATGTGGGGGTTTTCCTATGGAAATTTTCAAACTAAAAGGTGTGCATAAAATAGTCAGTGGTCATCTAAATATCATTGCTGATATTCATCTAGTATCTATACTATCTTATGAGGATCCCTTAATAAGAAAAATATCATAAGGAAAATTGCAGATGATGATGAGGTAGTTAGGTTATATGAGGGATTTTTGAGGTTTTTCATGAGACTCAAACACCCTAGTTGACTAATCAAAAGTTTGTATACTAGCTACATAAGATTTTGAAAGATACAAGTTTGTTATGAAGACCCAGATATTCAATATCCTTGTGTGTGTGAAGTGAATGTATTATATGATGCATAAGACTACCTTATTATCAGGTGAGTTTCATGCAACCCATTGCTATAATGAGGGTCACCCTATGGTCATCTTATCTTGAGTTTGGATGTAGTTGGACTAGAATACTAAGCAATACAAACCTTTAAAAATCTAGCTCATCCATAAGCTAACATTGGTATGTACAAAATAAGGTCACCAATGTGATAGACATATTTCCATGCGTAAAGCTCCTCCATTGCCAAGAGGGTTTCATTCAAACCATTGTTGTAATGGAGATTGCCCCATTGTTTCTGAATAACTGAGGATTCTAGGGATTCAAGCTCATCACCCCTTTCTTTTATTTTTATTATTTGGGATACTTGATCATTTCTTAGTGGTGAAAATCACTTTTTTTTTTTGGTGGTGAAAACCACTCTTTAGGAGCAAGGGATTTTGTTAGTGGTTAGAACCACTATTTATTTATTTTTTATTTTTGGAAATTTGCTCATTTTATAGAAGAGCAAGGGGATTTCTGGGGTAGGGAGGAGCTTGTCCTTTTGTCAATTATCAACATCCTAAACCATGCACATAAGCGGATGAGTAAGGAAAATATTTCTCTTAAGGTGGCAAGGACTACATTCTAGTGTTATCCTTCCTTTTTGAAAACTTTGATTTTAAATATGTAAAAATTATGGCAGGATTTTGACATATGCAAGGTACTATAAAATTAAGACATTACCTTCTAAAATCCAAGATAGCTTTCTAAAAAAATTGAAAAGAGAAGTAGGGATGGCTGAATGATTGAAAACCCTAATACATACCCTATAGCAACCTATTAATTATGTTGAAAAACACAATTACTCTCAAAAGGGGAATGTGGATGATGTGATGTACATAATGTGGGGGTTTCCCTATGATATTTTGTAAACTAAAAGGTGTATATAAAATAATCAGTGGTTGTCTAGATATCATTGCTAATATTCATCCAGTATCTAACCTATCTTATGATGACCTTTTAATAAGCAAAATATCATAAAGAAAACTACAAATTGTGATGATGGATAAGGTTGATTTAAGGATTATGACTAGCATACAAACATGGCGTCATTCCTAAGAATGGAAATACAATTTGTCCTAATGCAAGTACAATGGATGTATATGTCTAATGTAACTAATAAATAGATGCAATGGAATGCATAGTGATGCAATGCAAAATATTTTTTACATTTTTGATATTTTGTATTTTTTGTGTTTTATCTTTTCTGGTTTGTTTTGAAATTTTTGATGCTTTTGTTTTTTTGGGTCTTTTTTTTTGTAATGCATTACGTGTTATGCATGAAATGCTCTAAAATATATAATTTTGAGGGGTTCAGGTTCCTCAACACCCTCAATAGAGATAGTAAGTATCTAGGCCTATCTTATGTGTGATGATTAATGAGCCTAACTAGTTTGCCATAAATTTATCTTGCAAGTGCAGTAGTAAGTTGGAGTTTTGTTGATTTTACTTGAGCACAAGGTCTCCAAATTTTGAACTCTCTTAGATGGAATTTTGTATTGTAAGATCATTTAAGGTGATCTTGATAAACACGAAGGTGCTCAAGAGCATTAAATCATCATTCATCAAGAAGGGTCAATTGGTCAAGGTGAGTTTGTTGTGTAGTATCATCATCAATGAACTCTTGCAATGATACCCACAACAAAGGAATTTCTAACTCTAAAGGCATAATGGCCTTAGTGCAATAGACTAGAAAAAATGGAATTCCCCCACTGGGCATCCGAATGCTAGTGTGATAATCCGATAATGCCAGAGGTAGTTGAATATGGAAATATTTGTGATTGGTTGCATTTTGTTTAAATATTTATTTTATGGCATGCGATAATCCTGAAGGGATAGTACGAAGTTTTAGGAAGTACTTTAATTGGGTAAGCCAATCTTGATAATCTTGTGTTTTGACTAAGAAAACTGCTTGTTCTTCTTATGACTCATCATGCACGAATGCGGATTGGGAAACAACCTTAAGATGGATGGTTTTGTTGTTATTAGAGTGACCCTATGGGATCAAGGGCCACATGGATGCTTGTTTTAAGAAGTTGTGTACTTGAAAGAATCATTAGTGGCTTGGTTCAATCTAGATCATATTGATAACTTCCTCATTGTTTGCAACTTCACGTGACATCACAGAGTACGAAAGTATTTTTACATGGATGGTTGTAATATCATTAGAAGGGTTCTATAGAATTAGAGACCCCAAAGAGGCCATTGTATCCACAAAATGATTGGACGAGCGATGGACTACCTCGATACTATACCATTTCAATTTGGCTAATAGATTATCCATAAGTTCCTTGTATGATTTTAATATTGGACATTAACATTGGTATATTTAATTTACTTGGTTGACTATGATCAAGGAATATCCAAAGATATTAAGCCTTTTAATCTTCATGGTGATAGCTATTTGGAGACCCAAAAGAAGAGCCTCATATTTAACATTATTATTGGTGCATGGGAAATCAATTTTAAATGAAAGGAGTATAGGAGCACCTTGTGGTGGGAAGAACGTAATTCTTATGCCACCCCCTTGATCACATTTAGAACCATAAAAGAATAAAATTGTGTCTACTTTATTTTTAGGTACTTTTGGTTCAGGTGATTTTGATAATGCGAAGACTACATCATCGGGAAATTCGATCACAAGAGGCTTGTCATATTGAAGAGGAGCCTTTGCTAGTTGATTAAAAATAACTTGAGCTTTAAAATATTTTTGTCTGATAAACTCAAGGTCAAATTCTATCAACAACATGATCCACTTTGCGGTTTGAGTGTTATGGTACCTGCGACTCATCATGTACTGCAAAGGGTTTTCTTTAGATACGATATACATTGTATGATTTAACATGTAATGTCAAAGCTTTTTTGTGATGAATACCATTGCTAAAAAAAAATTCTCAACATATGCATATTTGAGCTCGTAATTAACCAAGGTGTGAATAATATAGTATATAGCCTATTCCTTATTTACCTTGTTCTTCTAGGCCAACATGGTCCCTAAGGCAAAATCGATGGCTTAAATGCATAGAAAAAATGGCACACTTGGTCGGGGTAGAGCTAGGACTCATGATGATGCCAGGTATTGCTTGATCTCATCAAAGGTATTTTTGCACTCCTCATACTAATGGAATGGTACCCTCTTTTGTAGTAGTCAATTCATGTATTGATATATATTCGAAAGTTGTGCTATGAAGCATCAAATAGATGCTACTTTTTCTTGTAAGCTCTAAATCTACTTAAGGTTGGTTGGAGGGAACATATCAAGAATAGCTTTGAACTTTGTGGGATCCACTTTGATACCTCATTTGGAGACTATAATGCCTAATTTTTTTCTAGATGTGACTCCAAAAACACACTTTTTGGAATAAAGTTTGACATTATGTTCAATGAGGTGGTAAAATACCATTCTTAGTACATCAACATAATAATGATGTAGTAGATATTTGGCTAGCAAATCATCTATGTAATCCTCAAGGATTTTATGCATGTAGTCATGGAATATGTATGTCATGATTTGATTATATGTAGTACCAACATATTTGAGGTTGAATGACATTACCTTGTAAAAAATAGTTCTCTAAGGAGTGGTAAAGGTTGTCTTTGGTTGATCCTTGGGTTTGACCCAAATTTTATTATAGCCTAAAAAACCATCCATGAGGGACAACATCTCATGATATTCTATGGTGTCAAATAGCACATCGATGCTAGGAAGGGGGAATTCATCCTTGAGAGTTTCTTTGTTAATATCATGGAAGTATGTACATATGCGAATCCTCCCATCAGGTTTTGATACAAATACCATATTGGAAACCCATTTGGAATAATCAATGGGTTGGATGAATCCAACATCCAATAAATTTTGTAATTCATATTTCACAATTAAGGTAATTGTTGGATGTATTTTTTGATGTTTTTTGCTTGACGAGTTTTACAATTGGATCTAGTGTAAGGTTGTGTGTGACCAAATTTGGATCAAGACTCAACATGTCTTTGTATGACCAAGAAAAAAATTATATTTTCTCCATCAATAGAGATGTGATAATGGTTTGCTCTTCAAGGGATAATATTTCTCCTAATTTTTACATTTTTAGGAGCCTCAGGGTCAGAGCCAATCTTAACTTTAAATTTTTCTTCTATTGACATGTGAGATCCCTCCTCAAGTTAATGAGGTGTGGGGATCCAGTGGATGCCATCAGCTGGGTTTGGAGAGTCAATCATATCTGGTTTGACCTTAACCTGAAAAACATCCTCAGATAAACCTTGAAAGCAATGAAATGGTTGTAGCATTTTCTCACAAGGGTAGAATTCTTTCAGTTATGGTGGTGATGCAACACAATCAAAATTAATGGCCTCATGGATGAGGTGCAAAGGTTTTTAAGGGTCGCTAAGATTGTGGAGTGGTGTGATTAAGTCAATGGAGACCATGTTGATGGATGAACAATTTACATTCCTATATGGGAAGGTCATATTAGTGATGTGAGGCCCTAGGTATACCGAATTTGGCTCAGGTAGAAATGGGATGAATGGGAGTGGCCTTTGAGGTACCACAATTATGGGGTATTATGGAGGCATGAGATCCCTCCAGGTGGACTATCATATAGGAAAATACCTATGATAAATATAATCTAGGTTGATGAATACCTAGATAGGCTAGCTCAGTTTTATCCTCATACCCCTAAGGTACCTCACTAACTGGATTAGGAGGTTGTTGAATATGGTGGGACCCAACATAAATAATTTTTATCTCATATTCATATTGGTCTAGTTTCCCCCTGATGAAATCGAGAGGCTATTGAGTATGTTGAGAAATGATGTGTGTTATTTCTATCCTACCTTCATGCTCTTATGGTGTATCATTGAAGAAGTTAGAAGGCTTGATAGAAACTATAATGACAAGGTGATGATCTCTCAACAGATGCAAGTAGCCTGGGTAGGTGTACTTATTTTCATCAATGTCTTCCCTGAAGCATATGACCAATCATTGGAGAGAATCCATGAGGAGTTAATCTTGCATGCGTATTGAATACCCTAGGCTAACTTTATCCATTGGAAGCTATTATTGTGGTAGGTAAGTCATTCAAAGACCCTGTTCATATTTATCCAAAACATTGTTATGTCAATGACAACAGTAAAGGTACCATAGGAAAAACCCTAGGTTTGACATGTATCCAATATTTCTTGAGAAGGGTTCATCATCACATGTTATCATGAGAGAATGATTATTTAAAACATCAAGGCCCCATAAAAAAAATTATTTGGTTTAGGGGGACCCCCAAAGGTATAATGGTACCAATGGGTAAATATGGAACATGAGGCCTACTCATGTCATGAATGAATTCAATGAGTGGTGTGACTGTGATGTTTTGCACTAAATACTCAATGATATTGGGGTTATCCAAGTGAACCATGACTTGTGGTGAAGATGGTGGGGAGGATGATGGTGAAGTATGTATCGAATGAGGTGGCTCATTTACTATCATAGGTGATTCTTCTTCCCCCATGGGAATTGGAACATCTACTACAAAGTTAGTGGGGATGGATGGTTTTATCTATTTGATTGGTGCTTTTAAATCCTTCCCACTTGAAAGATCCAATTATGTGGAAGGGATGTTAGGTGATGCCAATGGTGAATAATGAACTAGAGGTGATGATGTGGATGGATCAGTATGTGAAGATGATGGTTTTGATAATGATTCTAGATGTATAATAGGGTCTTCAAGTTGGATATCCAAATGTGTGTATGATAATATTAGGTCTTGTGGATTTTTGACCAAGTTGACGTATTTGAAGGGCATAGAGTCCAAAGGGACTACATTGACTTACCTCTCATGGATATAATTAATACACCAATGTAGTATGGAGGGAATGCACTTCATGCTTATGATCCAAGGTCATCCCAACAATATATTATATTACATCATACCTTCTATGATGTGGTACAATACTACAATTATTTTTAGTCCAACCTAGATAGGAAGGACTATGGTGCCAATAGTGAAGCAAAGTATATAGTTGAATGCTTTCAAGGTAACGGTGGATGCCATCGTGTGTGATGAGAGAAGGTTAAGGTTACTCAGTGCCACCATAGTGATTATGTTAATAGAGGAGCATATGTCTATCAATACCTACTTGTAGGGAATCCTATTTATGTACACAATGATGTGCAATGGAGGATCAACTATATTAGTAGGTACACGTTTAATCTCATGATCTTCAAAAGTTATGACAGGGTCTCCACATGTTTAAATGTGTCCTACAAAATTGGAAAAAGCATCAGGTTCTTGAGGTTGTAATTCAATGGACCTCAAAATCTTCAGTAGAGCCTCTCTATGTCTTGGAGACTACTATATAAGCTCATAAATGAATATTTTGGCTGATTCCATGCATAGGATTTAAGTGAGCCTATTTCTAGTTATCACAACTATCTAAGGTGGTGGAACTTGAGCTAGATTTTATGATAGCAAGGAGTATGATGTAGAAGGGATGATTACACAAGTTATAGGTGGTAGCACCTGGTCATATCATTAATTTCTAGTCATGATTTTTATCATTCCCATGAACCCCTAGTTAGGTGGGGCCATGTGGAATTTGTTCACTTATCCAGGGCAAGAGGATTATCAATTTGTAATTAATTTTTCTCTAACATATATTGTATTATGTTTATAAAAGCATAACAAGCATAGATATCATGATCATTTTATTTATGATACATACAATACAAGTCCTATCTATGCCCCTTAGGTTTTGGGTGATTAGGATCTAATGTGTGAACTTCAAGCAATGTAATAGCTTTCAATTTGCACAAGCCATTGAAGAGAATTGCCAAAGGCTTAGGCAATGGTGTGTAAGTGCAAGGTGGGTGATGTTGTTTGGGTCTATTATTGTTGAGTGTTATAATGTGTAGGAGGGGGTTGCACTTGATAGTTATCTGGTTGAGATACTGCTTACTTTTTAGATTTAGGGACACTAAGGACAACTTGATTGATCGAAGTTAGACTTTGCTACGTGTTGTTACCTCTAGGTTTTTATTCCACTCATTTTGGAGTTTGATATCCCCCTCTTGTACTTTTATGTCTTCTATGACTTTGGCTTGTGCCAAAGCCTCTTCGAATGTTTGATATTATTGTAATTATAATAGAAGAAAAATTTACTTTGAGAAGCTTCTTGTACAGGTTAATTCAATGATAAATAAAGCAAAAGGTAACTTGGACATTACCTTTCTCCACCTATTACCATAATCCATGACTAACTCATCTTCAAATTGCTTGAGGTTTAATAAGTCAGTCAAGTTAAATTTCTTCTTGACACTGAATGAAAAGCATTCTAAGAAAGCATTGGTAAGTTGCTCAAAACTAAATATGATACGCCTCAATAGATTGTTGTACCATTCTAGATCCAGACTAAATTTTTTTATTAAGAATATTCTTAACAATAAAGCAACATCTTCTTGCAATTGGAAATACTGGTTCATTAAACTAGTTACGTGTTCTTGCACATCCTCATCTCCTTTGAATTTGTCCTTTTTTGGCATTTCAAAATGCTCAGGATAAGGCGGACATGGTATGGATGGATGTAGATTTTGGTTGCACAATTGATGCAATGTAGGCTTTAGGTAGCTTGTCCCTTGTTTTTCCAATGATTTTATGTAGTTCATAAGCATCTTGTATTCTTGAGATAAAATTATCTCACTTTCTTGTAATGGTGCCTATGGAGGGGTAGGTAGAAGGTTTCTGTTAGCTCAATGTGGTTGAATGTAATCATCAATCACATCTTCACTGAGTAGCTCAAGATACCTTTAGTCCTGATACTTAGGTTCTAGCTCCTCATAGGTCTTGTATTCTATTCAAAAATCTAGTGGTTTATGCCATTGTGACCTATGATGCTAAGGAGGGCAATTTTTTGTTGGCCTAGGAGGCAAATCATGATGTTGCATAGTACACCTTTGATTAAGTTGTTTCCTATAAGTACTAGGCATATGGACTTCTTCATAAGCTACCATATGCAATTATTCTTTACATAATCTTTGATCATGCAATTTTTCCTCACGCAATATTTTGTCATGCAACCTTTTGTGGTGCACTCTTTATTGTTATGCATTATATTGTTCTATGCATTCTCGATACTTTTATCCAACCATATATGGTGTAGTTATTCTCATTGATTCATGTTTGGCCTAGGTATCTGATCTACCTGATCGGTCGTATAAGATCACCAAGCTCTTATGTTGACATGAGGGAACTTGGCTCATTTTGAGGGCTCAGTAGAAGTAGCTACTTATTTTCCATGATCGAGAGTAGTGTTAACCTATTTTTCAAATCTAGGACTGGGCTCTTTGCATTGATATGGAGTGGGAGTATGATGTGATCGTGTAGAACACTATTTGCGAGGGGGATTAGGGTGAACTAGGTATTCATATTCTTCCTCTTTAGAATGAGTGTAAATGGAAGAGGCTACTCTATTAGTACAATACAGACCATATTTCTCTAAGTGAGCAAACTTACTACTCACCCAAGGATGATCAAGTGATGGAGCTCGCTCGCTCGAGCTAGGGAAAGACATATAATCTAGGTCATGCTCAAATGAGTGTATGGATAAAATGGGGATATGAATTTGTGATACTCCCCTGCTAGGCCCCTCAATGGATGGATTATTTCTAGTGGTAGAATGGGATCAATGTTGACCAACAAGATCATCTGCTTGGTCATGTGCAGGACCTACAAATATTCTCCTGGAAAAAGTGCCTTGATGGTCAGATACTCATGTGTTGAGTTATCATCACGATGACTACTAGGACACTGTTCAAGAATGAATGTCTTCAAGACTATACTGGATGTGTTCTAGATCCCCTTATAAAATTTTTACATTTTCAACTCGTGATTGAAATCATCTGCATCTAGTTACCATGGTCTTGATTACCCAAACAACTGATAAAGAAACACATAATAAAATAATGTGATTATATTGTTTAAGTTTTATTTGTGAATATCTACAACTATTTGAGTGTGTTTTGATGTTTGTTGTTGTTATTGCTCTTTTTCTCTATTGTTTTTCTTTTGTTGATGATATTAACTCAGTTTAAGGTTTTCACCTGTATGCTCTCACACACTGACATGGTGATGAAGTCCAAGTTGTGAAACCCACTAGGGCTTAGTGATGAAATCCAAACCCGATGAGGGAGCCCAGGTCCTACCAATCCTTACTATGATAGTTCTTGGAATAGCCTTGGCCAAAATGGGTTATGAAGTAACAACAAAAAAGCCAAGAAAGTGGAGATGAAACCCACCACCGTTGGTCTTGATCGATGGTTGGTTATGAAATCCAAATCGTTGATGTTAAAATAGGACATGGTGTGTGGGGCTATTTTATTATGGAAGAGTAAATAAAACATAGAGCATATGATGATGTTTTACTAATGCATATAAAATAAACTTTCAAACTTAGATCCCTAGAGAAATACATGTTTAATTTTAGAAATCTAAAAATGTAGAATCTTAAGATGATATCAATCTAGAGTCGGGCAACAAGAAAGTAGAGCATAGAATAATGAAAAAATACTATCTCTATGAGGGATGACCTATAATAGAGACCATTCAAACAAATAATAGTAAAAAATAAGGCCATCCGAACAAGGAATGATCAGAAGTAGGGGCCATCTAGGATAAAGGTAGCCACAAATAAATGATATCTGACCCAGGAATGATTGTAAATATGCTATCTAAAATCAAAATATTTCTGTATTTTCTCTACTAAAGTGTGAAATTTTTACATTTCTTTGTTGAAAGTAGGAAAAATAGTTTGAGAAAAACTCACAGGTGTAGCCTTAGTTTTATGTAGATGTTGCAAATGTTTTTATAAATTCTACTTTGAGGCCATATTTGTGCAGAGTGGTGGATCTTGGTGGCCATATTAGGGTAGGACAACCATGAATTATGATCACTTTTGTCAAGGATGATGGTACCTACAATTAAAAAACACCAAGAAAACATAAATTAGCAACTAGTTTTACAAAAAGTGGACATAGTCTGGCCGTGATCACCACTAAAGATAACAAAAATGCCATACATCCATATACATAAATGCAATATTGAATTCTTAGATAATCAAATATAACCATACAATGAAATAACAAAATAAAAAAATTATAAGGTGCCATTTTAATTATAATATCTCATTATTTTACAAAGAAGTTACAATGAGGATCCCCTTTGAAGTATCACTACTAATATTTTATACAATTGATTACATATAAAACCATTTAGAATGTACTACATAGGATATTTTGGCATCCCATAAATTTATTAACAGGTTCTTTGTACTGTTGCTATGTGTGATGAAGAGGATGAATCTTTATGTTATTAGCTCCTTGCAAAGACCTGTAATCTGCACACAAATAAACTTAAAAAATATTAAAAGCATTTGAAGAGCCTTCCAAGGTGATGCCCATATGAATGATAAATAAAGCACTAAATAAATCTTATATACATCAAATACATGTATAGAATCAAAATATAACTATGCTAAAATAGTAATAATATATTTCTAAGTCTACTAAAAGTAAGAAAATAGGAAAGGAATCTCTTCCTAGATCATGCTTGTGCAGGGTGGTCTTGTATGTTGGTCATCCTTGTAGTGGGTGATGGCAACTACGGGACATATATAAGAGAGATGACCACTAAACTATGAATAATTTCCATATATCAATGTGAGGTAGCATCAGGGTTTGATTCGTGGAATTAATTTTTAGGGGTGCACTCGTGAGGAATGACTTAATGGTGGAAATTGAAATAAAAATGGAGCTATTGGATAGCACAAAGGATATGAATGTGGTTTTCAAACTCTAAGGGAATCCATTGACATGATTTCCATGGAGGAAGGATTCAAAGGATGCTTTGAAGCTTTTATGGTGAAAATCTAGTAGCACCTCACTGCTTGTGGATTGTGAACTCTTCGATATTTTATTTGGCAGCACTTCATTATATGAAAAACTAAGAATTTTTAATGATGACTAGGCACCTTTTAATAGACTTCCCAATGGGAGCCTAAATATTCCTTGAGAATCCAAGAAGTAGTTGGAATCAAGAAATAATTATCAAGAATCTATTATGCTTAGTTGGCATGCACAACTACGCAAATCATTGCTTAGGATGAAGAATTTGGTTGTTACAGGTGTGGCTATCCTTGGGTAGAGTAATTATGACTACTAATTACCTCATTTCAAGGTAGCCTAATGGAGGCCATACTTAGCTAGGGTGGCCTTGGAAGAGGTCATCCTTTTATAGGGTGACCTAGACTACAAAGGGGAATTTCTCCTTGTTTGAATAGTGAAAACCATTTTTAAGCCCTAAGGCTGCCCAAGGTGGCTCATATGGCCTAAAAAGGTGTCCACATAAGTAGTCTTCTCAAAATTATTTGTTTTAGGTGTCTACAAGAGAAACCTTAGCCTTGAAGGTTAGAGTCCTATCCATATTTGGTTACTCTCAACTTGTGGTTAATTAGATCAATGATGTTTATCAAACTAGAGGTGATAAGCTAAAACCTTACAAAGATATTGTCACCAAGATTTTATCTTCCTTTGATAGGGTAACCATAGGGTCTATCCCTAGGTCTTCCAATAACCATGCAAATGCCATGGTTTCTACTGCCTCCTGATCCCCTTATATTTAGAAGATGATCAAACAATTATTATCATTTGACAACTTTAAGAACTTGCATCCCTTATTTCTATCCTCATTCTATTAGATATCCTAAACATTGGAGTTTGTCAATATGAGCCTTGGTACATAAACATATTTAACTTTCTTAAGGATGGTTCAATGCCTGATGGATTAGACCACAACCAGTGAAAGCTTTTGTAAAAAAGAGAAAATCAATTTGTGATAATTGGAAATACTTTATATTGATATTCTTTTGTTGAAGCCTAGCTAGCCCTTAGTGAAGCTCATGAAGGATCATGTGGAGGCCATTGTAGCAACAATGATATTGCTAAGAATCTCCTTTAGATTGGCTAATATTGGCCTTTCATGGAGAAATATGCTTGTGACTATGTTTGATGCTACAATAAGTATCAACACCATGACAACCTTGTTCATAATCATTCTCAAAACCTTTAGGTTATTTCTCCCCTTGGCCATTATCCATGTGGGGATTAGAAATTATAAGGAATATTAACCCAACATTTTTGGATGGTCAGGAGTATATCATTACGGTAATAGAGTACTTCACCAAGTGGGTAGAAGCCATGTCCATAGCTACAATGATGGGAGATCAAACCTATAAATTTATCTTTAAATAGATCCTTTTTAGGTATAGAAATTCTTCTATAATTCTCTCTGATAATGGAACTACTTTTAAGAACAAGGATGTCCATAACATTTGTGCTAAGTACAAGATTCAACACAAGTGGTCAACTACATATTACCCTTAGGGTAATGGTAAAGCTGAAGCATCCAATAAGCCTTTAGTTAATATCCTTAAGAATTTGGTAATTAAGACCGATGATGACTAGCATATCTAGCTATATCCTACCTTGTGGGTTTATTGTACTAGTGTGCAAACTCCTACAGGTGAAACCTCGTATGTCTTGGCCTATGACATTGAGGTAGTTTTTTCATTTGAGTTAGAGATCTCATCCTTGTATATCTTATTGTAAGATGCCTTGGTTGGTGATAAATATAGTTTATATCATTTACACCAATTAGAAATGTTGTATGAGAAGCACATCCAAGTATCTTCGAGCCTATAAAAATAGGCTCAAGTGATCTTACTCTAAAAAAATTTGTAATTATTATTTTGATGTTGGGGATTGTTGTAGTCTAGTTTTTCATCTAGCCAATGCTAGAACTGTGATTATCATATCTTAGAATCTGAAGGTGAGCATCCGCTAATCACATCCCAAACTAAACATTGGAAGAATCAAATCGCTTTGATTCAACCTCTAAAGAAGGTTGGTATACCTTGTCAACTTAATGAATGTTGACTCTATTTAGCTCAAATAGTAAAATATTAGGGATATAAATGATAGGGTTAGAAATGTATATATATAGAATGGATGGGTGAAGCTAACAACATAGACATCCACATGTTATCTCTAACAAATTGAATTTCAAAAGCAACTTACAGGACTAACAAAATTCAAAACTTATACGATTACATAATGTAATAGATTTTTCATGTTCAAAAAATTGTTCCAAGCATATAAAGCATTAATTATCCAAATTAATAGAATATTATCAATGCCTTGATTTAACAAAAATATAATTCTTGAAAAACATGTAAGTAGAACTAATTATCTTGATAAAATCTAAGTCAACTTTTCAAGTTAACAAAATAGACTAACCATAGAAACAAAGGAGAGATAATTTCTTAAGAATTATGTCCACCATTCAACACAAGCACAAATTTGATGTAAAAATCCCTTTTTTATGCTTCATTTGTCAATTTACAAAAAATGAAATAGTTTTGCAAGAAAAAACTCTAGAGTTGACATTTTGGAAGGAGGTTACTGCCATTATTTATAGATTATTACAATCATATTTCTCTCTAAGAATTATAGGGAATTTGATTTCTTTCTTGATCTTCTTGGCCACTCTATCATTCATGGTGCCCACAAATTGTGTCTTTTTTATTATGTTACAATTGCTTTATGGTCGAGCTCATTATTGCTATTTGTGATTCTTGCCATCCACCTTCATCCACTGATCTTGCAACTAAATCTGGTTCATCAAGAGATTCTAGAATATTATGGGTTGTAACTACTTTGATTCAACTTCTATGGCATCGATTTTAAATTTTCCTCTGTTTCTTTGGATTACGCATGCAAAATTCCACTGAAAACATGTATGGATAATATAGATTTGATATCCTCCAAAAATATGTTTATTGAACAATTGTAATTGGCCAATGTAGTGTCATTTTCCATTTACACAGTGATAATGAAGGAAACTAAGAATCACAGCCTTTTGCCCCTTAACCACTTCTTCTATCTTCTCTTTTTCTAGTGATCTACTGTTCTTTGGTGCTCTTATGTTTTGTGTGCTTTCAAAAAAAGATTTTGAGAAATGTGTCTTTGTATTATTTTGAGTTTCTCAACTTTTAGACCCTTCTCATGTCCCTTTAGATTTAAACTATGGATACAAAGCAGATAAGAAAGTGCAATTTTTTCATTCTTATATTTGTTCCTTTCCTGGTGCTTCTCTCTTCTGGCCATTTTTTAGCGCTTTCTTGTTTGCACAACTAATGCAAATATGGTAGAGAAGCGGACCTTGCACAACTTCTTCATTTTACTCTATAATTAGTGCTTCTTACTTTCAAATATTTTTAGTACTTTTCTTTTGTGCACTTAATACAAAGGTGGATAAGAAGTGCGGTTCACCCTTCTTCTTCAACTTGGCCCCTTTTTAGCGATTTCTTGTTTTTTTCCTCCTTGCGATGCTTTTTTGTTTTATATGTCCTTCACATTTACACAGAAAATACAAAGTGAGTAGAGAAACTTGAATTTGCTAGACTTCTCGATTTTAGGTTGGATTCAATGCCTCTTTATTCTAGTTAATTTTTAGAACTTTTGCGTTTCTTCTTCATACATAGTCAAATTTTACAAAATTTTGGCTAAGTATAGATGTAGCCATTTTTGACCTACATTATTGGAGCCTCCTAGGAAATCTTGATCGCAAGGTTTTAGAACTCAAAGCCTTATTCATTGGGTTTATGGATTCTAAAAAGATGAATGATTTATGGAATGAGGGAAAACAAAAAATAAGGGGTGAGATGGATGAATTTGGAAATGGTAGGGAAGTATGACATATGAATGAAGGAATGGATAATGGGGTAATGGAATTATATGAAGGGAAATGAATGGTGAACTAGGCTCTATATTTTAACAGCATCATGGTTCAAAATTGCTCCTCTGTGACTACCAAATTCATGATTAAAGACATAATATTCATAAGCTAATGGTCATGAAGAAACTATTTGTGAAACAAAAAGTATGATTCCTTGTTTCAAGGAGGGCTTCTCTTATAGATGGCTCTTAGCATTTTTAATGCCATAGGTGTGAGGCTCTTTATAGGTTCATGCTTTATTCATTTCTCTGACTTCTATCAGACTAAAAAAAACTTCATAAAAATTGTGCTTCTGATGGGTCCCTATCTTGGACCGTTACTCACCCTTGCCCCTTGTCTTCTCCTTCTTCTTTGATATGAACTACCTCGATTTAAATATTTTTAGGAATAATTTCCTGAACTTCATATTCATATTCCTATTCTTTGACCTCATTGTCAATATATTCTTCCTCTTCTTTGTGGTCTTCTTCATCAGACCCATCTTCTTCACTTTTCTCCATACTAACCTCTATGTCATCATTATATTATTTACTAAGCGAGTTACATTACTTAGTGTGCTTGAGGCTTGTTACCAGGTCTTATTTGGAATTCCTGGTACTAATAATATTTTTTTATGGAATTTTTTTAAGCTGGACAATCTCTTGTGAGATGGCTCAAAAACACCATTACCTAGCTCAAATATAACATCTTTTATTTGTATTAATCTCTTAATCATATGAATCACTTGTTCTTGTTGGATAGGTTTAGCCCACCTCTCTATTTTAGAGTCATATCACATGATGGAGTCTAAGCAATATGATAGTACTATTTATCCAATGAATTGACAATCTTTCCCAAAGTAATCAAGGAAATCAAGCATCCTAATATGGGAAAGTTTGTTCATCATTTTGCTCATTTTATCTTCCAATTTGTCTATAAATTATAGACACTTAAATAGTAACTTGTTTTTGGCTAGTATATCTTTGGCTATGCCCTCAATTTTACACCATTGTCTATTCAAAATGAGTCTAGCCACAACTCTAGACCTATTTTTTACTAGTCTATAGATTTTATCTATTGGGGATATCTTATGTTGAAACACATTCTTCACCTTTTGAAGGGTATTTCTTGTACCACTAGCTCATTTGTAGCTCCATATAGGAAGACAAAAAATGCTCTATCTTCTGAGCTTTTCACCTTGATCTATGACCATATATCTTTTCAAGATTACTTTATAGTGTCTTTCGAGAATCCAATAGGTCTAGCCTTTTCTAAAAATAGTTTTTGGTTTAACTGATTATTCTATTCTATAAGAGTTGCTAAAAATTTTGCTTATTCCTTGAAATTAGCCATTTCTTGATATTTATCTTGCCACTCCTTTATCCCATCTCTAAGTGAGTTGGACAAGTCTTCATGTTCTTTGAGAGAAGCTTCCAACTATTGTATTCTTTATTTTAACTCTTCATTCTCCTCTCTTCTCACATATCCTTGCAAGAAAATCATATCCATATGAGCTTTGGATATTACTAATTCATTATCAACTGGTAACTGCATGATGTCTATAATTTTTCAACTATCTCATAATCTTCTATGGCCATCTCTTTTCTTAGTTTCCTCTCTTTTGGAGAAACAATAATTTTTTTGCTTTCTAGATACTGGATCAATAACTGCAGTCTTCCTTTTTCATGCTATATCTTCTAAATATTTCACCAGCTATTCATTCCACTAGGCTACTGCATTGAAGGAAATATCCTCTATCCTTTGATGTTGGGTTGTAATAGGGTTTGTAGTATGAATAGATGTGGTGACCAAATATGATACCAAATTGATAGGGGTAAGTGGAGAAGCTAAAATGGTGGAATATTGGCATGGAGAAGTAGCTATTATAGCCTCTTTTTATGAAAGGGAGGAAGTGGAACTATGACTTATGGTCCTCCTGATACTATAGTTTAAGATGTAGGAGGTTCTTGTGGTGGAGAAGGTGGAAGTGGGACCTCAATGGAAATTGATGTAAGTTGAGTGGATAAAGGTGGATTGAATGTATAAAATTGAGATGTAATACGAGGAGGAACTTCAACTGTTTGGATTTGTCTTTCTAAATGTGAGGGGAGTGTTTCTTGGAAACTTAGAGGTGGAATATTATAAGGGATAGAGAATGTACCTGAGTCCCTCAGTGGTGACTGATGTGTATCTTATTGTAGGCTTGATCACTCTATTAATGGAGCTTGGGCTTGCTCCTTTTATTGTTTTTTTTCTTCTTCTACTTGTTCCTCCTATTTGATTAATTGATCCATTCCAAAAGTAGCTACTATAGAATACGTCATAGAGACATCAACTATTAATTTTTCTTGTTGAACAAGTTCTTGGATTTTTGTTTGTAAAGTCCTAAGTTGATCTTGCTACTAAGAGGAAGTAGGTTATGTGAATCTTACCACATAAGTCCTAGACATAACTTGATCTTTGTCTCTTCTATGTCTAGGTTCTACATAACCTTCAATAGATTCCCCTAGGGCTAATATTTTTGTTCTTTGTGCAACTAGGATAGCTCCTACACTACTTGACTCATTAGGGCCCAAACCTCCTCCTTGGTATCCTTGCATAGGTGAGCACCTAACATGTATGTTTGTAATTCTCCTATTGGGCATTGGAAAGTAGCTTGTTTTCACTTTTTGGTAGGGACATTGTTAGTAGAACCTTTTGTTCATTGAGAATAGGATAGAGGCATTCAAATGGTTTTAGGTTTCAACTTTGGCCTACTGGCATGTTTTTCATTTATCACTTCCCCTAGCCTATAGGCCTCTTGCAGCTTAGTGCTAAAAAAAATTTGGTGCCCTTCCAAGTGTCAACATGTAGATCATAATATTCCTCAAAATTTCTATCAGTCTTAGTAGGGAATTTGGAGTTTATGGTATCTATCTCTACTCCCGTTATCTAGAATTCAAACAATTTTGCAAGATTCTAAGCTTTTGCTTTTACCAAAGATTTAACATCATCCTCTATGTAAACATGCATCGAATCACCTTTTGGATCATAACCCATGACATGGTCATAGAAGTCTCTCCAGGGAGGCAATGCCTCCATATGTTGGAAATCCCGCTCTAATTTTAACTTTTCATCATTGTTTCTAAAATTCTCGACATGGGGTTGGAGATTTCAGTTGAATATTTGAGTCTTAGCTTTTGGATCATTTATTTTCTATGGGAACTTGTTTTATGGGTCATACCTCCATCTATGGGGAAGCTCTACCAACCCCAATTATTGTATATAATTGGTGATACTCTTATTCTATCATTTACTAATAGTGATGTCACTCATATTAAGGGGATAAGTGCAAGTTCCCTTCCTTCCATTTCTCATTCCAAATATGATATTTGTATAATATTTTTTGTGATAATATTCTAAAGTGAATATTTTCTTAGTGACATAGTGAGGCAAAAAAAGGTTTTTTAGTAAAAATATATACATGAATAACTGTCCATTTAGTCAAAATATATTAATCACCATCTTCCTCACATTTCTTCCTCAAAATATCGATCACCAATTGAGGCATTCTGGGCATTTATACCTCAATCAGCTTTAGGGATAGCCCTAGGAATTCCCTATTGAAATTGTAATAGGAATATTTTTTGCTCAATGCATTAGTCCACGAGTAGATGGTGAGATAAATTCCATTAGGGCTCATTTGCTTTATCATTTATGAAACAAAACTTCCCTTCCTTGTAATGAGGTGGCACTAATGTGAGCCAAATAGCACATTTGACTTATGAGCAAGTTGGAAGTTGTAGCTTGTGAGAATGCTTGCCACCATGGAGTATATTTTATCTTTTAGTCATTCTTAACATAAAATAAAGTACAAAAATAGGAATATTTACAAGATATGATACATATGATACATGGAAGGTAGCTCACTACTTGATGTATAACTTGATATGATATCCATTCATCGGGATGGGTAGCACCTCTCCTTGATTTTTGATCTGGAAAGAATTTTTCTATTTGATTGATTCTATTTGGAAAGGATCCTCCTAGAATGAGTTAAAATTCTCGTGATTACTTGGCTTGGCCTTGTATACGTTCCATTTCAAAACCAAGTCATCCACTTTAAATTTTTTGAACATGGTCTTCTTGTCGAACTAGCCCTTCATCTATGACAAATACCTTTGAAACATCTTATAAGATTCATCTCTCTGTTATTCCAATTGTAATAGTTGATGCAGTCTTTCATTTACAAGATCTCCTTTCTTAGAATCATTATCACTAATGTACTTTAAATATGGAAACTATAGATGTATTGGTAGTATAGCTTCTTTTCCATATACAAGAGTATAAGAAGATGTGCCTATAGATTTCTTCATGGTGATTTGATCTACCCATAGTATCTGGTTTATCAATAAATGCCAAGATTTTTAATTGTCTTCTAGAGATCTTTTAAGCATTATGAGAAGATTTTTGTTGCTTGATTCTACTAATCCATTTCCTTGTGGGTATTAATAGGAAGAATTTTTCAATTAAATATTGTATCTACTAGAAAAATCTATATACTTGGACCCTATAAAATCTAGGCCATTATCACTTACTAGAGCTTCAGGAATACCAAACCTGGTGATCAAAGTTTTAAGAAATTCAAGCACCACATATTCATCACATATCTTGGTCATACTGTCTCAACCCATCTAGTAAAATAATTTATGGCAGTAAAAATATATTTGTGACATGTTGAAGAATTAGGATTGATTTCCCCCACATAGTCTAGATCCCACTACTGAAATGGTTGCTCAACTTGTATTGGATATAGAGGCATTATAATATTTCTATTCCTACCTATGTATCTCTAGAATTTATCATAGGCTTTACAAATTTTAAAGGCATCAACAAAAATAGTAGGCCAAAAATAGCCTGCTCTTATAATTTTTAGTGCGATAGACCTCCCTAAATAATGACCTTTAGATAGTCCATCATGAAAATCCTTCAGGACCCTATGCTTTTGATCTTCTCTTACGCATCTTAAGATGATGGGGGACAGGAAAGTCAAACACACATCCTTTCCAATACTTTATTCGATTAGTCCGATATCTTTTACACAAACAGAGTTACAGCCCGAAGAACTGGTAACAAATCACTCAGGCTATTCCAGAAAATTTTATTAAATTAGCTGAAAAAAATGCATACAAAATAGCCTGCCGGCTTATAAAGACCAGAGATCCCCTGGTATTCTATTCCCACGCACACACTCTCTCCCCTTTCCAGTCCACCACCCCAACTATTACAAAATCTGAGTTTTTATCGAGGTCTCGGCCCTCTATGCAATTAATGCCCCACCTGATCGAATTCCTAAAATTAAAAATGAAAGTTCGCTTCCTCTGCTACATTTTCAAATTTCCTTCATCAATGGGCAACCACCCCCGATCCGCCATGAAAGCACGCATTAACCTTGACCTGCAACCGTCGTTTGCCAGACTGTCCCTCGGGAACTGTTGCCTTGTCAGAACATTTAACCGTGCCCACTGTCACTTTTCTCGTGTGCATGGCCTGTCCATGTGTCCAAATTTGATTCACCTTCAACCAGTCACGATATCGTGACATGTCGTGATATCATGACCATTTCCGCCTGCAAGCCCCTTGTCTCAATTTGTGTCGCGATATCGTGACATGTCACGATATCGTGACCATTTTCGTCTGCAAGCCCCTTGTCTCGATTTGTGTCATGATATCATGACATGTCGTGATATCATGACCATTTCCGTCTACGAGCCCCTTGTCTCAGTTTGTGTTGCAATATCATGACACGTCATGATATCATGACCATTTCCTCCTATGCATCGGTTTTCCCTTTTGTTGTCGTGACATCATGACCGTTTTTTGCCTTCACCTTTCGAGCCCTTCGTCAACTCCACCTTCACTTTTCTTCGAACCCTTTGTCAACTCCGCCTTTGCCTTCAAAAACATCATGACATCGCGACGTCGCAATATCACGATGAAAACTCCCCTTGAGCCTTCGCCTTCAGAAACATCGCGATATCGCGACGTCGCGATATCGCGATGGAAACCCCCTTCGTGCCTTTGCCTTCAAAAATGTTGTGATATCACGACGTCGTGATATCATGACAAAACCTGCCTTCGCTTTGCCGCAGCCTTTGGGTCACGATTTCGTGACCCCCTCCCCAACTTTTGCCTTGGGAAAAAACTTGCTTTACCAAACTTAAACTTCCCCCTTATTTTAAGTTCCACTTGATGCGAGGTTGCTCTGTTGCCACCGTATGCTCCTGCATCAGACACCCGGGGTAAATGGAGAAGTGACCTTCACTTCTATGCTGTTTGGTCCGTGTCTTCTGTAACACCTCCAAACACTCATCTGCCTTTGCAACCTGCTCAAATCCCGTCTCCTGGCAAAAAAAAATTTTGCCCTCTACCAGACAAATTCTGGCATTGTTGCACACCTTCTCATCCACTGCCTGTAATGGCTTTAACTTGTGGTGCACTCCATCTTTCATCAAGGAGTACGTATTTGCATGACCATCATGCACTGCACTCCGATCAAACTGCCATGGCCTTCCTAACAGCAAATGGCAAGCATCCATGGGGAAAACATCACATAGGACCTCATCCTGGTATTTTCCAATATTGAACGTGACTAAGCACTGTTCATGGACCCATGCTATGTGGTCCTTCTACAACCACACAATCCGATATGGATGCGGGTGCCTCCTCCTGTCCAGCTGTAACTTAGCAACCATATCCTTGAAGACTAAGTTATTTGTACTTCCATTGTCTATAATAACATTACAGAATTTGCCTGCACTTTTGCACCATGTGCGAAATAGGCTTCTCCTCTGATCTGGTTTGTCTTCCTCAATCAGCATGGTTCTCCTCACGATCATTGCTTCTCCTTTCTCAGCCTCTTCAGAATCTTTTGTTTCAGCATCTTCCTCTGCCAAAATAGCTCTGGCAGGACCCACTTATTTCTTGTTCACTCTCTTGGGGTGTTGGGGACACTCATATGCCCAATGTCCCTCTTCTCCATAGTGGAAACATGTTCCCCGAAACACTCATCTTCCATACCCACATCCAGATCTACCTTTTCCCCTTGGGTAGCCATTGTTCTGATCTTGGGGTTTGGGTTCCTCATATTTCTTCTGATCTCGGTTGTTGCTAACCTCTACTTTCTTCTCCTCCTTTCCTTACTCTTTTCTTCCACCAGTATTTCCTCCATGCCCCCTTCCTTTTTGCTTGCTTTCAAACCTTTTGTTCAGTTTTTCTTCAACTTTCAGAGCAAACTAGTAAGCATCTTCAATGGTGCTCACCCGAACTAAGCTCAACTCTTCCTGGATACTGGGTCTCAACCCATTAATATAACGGTCCACCTTCTCCTTGCTTGCTTCTAAATGGCCAGTTCTGATGGAGATTTTAGAAAACTCTTCCATGTATTCTTGGACAGTTTTATTCATCTGTCTCAAACTCTGTATCTTTCTTAGCAGATCCAACTCGTAATCTGTCGAAATAAATTGTCCTTTTAATTTTTCTACCATTCGTTCCCATTTTGTTATCCATTATTTTCCTCTTTGGTTCCATTCCAGCTGTACTCCCTTCCACCATATGCTGGCATGACCCTTCAGCTTGGTCTTGGCAAATCTGACCCTCTCGGGATCTTCAACTTCTTCATACTCGAAGTATTCTTCCAGATCATTGATCTAGTCGATTAATTCCTTCGGATCCAGGTTCTTGAAATACGTGGAAACCTCCATCTTCGGCCTCTTCCCAATCTGGGATATGGCTTTGTATAGTCTGGCTTGTGTCGGATCTATAGCCTCTTCTTCTTCTTTAGACTAGTTTTCTTCTTCATCTACTTCATCTTCACTGTCTGCATATATTCTTGGTTCGTGTCCTTTGCACAGTTCTTCTTGTAGGGCCTGAACTTGCCGCTGCAAAGCTCAGAAATCTACTGCTGCCATCATGCCTCCCCCACCAACAGGTTTTCTTCTCGGAGGCATTTTACTTACTTTTCATAAGCCTTCCCATAGATCCTAGTGTAACTGCCTCACGTCCGACGATCTGTTACACACTCAGGAACTTTTGGCTCTAATACCACTTGATGGAGGACGAGAAATTCAAACACACATCCTTTCCAATACTTTCTTAGATTAGTCCGATATCCTTTATGCAAACAGAGTTACAACCCAAAGAATTGGTAACAAATCACTTAGGCTATTCCAGAAAATTTTATTAAATCAGCTAAAAAAAATGCATACAAAATAGCCTGCCGGCTTATAAAGACCAGAGATCCCCTGGTATTCTATTCCCACGCACACACTCTCTCCCCTTTCCAGTCCACCACCCCAACTATTACAAAATCCAAGTTTTTATCAAGGTCTCAGCCCTCTATGCAATTAATGCCCCACCTGATTGAATTCCTAAAATTAAAAATGAAAGTTTGCTTCCCCTGCTATGTTTTCAAATTTCCTTCATCAATGGGCAACCACCCCCGATCCGCCATGAAAGCACGCATTAACCTTGACCTGTAACCGTCATTTGCCAGACTATCCCTTAGGAACTTTTTCCTTGTCAGAACATTTAACCGTGCCCACTGTCACTTTTCCCGCGCGTGTGGCCTGTCCACGTGTCCAAATTTGATTCACCTTCAACCGGTCACGATATCGCGACATGTCATGATATCGTGACCATTTCCTCCTACGAGCCCCTTGTCTCAGTTTGTGTCGTGATATCGCGACATGTCACGATATTGTGACCATTTTCGTCTGCGAGCCCCTTGTCTCAGTTTGTGTCATGATATCGCAACATGTCGCGATATCGCGGCCATTTTCATCTGCGAGCCCCTTGTCTCAGTTTGTGTCATGATATTGCGACATGTCGTGATATCGCGACCATTTCCTCCTGCGCCTCAGTTTTCCCTTTTGTTGTCGCGACATCGCGACGTCACGATATCACGACCATTTTTTGCCTTTGCCTTTCAAGCCCTTCGTCAACTTCGCCTTCGCTTTTCTTTGAACCCTTCATCAACTTCACCTTTGCCTTCAAAAACATCATGACATCATGATATCGTGACGTTGCGATATCATGACAGAAACACCACTTAGGCCTTCGCCTTTAGAAACATCATGATATCGCAACGTCACGATATCGCGACGTCGCGATATCGTGATGAAAACCCCCTTTGTGCCTTCACCTTCAGAAACGTCATGATATTGCAACGTCACGATATCACGAAAAAACCTGCCTTCGCTTTGTCGCAGCCTTTGGGGTCATGATTTCGTGACCCCCTACCCAACTTTTGCCTTGGGAAAAACTTGCTTTACCAAACTTAAACTTCCCCCTTGTTTTAAGTTCCAGTTGATGCGAGGTTGCTCTGTTGCTGCTGGATGCTCCTGCATCATAAGAGGACACCATCAAGGTTTTTTCTACAAAGTTCTCTAGATAGCATTGTATAGTGCAAGGCTTGAAGCCTATACCTTCTCTTCTATGAAGCATTAAGGTTTTGGGGATAGATACCAATCTAAAAGTAACTTGTAAGCTTATCTATCCAATATTCTTCTTGTGGGAGAATATCACTTTCTTGATCAAGCTCTTTGATATGGCATACTATTTATTCCTGTGGAATTGCCTTAACTTCCAGTTATTGACAGAGTGCTCTTCCTCTTACCATTTTGGTGGGATGAATATCAATGTTAAAATCTTAAATTTTTGTAATCCAACCTACTCTCTTTTCACCAAGTTCTCCTTGTAAGATGAATGTTCATACATTAGGATGGACTACATACATCAAGGTTTTGCTCTGGGCTAGATACTGTATAAACTTATTTAAGGACTTCATGACTATAAAAAATTATCTTTCTATCAATTTATATTTTACCTAATACTCATGCAGTGTTTGGCTCCAAAATAAAATAGGGTGTTCATTTTTCTAGTTATCCCTTTGAGACAATACAATATCATATCTCTCTTCATTGCTTCAGCACCATAGGAATAAAGGATGAAGTCTTTATCAAAGTCTGGATCGACCAGAATTGGAGTTGTGGTAATGACCTGCTTGATTGTTTTAAATGTCTATTTCCTTTTGTTAGTCCACTTATAATATGCATACTTTTTTACTGAGATTGGCTTGACAATATGAACAAAATCTGAAATAAATTTCCTTACAAACTTAATCTACCCAAAGAAGGACTGTAGAATTTTTTTGTTCATTGGAAGGAGTAGTTTCAGTATTGCTTTTATTCTATCAAGGTCAAAAAACATTCCCTATTTTTATACTACATGTCCTAGCAACTTTCCTTCATGTACTACAAAGATGGATTTCTTAGGGTTTAGTGATATGCCAAATTCCTTGTATTTCTAGAATTTTTTTCTAAATGATAAATATGATCTTGTTTCTCATGTGAAAATATAGTCATATCATCTAAATATATCAGAATTATTTTATTAATAAGTTTACCAAATGCATAATACATCACCCTCTAAAAAGTAGCACCAGCATTTGATAGACCAAATGGTATTATTTGATAGGCATAAGTGCCCCACTTTATTAGGAATGCGGTCTTGTGTTGGTCTTCATTTTAACCCAAATTTGGTTGTATCCAGAGAAAACATCTAGTAAGGATAACCTCTTTGCTCTATTACCATCTGTAAAATCTGATCTATTTGCAGTAAATGGTAGTGGTCTTTTAGAGAAGCTTGATTTAGATTCCTAAAATCCACACAAAGGTGAATATCACCATTCTTCTTCCTTACTGGGACTCTATTGGCCACCCAAGTTGAGTGTTTGAATAGGTAAATTATTTTAGCCCTTAATAGCTTAAGTAATTCTTGTTGCATGATCACTTCAATCTTGGGATTCACTATCCTCTGCTTCTGTCTGAATAGCTTAGCATCTTGTACTTACTCAATAGAATGTTTAATTATATTTTTATTATATACCTTCAAGTCATCGTAAGTCCAGGCTATTATGTCTTGGTACTTGTGGCATAAAGCTCTAAAATTTTAAATCTCTTCTATAGTGCATTGGATACCAAACTTTAGATTTTCTCCATTATGCATCTCAATTTCTTTGTAGATTTGGTCATCGAACTTCATTTATTTCAATATTTTTACATCTTAATTATCAAATAGGCTTTCTAGGGTAATTAAAACTTTGGGCATGTGATTGGTTTTTAGCTGAATAATCTCCCTTTAATCAATTTCTTGAACAAGCTTATTGATAGAAAAAGCATAGTTTGCTTCTTTGATCAAGAAATTGATGATCTATTCATCATTTTCAAAGACCTGCTAGTATATCTATTTTTTAGGTACTGATGGTCTAAAAACAAGTTTAACTCCTATTTTTAGGAGATCCATAATATATCAAGAGGGATAAATTAGCTTCTTTAACAACCAATGCATCTGCCAAAGAATTTTTTTGTCTAGGAATGACATGCAAATTTAAAGCATCAAATGGTTCCATTAGGTTCCATACTCTATTTTTTTAAGCCTTCAAATAATGATGCTTACTGCTATACTTTTCTAATGACTTGATTAATAATTAGTTCCAAGTCACCATAAATGTCTAACATATTGATGCCCATCTGTTCTACCTGCATTAATCCTAGATAGAGAGCATCGTACTCTATGGTATTATTTGTAAAATATCAAGTCTAAATGAAAAAATATTTACTCCTTTAGATGGATATTTCAATACCACACCTGCTCCATCTCTATTTTTGCATTTTGCTCCATCAAAATACATTGTCCAAATTTCAAACTTTCTCAATGATTGGTTTGAAATCATAGGAATTTTATTCTCTGCTTCATAGGTTATACTATATGTTCCTAATCCTGTTTCGAGTAGATATTGATCATTTTAGAAAGGTAGTTGATCATCAAATTCCAAATCTTCCAAGAGTTCCATAAGCTTTGGTTCTTCCACTATTGAGTAATTGTACATTTCTTCTTCTATCTTCTTAATATGGTAAGTGATTGGCTTTTCAAGAATAAGTCTTATCCTTCTTCCCTTATGATGTATCATCATACTAGAGTAATCCAAATATATGTAACCTCCCATATTGGTAGTAAATTATCTAGAAATACACAAGCCAAAGTAGGGCTAAATATCTACCATTACCATTTCTTCCACAATAGTGACCTCGGGATCTATAAGCAATTTCATTAGTATGTCTTTCACTACTCTCATAGTCTTGATTGGGGTACCATCTAGCTGCAAAACTCTTTGAAAATAGTGGGTGTATTCCATATCCATTTCATCACAAAAAAAATTAGACATTATAATAGTGGATTATCCAGAGTCAATCATACAATTATGGACTATCCATCCCTCCAACCTTAATGAAATATAAAATGGGGGAGATTTATTTTTTAGAGCAACAGGAGACATTTTTTTTATCTTGAGGTTGGTTGAGCATGGTATCTATCTCTTTCTCTTGGGATTTATTGTTAACAGATGCTTTTAACAAATCAATCTAGCTAGGGAGGAAAAGAGTGTCATAGAGACTCACTCTTGATGGATTATTTTTAAGTTCCTCTATGATGTTAAATTTAGGCTTCTCCAAAGGATTTCTATCTTCCCTTTATCCATTTCTCAAAATATTCTCCTATACTACTACATAACTTTGATTCTTTATCTTATAGTAATAGAAGGAAATTGCAACTTCTCTCTTGCCTCCTCTTTAGAACCTAATTGTTCTTTATCCTTGTATATCAGCTTCAGTGCAACTTTATATTTTTCTTATCTTTGAGGTATCAAATCTGTAGTAGCCTGAGGAATAGGGAATTTATCCTTATTTGATGAGGGATGATCCTTCTTATTTTGAGAAGGGACGTAAAATGATTCCAATTTCTATGAATCAACCTATATTGGTTTCTTTCCAGATCTAGTCAATATTGTGACATGTTTTGGTTTGGAAGAGTTGAGATCGTCCTATTTTTGTTCATGCTATCTTAACATATTAACTCTTCCTTTCTTATTTCTTTCTACTTTATCCATATCTTTTTGGATGTGATGTAGATACATTTAATAAGACTCATGGTCATATGGATAATTGCAAACCAAGCATCAAATATTAACTAGAGCTATTTCAGGACTTGAATCATATTCTTCTTGATTAGTGTTGTGGAAGGCTACGCCTTCTGGTTATCTATAAATGGATTAATTATTATTATTCAACAGTAAAACCAGAACAAATAAATCATGCGAAATACGAAATGCGAGGAAAGAATATAAATTAATTAAAATAGCTTGCCACTAGGAGGGCAGATCCCGCCGTAAAGGCACAGAGTGATTACGCAGTGAAAATATAAAACAACAAGATGATTTAATTTTAAATAAACTAACTAATATATATATGAAAGTCTTTACGCTTGGAATACCTAGCCGACGGCTAGGTTTGGTGTGTAACATGACTCCCCTCCTCGAAAAGCTTTGTCCTCAAAGCTGGAAATGTCTGGAAAATACTTTCAGGTTCCCATGTGGCATCCTCCTCTGGTAAATCTTGCCATTTGATGAGAAATTCTTGAATCCGACGTGATCTCAGCCTTCGTATTCTATGTTGTAGTATATCTTCAGGTTGGAGATGTATGCGTCCTTCCTCATCGAGCACTGGTAATTCTGATTGACTGCACACTTTCTGACCAATTACTTTTTTGAGACATGAAACATGAAATACCGGGTGTATTCGTGATGAATTTGGTAGCTCTAATTGATAGGCTACTTCTCCAATGCGGCGCACAATTTTGTAAGGACCATAGAATCGTGGAGCCAACTTTTGGCTGGATTTTATCCTTAACGATGATTGTTTGTAAGGTTGCAACCTTAGGAAAACCCAATCACCTATATTAAAAGTTCTTTCTGATCGGTGCAAGTCCTGTTGTTGTTTCATACGATTTTGTGCTTGGACTAAATTCTCTTTGAGGATGGTGAGTGTAGACTGCCTTTGTTGGAACCAATCATCCACCTTGGCGACTTTGGATGATCCTTGTACGTAATCTACGACGATTGGAGGCTTGGTGCCATACAATGCTTCAAATGGAGACATCTTAATTGAGTAATGGTAAGAAGTGTTGTACCACCATTCTGCCAATGCTAACCAATGGCTCCATTGGTATTGTTTATCTTGAGCGAAACATCTTAAGTACGTACCCAAACATTTGTTAACTACTTCTGTTTGACCATCTGTCTGTGGATGGTAGGATGAAGACATGTTCAATTTGGTACCACTAAGTCGAAATAATTCCCGCCAAAAGTTACTAGTGAAGATGGGGTCTCTATCACTTACAATATTTTTTGGCATACCATGTAATTTAAAAATTGAATCCATAAATACCTTTGCCACCTTGCTTGCGGAAAATGGATGTTGTAAAGCCTGAAAGTGAGCGTATTTGGATAACCGGTCTATGACTACGAAGATTACTGGTCTCCGCCTTCCGATTTTGGAAGACCTTCAATAAAATCCATGGATATATGTTCCCACCGTCGTTCAGGGATGGGTAATGGTTGTAACAACCCCGGTGATTTGACTCGTTTCTCCTTTATTGCGCTGGCAAACTTCGCATTCTCGCTACCCATTGTTTGACTTCTGCTTTTAATCCTTTCCAACAAAATGATTGTTTGACCCTTAAATATGTTTTCAAAAATCCTGAATGTCCTGCTGAAGGAGAAGCGTGCGATTCGTCGAGGATCTTCGATTTGAGTACTGAATTGTGTGGAATGTAAATGCGGTTCTTCTTCCGGAGAATTTTATCTTCATAAGAGAACAAAGGGTGTTTAGAGGACCCTATAGATAAGTCTTGAAGTATCTGAGCAGTTTCGCTATTGGACAACCATTCATCTTGTAATTGATTCACCCATTGGGAGCAAGGACCTGAAATAGCGTTAATGACCACTTCATCTTCATATTTCCTGGACAGCGCATCGACGGCTATATTTTCCTTCCCTTTCTTGTATTCGATAACAAAATCATAGCCCAATAGTTTTGTTAACCACTTATTTTGTTCCGGATATGAAAACCTTTGCTCAAGAAAATGTTTGAGACTACTATGATCTGTTTTTATAATGAAGCGGCTACTGATTAGGTAGTGTCTCCATTTTTCTACTGCGTGAAGAATAGCCAACATTTCTTTTTCGTATGTTGATCTTCCCAAATTTTTCCCCGAGAGTCTGTTTACTTTCAAATGCCAACGGATGACCTTCTTGCATTAATATAGCCCCAATTCCTGTTCCTGATGCATCACACTCGATAATAAATGGTTTGTTAAAATTGGGAGTTGCTAATACTGGAGTTGTACACATGGCCTTCTTAAGAGCTTCGAAGGCTTGAGTGGCCTCTTTCGACCAACGAAAAGCATCCTTCTTTGTGAGTGCTGTGAGAGGTGCTGCAATCTTACCATAATTTCGTACAAACTTGCGATAGTAGCCCGTGAGACCCAAAAAACCATGAAGTTTCTTGATGGTTTTAGGTAAGGGCCACTCTTGAATTGCCTTAATCTTATTGGGGTCGACTTTGACACCCTCGTGTGAAACTATATGACCAAGATACTCGACTTCTTGGACACCAAATGAACATTTGGAACGTTTGACAAATAGCTTTTCTCTCGTGTAAAATGTGAAGGGCTTTATCCACATGATGTAAATGGTCCGTCCATGTTTTTCTGTATATGAGAATATCATCAAAAAAAAACTAACACAAACTTATGGAGGAGTGGACGAAACACTTGGTTCATGAGACTTTGGAATGTGGATGGTGCATTGGTGAGACCAAAAGGCATGACCAAAAATTCGTAATGACCTTCATGAGTACGAAAAGCAGTTTTAGGAATATCTTCTTCTCTGACACGGATTTGGTGAAATCCGAAACGAAGGTCTAATTTTGTAAAAAAATTTGCACCATGCAACTCATCTAGTAGGTCATCTATGACAGGGATAGGAAATTTGTCCTTGATAGTGAGTTTATTGAGAGAACGAAAGTCAGGACACATACGCCAAGAGTTATCTTTTCGTCTAGCCAGAACTACAGGTGAGGAATAAGGACTAGTGTTGTGACGAATGACTCCATGATCTAGCAGATCCTGAACGATCTGTTCGATTTCTGTCTTTTGTGGTTGAGGATAGCGGTAAGGACGATTGTTAGGTGGGACACTCCCTGGAATCAAATGGATGGCATGGTCATGAGATCGTTTAGGTGGTAATCCTTTAGGTTCTTGGAAAACCTCTTCGTAATGTGTTATGATGTCTTGTAACTCGGAGCAAGTAATATCCGAAGTTGCTTGAGATTGTTTTTCCAAACAATTAATTTGAGCTATAAACCCATATCCACCCTTTTTTAACATCTTCTCCATACTATGAGAGCTCACCATTTGTGATGGAGGAGTAGTAATGCCTTGTAAGCGAATGACTCGTCCGTTTTCCTTCCATTCCACAAATAATTTTTTGAAGTTGAAGCTAACCGTGTCTAATGTTTCCAACCATTCAACTCCCAAAATGACATCATAGTTCCCCAAATTCATGACGAAAAGGGATCCAAACCAGGTATAAGTTCCCATTTTTATGGAAACTTGAGATGTGCGACCAACACATTGTGCGTTCACCCCGTTGGCCACTAGAACCTGGAATTTGTCTTTGTTGGAAGAGTTAATGAATAAATTCAAAGCTTTTGCTGTTTTGATGTCGATAAAATTGTGGGTACTGCCGGAATCAATTAGCACATTCACCTTTTTCTCGCGGAGAAATCCCGGTACCTTGATGGTATGGTGGGCGGTTAAACCCATGAGGGCATGCACGGAGATCGCCATTGTATCCTCTTCTTTTTCTTCTAGAGTACTTGGTAGTTCTTCTGGCATAGGTTCTTCTAGTTGGTAAGGTTCTTCCTCTTCTCCTTCATATTGATCGCCTTCAATATGAAAGTTTTGTTTTTGGGCACATGCTTGTTCCTTGGGGTGATGAGTGCGACATTTATAGCAAAAGTATCTTGATGGTTGATCATTTCTACGAAAGGAATTGTTGCGATACGAAGGACGACTATAAGTTTCACGCCGTGCATACAACTGATTTCTCTTCTCGGCCAGCTTAGCTATTCTTATACAATCGTTCAGCAAAGTTGGATTGTGCATGTCTACCTCCACTCGAATATTTTCTTTCAATCCATTGCGAAAAGCTCCTACCACTGTGTCGGGACTGAGGTCTAAAGTGTATGGTAGTAAACTGGTAAACTCCGAAACGAATTCGCTAACCGATCCTTCTTGTTTAAGAGATAACAGTCTTACTGTGTATGATGATGTAGCTCCTTCATCAAATCTTTCTAAAAAAGAGGTAGTGAATTTTCTCCAGTTAATAGTAGCTCCTTTCTCTCGTTTAAGCCATACGAACCATTGGTAGGCCTCAGTGCCTAATTTTGATGCAACGAAAGGGACTTTATCAATTTCCTTAATTTGATATAAGTCGAGAATGCCTTCCATTTTGGCTATCCAACCACGAGGATCATGACCCTCAAAAGTGGGCATATCAACGCGTGGAAAATTATTAGGGCCTCTCGGTTGGTGATAACCCGTATCCCTTTCTTGATTTTGGTTATACCGCTGTCTATGATAGCGATCCCTGTAATTATCCGAATCGCCTCTTTGTTGTTCCCAATCATCATCATGATCGACATTTTCTTCATTCCTTTGGGCATGGGAGTGATTTTGGGGATTAGTATTGGGATTAAGCTGGTTTTGTGCTCGCACTAGGGTTTTTAGGTTGAGACTAATTTCGTTCATACCCTCTAGTAAGAGTCGAAGAGATTCATCGTTGGAAACGGCTGAGTTACTTGAGTTTCCTTGTGTGATGTTTTCGTGAGTTGGGGGAGGATTAGTAGCCATAGGGTCTACCAGTGGATGATGTGGATTATAACTGCCAATTTTGAAAGGAGAAGGAGAATTTTTTGTACCTGGGCTTCGATGAGGTCTTCTTGCGTTGTTATTGGTCGTCTTCGAGCTTGATAATCGACCGTCAGATCCTTTGGTCCACCTTTTGCTCATGCATTAGTTAGCATAACCTGTTTAGAAGCTTGTGAGCTTGGACTGCAGCAAAATTGGTTGATTTTAGCAAAAATTTGGATCCGCTTCAACTGTCACTCCAACTGTGACGCGGATTTGAATTTGGATTTGGGCTCCTTCTTGACTGCAATTTTTGACAGCTTTTGACAATTTTTGACAACTTTTCTTGACTGCAATTTTTGACAACTTTTCTTGACTGCAAATTTAAGACACGACACCGGACTAACCACTAACCACGGACTGCCCGAAGATGACGGACAACGAGGACACGAAACGCGAGACACGAAGCGGACACGGACGCGAGGACACGAAACGCGAGACACGAAGCAGACACGGACGCGACGACACGACAGCTGGAAGACATGACACGCGAACGGAGCGAAAGACCAAACGACACACGAACGGATGACTAATAGTGCACGGATAGCTAGAGGACAACAAGGACGACACGACGGATGACATGACATGGAACGCAAATAGAGGACATCAAGGACGATACGACATGAAATGTGAACAGAGGACAGCAAGTACAACACAATGGATGACACGACGTGGACGTGGACAGATCTCCTAATGTGCGACCAAAGTCACACCATAGAAGGTGTGACGTAGTTCTTTTAAACCCATTTTTGAATTATGTACACACAATGTGGGATAAAGAAATTAAACCCAACACAGCAAAGAAAATTATCTGACATCAGCAATTAAAAATCAACCAAAGACCTTAGCTTTCCTGGTTAATAAAAATATTCGTGATTATTGATTGGTTGACGACCTGCGAATCCGTTTATGCGTTTGGCAGAGTAGATTCTTGGTGGATTCGTGAGCAATTTTCTTCGATTTTCTTCAGACGCGAGTAGATTGCCCAATTCAAATGGTTTTACTCTTTGTTGTGTATGTACGCGAAAATGTGGCGGCAATGCGTCAACGAAAGAACGTCAAATAAAAATGCAGAATTTGCATGGCTTCGACGAGTTTTCGGCGAGTGAGAACGTAGAAAGATTGGATATTTCGATCGAAATGTCACCCCAGGTGTGTTGGATCGCACCAACCTGATACCACTTGGAAGGCTACGCCTTCTGGTTATCTATAAATGGATTAATTATTATTATTCAACAGTAAAACCAGAACAAATAAATCATGCGAAATACGGAATGCGAGGAAAGAATATAAATTAATTAAAATAGCTTGCCACTAGGAGGGCAGATCCCGCCGTAAAGGCACAGAGTGATTACGCAGTGAAAATATAAAACAACAAGATGATTTAATTTTAAATAAACTAACTAATATATATATGAAAGTCTTTACGCTTGGAATACCTAGCCGACGGCTAGGTTTGGTGTGTAACATGTTGACCCTTGGCCCTGCATTGTTGCTTGAACTAGGTTTTTTATCTTTATTAATGTAGGAAAATTTCCTTTGTTGAGATATTTTAATCTCTCTCTTTTCTATAGCATTGACCTTGTTGTTTATAGTTTTCAAAGAATTTTGAATATAAATAAGCACTAAGAATTCTTGGGATGGTTGTGATGGAAGAGAAGGGAAAGGTATAGCGAAGGCTAATTTGGGAGGTGGATTTTTTGTAGGAAGTGTAGACACCTAAAACACATTATGTTTAGGAGACTACTCATATGGGCACCCATGCAAACCATATGAATGATCTTGGACTTTTCCAAGACTAAGTAGTGGTTTTAACCACTCATATAGGGAAGGCTAGTCCTATGCAACCCTAGCCACTAATGAAATCAATGGCTACATTTGTAGCCATTGATGATTAGAGAGGTTATAGGTTAGACACTAATAGTGATAGAGACTATGGGAACATTGACCATAGCCATACCTTTCGATAATGTCTAATCTTGTAACAAACTTGAACTCCTCAAGTCGAGCAAAATTAGTTGCATCTAAAAAATTAGCAACAATTTGGGTTCTAGAAGCCTATAAAATATTTGCCTAATCATTCCAACTCAGTAGGTTCTTGATATTGGCTTCCTAGAGAAGCTAGACCAAGGAAATTTCTGAGTCTACTGAAGGCCCCTAATTTATCAAGCAAATCATGGAGAATTGATGAACATTTGCCATAGCAAAGCCCTTTCGGAATGGAGAGCAAATAAAAATACACTTGAGGAGTAATGAAGTGTTGTCCAATTGAGCAATGACAAGTGCCTATCCACCAATGGATACTACCACATTTTGAGAAGAAAAACCATTGTTCAAACACTCAATTCAACATTATTTGAGCCAATTTACCATCCAAAGTCATTCTAAGAGAACACACCAAGAATGTCAAACCCCTTTGCAATAGAATCAATTAACACTAGGCTTAGGGTTTTTAAGGTAAAATATTTCTCCCATGGTCACTATATTCAACAATGACTTGTAGGATTAGCCATTGAACTTGATAGCAGCTAGCAAAGCCGATTGCTTTGGTTGATAGTGGCTAGGGTTTGATGTCTCTTTTCCCATATTTTTAACCATTATATTAGATTAGCAATATTTATATTGGATTTCTAACCTAGTATAGCAGCATTTTCATTATTTACATCCAGTATTTCAAGAATTATTTCAAGTTTTCAATAATTCTTTCTCATTTCATGCATTTTTTTTCTATTTGCATATTTCAAGAAACTAGCCTCATTTTGAGAGGCATCATGTACTATTGATGTGTCTTCTAGTTTCTTTGTGTACAGATGACAGGGACAATCAAGGATCCAAGAGCATCATAAAAATCATCTTACTTGGTTTCAAATAATGAGGTATCTAATAAGCCCTCTTATAAGCAAAGTGGTGGATATATAAAGAGCTTTTAGAATACATCACCCCCATTTTGGGGCTCGAAATGATTGTAATCATGTATCAAATTTGGTATTCCTAAGAGGGACGATATGTAACCAAGCTTTGATATTGATTAATACAAAGAAGGCATTTTTTTTTGTCAATTCATTTGGTTATACATGTTTTATTGCTTTAAATTTGTTATCATGTTGCAATTAGCTTATATGTATGCTTTTTAGAGCTTTACAAGTGGTGATCATGGTTGGACCGACCCTATTTTTGCATTGTTTACTAATGTTTTTATATTTTTTATTCATTTAGGTATAGTCACTTTGATTGAAAGTGACTAGTAGATCCAACCACCATTGGATTCAGTAGCTAGCCTAGTAGCCACCCTAATCAACAATGGCTAGCAAAAAAGTTAGAAAAAATAGTCATTAGCTTGTTTCTTCATTAGATGTGGATTAACCTGTAAGTGGTTCTATTCCATTTCTTTTTTTCCTACTTTTTTTTATGTTTTTGAAAGGTAATAAAATTAATTAGATAATATAAAAAAATATTTAGCAATATAAATCAATCTTTTTTTTATGTTTCTACTAGTTGCCATTGGGAACAATGACTAGTTCTGCTAGCCAACCCAGAAGCCATTGGCTAGAATCCTAGCTACTACTGTGTATAGTGGATGAGACTATGTAATACTTATTACAATAGTAGCTACTATTTAGCTTGATTTATAGGTATGATTTATTGGGTTATGATAAACGTTCAATTCATATTAATTTGCATTACATATTTTTGAACATTAAACATATTTTCATTTTGTATTTTCTGAATATAAAACATAAATTATATGCATGTAGGTGAAAAGAGCATTGTATGTTGATTGATGCATTTGTTTTTATACAAATTTAAAATGAACTAATCACACACCACAATCAAAGGATAAAACACCAGTGGCATTGGGATTTCACATCCAACCCACTGATCAAGACCAATGGTGGAAGTCATTATCACTTGGTTGGCTTGTTTGATATAGTATAATCATTATCTGTTCATAGCTAATGCTGATTAAAGAACTATCATATCTATGGAAAATGATACACATTCATATTTGAAGGGGTGTATCGCTAACCATGGTGTATTGGGTGATAATCGGTAGTACCTATGCTCCCTGACCAGGTATGGATTTCATCTCCATATTTTAGTGGGTAGATAGCCTAGATGTCATTACCAGGCTTGTTACTATGAGTGTATAGGTGAAATATTTAAATAATATAAGAATTAAATCAACTATTGCAAACATGATAAGAGTTTAGATTACCCAGGTGTTGTAGGTGAGTTGGAGAGGAGAGGGAAATCCTCCAAGAGAGGTCCCAGGTTCAAATCTCCACCCTACCAAAAAGCTGAATTGGGTATCCAAAATCCAATTGATAATGTTGGTGCGGGCAGGGTCGGGTGTGACTCCCGAGTGACTTTGACGGTGTATAACCCCTTGTTCATGGTCTCTCAGACCAAGGCGGACCCGTAAGGGGTTTTTTGATTAAAAAAAAAGATAAGAGTTCAGATTATATTCACAATAAACCATAATGCACAAAATGAGTTTTAAGAAACACAAACAATACTTAAAAGAGATAAATACCCTGTTTACTTTGTTTGTCTTAAAATTATACTAGAGATAATTTCATATAGTTATGGTCACTACATGGAGCCATCCTTGATCTATGATTGAAGTGATTCCCAATTCACCACAGGGCCCAGACTGCCCTAGAGTTAGCACACCTACCCAAAACATACTTTATCAAACTTTAGTTAGTCTTAGAGGAGACAACACCACTCAGAGTGGATCTCACCAAGAAACCCTACCCAAGAGAACCAAAACTAGATCTTCTCATGATCCAAATAATATAATTTCTAAACCTACTTCATATCATCACATTGAGATATCAAATCCACCCATTAATGTGAAGGGTAAAAGGATTACGACTGTTCACGTACCCATAATAATACCAAATCCTTCCAATCATGGAGGGTGTCATTTATTCTACCACAATATTATTGGTGGAGGTATACCCCTCAACCAATCGTGGAAGACCCATCATCTTGACTTATTATATCAAGGTTCTGGAAGGTTATAACATAGGACTTTTGAGCATGGAAGCATATACCATGATTGTACTCCTTAGGGATCCACTGGGTCCACTGAAGAATACATCATATAAGAGTGAACTAAAACCTGGTTGCATCCTATTTTTATCCATGGTGAATGTCCTAGGAAAACACATGGCACCCCCACAACATCTTTACACAAGTATCATACCCCTAGGGAAGATCTTAATGTCAATGCAACCTTGATTAATTGAGGGAAGTGAGTTGCAAATCATGTCATGTAGTTTGAGGTAAAAAAAACCCCTCACACAGAGTTGCAAAGTTAAAGACCTTATATGATGAACCAATTAGATAGGTCACATAGGTAAGACACAATTCAAAAATAACAAATGCTCCAAGATCAATTGGAGGATTTGCATGTGAAATGTGAGTGCTTAGAGAAGTTAGAACATGAAAGCATAAAACAATGGTGGTTGCACCAACAATGGTTATATTAACACCACCTAGAAGAACAACACCTCCTTGATCAAAAGGATCACAAAGAGAGATTGAACAGATTGGCTCAATCTGACCTACCTCCCTGTAGTGAGTAGAGGTAGCAGCACAAGTGATGAAGATGCACAGGAACATATAAAAATCTTCATAAATTTGTGTTTCCAATTATAGCACAATGATGCCTTTCTATTAACTTTTATTGTGATTATCCTCTCGGGTTCAACCATCAAATGGTATAATCAATTACCTAGGCATAGCATCACCAACTTTGAATAGTTGGTGAATGCTTTTACTGAATGCTTCTCATTTGGCATTAAGAATAAAATTAATCTATTAGACTTGGCGAATCTATTATAGTATTATGATGAACCAATCATAGATTATGGAAACAAATGGAGAAAACTAATGGTAAAAATTTTGTTCTCTATTCTAGCCATAGAAATCACCTAAATGTTCATAGAAATTTATGCCAAGCACATATCGTTGTTGTTATAGCTACAATAATATATGATATTTGAGAAAGCTTTGGTGCAAGCAAAAGTTATTGAAGATATAAAGTTGCAATAAGGATACCTAAATCTTCGTACAAAGAAATATTGGAACAACAAGAACACATGACATCAACCATAGTATTAGGGCAAACTTGGGCTTGTAAATCAGGTCATGTTAAACGTTCCAAAAGCATCACAAAGGCAACAACCATAGAATTATCAAGCTCAACTACCCCCAACACACTACAATTAGTGCAATGATAGCCAAGCACAAAAGAAACAACACATAGCATCTCATAATTACATGCCTTTGCCTGAACCTTTGGTATCTATTTTAAATCACCTATGCGAGGCCAAGGCCCTAAATTTTCTTGAGATATGCACCTTGGATCCTAATAACCCCAAAACTAAGGGGTATAGGGAAGATTTCTATTGTTTTTATCATTGACAAAACAACCATGATGTCTAGGATTACACCGCATTCAAGAATTTAGTGCAAAATGTGTTGGATAAGAATAAATTGTAAATAGATAGTCTTTTGGCTATCGATAATAAAAACATAAACATATTCAAAAACCTTATTTCCAATCATGGGGCCAAAAATAATCAATTTGAGCATGTCAATGAGGTGCACATATATCCAACTACGGAGGGCTTTATCGATAGGATCAATACTATAGTAGGAAGCAAAATATACCTCGATCAGCCCAACATATCAAAAAATTCAACCAAAGTTGATCATTTATAGTGGTCCATACCAAAAATGAATTTAATTCACTTAAAAAATGAACCTATGATTACCTTTTGTAGGTAGGAGATTAAGCCAATCTCTAGAGGTGAACCCAATCCACCTCTGTACATCATAGCGAACATCAATCAAATTCCATACAAGAGAGTCTTGATTGACATCGGGTCATTGATCAACATCATCACATATATATATTTGAAATATTTAAATCTACCATCCTCACATATTAAGGAATCAACATTCACATTGAGGGCCTTCAATGATTCCACCTCTCTGATAATTGATACAATAGTCTTACCTATATAGGTTGGAATAAATATCATACATACATTGTATCATATCCTCGGGGTTGATAGGTAATATAAAACATTATTAGACAAACCATGGATGAGGGACATGGAATGCCTACCTTCCATAGTGCACCAAAACCTAAAATTCATACACCAAAGACAAGTGTATGTGGTCCCCAATGATCCTAAATTGTTCAAATATTACAAGAAGATCGATGAGCCACAAGAAACTCTGGTGACATGCAATCCTTAAAATGTTCATTCGAATTAAAGTATCAAACATTCAAATGAAACTTTCATTAATAAATCACCATCTTCTCCCATCACCAAAAACCATGGTGTCTTATTACCTGATGAGGAGAAGAAAACATAAGTTGACATAATTGATATAGAAGCACATTGGATAGTTGATGATCCACTCACAACTAGTTCAAAATCCAAAGCACCTTCTCATGAGTTTATTGGAATGGTCAATATCAAGATAGGAGACCGAGTGACTCTAAAGTAGTTAAAACAATATATGATGCAATCATATGTTTCTTCCACATTGAAGGGGTCAAACAATTTGAAATTAGTCACCCCTGATTCATTTCTCGTGGCACCTCCTCAAGAGTAAGAATAAGTGCCTCCTCCACATAAAATTGGGGTACTCAAGCTGACATAGTTGAAAACTACAAAGTGAAATAGAAATATGAATTGAGTAACAAACCAGAGCATGTGGATTCCACTATCAAAGTGGATCATCAAGAAGCATCCAAATAATCTCACATGAAGAATATTGGTGATTTGCATTTACCTAAGGGTTCTATAGCACCAACTACTTCACCTCATTCAGTTTATGATTGTGATACAAACTCATCACTAGCAATACACATAAAAGCCTTATCAGTATTGGAATGTATACAAGGTTGCCTGTACAATTAGAGGCACTAATGGAGCAATAAAATGATATGTTCCAATTATCATGAACCAGCTTGAGACTCACTTAGAGATACAAAAGCAACCTAGATATGAGATCAAATCACCTCCTGTGCAACCATAGGAAAAACCTCAATAAGAGCGAGCACCAAGTTAGCCGCACTAGTAGACTAGCATGTATCCACCATTACTCAAGTATGTGATATTAGTTTTTAATCTATTATGTGCTGCAATTGCCATCACCTTGTCTGAGATTTGACCTTTATATACCAATAATTTGAAACCTTAGGGATATGAGGAGGATGAGTACTGCTTATATCATAGACACCATAATACTATTTTTCTCTGATATAAGTAAAGAGATCCCCCTAAGCCAACAATCAAAATACTTAGGGCTCAACCTGGTTATCAAACTAAACCAGTGTGTGTTGCACACACAAAAATCTAGCAACACATTTGGACTCCTTTAAATGAACCTATATCAGATATTTTTTAGAAGCTTCAAGAAGCTAAGGTCATCACCTTACCTAAAATACATCCTTTAGACCCAAAAAAAGGTAAACCTAAAGGTTATAGGGAGGACCACTTTTATCTCTATCATCGAATAGAGGGCCATGGCACTTGCAACTACTATGGATTCAAGAATGTGGTTCAAGATCTCATTGATAGTGGGGATTTTTCCATAGATGGCTCATCCATAGTGCCTTAGCCTAATAAAATAGAATACACATATTTCCATTTATGACCCTAAGGTCATCCATCACTTTGTAGTCCCAACAACCCAACTCATCGAGTAGTTCAATTTAAATGACTACTGCAACCCTATTTCAAAAGCTTTATCAAGAAAATGCAATCGCATTACCAGAGGTCAAACCTAGAACACCTAAAACTTGATTATAGGATGAAAGCCTTTATTTTATCTACCATCATATACATGGGCATGTCATCCATAGCTACCATTCATTCAAGACGGTGGTCCAAAACCTTATAGAATGAAATGAGATTTGCATAGACAGTTCTCTCATTTTACCCCACCTAAACATTTGCACCTCACAGGGGTCCACGCCTAAACAGGGAGATTTGATTTCAGTCACTCTTCCTAAACGAGATGATTATATTGTGGTGAACAACATACACAATGGGGGTCCTCAAGGTAGCATACTTTTCCCACCATCCATATCAAGATCAATGAAGTAAAGTGAGACCTCCAAAGTTATCACACCTTCCTCACTTTCATTGGATGCCACACACATTGGGAGTACTTAAGGTATCACACCTTTCCCCCTAAAAGTTCAAAATAAAAAAAAATCCTAAAATAATTAAAAATTCAAAAACAATTCAAAAAATTAAAAACACAAAAACATTTGTATTAAACATTTTGTATTGCATCATATGAATTCATTTAATTGCATTGTGTTTAGGCATTTTCATTCATTACACTTGCATTAGGATAGGTTGTGGTTACAATATTACAAACAACACCACATTTGCATGCTAATCATGCATCTTTACATCATCATCATCCATCACCCTTGTGAGTAATTATGTTTTTCAAACACAACCCTTCCAGTTGCTATAAGGAATATACTAGGGTTTTCAGGTCATTCAGCCATACCTAGTGATCTTCTCAGATTTTGTATAAATCTATCTTCACTTTTAGAAGATGAGGTCTAGTTTTGATAGTACCTTGCATATATCAAAATACTATCACAATTTAAACATTAATAATCCTATTTTGAACAAGGAAATATGAACACTACAAAGTGGTCCTAGTTCACCTTAAGTGAAAGGTTTTTACTTGCTCATATTGTAATGTGCATGCTCTATAATGTTGATCATTGGAAAAAGGACAAAATACCCGCTACCCAAAGAAATCTCTTGCTTTCATACAAAATAATAAAAGTCATAAATCAAAGCAAATACCTTGCTCAAAAAGAAAATAAAATGAAAAGTAAATAGTGATTTTTGCCACTAAGCATGAGCAAGTATCCCAATAAATGAAAAGAAAAGAAGAGGGTGAAGAGCTTGAATCCCTGGAATGGTTAGTACTCAAAAACCATTGAGTGATCCCCATTACAACAATGGGCTGAATGAATCCCGCTTGGAAATGGGATAGTTCTAAGCAATTTACAAATGAGCTAGCTTTAGGTGGTTTGTATTACCTAGTAGTCTAGTCCAACTACGTCCAAACCTAGAATCATGATGAAAATTTGGTGATCCTCATTACAAAAATGGGCTGAATGAATTCTACCTAGAAATGAGGAGTCTTATGTCTCATATAATATATTCATTTGCACACATAAGGATAATGAATATCTTGGCCTTCATAACAAATGTTTTATCTTTCAAGAGTCTTATGTAGTCATTATACATCTTTTGATTAATAAGCTAGGGTGTTTGAGTCTCATGGAAAACATAAAAAATACCTTATAGCAAAAAATCATCTCATAAATAAATCACCATTTTATTATGAGGTTTTTTTTATTAAAGGGTGTTCATGAAATAGGATAGATATCGGATGGATATCAGCAATGATATTTAGATGACCAGTGACTATTTTATGTATATATTTTAATTTATAGAAGCTTATAAGGAAATCCCATACATTTCACATCATCTCATTTCACATATGGATGCTTAAATGATTAATTCTCATGATAATATTTACCATTTACATTCATGATTTTCATACATTCGATGGTGACATTCATTAGTTTGTTAAACACATATTAAATTCAGTCTTTATGTTTTAAGTGATTTAAGCATACAGGTTCATTTGCATTATATAATTCTCATGTAAGTAATGCATTACATCACATATCATTTATCATATCATATCACATAGACTAAATGCATAAACAATTGAAACAAATTAAACATGCATTTAACATTCATCATTGCATCCATATATGCATACATAATACTGGATCATCTAGATCACAAAATATAATCATACATATATCATCTAGCTAGTGCATGTTATCCATACATTGCATACATATAGCATAATAAAAGTATCATATAAATATTGCATCCATAACTGCATCACATGAACAATAAATCAACAACATAATACACATAATGAGAAATAAAAGAGTATCATATATAGATGTGTCTATAAATAAGTACATAGAGGTACATAAATGCCCATAGGATACAAATGTGTAGGTCCTCACACCTTACAATAAAAAATGGTACACAATTATCTTGATGTATCAAGCAACACATGTGCCCCTTGAGTTGCCTCCTCCCTCTGCTCCCTCTCCACGAGGCTATCTAGAGTTGGTACTCGTTGATCTCTCAGATCGAGCACCTGACCTATTACTAGGGTGCACTGAGGAATGCCAAGACCACTCCATCCACCTCTATGAGATCCTCTTATAGTAGACCATGTAGGCAAAGTACCATGAAGCATAGCCACATGCCCCTCTAAATGTAGAATGTATGTGCTATCAGACTGGTGCCTCACATCATACTGGCTAACTAGACCCTGTAATATAGCCACCTATGTCTGCAATGCTGGTACATATCCTATAGTAGGTGTACCTACTATATCCTAACCTAATGTAGCTATTCCTATTGATACCTATCTTGATCCAATAGGGATAATCCCTAAATATGTCCTGAGAGCATCTCTCTTAGTAATCCTGGCATCTAACTGTGCATGCAAAAGATCTCTCTATGTGGTGACTTGATCTATAGTGGTATGATATGAATCCAATTATGCCCATAGAGTGGTCCTCTCCTCTGCATACCCTCACCACTACCTTTTCCCTATACTCAATTGGCTCTATGTTATAGCGAGATATGTATCTAACTCCATGATCTATCTCTGCATTATCTACAATTGTGCTTGTAGATTGTGTACTTGAGCCCATAGCTAGGAAACGTCATCATATAGGTCCTCCTCATCTCCCTCCTCCTCATCATGTAGATCATCCACCTACTCTACAGCCTAGCCCCATGCCTCATCCATAATATGATGCACTCATTTCCCATCACCATCTCCATCCTCTACTGCCACCTCATATCTAGTCCTACCCAAGATACCACCATCCTACCATAGTTGTGTAGTCCACCAGGAGTAATATGCTAATGTCATACAAGGGTCTACTACACATGTGTCATCTATCAGAGTATCTACCTCCTTTATTAGAGCTATCACCTATGGTGGTGGGAGCTGTGTCTCTGACTATATATGATGGTATAGGAATGGATCCTCAAGGATATCCTACTTGATATCAAACTACCTAGTCACCCAAAAGAAATGGAAGAACTTCTTCACCCCTAATTTGCACCTAATGATCCATATGTCATACTTCATTCGATCTAGGTACATGTCTACCTCCTCCCAAGTTGGACAATCAAAATAGGGTCTCCATACGATCTAGCTCACTTGTAGCCCTATCAATAACCCCATATAATAATCTAGATCCCTAGCATGATATCTTATCTAATGTGTCTCTACCTCCCATGGCCATCAAGCACCATAGCACTATGCCACCATCATTACTATTGTAATCCCTAGGGGCAATCTTCTAGACCTATCTATCTTGATGTGCTCCCACTTCTATATCTGTATAAGCAAGTGATATCCAACTCTAGCTTGCCTACACTACTTAATATGGTACAACTCATCATAAATATGGGACAGCAACATGCTCCTCCACACAATAATTAGTGGCATAGTGTTATCCAGCAAGTCCTATACCATAGATAAGAGGTTCCAAGGGAACCTCACACTTGAATTGTTTGGTAATAACACATTATAGATAATATGCATAAGAATGACCTGACACCACAAGAAGAAATCCTCCCTAAACCAATAAGTAACTGAAACTCTACCATACTCAATGTTGCCTAGTGCCTCAACATATCTATCCCCAAACACCCTTTGGAATACTGCTACCTTAGCCATAGTCTATGAAGAAGTGATAGCCCGACCATCGATCAAGATCTAGAAGATATGATAGAAATCCTCAAATGCCACCATCATATCACTAATAGGGATATGGAAAGAGTTAGTCCTAGCATCCCATGATATAGTTGAGGCCTAATGCCCCAAAATAGTCCCAATCCTTATCGTTTAACTAGGTTAGAAGCTCAATCAATAGATCAGAATCCTGCATTCATGCTATCAAGGTATAATATGTAAATAATCCAAATACATAATCAAATTAAAAGAAAAACAAAAATTTCAAAAAAAATGATAAGGTTTCTTAGCTCCTCATGTCGATAGTAGCCACCATGGCCATCATTGATGTTGATAGCAGCTAGCACCAGTGATCAATTTTTTAATCATTGGGGTTTAAACCTAGCCATCCATAGTGATAGTAGCCCCCATTTGGCATATTGAGAGCCATAATAACCAATAGTAGCTATGAGAAAGACCCCTTGGGAGGACATTTCCTACCCCAAAAATGCCCAAAAATAAAATCTACCCTTAATCCACCTAAGCTAACCTAATTTTAAACCTAACTAAGGGGTGAGGTTCATTTCTAGTAGTTTAATATGTTTCATTTAACTTCATTACTTAATGAGGTTCATTTTATTGCTAAAATCATGAGTGGAGGATTTCAAGTCTACCTTAGGAGCGTCGACTCTACCACTTGTCGATGCCTCTGGCTGGTAAACCATAGAAGTCTAGGGTAATTATGGTAGTGTTCTTTGTAAAATGCTTTCTACCTCTCCTTAGAGCTCATTATTCACTCAAGTCAGCTAAAAATAATGAAGAATAAAAACCCTAATTTTGTTTTTATACTTTCCATTTTCCCTTGACTGCTAATGTTGATAGTGGGCATAGATTAGGGCAACCCTAATCGCTGATGTTGATAACGGCTAAAGAAATTGCAAAAACCAATCATGGACCTCGATAGTGGCTAAGAATTAACACCTTATGTACATATTTTCTCACCATTAGGAGCTTAAAAATGGACATCTAAGCATATCTACCAATCCAAAATCATCAAAATAACAAATAAATCAAATAAATCAAAATTCATATGCAGCTCGTATCTAGTTATTTACCCTATACACTTGGTGGTTGCAGCGACTTGCACTCCATGCAATAGGACAAGATGAGTAAATTTAAAATAAGGTCATTTGAACCAAATTATTCATCATTGACATGAAATATCCTCACTTCAATCCCCAAGAAGGCCATTACAACCAAACTGCTCCACGGGAATGAGGTGTTCATTTCATTTCTTCTATGAAAATTTTAGAAAATCATCAAACATAGTGATTCACAACATGCTAAATATTAAATTAATATCATCTTGATACCCTAAGAAGACCATTGCAACCAAACTACTCCACGGGATAGAGATTTACAATTACTATTAATGGTTGCAATCACAACTATAATAGGACCTATTTTACAACTTTAATCATCTTAAATTATAAAAATCAATCATCTTAGTCAAGTGACTCATCACTTTCATCACTTGCCATTTTCCTCATAAAATCATCGCTTGAGGAGGTAGTCATAATAACAACATTCAAAATCTAAATCAACAATTAAAAACTTAATCTTGTGAATTGTGTTTGTCTTATGAATCATTGCTAATAGCTATATTAAGCTTCCCTTTTATTGGGGAACAAGCAAATACAATGAATGCAACACCTTTATCGTATTACTTATCAAACCTATTGTAGCTTGTATGCTACCTGATTATGCTCGAATACATAAGAGCACCATTTTAAGCCTTCCATGTCCTTTGAAGCAATGATTCTAAGATGTATGTCCTTTCTAATATTGGATCATTCAGTGTTTTTCAGATCAATGAACATTAGTAAACCTATAATATGGCTTTGGGTGGTCTATTTTTTCTTAGCATCATGTTTTCCTATAATGCATCTTAAAATGGGCATCTGTAGACACCTAAAACATGTCATATTTAGGAGACTACTCATATGAGCACCCATGCAAACCATATGAATGATCTTGGACTTTGCCAAGACTAATACGTGGTTTAAACCACTCATATAAGGAAGTCTAGTCCTATGTAGCCCTAGCCACTGATGCAATCGATAGCTACCTTTGTAGCCATTGATGATCAGAGCGGCTATGAGCTAGATGTTGATGATGATAGAGGCTAACCCTGTAACAAATTCAGGCTTCTTGAGCTAAGAAAAATCATTTTCAACTAACAAATTAGAAATGGTTTGGGTTCCAGAAGCCTCCATAAGCTTCACCTAATCGTTCCAGCTCAACAGGTTCTTGATATTGGCTTCCTAGAGAAGCTAGACCAAGGGAACTTAGGAGTCTACTTAAGGCCCCAAATTTATCAAGAAAATCCTAAAGAATTTATGAGCATTTACCACAATGAAGCCCTATTAGATTTGAGAGTGAATCAACATCCCCTTGAGTAGTAACGAAGTGTTGTCCAATTGAGCATTGATAAGTGCCTATCCACCAATGGCGACTACCACATTTTGATAAGAACAACCACTATTCAAACACTTAATTAAATGTGATTTGAGCCAATTTGCCACCCAAAGTCATTATGAGAGAATGCACGAAGAACATCAAACCCCTTTGCAATAGAATTGATTAACACTAGACCTAGGATTTAGAAGGTAGAATATTTCTCCCATGGTCGCTACCTTTGATAGTGGCCCACATGCTTAGCCACTAAACTTGATAGTGGCTAGTAGAGCCAGCTGCTTTTGTGGATAGTGGCTAGGGTTTGATGTCTCTCTTCCCCTATTTTTAGCCATTTGATTAAATTAGAAGTCTTTTCATTGGATTTCTAACCTAGTATAACAATATTTTTGTTCTTTACATTCAGTATTTGAAGCATTATTTCAAGTTTTCAAGTATTCTTTCTCATTTCATGCATTTATTTCCTATTTGCATATTTCAAGAAACTAGCCTCATTTTGAGAGGTATCATGTGCTATTGATGTGTCTTCTAGTTTCTTTGTGTGCAGATGACAGGGAAAATAAAGGATCCAAGAGCATCATTGAGATCATATTCCTTGGCATCAAATAAGGAGGCAACTAATAAGCCCTCTTATAAGAAAAGTGGTGGATATCTAAAGAGCTTGTAGAATACATCACCCCCATTTTGGGGCTCGAAATGATTGTAATCATGTATCAAATTTGGTATCCCTAAGAGGGATGAATATGTAACTAAGATTTGAAATTGATTAATACAAAGGAGGCATTTATTTTTGTTAATTCATTTTGTTATACATATTTCATTGCTTTAAATTTGTCATCATGTTGTAATTAGCTTATATGTATGCTTTTTAGAGCTTTACAATAATATGAGATGCGAGAGGAACATGATTCATGGTGGGAAAGGATGAGGGATGCTATGTGATTTTAGGAGTGTATAAAGTAACATGCTTGGAAGGTAATATCCCTACTAAAATCAATATTTCTTCAATGTGAACCACTATTTTATAAACATTAGGGAATGTGGTGATTCTGGATTGCTAAGTTTGCAAGCCAATATCTGGTCCTAAATATCTAATGTAATATGTGTAAGCTAAGGGAGAAGTTGGTATGAACTCATTAGGGATTCTTTTCCAAGTTTCACTAAATCTAAGATTGAAATATGAAACTGCTTATTGAGGATAAATTTTAATTACTATAAACTGAGTCAATAACAAGAATGGATCTACAAAATTTTTAAGTTATTCTACAAAGGGTCTTGCTAAGTCGGACCAATTATGATGGAATCATTTTCCAAGGTTCTAAACTAGTGTAATATTTTACCTCTAAAGGAAATAACTAGTAACTTTATGATGATATATTTATGCCTAATGTTGTGGATGGCTGCCATTGATAATACATCTTGACAATGCTCATATGTCATCCTTCCAGTACCATCATAGGTCGAAATGGATTTGATAGTATCTTGAGGGATATTGTGTGAAGTTTGAAATGACAATGGAATTGGAGCATCCCAAAATGGATAATTGTGTAGAACTTCATACCGTTCTTCAACCATTTGGCTTGAGTACTAGAAGAATCTGAACAAGAGGATGTTGTTGGGGTTTCTTATATGGAAGTTTTAGAAGGATATTTTGTATATCTACATTTTGAGAATAGTTCATAGAAATTTATAGGTCGATCACCTTTCTTAACTACACCTATAGTGAACATGAAAATCTAAAGGTTAGGACTAAGATATTACTTGTTCTTATTATCAGGTTGTCATCAAGTGAATTTACTTTCTCTGCATATGAGGTTAAAAAAATTCATTGAATTTTTATTCCTTCAGGTAAAATATAGTAGATATGTATGGTGGAATCATCCCACTGAGTGTGTCAAAAACTTGTGCAGTCCAGTTTATCATCTAGCCAATGCTAGAATTATGATTATCATCTCTTATAATTTAAATGTGAGCACCCACTAATCACAACCCAGACTAAACATTGAAAGAATCAAATTGCTTTGATTCGACCTCCAAAGAAGGCTAGTATACCTTGTCAACTTAATTAATGTTGACTCTATTTAGCTCAAATAGTAAAATATTAGGGATAGAAATGACAGGGCTAGAAATATATGAGTATATAATGGATGATGAAGCTAACAACATAGACATCCACATGGTATCTCTAACAAATTGGATTTTAGAAGCAACTTTCGGGACTAAAAAAATTCAAAACTTATGCGATTACAATATTTTATGGCTTTTGCATGTTCAAAAAATTATTCCAAGAATATAAAGCATTAATTATCCAAATTAATAGAATAAGATAAATGCCTTGATTTAACATAAATAGAATTCTTGAAAAACATATAGGCATAACCAATTATCTCGATTTACTCTAAGTCAGCTTTTCAAGTTAATAGAATAGACTAACCATATCAACAAAGGAGAGATAATTTCTTAAGAATTATGTCCATTCAATACAAGAAAAAATTCAAGGTAAACATTTCTTGTAATGCTTCATTCATTAATTCGCAAAATATTACATAGTAGTGCAAGCAAACACTCTAGAGATGACCATTTGGAAGGAGGTTGCTACCCTTGTTTATAAATGATTACAATCATATATCTCTCTAAGCATTATAGGGAATTTTATTTCTTTCTTGATCTTCTTGGCCACTCTGCCATTCATGGTGCCTACCAGTTGCATCCTTTTAATTCTATTACTACTTTATAGTCGAGCTCATCATCACCATTGATGATTCTTACCATCCACCTTCATCCACTGATCTTACAACTAAATTTGATTCATCAGGAGGTTTTGGAAGATTCTAGGTTGTAACCACTTTGATTAGGCTTCTATGGCATCCATTTTAACTTTTTCTCTCTAAATATTTATATTACACACACAAAATTCTACTAAAAATTTGTATGGACGATAGAGATTTGATATCCACCTAAGATTTGATTATCAGACTGCTATAATTGGCAAATATAGTGTTGTTTCCCATTTTCACGATGATAATGAAGGAAACTAAGAATCACGATATTTTGTCCCTTATCCACTTCTTCTCTCTTCTCCTCTTTTTCTAGCGATCTGCTATTCTTTGGTGCTTTTATATTTTACACACTTTTAACAAAATAGTTTGAGTAATGTAGCCTTGTATTATTTAGAGTTTCTCAACTTTTAGACCCTTCTCGTGTCTCTTCAGATTTGCATTGTGGATACAAAGCGGATAAGAAAACATAATTTTTTCATTCTTCTTACATTTTTTCCTTTCTCGATGCTTCTCTCTTCTGGCCATTTTCTAGTGCTTTCTTATTTGTGTAGCTAATGCAAAGATGGCAGAGAAGCGCACCTTGCACAACTTATTCATTTTACTCTATTCTCAACACTTTTTACTTTCAGAAATTTTTAGCACTTTTCTTTTGCACATACAAAGGTTAATAAGAAGCATGGTTTGCCCTTCTTCTTCAACTTGACCCCTTTTTAGTGATTTCTTGTTTTTTCCTCTTCACAGTGCTTTTCTATTTTAGAAGTCTTTCATATTTGTGTGGCAAATACAAAGGGAAAAGAGAAATGGGACTTCTCCAGACTTCTCAATTTTGGGTTGGATTCAATGCTTCTTTGTTTTGGTCTATTTTTAGCACTTTTGCATTTCTTCTTCATACTTAGTCAAATTTTGTCTAAGTATAGATGTAGCCATATTTGGCCTACAAGGATATTATCCTCAAGGAAAACCAAAAGAACACTAATGATCATATAGATCTTAAAGGTAATTTTTTTTCAATTGACTAGGACCCTTTGTCATAATGGCTAAGTTTGGCTAAGGAGCCTCTCATTTAGAAATGTTATATGGAATAGAACTTAAATAACCAATGAACATAATGCACCTAAAATGATATTATGCATGAATTCACATCATCATTATTCATCCTACATTTAGTTTACTTTCTCATATTGCATGACTGCTTGTCATACTTTGCATGAATTACTTGACATTTAGTTCCATTCTGCATCTTTACTTATCATATAGATACTTTATTGTTTGATCATACTTGCACATGACTACTTGAGCATATAGATTCTTGGGGACTTTGCAATGAGGTAAGTTATGAAACCTAGTTAGAATTTAGCTCACATGCATTGCACTCATACTAGGTCACTGATGCTTAGCAAAGCCCCAACCTAGGGTACATTTCCATGCATTTTTTATCATTGCATATATTGTTTTCTTTCCTTTTTTTTCTCTTCTTATATATTCCTTAACCTTAAAATTTTTAATAATTATCAATATTTCCAAGTGAAGGGATATAGTTCTTCATCTATTGTATGTCCTTGTCCTTTGCAAGTTTTTCAATCTTTTCTTCTTTCCCCAATATGAAGGACACATGTTCCTTCTTCTATTTTGCATCTTGTTTTTACTCACACTTTTTCCTTATTGATATTTTAATTATTAAGGGATCCTCGTGGGATAGGGTAGATACCACAGGAATATCATTTATGGTGTTCATATGGTCACTATCTTACACACATATCTTAGCTATTAAATTTTCAAAAATGACACACATAATATTGTTTGCTTCTTGCTTCTCTCATTGTTTTATCTTCTTTGTATCTAACACATGCATACACACACACATTGTTTTGTTTCACTTTGTCTTGCTCACTCATATTTTGCACACACCATACCCCTATTGAGTTACACTCCTTTTGGAAAATCAATAAAACATTAAACCCCATATGGTATAGCTTCATGGTCACTAGAGAGGGACATCCTCCACTCGACCATTTATGAGCGTACATCCTAGCAAGTATCTCTTCAACTACAACCATTAGTGAGTATTACACCCATAGTGAGTATCACTCCACACTGGATTTTTTAGCAAGAATTACACCCTTATGGGATATATTCATGGTCACCAATGAGGGGTAGTCTCCATTTGGCCGTTTGCAAGCATACATCCTTACAAGGTCCCACTCCACCCAATTTTCCTTTTTGCTTAGTTTATATTTGTTTGGTCATACTGGCCCCTTATAGTCTATGTTGACTCAAATGTTATACCCTAAGCACCATTTTGTTTTATTTTTCCTTTGTTGACCTTACTCTTCTTCTTCTTCTTTGTTTTCTTCTTTTTTTGAATTTGCACCCTATCCATATGGGACAGGAATTCACTCTATAAAAAATTCACGATCTATTTCTACAAGGCATGAATTAGGCTAGAGATTTGTTTGTCTTTATTTTTTATTTTTATTATTTCTTCCATCCCTTTTATTTTTCTATCCCCTCATCTACTCATAAATTTTATTTTATTAGTTAGCTTCATCTCATCATGCATCTTATTAGTTCACTCATTTTTCATTCACACGTTTTGTTAGTTCAATTCATTTCATTTCCATTAAGTTCATTCATGCATAACTAAAAATCAACAAAAAACATAAAATTTACCCTCATATATATAGTATAGAATGTGTTACTCATAATATAGAGTGCACATTAGATTTTTTGGTGTGCCATAGTCCAAGCCTGACACACTCAACCATCCCAGGGATGCATGTCACACTCAAAATTGGTATGTCATCCCAATCCTGGCCCTAACACTATGAGCTAGTATCCTTTGTACCACCTACTAGAGGTTGTCCTAGTGGATGCATGTTCATAGACCATGAAATAGTCTATGACCTATACCATGACCTACCTTGTATCTCTAAGGATAATGATGGGGGAACTCTCTACTTCGATAGTTTTGCTTGAAATTATAGGGTTTTGTAGAAGGTATACCTTCATAAATATACCTCCAACCTCTCCCCTACCCTCTACAACTCCTCCTATAGTAGGTAGATTGCATCACCCTATCGGCTACGCATAATAAAATCCATCCCCTTAGACCAAACTTGTTGTAACTCCTACTTCAGTCAGCTTGCCTCTCCCCTAAGGTGGTCTACCTCAACCCTTTCCACATCCCACTCTATGAATGTTGTGTTAAGGGCACTCTATAGTCCCTCTATCCTCTTAGAGAAATCCTCTCAAAGTAGGCCATCTCCTTCTACATGACCACCATATTGGCTTGTAGCTCTTTCCTCTCCCTCATCAAGTCCTCCTAACCCATAGTCTTATCACCATTGATGTAGAAGCACCCCTTGTGGTCCCACTCAACTTGATCATTATTACCATGGGACCACCTTCAATTGCTCCCACCTAAGCTAGAAAGGATGATGGTAATCCCCATGTCCATCACCATCTCTACCCTAATTTGAACCCATGTTTTTAAAGGAGTTTTTACACCCCTTTATTGATGCTCAACTATGTATTAGGTGGCCTCTTACAAGGCTAGCTACATGCATCGGGTTATGACCTAGAGCCTCTACACTGGCATAAATGGGGAGATCCTCAAGGGCATAATACCCCTGTACCATACCTTGTATCTAAGAACCACCTTGACATCATCCACTCCTAGGTTGACATAGAGGAGATATTTCAAGTTCTCCTCAATAAACATCCCCACATAAATATCTTCTTTGAATCCTTATGGATCCCTCCAAACTCATCAAAATTAGTAGTCTCTCAAGTTTGGTACCTCCTAAAGGATGCCAAACTTCTGCTAGACTTAATAAAACCAATAGAGCTCAAGCTTCCTCTTATTTGTAGAGACTTACATGATCCTCATAACCATAGCCAAATCCACCCCATACTTAGCCTAGCCAAGTTGTAGATGCCATAGTTACCATATGAGAATATGGTCCTACAACTCATCTATGACCTACCTTCCTAATGGCATGATACTTGCATACGTTCTCTAGACTTGCTTTAGGTCTCTAGCCCATCTATATATTGTTGGATGATCTAGGTTGGGCAATGACCTTGGCAATGCATATGGTCTATGAATAATTATGTGCTCCCAACACCAAAATTAGAGCAATGTTGTACACACTAGACCTATATGCCATTTATACATGATATTGCACAGTATCCTATATAGATAGGCCAACACATATGGTCCCACATGTTTACCATTACTCCTGCTAGCACCCGTGGTAGGTGTGGCTTTCTAGTATGGCACACTAAGAATATAACCACTATCCCATAGAGCATGGTCATCAATGCATCCACCCCATATCAAATGGATATCTCATCTACATAGAGACCACTCTACTGGATCTCATGCATCAGATTCCTTGAAAATATTGTAGTGTTGTGTTATGCCCTCGTGCTCTATCAACTACTCCCCCTATAATGGGAATGCATAAGATCCACCACACATACTCTAGTGTGATGGACATCTCCCTCATAGGTAGTCAAAATGTTAATAACTACCACCTCTTTGCCAGTGTTGGCAATAGTGCTTTGTTTGCTTCCACTCAGGGCATCTCTACTAGATGTAGTAGCCCCATTACTTGTAGTATATCTTGATATACTACTATGAGCTACCATAGTATCTCCTCTAAGGATCTCAACCATCACTCTCTAATCTCTAGTACATCATGCTACAACCAAAAATATCAATAAAAATTTAATTAGTTTAACCATCATTTAAGCAAATTAACCTTAAGATTTTATATAGAGCCCAAAATAGATTGAGTAATAGTTTGATTGGTAAATTTATTAGTTATAGACCATCTATAGATCAGATTAAGAAATGGGCTAACCTCAGGTGGAAATTTAAATGGAATGTGGAATTCTTAGCTCTTCCAATAGGTTTCTTTTTAGCCTCATTTTTTGCTATGGAAGATAGGGATTCAATTTTTTTGGGTGGAACCATGGTTTATGGGATAATTTAGATTTTTTTTGAGGAAATGGGATCCTAGAATCAATACAACATCTAAAAATATTGAGGTTTCTCCCATTTAGGTTAAACTTCTAGTGTTACCCCTTGAGTTCTGGGAAAATAAAATTTTAGAAGCTATTGGCAACTGCATTGGTAGCTTTCTATTTTTGGATTTTTCTACTAAGGAGAGGAGGAATATGGTCTTTGCTAGAATTTGTGTGCTAGTTGGAGCAGACAAATCTCTGCCAAGCTCCATTAAATTGACATCAAGTAAATGTACTTAGACAAAGGATATTTATTATGAAAATAATCCTTTTGGATGTTGGAGATGTGGTAAAATAGGTTACCTAGACAAAAACTATCACCTTAACAAAAAATTTGGAATTAGTCTACAGGACTATGGAAGGAAGGGTAAGTCCATTTGGAAAGTGAAAGAGACTAATAAAACTTTAGAGGATATTAAACAAACCCCCAAGTTAAGCCATAACAACCCCCTAAGTGTGCAAGAAAATATATATGTATATTTTGTTTTAATATTTCAGGAGGGAGAAGTAAACCAAAGGATCATGGAGTAGTTGGGTAAAATATACCTACAATGTAATGAAGTTGTAGATAACCTAGAGATTATTCCTTCTACATTTCCACTAATGTTGGAGAAAGATAATGTGAATATGGTGAAGGTAGGGTAGGAAGGTCAAATATACCCTCAAGTAAAAGATGTGAATATGGTGAAGGTAGAGTAGGAAGGACCAAACTATTCCTAGGAAGGACCAATTTGTTCCCATGTGGATATGGATATTGTCCCTTCTACTTTACCATTGATCCTAGAGAAAGAAAATATGATTATGGTGAAGATTGGGTAGGAAGGTCCAAATTATTCCCATGAGAAAGACCAATTAGAGATTGATACTCATGATACTGTAGAGGAACAGACTATTGATAAAGGTCCATCCTATGTTACTTCAAATGTAAGAATTACCTGTTATCTTATAGCCCTGACCTAGGTTGAGAATATTATAGCAAAGTGGGTAGTAATTCTCTCAAGGATAAACGGTACAACAAATAAGAAGAAGATAAATCTATAGGGTCTCAGCCTACTATTAAGGAAATTCTTGCAAGTATGAAAAAACCTACACCCTGGAACTAATAAAAATCCTAAGCTAGAATGTTAGGGGTATGAATACCCCTAATAAATATAGGTTTGTTAAGGACCTTATTTACTCTTACCAACCAAATTTTATGCTTCTCCAAGAAACTAAGTTGAATCTTACAAATTGGCTAAAATCTTAGAAATATATTTGGCAAAATACTGACAACTTTCATAAGGAAGCTAAAGAGGCCTTTAGATGGATTACATCTCTTCAAAATTCCAATATTTATGAGGGAGACCTACTAGCTAAAAGTGAATATCAGGTCACAATACTGCTCATAGCTAAATATTCTAAATTTTTCTTTGTGATTACCAATATCTATGCCCCCAACTCAAGTAAAGCCCATAGATAACTATGGATTTCTTTAGGGGAAATGGGTAAGTTGTTTATAGGTTTAAAATGGATTGTGATGGGTGATTTTAACACCCCCTTATATCTAGGTGAGAAGCATGGGTATGTGGCTATGTTATCAAAAAGCATATAGGATCTAGGGAAGATTTTAGTTGATGGTGGTCTGTTTGATGTGGATTTAGATGGTAATAGGTTTACTTGGATGAACAGATGCTGTGGTAGAAACTTGATTTATGTTCGGTTGGATAGATTTCTTATTTAAGAGGATTTGTTTGAAAACAACTTCATGTTAAAATGAAATATCTTCCTAAATATAGATTTGATCATAATCCTCTTCTCTTTTGGTGTAGTGTGGAAGATCAGAAGCATAATGCCACTTTCTAGTTTGAATTTATGTGGTTGCACCACCCATATTTTTATAAAGAAATGGAACAGTGGTGGAGTATTCCTTCCCAGGGTACTAAGATATAAATTCTCACAAACAAGCTTAAAATTGTGAAGAAAGAAGACAAGAAGTGGAATAAGGTCTTTGGAAATATCTTTTAAAAGAAGAAAGCTATTAAGTTAGAGTTGGATATGTTAGAAGAAGATATTAATAGGTTGGGTATGAACCAAACCCAATTCTAAATAGAAAAGAAGCTTAATACTAAACTACACATCATAAGGAAGAAACCTGTTAGAGGCAAAAGTCTAGAATCCAGTGGTTGCAGGAAGGTGATAGGAATTCTAAGTTTTTTCATGTCTCCACTATAAAAAAAAAAAGTTCTACCGGCATTGAAGAAATTCTAAAGGATGAAAAGAAATGGAAACGAAGCCAAAAGAAATGGAAATGAAGATCTAGGAGAAATTAAAATATTCTTGCAATTTTTACAACATTCGAAGGTAGAAAAGAGGCTGGAACTTTTTGGAGGCTAGATGTTGGAATTTTTTTTGTCATACCATTGGAATTTTTTTCACCACGTGAGGCCAATTTGAGGCATATTTTTCTGCATTTGTATGTGTGACATTGAAGACCTATTTTCTACAATATAATGGAGATATTTCAAGTTTTAATGCATGTTTGTGATTAACTTGGTCTTATTTTCGGCATATTGCACCATTTCCTTAGAAGATTGCACCGCATTAGCTATTTGAATGCGTGAATTTGGATAAAAATAATGCTGGTTTTTGTGAAGAATACTAATGCTTGTAGGGTCTGTGGAGAACTTCTGAGTTACAGTATTTGTTTTATGTCCAGTTTTTTATTTTTATTTTTCTAACCCTTCTTTTTGTAGTTTTTTTTAATTTTTGGTGATTAAAATAAAAATCCAAAAAAATTCAAACTCCAAAAATAAATACATGAGTGTGAAGAATGAGCTTCAATCTTTCACTCAAGAAAAATTCGAACTCATTTTGAAGCAATTTTGAATTTATAAAAATCAATTGTTTTATGAGGGTTTTATAATTTTGGAATTTTCATATTTTTGCATTTTTTAAGGTAAAACAGATTTTTTCAGCTTCGCATTTTTATTAGTAAGCAATAAATGAACTTCCCTTTATGAAAATTGTAATTTCATTAAATGGGGTAATTTATATGGCTTTCCATAGGCCTTCATTTCTCGAGCAATAAATTACCCTTTATTTATAAAAATTCTGATTTCATTAAAGAGAGGTAATTTATTATTATATTAAAGACTATTATTTTATAACATTAAATTATTTCTCCTTTATGAAAATCATGATTTCATTAAATCAGGATAATTTATAATGACATTTTAAGACCATTGTTTTAAAGCAATAAATTGACGTCTCTTTATGAAAATTAATTTCATCAAAGAGGAGTAAATTATTTATTATATTAAAGGCTATTGGTATTTTCATTTTTATAGCAACATCAAGGGAACCCTTTCATCATTTAAGTTTAAAATTTAGAGATAGATTTTAATCTTCTATTTCATGCTTAAAGCAGGGTTTAATAATGCAAGATAAAACTTGTTTAAAATCTACTTAATCAAAGGAAGATAAAATCTACATAAAACACTCAAGATAAAATTAATTAAGGCTTTTATCATGGTCATATGAGGGCCAAACACATTTTTATTTTCTTTTAAGTTTCATGAACAATAATTAATATAGCATGATAAAATAAACCAACACAAGCCCCTTGTTAATAGTTACTTGCAATCACTAAAGTATTCCTAGCATTTATTTGATATATCTTCATTGAGATTACAAATACACATGTGCAATGCTTGCATATTGGAACCTTGGAGAAATTTCATATTTCTTTGCAAGAGAGGGTTTTGTGATCAAAATCCTAAGGGTGAGTGTGGTTTTGCAATTGAGAAAAATTACCACTCAATATTTTGGCACTAGAAGGAGGGCCTGAATTGGTTTACTTTATTGCTATTTAGATGTTAAATTGTTCATGTTTCTTTAAAAGAGTTATTTGAAAGTATTGGTATTGACTAACAAAGTTTTGATTTCTTGTGATCACTTTCATTGATTCAAACATTTTCTAATTGATGATGCATTAATGGTAACCTTTTGCAAATTAGAAAATGTTCTCTAATGTCATGGTTTAATTGATACATATATTTTGATTGATATATATGATTTACATGTGAAACATTCAAGGATTGTTAGTCATTTCATGCTTCTTTGCAAGATATTTATTTGACTAACAAAATTGGTGTAAAGGTTGTATTCTTTAAGGTTCACTAATGGCATGGTTGACTCAATTTAGGGCAAGTTGTCCTCTGAATATACCTGGGCCTTCACATCCTATGCCTATCGATATTTTAGATCATCTACCTCAATTTATGTATGATGGAATAGATTTAGCCGAGGAGAATATTCAGGCATACAAGAACACTTTAATTCAATGGAAAATTATACATGAAGATGTTGCTTGTAACATGTTTCCATTCACATTAGATGAATTTTCTTATGATTGGTATCTCAATTTACCTGTAGGTTCTATCACTTCTTGGGCTCAACTAGAAGCAACATTTCTTACCCAATTTGGAATCCTAGTTGACCTGGATACCATATCAAATCAGTTTACCTCCATCTGTAAAGAACCTAATGAATCCATGAGTCAATTTAATGATAGGTTTCATAGGTTGTATACCAAAATAGAGATGCATTATACCATTTCAGAAGAATAAGCCTTTCAAATTTATATGGGAGCCTTAGACCCCACGATATCCAAATTTCTAAGGAAGCTTCTTGAAGATTCATCCTTGCCTAAGGCCTACAAGGAGGCAATTATAGTAGAACAATGGTGGGCTTTGAGAATTTTTGATATCGGTAGATTATCATTACTTAATCCTAAGGCCCAAAATCAGATACCACCCATGAGTCAGGGTGAGACACAACCTTCTTCCATGATGAATTATTTTTCAGGAGTTATGGATTCCAACCTACACCAACCGTCTAATCCAGCACCCTCGAGTCAAATGGTGTCTAATGTGAACAATCAATGGGATGAAGTTGAATGTCCAAATATTACAACCACCTTAGATATCATCCAAGAGGAGGTGCAAGTTGTAAAACCAATATCCACCAATGAAGATGGTGGTGAACAAGCCCTAGATAGACAAAAATTATGGTTTGAAAAGGATGGTCATATGTGTGATTGGGTGCCTAACTTTGGTATTTTTGAATAGGTGTTTGATGATGATGAAGCCCATGAAGATGATGATAAAGATAAGGACCATGAGGAAAAAGAGGAAATCACAAAGGTTCACCAAGTTTTGGTAAATGAAAGTGCACAAAAGGTAGAATCTCATATTTTATGCTCAACCACGTGAACTCCAGGTGAAAACTTACCTAATTTTCTATGGGATTCAAATGTTATTTATGATGAAATGCCATTGGAGGTGAATGAAGAACTTGAGTCGATTTCTACTCACACCTCTAATAAGAATGCTTTGTTGAATGAAAAATAAGTTGATGCACTTGAATTGTTGAATCAAATTCATCAACAATTGATATTGGAATCTAGGATAAAAACCTATAATGATCCTCATTTAATAGATATCCTAGATGCTTGTAAATTATTGCATAAGCATGATTGACCTAAATATGTAAAAAAAGGCACGGCTTAAAATTTTTTAGAAATAGGCTCTTACTTGAAATATCTCAAATTTGAAAAAGAAAGCCTAATTCTAGATAATAAATAGAATTGTGAAATTTGCATCTTAAGGAATAGACAATAAATAATTGAAGATCAATTATTGTCTTATCAATTTGAGGACTTGAAAATCCACTATGGGATTACTAATGGAACTAAATTAAAATGGTGGGGTAAAAGAGGTAAAATAATGATTGTTGCATATTATGGCTTAATCTTACTTGGGTTGGATTTCTTTAGAGCTTGGCATTCTTATCATCATATGTGTTTGTTAAAGTGTGTTAATCGTGTTTGGGATCCAGGGAAATAATGGCTTAAATTTTGCATGATCTTGTACATTATTGTTTATTATTGTATATAGTTTTGGTTTTCATGTTTTTGTTTTTGTTTTTGTTTTGTTGTTTTTGTGCTTTGTCTTTAAGTTTGGTTTACGAGTTTTGTGTTTTGGGTTATTCCCTTGTTTTGAGGTGATGTTTCATGGTCGCTACTAATGGCCTCTTAACCATTTTTTGTGTTCCTTTGTCATGTAGGGTGAATTGTCTATTTTGGAATCATATGGATCAAGGAAAAGGGGATGAAGTGGTTTAGTAATCATTCTTTGATTTTGGGACCAAGATAGTGAATTTTGGAGCAATGAATCATTTTGCTAAAGCTACACATATAACTCACATGTTAAATGGCATCCCTTGAAATCTTGAAAGATGAAGTCATTCTGGTTTGCAAATTAAGGCAAAAATCCAACATGCTCATTTCTGGATTCAAATGCTTTTAACCCATGTGGTGCATAAACTTTTGCAAAGCCATTAAAAAAAAACAAGCAAAGGAAAACACACTAAAATCAATCACCAGGTTTGGATAAACTCTATCGGGGCTATAGATGCCTGACTGGCAATAGGGCTCTGTCTAGACAAAGCTTGTCCAAAGAAAAAGGCTTTGCAAAATATCAATTAAACACAAGGTTAATAAACTCTATCGAGGCTATAAACACCTGATCGACAGTAGGGTTATGTCTATAAAATTCTTTTATGAGAAATATTTTTATAGCCTAAATGCAAATCAGGTGATGGAATCCGGATGGTTTCCAAGAATGCAAAATGAAAGCACTTTCACACATTAAGCCAAAGCAAATGTTTCATGTGTTTTCATTTGAAGCTATCTAACCCCATTTTATTTGAATGTTGCTAGATAGCATATATTTCTCTAATATTTGTTTCTTTGGTTTTTAGAATTGGGTTCTTCATCCGAAATGCTCAGAAGCATTTCCCAGTAGAGTCACCATTTGTTGTGGTCATTCCATAACTAGCCCTAAACTTGGGGACCCACCTTAAAATTTTGGTTTTTAAGGAGTTTTGAGTGCTAATTTTGATAGATTTCATGGTTTAGCATTGGCTAATGTTTTCTTGTTTTGCTAGTGTTTTAGGTTAATAGGTTTTGGTTATTTTGATTAGTTTTAAAGTTTTCCTTTATTGTGATTTTCAATGAGTAAAATTTTTGAAATTAATTATTTGATTGCTTTATAAAAAAAATTATAATTCTAATAAATATATGTGTATATATATGTTTATTATAATTATGAAAATAAAACATTAAAAAATGATATATATATATATATATATATAATCTTTTCTTTTTTATTATTTTTTACTTTTTATTTTGATTTATTTATTAATATATATATATATATATATATATATATATATATATATATATATATATATATATATATATATATATATATATATATATATAATACCTTTCCATGGTTGTTGGATGGTTTTGGGCTTTAAAGTATTTAGTTTTAAAGTTTTAGAATGATTAGTTAATAGTGTAGTGGTTGTTATTTTATATTTTTTATTGTTGTTAATTTTAAGGCTAATTCAAATGCTTTTAATGCATGCAGGAAATACGTGGAGTAAAAGTGAATCGAGTAAGAGTGAATGGAATAAAATGAAAAAAGGAGATCAAAACACTTTGTAAACGTTTCATAAAAGGAGGCATTTCAAAAAATCAAACACGAGGAATGGAAATGAAAAACAGAGAGGAAACATTTCGAAGCCAAAGGAAATGGAAACGAAGAGCTAGGGGAAATGAAAAGATTCTTGCAATTTTAAATACAACATTCGAAGGCAGAAAAGAGGCTGGACCTTTTTGGAGGCCAGATGCTAGAATTTTTTTGTCATACCACTGGACTATTTTTCACCACATGAGGCCAATTTGGGGCATATTTTTTTGCATTTGTATGTGTGACATTGAAGACCTATTTTCTGCAATATAATGGAGATATTTCAAGTTTTAATGCATGTTTATGGTTAAATTTGTCTTATTTTTGGTATATTGCACCATTTCCTTAGAAGATTGCACCGCATTAGTTGTTTGACTACGTGAATTCGGGTAACACTAATGCTGGTTTTTGTGCAGAATACTAATGCTTATAAGGTCTATGGAGAACTTCTGAGTTGCAGTATTTGTTTTATGTCCAAATTTTTATTTTTATTTTTCTAACCCTTATTTTTGTAGTTTTTTTTCAATGATTAAAATAAAAATCGAAAAAAATTCAAACTCCAAAAATAAATACATGGGTGTGAAGAATGAACTTCAATATTTCATTTGAAACAAATTCAAACTCATTCTAAAGCCATTATGAATTTATAAAAATTATTGAAAATCATTGTTTTATGAGGGTTTTATAATTTTGGAATTTTCATATTTTTGCATTTTTGAAGATAAATCATATTTTTTCAGCTTCACATTTTTATTAGTAAGCAATAAATGAACTTCTCTTTATGAAAATTGCAATTTCATTAAAGGGGGGTAATTTATATGGCATTCCATAGGCCTTCATTTCTCGAGCAATAAATTACCCTTTCTTTATGAAAATTATGATTTCATTAAAGAGAGGTAATTTATTATTATATCAAAGGCTATTGTTTTAAAGCATTAAATTATTTCTTTATAAAAATCATGATTTCATTAAAGTGGGATAATTTTTTTTTTTGTATTTACATGGTGGAATCGATAGCCGCCATGAATCCGGTAGGCTATCCAGCTTTTATGGCCGCCATAGTATTTTGCATTGTCCGCCCCGGAAGCCACCACACAAATCTTCATGCAGTTCGCCCCTATAACCACCATGCCACAATCATTTTAAACCTTTTACATCGCTGAAAGCACCAGGAAAGGGACAAGCGTTCAGTCCAATGAAGCCTGAGATTTGAACCTTGGACCTGCGCCACCCTTATGGGGTTTGGATGAACCAATTGGTCTACACCTCGAACCTAAGTGGGATAATTTATAATGATATTTTAAGGCCATTGTTTTAAAGCAATAAATTGACATCTCTTTATGAAAATTAATTTCATCAAAGAGGAGTAATTTATTTATTATATTAAAGGCTATTGGAATTTTCATGTTCAAAGCAACATCAAAGGAACCCTTTCATCATTTAAGTTTCAAATTTAGAGATAGATTTTAATCTTCTATTTCATGCTCAAAGCAGGGTTTAATAATGCAAGATAAAACTTGTCTAAAATCTACTTAATCAAAGGAAGATAAAATCTACATAAAACACTCAAGATAAAATGAATTAAGGCTTTCATCATGGTCATATGAGGGCTAATCACATTTTCCTTTTATTTTAAGTTTCATGAACAATAATTAGTATAGCATGATATAATAAACCAACACAGGCCTCTTGTTAACAATTACTTGCAATCACTAAGGTATTCCTAGCATTTATTTGATATATCTTCATTGAGATTACAAATACACATGTGCAATGCTTACATAGTGGAACCTTGGAGAAATTTCATATTTCTTTGCAAGAGAGGGTTTTGTGATCAAAATCCTAAGGGTGAGTGAGGTTTTGCAATTGGGCAAAATTACCACTCAATAAGGGGATATTAAACCAACTCATAATCTTGAGGGTATTACTTATTTTTAGTTTGTGGATAATACCATTTTACTTGGTAATCCTACTATGGTAGAGGTAATTGAATTTAAAATAATATTAGACCTCTATGAGTGTGCCTCTCACCAAAAGATCAATTTGGACAAGAGCAAAATCTTCTTCATTAACACTAAAGTTGCTCTCTAGAGAAGGGTGGCTAGAGTGATAGGGTGTCATGTGTCAACCATACCTTCTTATTACCTTGGAATACCTATGTTCATGGGAAATTGCAAGGCACCTCTTTGGAATGGTTTGGTTGATAGGTTTTAATCCAAACTTACAATATGGAAAGGTAATCTCATGTCTCAATCAGGTAAAGTATTATTTGCTAAGAGTGTTCTGTAGGCTATCCATATTTATCTACTCTCACATTTTAAGACCCCTACTAAAGTTTATAAAATCATGTAAGGAATTCAAAAACAATTCTTATGGTTAGGATTTGAAGAGAGGAGGAGGATTCCTTCTGTAGCTTGGGAAAAAATATACCATCAAAATAAGCATGGTGGTCTTCGTCTAAGGAGACTCAACCTAGTTAATAGTTCTATGGTAGCCAAGGTGGGATGGAGAGTTCTAAGGGATGGTTAGACTATTTGGGCAAGGATTATTAAAAAAAAAATATTAACAACCAGGAGGATACTAAATTTCTCACACTTTAATACCTCTATTATGGCTCTTATTTATGGAACCACTTTGTGGAGGCTAGGGAGGCCTTGTGGAAGGGTGTGAAATGGTGTGTTGGATATGGGGTATCTATAAGTTTATAGTAATATGCATGATGAGATGAAAACCCTTTCGCCAACAATGATATTTTCTCTAATCTGAAATAGGATCTAGAAGATATATATGGTAAAAATATTTGTGACTACATGACTTTATTGGATAACTAGTTGAGCTAGAAAGATCTAAAGTCAGGCCTTGAGAATTTTGAAGCTTTAAACCTCCTTAAAGCTAAAATAAAGGCTTATTACTTAGGTGTTGTTATACAAATATACTCTATTGTTTGGAGTAGAACTAAGAATGGTGAATTCAACATGAAGACAAACTATTATCTTTTGGATCATACTATAGATGATGGTTTCCCTTGGAATAGAATTTGGGGTAAGATACCTATTCCTAAATTGGAGATTTTTCTTTGGGAAGCAATCCAGAATAAGATCCTACTGATGGATAATATTAAGAAGAGAGGTTTTTAATTACCTAATAGATGCAACTTATGTGAAAAGATAAAAGAATTAGTGGAACACATATTTTTGGAATGTCACTATGCTCTTCTAGATCATCATCAATAGGATGGGCATCTATTGGATGATGCCTTCTAATATGGTTTTGCGGTTACAACAATGGAAAAACCCCTTTTTTAATCCTCATATTAATGTAATTTGGAACCTGATTTTATTTCATTTTGTATGGGGAGTATGGTTAGAGAGGAAAAAAATAATTTTTAGAGGGAAAAAAAGGTTAGAAGTGAGAAGTTTTGGAAGTATCACCCATTTTTTAGAGGATAATGTTAAATATATCAAGTACCCTATCAAGCTAGAGAATATTAAAGAGACAATAATAGTTAAGGCATGGAATTTGGAACCCATTAGTGGTGGAGAGGCAAATGCTTAAGTTAGAACTAATGTAAAATAGAAATTACCCCAAGATGAATGGTTAAAGTTAAATTTTAATGGGGCATCCAAAGGTAACCTAGGTAAGGCTAGAGTAGGAACAATTTTTAAGGGCAATTAGGGCAGATTGATGGGGGTGGCCTACCTATTATTAGGAATTACTACTAGTTATAAAGTGAAAGTTAATACTTTACATCTGGGTGTAGAATTAGATGAGGATCTAGGTGCTAAAAAATTTATATTTGAAGGAGAATCCTTGAATATTATTAATCTTTTGAAAAATGAGGGATAATCTATTTGGCAAATTGATTACATTGTGCAAGATATTAAAGAGATTGTAAAGCATTTTGAAGAAGTTGATTTTGTTCATGCCTTTAAAGAGGGTAACAAACCAACAAAATATCTAGAAAAAATTGGTGCCATTAAATAAGAGGATAGGATATGGATCCCCCTAGGGGTGGTCCATGACGACTTAGAAAATTTCATGAGGGAGGATTGTAGCTAATTGCGATCCAGAATGGATACTGTTTGTATTGCATCCAAGGGATTTTAGGCTATTTTCCTTGGTAGATGTGCAATTGATGGGCTGATTTTGTGTTGTAAAAGGGTTTGGGCCCTTTAAAGATCTTACTTTTACCCTAATAAAAAAATTTTAAAGCATAATCAAGATAACAATTATTTGGGTTTCTCTTTCTTTTGTTTTTCTTTCTTTTCCTTTTTTTTTGCTCTCTTTTTCTTCTTTTTCCAAAATTGTGTCCCATATTTCTAGGGGGTGAATTCATGAATTTACACCATGTATTTCTAGTGCATGAATTCAGTCATCTTCAATTTTTTACCAAATTCATGGTCAACCCCTGAATTTGCACCAAGTCATGCATGGCATCTAAAAAAGATAAAAACTACACAAAAAATAACTTAAATCCTACTCTATCCTAGTCTAGAGGTTGGGTTTTTGTCCTTATCCATGCTCACTCCACTACTATTTTGGTCTTACCCCTCTCAATTACTGAAACATGTGTAGGAAGCACCACTTGTTTTTTCTCTAAGCCCCATTTTCTTCATATCATGCAGTGAAAATAAATTCATTTTTACCCTCCCCCTTCTTATCCCCTATTTTATCTCTCCTATTTTCATTTTATGCTCCTTTATCTCTATTTGTCACTTTGTTTTATTTTACATATGTCTTTTTTGAGTTTATTTAGGAATGTGGCATTCGCTCTGAAACTCGATGGGGCACCCTAGCCTCAGGGACATTAAAGTCATTAATGTCTTATTTTGCATGCAAAATTTTGAAGTGTTTGGAATGAAACCATTTTTTACCACCCCTTCTTCTAAATTAGCCACCCATTTTTGTATTCATCATTTTTTACCCATAAGAGTCTACATCTTTCTTTGACACATTTATTCAGCCATAAATACATCAAAGAGGGGGCAAAATGTAGACATGGAAAATTGATCCATCAAATGAGTCATTTTCTCTTAGGATCCCCAAGGAGTACCTCAAAATTTCTAGGTGCAATTTTGGGCCTTTTTATCCCCTTTGTTTTGTTTTTTCCCTTGGTTTTGTTGAATTTGTGGTCATCTAGAACGGGGCACAAATTTGGTAAAATTTGGATTTTTCTCAAAAAATCCTAAATTTTCGGTCGACCTCCATGGTGTAAGCTCTTGGCTAAGGTTGTTTTTTGTTTTCCTACATAAACCCCTCCAAAACTCCTATAAATAAGAGGATTGGACTCCCTTTTAGGTAGATCAAAGTAAAAGAGATATTTTTGAGATCTTGATGCTAAGCTAGTTCTTCCAAGTAGTCTAATAAGTTTTTGAATGACATCAAGTGATTTTAAGTGTTCTTCTTATTTTGGGTTGTTCTGTTGTTGCTTTGCTTATATGATCAATTACTTTTGGTGAACAAGTGTGGGAGCCTTGAGGAGGGGACTACCATTTTGGTTGTTGCCTTCATAATATTATTGCTTCTACCACAAGTTAATTAGATTTTCTTTGCATTATTGGTTTTCTAGATTATTAATCTTCCATTTAGCATTGCATTTTAACATTAATAGATTAGTTAGGATATATTGCAATTGTTTTCCCTGTACTTACAAGGCATGAATTTGATAAGATAAAATTAATGGTTACCCCTTAAAAGGCATGAATTTGATTCATTAAATTCTTGGGGGAAGTTTTCACTCCCAAACCCTAGCTTACCTCTTGCATATTTCATTTTAGTCATATTTCATTATGTTCAAGCTCTATTTACACTATTTCATGTCATTGCATTTTGTCTTGTTTGCTTCCAAAGATCAACAATCACTTTTACTTTCAAAAAGTCAGCTAAAAGGACCAAGGGGGCTTGATTGCTGCACCCCCAAGCTTAATAAAATAGTAGCCTATGTAGACCCCCAAACATTGATCAATTTTTCCAAGGGTTTTGAAGTTATTTTATAGGTTTGAAGTTGTATATATTTGGATGCAAGTTCTAACCTAGGATAAACCATCGGATCAAGTAAGTTCTTTGTTAGATATTTAGGCTATTTTCTAGGTGTGTTTTTTCATTTTTGTCCATTTCTATTTTATATTTAAATCATAAATAAATAAATATAGAAAATATTTGGCTCTATTTCTAGGCATCAATAAATAAAAACATGCAGTTTGCATCTTAGGTAAAATCTATTTGTGCATTTTCTTGAACCCTTGTTGAAAAGGAAAGTATTTATTTACTGTAGAAACCTAAAAAACATCATGTTTAGGAGAATACTCATATGGGCATCTTTGCAAACCATATGAATGATCTTGGACATTTCCAAGACCAATAAATGGTTCTAACCATTCATTTTAGGTAATTTAAGCATTCTCAACTGTAGTCACTGATGACAACAATGGCTAGGGTCCTAGCCATGCTAAGAAATAGTGACTAGCCATGTAAAAAATTTGACCATATTGAGATAAGAAAAATCAGTTGCAAATACTCAAATTGCAATGGTTTTGGAGAAGTTTTGGATGAGGAATATTCCAAAGGATTCCTCCCAACCGCTCAGGCCAACTAATTCTTGATCTTGGCTTCCTTGAGAATCCAAAATTAGGATTTGGAGAGTCTATTTATAGACCCCCAAAAGAGGTAAATAGAGAGAAAATTTGAATGCAATGAAACCCTATCGAACTGGAGAACCATTTGCAACCCTTAAGGAGTGCCAAGATGTTGTCCAATTGGAAAATTACACTTGCATTTGAAGCAATGGAGTTTCCAATAGCTTGAGGAGAAAGCTTGTCGTTTCATACCGATACATTACGAATTCACAACAATTCACTCGTAAATTTGTGTTTAGACACACTAACGACCCTTAATAATCAATTCAACAAAGAAATTGAGAATCCATAGACATGATTTCAAGAGTAGAATACTTTTCTCGTGGTCACTATTGTCAACAATGGCTTGCAGGCTTAACTGTTGGACTCAATAGCGACTAGTAGAACCAACTGCTATGAGCATAAATAGCTAGGGTCTGATATGCTTAGTTCTCTAATTTAGCCATAGATTTATATTTCTTAGCGTATTTAAATTAACTTAGCATAGATCAATCACATTTCATGCATTTCCATGTTTCATTTACAATTTAATAGGCATATTTGCTTACATTTGTGCACTTCAGGCTTTCCTTTACATACTTTCATATACTAGGTTCCTTTATGCTTAATATGCAATATTACATGCATTTCTAGGTTCCTTTATTTATTTCAAGATTTGCTTCATTCCTATTCATCGATATTTTAGATAAATTTACATATTTGCTATATTTCAAACATTTTCTTGGAAATCGACCTCATCATGAGAGGTCTCATGTGCTACTAATGTGCTTTATTGTTTCCTTGCATGTAGGTGACAAATTTATTCAGGATCCAAAGTATCAAGATCATATTTCTTGACATACAAAAGAGAAGGTAGCTCATAAGCCCTCTTATAAGTAAATTAGTGGGAAGAGTGAAAGTCTTTTACAATACATCTCTCCCTTTTGGAAGGGTTACAAATTTGTAATGAATTGTATCAAATTGAGGGATTCCTTAAGAGAGGAAAAATGTAACCTTGAATCATTTTGATTAATAAAGAGCACTTCATTTGTAAATCATTTCTTTATATTGCAATAGTTTTTTTTTTAATTTACATGGTGGAATCGATAGCCGCCATGAATCTAGGCAGGATGTCCAGCTTTTATGGCCGCCACAGTATTCTGTGTTGTCCACCCTAGAAGCTACCACATAGATATTCATGCAGTCCACCCCTATAACCACCATGCCACAATCATTTTAAACCTTTTATGCCGCTGAAAGCACTAGGAAAGGGACAAGCGTTCAGTCCGATGAGGCCCGAGATTTGAACCTTAGACCTCCGCCCCCCTTATGGGGTTTGGATGAACCAATTGGTCTACACCTCGGACCTATTATATTGCAATAGTTACATTATATTTTTCTTTCAATTTTATTACATGTTTACAAACAGTTAGATGCATGATTTTCACTATTTATAGTGGAGATCATATAAAAAACCCTGTATTTTTTATTGCATTTACTGAATTGCTATGATTTTTTGTGTACAGGTACCAACCACTCTAAGTATCTAATAGTCTCAACCGTGGTTGAATAAAATGGCTAGCATCCTAGCCACCCTAAGCAACAACGGCTAGCAGAGAACATGGCAAAATAGTAAGCAACACATTTCTACATTAGATGAGGATTTCCAAGTAGGTAGTCTCCTCTACATTTTTTATGTTCCCTATATTTTCTCTATGTTTTAGGCTTTAATCAGATCACATAGTGAAAGTATAAGAGTAATTTATGAAAATATTGTGTTGTTGCTAGCCACTACTAGGAACAATGACCAAATATGTTGGCTGCCCTAGTCTCTAGTGGCTAGAATTTTTGACTGATTTTCTATTTAGCAGCTAAGATTGTTGCTTGCTACATAAAACAATGACCACTATGTAGAATGTGTGTTAGATTTTACTTTCTTGAGGCCTGATTAAAGGCTAATTTCATAATAGTTTGCATTGCATACTCTAAAATTCAAGATCATTTAGTTTTGTATTTCTCTAGAAATTAAACATTATTTTCTAGGCATATAGAGAAAAGGATCATGAACGATTCTTGATGCATCTTTCATTAATACAAAATTAAAAGGAACACACACACACCACGATTCAAATTAAACATCAGTGACATTGGGCTCTCCAATCCAACCCACTGATCGAGACAAACAGTGGAATTTATTACCACTCGATTGAATCATCTAACATTGTATAATCAGGATCCATCCATGGCCAAGGCCAACCCAAGAACTGTCCTATCCACAAAAAATTGCATGCACTTCTCTTCAGAGGGTGTATAGTTGATTGTGGTGTGTTGGGTGAGTGTTTGTAGTACCTATTATACCTCATCGAGTATAGAATTCACTCTCATATTCTAGTGTGTGTGAGTATAGAGGTGAAAACATTTTAACAATCTAAGAGTATCATCAAAATTTGCAAAAATACGATAAGAGTTAGACTAAATACTCAGCAAACCAAAATGCAATAAATAGTTTTAGGGATACACAAAGAAAATTTAAACAATATAAAAACTTTGTATACTTTATTTTTCTTAAAATGTACCAACAAGATAAGTCACAAATTATGGTTAACACATGGGGCCACCACCGTCGATCCATGATGAGTAATTATTTAGCATATATTTTTTGAGATAAATTGTTTAATTTCTATCTTTAAATCATGATTGCAATATATTTTAATGGTTATTTCTGCTTATTTCTATGATTTATCAACTAAAATTATGGATATGGTTAATTTTATTAATGTGTGGATTTTACACAAAAAATGTGCAAGATGTGTATGATTATGCAGGAAAGTGTTGAAGAACATTCACGAGCGTACGATGCAGAAACACAAGATTCATATTAGATCCTGGACATGAGAAGATGGACATAAGGATGGTGAATCAATAAGGTCATGGACGTGATTACAAAATACAGTGGCTGAAGTATGTTACAGAAGATAGTTAATGAAGTAAGTTATAGAAGGTAGCTGCTGAAGACTATTACTAAAGAGATCTTTCACCAAAAGTTACAGAAGATATTTGACCAAGTCAATTGATTGATGTTGCATGCCACATCAGTGACATCATGGTGCTTTTACATGGTAGCAAAAGATTTCAAGTCAACATAGTTGGTTGACTTGTCAAATATTATTCACGAGGATATTATGATTAATGAAGTTGTTGTAAAGTTATTCTATAAAGTTGTGAAATTAGAATATTGTTAGGTTGATTAGATTCTCACACAATATTGTTATGTCCTTCCTGTGAATAAAGGGGCATATGGTTATGTGTTATATCTTGTGAAATGTTTAAGTTAGTATTATATGTTTATGTTCATTCATGAATCACCACTTGGACCACTTAGGTTATTTACTGAGTCCAAGAAGGTCAGGAATTGTGTTAGTTTAGATTATTTCTATTAAGTGCATAGTTGTTGTATTATCAAGTCCACAATACCACATGGAAAAATACATGGAAGAATCATACTTAGAATTGTCCAAGTCATATTATATATTACAAAGGGAGACCTTTGAAAAGGTCTAATGGAGAAAATGTCTAATCTATGACTATTTCTAATGTAATCTTCTATATACAATTTTTGAAAGCTGGATGCGCAACCATGTACATTTGAATTTTCAGTAATAAAGCAACAATATTTTCTTCTAAATATGGTAACTATATCTTATAATTTCTTTACATTTTGCTCGCTTTGGTAATTTCCATTTCTTTTATTTTCCTGCAACCATGAAATAATTAAGCATTAGATTAATTAAATGAGAGTAGATTACTGAAGTTAAAATAGAGTAGAAAAAGGGGAAGGGGTTAATACTAACCTTTCGGAGGTAGGGCCCACTCCAAAAGGTTAGTCCCTAAATCTCTTCCCTCCAAAAACATGGTAGATAGAGTTAGAATGTAGAATAAGTCTTAGAGCATAAAATTAATTAAATATGCATATGATAAAACTATAGAAAATTAGATAAATAATGCATCATTAAATCATACGTGGATCCACACATATTCATATAGACTAAGTCATAGATTGCATTTCTTTAATTTAAACACAATTTCATTTTAATTTTTGCAAACTTTAATTTCCTGCAAAACCTGAGACTAAAAGAGATCAGAATCAAGCTTAAGAATTAATTACTATGGTACAATCTATACTAGATTTCTACTCTTTAAATCTAACCTGGATTAACTTGGATTGACAAAAATTAAATGTAAGCTATTACAACTGATCATTTTGGCACCATTTTCGAGGAGAGTAGTGCCGTAGTGGTTAATCAGAAAAGTTGTTTGGCAGTGCAAAAAGGAGAGGCTTACTTGTATGTAGGAACGCATATGAGTCAGAGTGGCATGAGATTGTCCCAAAAAGCCCCTTTGTTCGACGTTGCCAAGTTCTTTTCTCTTGAGGAATCATTTTACTGCTTTCATAGTTAAAATTTTATTTCTTGCAAATTTTATTTCTTGTAAATGTTCTATATTTGGGTGATTATTATTGTTTAATTTGACTTAGGACCTATGAGAAAAATAGGAAGTAGGTATGGTTGAGTGAGATAGTCATAGTGAAACACCCCTAAATTTGGCTTAAGACCTGTCAGAAATAGGAAGTAGGTATGGTTGAGTGACACAACCATAGTGAAACCCTCCTAATAATCAAAGAAGCAGTAATAGTTTTACCTTTTATTTCAACAATTTCATTTCTAGTAATTTCCAAGCTTTGGGTGTTATTCATTTACTTTGGACTGGGTTCTCCTATGAGAAAAATAGGAAGTAGGTATGGTTGAGTGGCATAGTCATAGTGAAATACTCCTAAATAATTAGGGCCTGTAAGAAGCAAGAAGTAGGTATGGTTGAGTGGCACAATCATAGTGAAATAAAAGTTCCTATATAATCAAAGAAGTGATAGCAAAATAACCTTTTACTTTTAGTAATTTCATTTCCAACAAATTTTACTTTTCTAGCAATATTTCATTTTACTCCTAGTGTGCTAATATTGGTTGTACAGATTCATAGGAACATGAGTCACACCTAATTTTAGCAAAATATTAGGATTGTTCAAAAATTTTATTTCATTTCTTTCCTGTTATGTTAAGGATAGTTATAAATTCATTTGTTGTGACTTATATCTAAACTTGACAATAATAGGATTAAAACAAAATAGAAAACAAAATCAGAACCCAAACAAAACTCAAAAAGAGAGAGAAGGAAAAACAAAAAGAAAAGTTGTTAGATGGTGGGAAACAGTCTAAGACAGTCTATTACAATAAACCTCTAAAAATTATTACAAAAAATAATTGATAATAATAAATATATATATATATATATATATATATAATAAAAAATATAAAATAATAAAATAAAAATAAAGTATATTTATATATATCTATATATATTAATAATAAAATAAAATAATAATAATAATGAAATAAAATAGAGGTATTATATAGGACTGAACCAACAAAATTATAAAGTGGCAGGACAAACATATTGTATCATGAAAATTTCAATTAGAAAATATTTGGAAATGGTGCAGTAAAACTCAAAGCCTATTGATAACTCAACTAGAAAATTACTACTTAAGGGGCAGAGGTTTAAACTATACAAGAAGCCACTATCTAAAGAAAAATTCATACACCACCTTAGGCAACAAGTTGATCTGCAATGTATTTCTGCACTACAATCAACAACTATTGAATAAAAACTTCTCTCACAAAAAAAAAATTATGCTTCCTTTATTTCATCATAGAGTTTCTATATTTACAATATTCGTATCTTATTTTCATCAATTTTTAGTCTCAATGTTTCAAAAATAGCCCAAAAGGATATTTCTTTAAGATATTTGTAGGAAAATGACTACCATATGTTGCATAATACCTTGTTTGCTAGATAAAATCTAGATGTTTTCAATTACTCAACCACCACTAGTGTTTTGAGCAAATTTTCATTGAAAGTCAAGCAATCTTTTGATGTTGTAAGATATTCCTAGTTAATCAAGTTTTCTCTTGGACCACGCACATTAGAACATATAAAAACATTGTGAGAATTGGAAGGATTAATTCATAAGTCACTACTGCCATTGAGTAAAAGGTTTCCCCTGCTTATCCATCTATGCACATGGTCTAGAGTACTAATGAATTGGCAAAAGGACAAGCTCACCCTTCACCCTTGAAAAGAAAAAAAAAGAGAAGAATAGTAAGGATAGGATCAAATTCCCATCAAGACTTTGATAGAGTGGTTGGGAATCCGATTCCCCAAATTTCTTACTCCACAAAAAAAAATCCCTTGCTCCTCATCTAATCGAGCAAGTATCCCAAAAGTATCTTCTTGCTTCCCCTAAAAATAAGCAAGAACCCCAAAAAAAAAGGTAATAAAAATCCCTTGCTCCTCACAAAATGAGCAAGTATCCCAAGAAAAGTCAAATAAGGGTAAAAGAGCTTGAATCCCTAGAATTCTTAGTGTCTTGAAAACCATGGGGTGATCCTCATTACAACAATAGGTTGAATGAAACCTGCCTAGAAATAAGGTATCCCTACGTAGTAGTGCTAAGTCTGGACAAGACCTATGGATGCTCATAGATAAGCTAGCTTATTGGTAGAAGTGACCATTGTTTTACTCAATCCTTACTCATAATGGGAAATGAACATTCACTGCACACACAGTTGGTCCTTGAGAGGCTTGAAAACATTAGGATAACTTTAACATCATATTGATTTGTGAAATAAGTAGATGAATTTGTTTAAGGTCACTAGGATGTTTGAGTCTTTGTGAAACAACCCTAGAATATCATACGCAAGCAAAATTCAAAAGCAAATTCCTATGAAGGTACTATAGTTCATTTTTATCCTACATAAATGTGGCTTGTATCTCTCAAAAATTTGCATCCTTTAGAAAAATCCATCAAGATAATATAATAATATCTATTCTATTTTTCTAAGTGATTGAAAATATCCCAAGCCTTTGGTAGAAATCTATTTTTGCATATATTGATGACTGATATCAAGCTTCATAATTATTTTTCTCTCACTTGGATACTTAATGAAATTTGGGAAGCACAATCACAAAAAAAATCTATAATAATCCCCCATAAATAAAACTCATTACTATATCATCCACCATAATATAAATAAAACACCCTTCATTTTGTTTTGGCTATATAGCCAAAATTATAGTTTGGGGGGAGTAAATAAATACATATGGAGTTCATAATACAATTTGGGGGGAGAATCAGGTAAAAGTATTTTCTTAACCTTAACAACTACAATTTCTGTAAACAACTTCTGTAGACGTCTTCCGTAGACAACTTCTGTAGATGTCTTCCATGGACAACTTCTTTAGATAATTTTTGTAGATGTCTTCCGTAGATGTTTTTTGTAGATGTCTTCCGTAGATATTTTTTGAAGATGAATTTTGTGGATGTCTTCTATAGAATAATTTCTGTAATAATCTTCTGTAAGTAATCTTCTGTAAGCATAATCTATAACACACACTATGAAATATTTTTAAGTGTCGAGACTCAGACTGACCCTAGGTATAAGCGACACATGATAATCCAAAAAATGACAAAATGTGTGATAAGACGTGTCAACGAAGATTATAAAGAAAATATGACAATAATATTTATAAAGGTTTTAGAGAAGAATAAAAGGGGATAAAATAAAATGAATATTAATAAAACCCTTTTTAAAAGCTTTTCCATGAATGTGTACACATAAAACTTAGCATGCGATATGTACACCCAAGATGGCTCCTCGTATCACCGATTTTTAAACTTTCCCTTGAAAACGTAGACATGGAGGCTAAAAATAAAGGTTTTGAAGATGGTGACTTGATACACATGGATGCCAATGCAAATGAAAGTGACCATGAGACCAGTCCCAATTATGACATGTCTAAAATATATATATAATAAAATAATAATAATAATAATAAAATTTAAATCTGATATGTATAATCGTGATTGGGAGTCACTTAATAAAATGAGTATAGGCATCAACCACAAAGAACATATGGGTAATAATCATGATGCCACTACAAGACATGACATGGTGGAGCTTAGTGTGAAATAAGATAATATGGGCATTAATGCCAATGTCATGGTGAAGGAAAATATGGTACACGTGGTATATACACGTAGGGGTAGAAATCTAAAATAATTTTTATATATGCCATGGTAAAGAAAAGAAGGGACCGCCTGCCATATATGCGTAATGAGGTAAAATTTAAATGGTGCCAACTTACAACTATTAGCACCAAAAACCTAGCAAGGTGGCAGGAAAATTTAGTCTTAGTAAAAATATTGACCACCTTGAAACCACCAGTGATGAGCAACACGTGGAACCCATGCACCTATAGCAAACAACACCACGGATTGAAGGTATCAACCGTTGATTAGTTTCCAAATGAAGGGCCAAGATAAAATAGGGAAGAATCGAGTGAAATCCAGAAACTTCCTTAACATCACCTCTAAAAAAAACAAGTAAATGCTTATTTCAAGACAATGTCGATTATCAACACATCGTCACCATGAGCCAATTATGAGAGAAGCCATGGATTAGCATTTATGATCATTGATTAGGATTGAATGGATGATTGATATGCGATGAATGGGTAAAATTCATGCAAAGTGAAATGAAAACCTAAAAATTATCTTTCCTTCCGTAGAAGGCCATGTAAAACTTCCAAAACTTCTCTGCAAGTCGAAATAGAGTTGAAACGCTGTCAGATTTCCCAGTGAAATAAAATTGAAGCCTCGAAATTGTGAGAGGAAACGTGGGTGAAAAATGATTTTGAAAACAACATCGTAGGGTGATAGAAGTTTAGCAAGGTGAAAGTGATAGGTAACTTTTAAATTATTTCAATTTTATTTTTAGTCATAGAAGACCAGATATTTTAAACACCCTAATTATTCTGCTACATATACAATTAATGAATACCTTTCAGTAGTTTACGCAGAAGGATAGGTTAAAATTAAATTGTTTCTGCTGATAAAAGAACCTATTGCAAAAATATAAAATTACTCCTAAATATTACGTTTTCACATAATCTTTTATGAAAATAATGAATTCTTCTATTTTACAAAATGTAAGATGGTTTTTTTTGTGATTGAAATAACTTTTACAGGTCTCTCAACTACTAAAAATGAATTTTGAAATTTCCTCACCAAAATTTATATCCACCCTTTACCCTAAACCATGCCCCATTCTATGTTTTAGAAAAGAAGTGATCCCCCATCTGTTGAAACACATAATCCTAGTGATTCTGTAAAGAAAATATTCCAAAAAGCTAGGTGGTGGGATGCCCTCACAAAGTTCCAAGGGCACGACCAGGGGGTTGCTAAGAAATTTATTATGAACTATAATCCTGCAAAAATGACCACCCAAATTAGGGATATTCAGTTTGACTTGAACCCTAGTGTTATCTCAAAAGTTCTAAGTCTATTGAAAGTAGGGATGCCTTATTAAAATAACTCCTCTAAAAGTGTCACCCAATTAGTGGGGAAATTCAATGAAAAATGTACCATCATTCATGAAAAGGAAGGATGGATAAAGGGAATCACCACCTCTACACTTCCTCTTAAGTGGTAGGAGGTCACTATCCTAATAATTAAGTTCTTTACTTTAGAGGGTCGAATGTCTACCTGTGCAACCTATCATCTTAGAATGCTGATAAATTTGAAGTTTCCAGAATGGAAAGATTGTATTATTAATTTACCATACTTTTTGTTTTAGTCTCTGAAATCTACTATTGTTCGTGTTCAGCCTAAGAATTCTCATGAAAAACCTAAATTTCATTTAATCGCACACCATGGCCTTATCAAATTATTAGTCTTGCAAAAATCAAATGAGGTAAAAATTTCTTGGGATACAATAGTCGAAGAGTCTAACCTATAAAATTATTATGAACCCGTCGATAGTGAGTCCCAAAGACATAGTCCATCTAAGGAGGATCCCGAGTCAGAAAAATAGGAGGAAATTGAAATCCCAAAATAAAAATGCCAAATTAATACCAAGTTTGCTAAATCATCCCAGCCTGCACAAAATACTCGATGTTAGAAACACACTTCTAAAACTCATACGAAAGGAGACAAGTTTGGGCACGAATCCAAAATACCCACACCTGAACTAGTTGTTGAATATTTGTCACACATTAGGGTGCATAATACTATTCAACAGATAAAAATTGATAAACTTAGAGAGGATTTCACAGAGCATTCAAAACTGGTCCAACATGCTCTTACCCTCTAGATAGACATGCTAAATCAAATCTTAGTGGATAGGGTGATGAAACCTAATAACCCCATCAATTGACTACCACCTATCGATGCTTCTCCCAATAAAAGCTCCACAATCGATAGAAAGCAAAAAAATTCTATCAATTTTAGTAAAATTACCTACACCAACAATCCCTTTGACTTTTCCAAGCTCCTTGAAGAAGAAAGATCACTACCACTCACCAGTATGAAGCAACAAAATCGACCTAAAGATTTAGATCCCTCCACAAAAATAGGAATTGCACCTAAAGATTTAGAAATTGATGTAGTTACCAATAATATAATTGTTTTAGTTGAGCAGCCTCTGCCCTCCAAAATGCAAGACACCATGCAATGAGAGGATTCCATTGAGGTAGAGCATATCAAAATAGTTATGGTTGAAACTCTGATCGATGAACAGAAGGCCAAAGTTCAAGTGTATAAGGTGAAACATGAATGTAAATTACCACCAGTATGACCTCCATCATCAAGGATGTCCACTCGATAGTTACAAGTTGAATAAACTGTTTAATATTTCCATGATTATTAGACTTAATATTTGATATTTTTATATTGTTATTTCTACAAAAATGTTTGAATTTTTTATATCTATAGATTTATTTTCTTTGAGGATGACATTATAGATAGTGTTTTCTATTTGAATTTTTTTGTGTATACAGTGCTTGATGCTCCATGAATACTGCTGAAAATAGCTCATTTTTTGTAGATGTTTTAATGATTAGAGACTCTACTAAAATTATTATATTGTTACAGGCAATTTTTCATCAAACAACTGACAAAGTTATCGGTATTTTTCAAATCTGTTTGGTAGATTCTATAACATTTGTGTTGTCATGAAAATAATCTTTGAAAATCTGAAATATTGTACTTTCAGCTGCAAAAATCTGATTGGAACCTGTGTGTTGTATTGTCATATATTGGTTTTTATTTAGAGTTACTTCTAAAAATGTTCAGTTCTTATTCTTTTTAGTACTGCTACCAATTATTTTTAGAAACAAGATATAATAGACTTATCTAATTATTTTTTATAATAATTGTATTTTTCTCTCATGCAATTGTGGATTTCTGGACAAATGCATAAAATTTCTTGAATATTTCAACATATAATACATTTTTTGAAACATGTGTGATATTTGTGATATTTTTTAAAGTCTCATTTTCTTCATTGCATGAGGACATGCATATCTCTCAATTTGGGGGAAAATGATGAGTAATTATTTGGCATATATTTTCTATGATGAATTGATTAATTTCTCTCTTTAAATCATGGTTGTAATATATTTTAATGATGATTTCAGCTTATTTATGAAACTTATTAGTTAAAATTATAGATATGATTAAATGTGATAAATGCATATGTTTTACATGAAATCTATGCAAGATGTGCATAATTATACAAGGAAATATTGAAGAACGTTTCACGAGTGTATGATGCAGTAGCACAAGCTTCATAATAAACCCTAGACATGATAAGATGGACATAAATGTGAAGGATTAAGAAGGCTCTAGACTTGGTTACAAAATAAGTGATTGACGACTGTTGTAGAAGAGAGTTATTAAAGTTTGTTACAGAAGGTAGCTACTGAAGACTATTACTGAATATGACTTTTACAAGCAGTTATGCAAGAAATTTGACTAAGTCAATTGACTAATGTTGCATGCCACATCAGTGACAACATGGCACTTTTACATGATGGCAAAAGTATTTCCAGTCAACATGATTAGTTGACTTGTCAAGGATTATTCATGAGGATATTATAATTAATAAAGTTGTTGTAAAGATATTCCATAAAGTTGTGAGATTAGAATATTGTTAGATTGTTTAGATTATGATGCAAGATCGTTATGTCTTTCCCGAGAATAAAGGACATATGGTTATATTGTACATCTTGCAAAACGTTTTAATTAGTATTGTTTTGTTAAGATTCGTTCATAAAGTGCCACTTGGACCACTTAGGATATTTACTGAGTCCAAGAAGGATTAGGAAATTGTGTTAGTTTAGACTATTTTCGTTAGTACATAGTTATCGCATTATCAAGTCCACAAATCCACATGGAAAAATACATGGAATAATATTACTTAGAATTGTCCAAGTCACAATATAAATTACAAAGGGAGACCTTTGAAAAGGTCTAATGGAGAAAATGTCTAATCTGCGACTATTTCTAATGTAATCCTCTATATACAATTTCTAAAAGTTGGATGTGCAACCATGTATGTTTGAATTTTCAGTAATAAAGTAGTAATATTTTCTTTAGAATATGGTAATTGTATCTTATAATTTCTTTACATTTTTCTCGCTTTGGTAATTTCCATTTCTTTTGTTTTCTTGCAACCATGAAATAATTAAGCATTAGATTAATTAAATGAGAGTAGATTAATGAAGTTAAAATAAAGTAGAGAAAGAGGAAGGGGTTAATACTAACCTTCTAGAGGCAGGGCCCACTCCGAAAGGTTAGTCCCTAAATCTCTTCCCCCAAAAACATAGTAGATAGAGTTAGAATGTAGAATAAGTCTTAGAGCATAAAATTAATTAAATTGCACAATAAATAATTATGAATTATACTATGCATCATTAAATCATACGTGGATCCACACATACTCATATAGACTAAGTCATAGATTGCATTTCTTTAATTTAAGCACAATTTCATTTCAATTTCTGCAAACTTTAATTTCTACAAAACCTGAGACTAAAAGAGATCAAAATCAAGCTTAAGAATTAATTACTATGATACAATCTATACTGGATTTCTACTCTTTAAATCTAACCTAGATTAACCTAGATTGATAAAATTAAATGTAAGCAACTACAAATAAACAACCCACGACCGAGGTGGAAACCTTGGCCCCAACCAACACATAGAAGAATAAAGTTAAAAATCCTACACAAGATTCTTCTGAATGGTGTTCAGCTAGCATTAGAGGTGATAACTCAACTCATGGAGGTTCTCATCAGAACACCCCAATTATATGATGTAATACACATTCCTCTCATGACAGAACTGAGGGTGGTTCAAGACCCACACCATCACAAGATAGGTATAGACAAGATCCACCCAATGAAGGGCAAGATGAGAGGGCTACAAAACATCATAGACTCATAAAGACTCTAAATCACAATGAATCTGGAAGGTTTGTAATAGATATAAATACTATTGGATTCAATGCTATGCCTCCTAATGAACCCTGGAGAACTAGTCAACTCAACAGACTATATCAAGTGCTAGGAATATTAGAGTGTAGGACCTCTACTAATCACTCTCATTCTAAGATTACACGTAGTGAGGATAAACAGAGGTATACCTATGCATAGGGGGAATGTTCAAAATTCTACCACAACACATGCACCCCATCCATGCATGCAGGAACAGAACAAAGATATCAACACAACACCAATGTAGTCTTTATGGAAAAGGTAAGAGTGTAGCAAACCAATCTATTAGAGCTCATATTTATAAGGCTCCTCATATATAATTACAAAGCCAAAGACCATACACAACCGATATTACAGATTGAATGCATAGGCTTGGTTCTGAAAAAACATAGTGCATATTCCAAGATCAGTTAGAATATGTGTATGCAGAGCATGAACGACTCAAACAAGAGGACACTCAATGGAAAATGTTGCTTCAACAATGTTTATAATATTAGTGGTTGTGGGAATAATGCACCCTCGAACATAATGAGCATGAAGAGAGATATTATAGGTTAGCTCAGGCTAATCTACCTCCAAATAGTGAATATAGGGAGCAATGTAATTCTAGACATACTGTAACACATCCAGAGTTGCACCCTAGGCAAGTTGAGAACCATACTCATCATACTTCCCAACACACTCCAAGTCAAAAACAACGTCAAACACTAGACCATCATAGGTGTAGTCAATACAAGGAATCAGAGAGGGATGAACAAGATCAACAATATCCTGAGCCCTCCTCTATAGATGTGAATGATGAGTACAATTTTCCATCTTGATCTAAGAGAAAATTACCTTCACTAGCACCATAAAGATCACTTTGATAAGAGGAAATTGTATCCTCTCAAGTGTACAGATTCCTCACTGAAAAAATAAAAGCTATTGAGAAATAGGGGATGACTTATCAAAATCCTACCCTAAACAAGATTCACAATCAACCTCAGTATCCCTCGGTCCCTAGACTGGCATATCTTAAATATTTTGAGATGCCTAAGCTAGACAAGTTATAAGGTGACAATGACACACAATAACATGTGACCAATTTCATGAATCTGTGTTTCTAGATTCATAACAATGATGTCTTATTGCGAAGGAATTTTTTGATAACCCTTTCAATCCCAGCCCTATAATGGTACAATTACCTAAATAGGTATAGCATCACCAGCTTCGAATAGCTAGCAAATGCCTTTTTTAAATTGTTTTCATTCAGCATCAAGAAGAAGACCAAATTATCTGATCTGGCTACTTTAAAGCAATTTAATGATGAGCCAGTACGGACTATGGCAATATATGGAGGAAATTGATGGCCAAAATTCTCTTCTCCATCCCAAATACAAATTTAACATGAATGTTTACTAAGAGATATGTGAAGTAAATTTTGCTATTGTTACAACTACAACAATACCAAACATTTGAAGAGGCCTTGGTGCAAGCCAAAGTCATAGAGGATATCAAGTTGCAAGGATACTTAAAGGACAAAGAAGGAATGGAACAATAAGAACATAAAATATTAAAATCACTAGGCCAAGCCTGGACATGTAAATCAAGTCATGTTAAACCTTCAAAAGGGGGATAAAAGCCAACAACCACAAAATTATCAGACACAACCACCCCCTACGCAATACAATTAGCGTAATAAAAAGCAGGGCAAAGATAACGAACATCGCTCACCTCACAAATTTATGCAATTTTCTAATACTTTGGCATAAATATTCAATCAACTATACAAGGCTAAGGCACTGTGATTACTCAAAGTGTAGCTACTAGATCCCAACCATCCTAAACCCAAAGGTTTTAGAGAAGATCATTATTGCTTGTACCATAGACAAAAGGGGCATGACATCAAAGTGTGTCATGGTTTTAAAAATGTGGTACAAATATGATCAATAGGAATGAGTTTCTAATTAACAACCCCTTGGCACCAAACAACCAGAATATGGGAATATTCAAATATCTATTGTCAAATCATGAGCCACCAAGTAATAATGTCGAACAAGTCAACCAAGTGCGGATTGATCCACCTACATAACGATTTTGTCAGCATGGTGAATGTGGTCACTAGGAATAGGAGGTAAAACCAACCAAATCCTCCTATAGAACCCATTCGAATTCAAGCTATGCCTCAATAAATGCCAGTGCAGAACCCACTCTCAGGCCCACCAACAATACCGATGATAACAATTAGGAATAGACTCATCCAGAGTCTATAGATAACCTCAAAAAAATTGTTAATATATGAGATCATACAACAATCTCCTAGGCATAGGAATATGCTAATGGAAATCTTAAGAGCCATAAAATTTCAACCCCAAGACCCTGAATATTTCACTAACTTTGTGGGGTATGTGCACTAGTGCCAAGAACCTATGATATAATTTTACGATCATGAAATCAAGATGGTTTCCATTGCTATAGTAGACCCACCGCTACACATCATCTCATGTGTGAATCACACTCCTTTCAAGTGGGTTTTTATTGACACAGGATCCTCAATCAACATAATAACCACAAAGGTCTTAGGACACCTAAACTTACCTAAGTTGCATATCATATCTTTAACCTTTACGATGTGAGCTTTCAACAATGTGTTGTGCTCGATAGTAGGCACAATAGTCCTTCCTATTCATGTTGGACTAAAAACCATCTTGGTGATGTTCCATGTACTAGAGGATGCTATGTAGTATAATATTCTCCTAGGTTGGCCTTGGATAAGGGACATGCATTGTGTCCCCTTGATTTTTCACCAATGCATCAAATATGTGCACGAGGGACAAGTACATGTGGTCCTCTCAGATGAAGAGCTATTAAAATATGTCAATCAAGTTGACTTGCTAGGAGACTTCATCCTTCGATATAGTCACTTAGATATTAGACCTACATCTCCTATCAAATATTCATTGGGTAATTCAAATGCAGTGCACACCGATCCTTCTACATCAACATCACAACCAACCCCTAATGCAATGACTCCTTATGAAAATCCTACAACATAGACAAGACTAAAGAATGACCAGAATCTAAAGGAAGTGTTGGGTGAAAAGGAGCCTAGGGTAATTCCAAAAATAGAAAACACTAAGATTCCAAATTGTATGGAGGATAATAACTCACAAAATTTATTCGAGGAGGTACCTCAGCGTACCTTACCTATGTCATCAACTACATCATCTACATCGCATGTTACAATTTACCTAGTCAATCCCAGGTTAGTTGAGTACCTCGTGTAGAATGTAACTTTTACATCAATCATAGAATTTGCATAGGATATGGGTAGGCCTCAAGCTCATTGCTTTCCTATTGGGATGATGGTACCACTGGGGGTGCCACCCAATTAGATAAATTTCATCTATGGGGATTTAGATCAACTTGTAAATAACTCATCCATGAAAGAAGATGATGATGAACCTTTTGTTGTAAATGTTCATTATCTATCAAACTTGGAGTACACCCTTTTTTATTTTGGTCGATACCATTGGTATACGAACTAGTTTTATTTGAGCAAGGGTATCAAAATCTGTATTAGCTATAATACTAATTTTTGACTAATAGGTTCGGTCTACGATATCACATTAGAGGTCAGGACAAGTTATTATTTATATCTCTACATCACCTAAACCTTAGACTTAGGGATGAATTCGATTGGAATCTCTATCATCCAAATCCTTTGCACTTGTGGAGGGTTAATTGGCTTATGACCATGGTTATAGAGGAACCACCTTTGGTTTACCATCTGGGTCTCTCCTTAGAAATATCTGAAGTGGAATTCATTTTTGAGGAGGAAAATACATTATATAATTTTGAATATGATGAGAGTGAGTATGTCAGTGATGACGATGAGTATGGATATGAAATAGAGATGGCTTATTTGGGGTCTCGTCATCTACCTCATCTTAGAGAGCCTGTGGATATGAAATAAATTTATCATGCAATATTCCCAGGTCCTCCCGTCCAAATAAGACCAATGAATTTAGAAGAAATATATTATATAGTTTTTCTTGGTACTTACAACTTAAGGCAATTGCTTCCCCCTAAGGATCCAATTGTTATATATATTCCTCGAGTAGACCCAATGATCCCCATACCATTTGAGCCACATATAGAGCAAGGAGAGCAAATCAAATATAATGAGTTTCATTCACGTGGTCCTAGATATTTCTTCCATTCCATAAACATGGTATCCATTGATATGACCACTCCACTTCATAATCCATATGACCCTTCAAAATATTTGCACCTCAATTCTGAGGCCATTGATTTCAACCACATAGATTCACCCCTAGAGCCTAAATATTTCTTTTCCAATGAAGAAATGTTGCAACCATTCCATTTTATACCAGGTTATGCATATTATGTCTATCATACCGAGGTCAATATTAATTTGGTGGAACATTTAAACCCAGTATATGACATCCATTTGATCCCTACACCTCATCATATTGATGAGGGATTGCATATGTCAATAGAGGAAACCTTCAATGTGGATATCAAAAATGATCCCACCAATCCAAATAAGGTCAAATTTGGAGAGTTTATCTCCTAAGGAGCATTACAACATTATTCCTCTATTGAAAGAGAAACCTGATCTCTTTGCTTGGACATATAAGGACATGTTGGGTTTGGATCTAAAATTGATTACTCATAACATTTCATTAGACCCTACCAAGAAACCAATCAAGAAAAAACTCAATAAGATGCATCCAACTATTGCCTTGATGGTTAAAGATGAGCTACAAAATCTTTGGATGGTTATCTAGAATGGGTATCAAATATGGTACCCATACGAAAACCTGGTGGAAGAATCTGCATATGCACATATTTTAGGAACCTTAATAAGGCAACACCCAAATATTCATTTTTATTTCCTAATATCAATGCTCTTGTAGATGTAACTACAGGTCACAAAATGCTTTCTCCCATGGATGGTTTTTTTGGTTACAACTAGATTTGAATTAAACCCAAATATTAGCACAAAACCACTTTTAATACTCCATGGGGAACATTTTGCTATAAATTTATACCATTTGGCCTCAAAAATACTGGTGCCATAAATCAGTGGGCTATGACATATATTTTTTATGACTACATGCATAAAATATTATAATATTATATCGATGATGTACTAGAAAAAAGTCATTGTTGTGTGAAGAGCACATCGAGGTCCTAAGAAAAGTCTTCGATCACCTTATAGAGCATAATGTCAAGTTGAACCCCAAGAAATGCGTCTTTAACATAAATTCAGGTAAAATATTGGGATTCATTGTTTCTAAATGAGGTATCAAAGTTGATCCAACTAAGGTCAAGGCTATATTAGAAATGAGCCCCCCATAAACATCAAGGAATTAATAAGCCTACAGAGCAAGGTAGCATCCATAAAGTGCTTCATCATACAGTTATTAGATAAATATCAACCATGAATCGACTGCTAGACAAGGGGGTCCCATTTGACTAGGATGAAGGCTATAAAAAAGAATTTGTTGAGATCAAACAATACCTAGCATCACCACCAAAATTAGATCCACCTTAAACCAAATATGCCATTTTTTTGTATATGTCTACCACAAACTTTGCACTGGAAACCATGCTAGCCTAGAAGAATGTGCAAAACAAAGAGTAGGCGATATACTACATTAGTCAAACCCTGGTTAGTTACGAGCTATGATATGCATATGTAGAAACATTGTACTTAGCAATGGTATTTACGATGAAGAAGTTATGCCACTACATGTTGACTCATACGATATATGTAATATCAAAACAAAATACTTTGTAGTACATGATGAGCAAGACATAGCATAACACACGTACCATAAAGTGGATCATGATATTGATAGAATTTGACCTAGAATTAATCAATAAAAAAACAATCAAAGGTCAATTCATAGTGGATAAACTTGTAGAGGCTTCTCTTCAATATCATAGGCCTCTCATCATAGAGCTTCCTAATGATGCAGTCTTTGCATTATCAGAGTCACCCAAACTTGAAGAACCAAATAATAAAGTTGATATGTCTTTATTCTTTGATGGTTTAGAATGTGAGCAAGGGAGTGGTGTAGGGATTGTATTTTTTACACCACAAGGTGCTCCAATGCCCTTTTCATTTAAACTCAATTTCCATTTCACCAAAAACAAAGTTGAATACGAGACCCTAATATTGGGTCTCCAAACAATACTCACCATAAAGATCAAGAAGTTGAATATCTTTGGTGACTCCTTGCTCATTGTTAATCAAGTATTGTGACTAGATATGTCTCTTTAGGAGACATCCTGTATCATCGTAGCTATGATGGAATTTTCCTTCATTGCCTTGAGTCCCAAGAATCAACTTGGGTGATTTCACAAGCTCATGATGGTACATGCGATGGCCATTTTAATGGCATAGCCATTATCAAGTGCATCCTTCGAATGGGTTACTATTGATCCACTATGGAGAAGGATTACATAGTGTATGTTAGGAAATATATTAAATGTCAGCACCATGATAATATTACACACCTACCATCGCAGGCCTTATAGCCCATCCAAGAGGCTTGGTCATTTGCTCAGTGGGGTTTGGATATAATTGGTAATATTTCTCCACCATATTTGAGCTGGCACATATTTATCATAAAAGCCACTGAGTATTTCACCAAATGGATGGAGGTAATCCTCTTAACTACAATGATATGAGCACATTTTGCATAGTTCATACTCCATAATATAATATGTCATTTTGGGATACCATCCAAAATAATATTAGATAATGGAACTTCATTCAAAAACAAAACTGTAAGGGATTTAACATCCAAGTATAATATTCAACATATTTTTGCAACTCCATATTATCCATGAGAAAATAGGATAGCAAAGATCCCGAACAAAATAGTGGTAACAATCTTAAAGAAAATTGTTCAATAAAATCATAATGATTGACACACTCAGCTACCTTTTGCATAATGGGCTTATAGAACTAGTATACGGATGCCCATTGGGGCAACACTGTTCTCACTAGTATATGGTGCTAAGGCCATCATGCCCTTGGAATTGGAAATTCCAACATTGCACATCGTATTGAAAGAGTTCATCGATGATGACATTGCATAGAAAGCTCACCTAGATCAATTGATGCTTCTTGATGAATGTCGTGTGAATGCTCTTGAGCATCTTCAAGTTTACCAAGATCAGATAAAATAAGATTACAATAATAAAGTCCACCTGAGAGACTTTAAATTTGGGAATCTTGTGCTAAAAGAGAACCAACAGAATTCAAACATACTGTCGCATCTATGAGACAAATTTACGGCCAATTGGTTAGGTCCATTTATTATCTCAAAGAAGATAAGACTTGGTACTTATTGCCTAACATCACTAGAAGGTGTTGAAGAGCCTAAAACTCTTAAAATTCTTCATCTAAAGGTGTTTCATATATAAAATCAAAAATTCAAAAACATTTGAAAAACACTCGAAAGTAAAAAAAAAAACAATGTAAAATACAAAAATCCAAACAAACCAAAAAGCAATAAAATTCAAAAACATTGCAAAACATTAAAAAAAAACACAAAAACATTTACACTATGCATTTCATTTTACATATGCATTCGGTTAATTGCATTACATTAGGTATTTGTATCCATTGCATTTGTATTAGGATAAGTTGTGTTTACAATCTTACAAATGTCACCACGTTTGTATGCTAATCATGCATCTATTCTTTATCATCATCTGTCACCCTTGTGAGTAATTGTGTTTACAAAACAACCCCTCCTGTTGCTATAATGTATATACTAGAGTTTTTCAGTCATTCGGACATACCTAGTGATCTTCTCAGATTTTGTAGAAATCTATCTTCACTTTCATAAGATGAGGTCTAGTTTTGATAGTACTTTGCATATATCAAAATCCCATCACTTTTAAACATTTTTAATCCTATTTTGAACAAGGAAATATTAACACTATAAAGTGGACCTAGTTACCTTAAGCGAAAGGTTCTTACTTGCTCATCTTGTGATGTGCATGGCCTAGGATGTTGATCATTGAAAAAAGGACAAACTCCCCCCTACCCAAAGAAATCCCTTTCTTTCATACAAAATAAGAAAATTTCCAAATCAAAAGCAAATACCTTACTAAAAAACAAAATGCAAAATAAATAGTGATTTTCATCACTAAGCATGAGCAAGTATCCCAAACAATGAAAATAAAATAAGGGGGTGAAGAGCTTGAATCCTTGGAATGGTCAGTAATAAAATACATTGAGTTATCCCTAATACAACAATGGACTGATTGAATCTCACTTAGCATTGGGATAGTTCTAAGCAATTTACAAATGAGCTAGCTTTAGGTGGCCTGTATTACCTATTAGTCTAGTCCAACTGCATCTAGACTTAGGATCATGGTGAACATTTGGTGATCCTCATTACAGCAATCGACTGAATGAATCATGCCTAGAAATGAGGTAGTCTTATGTCTCATGTAATATATTAATTTGCACACACAGGGATGATGAATATCTTTGTATTCATAACAAAAACTTTTATCTTTTAGGAGTTTTATGTAGTCATTATACAAATTTTGATTAATCAACTAGGATGTTTGAGTCTCATGGAAAACATAAAAAAAAACCCTTATAGCAACAAATCATCTCATCAATCAATCACAATTTTCCTTATGATGTTTTCTTTATTAAGGGGTGTCCATGAAATAGGGTAGATACCAGATGGATATCAACAATGATATTTAGATGGCCACTAACTATTTTGTGCATATATTTTAATTTGCAGAAGCTCATAAGGGAAAACCATACATCTCACATCATCTCATTTCGTATATGGATGCCCAAATGATTAAGTATTATGATAAGAATATCAATTTCATTCATGATTTTTATACACTCTTTGGCCTCATCCATTAGTTTGTTAAACACATATTAGATTCATTCCTTATGTTTTCAATGATTAAAGCATACAAGTTCATTTGCATTAGTTCATTTCCTCATGTAATTAGTGCATCACATTACATCATCTATCATAGCAAACATCACATAGATTAAATGCATAACCAATTGAAACAAATTAAACATGCATTTAACAATAAGTAGTGCATCCATACATACATACATCATAGTGCATTTATACATCTATATGATCGCATCTAATCATGCATCTATCATCTAGCTAGTGCATGTAATTAGTACATCACATCCATATAGCATAATAAAAACATCATATAAGAATTGCATCCATTTTGCATCACATGAACATAAAGTAATAAAATGACAAATATAATGAGCCATAAAATCGAAATAGTAAACATGTGTGTGTCAATAAATGAGTACATAGATGTATCAAAATGCCCATAGGCTACAATAGTATAGGTCCTTAGACCTTACAATAAAAAATAATACAATGACATCATGTCATCTCATGCATAGCCTACACCCCCTAAGTCACCTCCTCCCTCTGCACCCTCTTTATGAGGTTGCTTGGAGCAGATACCTGCTGATCACTTTGATCATACCCATAACCTATAATTGAGCTGCATTGATGAGTACCTAAACTCACTCTACTTGCTCCACTGAGATCCTCCTACTATAGATCTAGCTAGAATAGTGCCATCGCATAGCCTAACCTTAGTCTCTAGAGTAATGATATAAGTATAATCTACAATGTGCACCATATCCTCTACTATGATGCCCCACAATCATCTGATATTTGCATCTCCATCCAAACCTATCAGTATTTGAGTGATATGAGTGGATGGTGTAGCCTAAGAAGTAGTGGTAGCCTCTAGTTGTGTCCTATAAGAATCCCTCTCAACCATCTTGGTGTCAAGATGCACCTGTAGAATATTTCTGTATGCAGTGATTGTAGCACCCTAAAATTGGTGCAGTAAACCTTAGCAAATAATTAAAATTACCTTAGTAAATAATTCAAATTTAAATTTCAAACCCAAAATCGCTCCTTAAACCCGCTACTCTTTCCTCGTTTTTCATGCCATTTTTAGGATTTGTTTTGACCGTTGGACGATGTCGTCGTCGATCATACGATATCACCTTAGATCGAACGAATTCGTCTGGAGCAGAACGTCCAGACGATTTCGTCCCAAAACTGATTTTTCATAATTAGCTTCTGTTTCAACGACGTCTCTAACCTGGGCAAAAGCGTGTCTGCACGGTTAGAGACTTCCCCCATTGGAGATCTCCCAAATTGGGATGATCTCCAACCTCCCAACCTCCTTCATATGCCTATTTAATCTTAGGCCCTCCCCTTGACATTCCCCTGGCTGAATTTTACTGCACTTCGAGTTTTACATGCATTAGAATGTCTTAGACTACTATTTGCCTTTGTCCCTTTTCAAATTTTCTTGCAGGAACTTTGTCATTCTTCAGTCGGAGCAAGCTCAGATCGTCGTAGACGATCCTGTACGATCTCGGACGATCACGCCACAATTCGAGACGATTTCGTATTTTGTAGACGATTTCGACTGCAGCCAACATTGGGGGCAATCAATGCCCTGAGTTTGCATTTCTTTACTCCTTTTCTATTGTTTTGTTTTGCATTAGTTAGGCTTATTATTATTTTGCATCTTGGAGTTCACCTCATGTAGCGTAGATGCATGATATAGTCAAATTTAGTCATTAAAACAATGCATTTTACTTAATTTGTTATCTAAAGTTGTCATTCTAACATTCATACTTTCATTTCTATCATTTTCCCTTGCTTTTGCAATTGTATTTTTTGTTCTTGGTATCCATTTCTGTAATTGCAGGTCTCTGACGAATTCGTCGGACGATCTCGTCAGATTAGAGACGATCTCGTCAGATTAGAGACGATCTCGTCAGATTAGAGACGATCTTGTCAGATTAGAGATGATCTTGTCAGATCAGTAGATCAGGGACGATCCTGTCAGATCGGAGACGATCCTGTCAAATTCCAGACGATCTTGACTACTTCAAAAATTAGAACCTCCATCAGACATCCGGAATCAGGTATGGTTTTTCTCATCTAGCATATTCTCTATGTTTTTTGTTTAATTTTGTTTTTTGTATTCATTTAAATCTGCATTTCATATAGAATAGTTTAGATTCATTTGGCCAAACCTAGGAATTGAATGATCAAGCATAAAAATGAACACATCAAACACATTCCCAACCTAGGCGTGGAAACTGCCATTCAAAAGTTTCCTGGTGAACCCCACCATCCGTCAAAAAATCACCTTAATACCCCTCCCCCGAGAGGCGGGACCTTCAAAGGGCCTCTCAGTCCGAGGTATTGTCCCATCCTTCTCGCATCCCCCTTCCGGGCACGGATCCTATAGCCTGAAGGTAAGGGTGCGAAAAATTTGGAGCGATACATTTTGGTGAACCCGACGTGAATAACATAGGCATCTTTCTAATTCAAAAATATAAAAAAAACAAATATATATATATATTATAATAAAATATATATATATATATGTATACAAAAAAAAAAGTAACAAAATCATCATTTCAAGTTTGTATGTTTTAGATTCAATTCTAAATAGTAGATACTAAATATTACTTTTAGAAGTACTAAAGAAACCATGAGTTTTTACTCAAATCAATATGAGCCCATCAGTAATGTTGGAAGAATTCAGCCAAATACATTTGTTGATTATGACCAACCTCATCCCTATTCAACATCACCTCCATCACACTTTTCTCATTTTTCATCCTTACCCCAACAGGACAATCCCTTTGCCAATCCTCTTCATAACGATATTATCTATTCTCCCATATATCCATATTATGTCTATCGATCCACATACAATCCTCCTCCACCATTTCAATATTCTTCTTTCAATACAACACATCCATTTCAACAAGAAAATACTTATTCTTCCAATTCTACCATGCACTCACCTCCTACTTCGCAATCTTCCTGTCATCATTCTACCCATAATAAAGAAAGTAGAGGTGAGAAACCATTAGGCCCTTTTATGACTGAATTCCTAAGGCACGTATCAAAAACCTCTCGAAAACCTTCATCACGTAAATTTACTAAGCTCAATCAACCAATGGATATAATTCTCAAGCATTTACTTGACACAAATAAGATTGAACTCCATTCCATAAGACAACTTGATACCACAACAGATTGGTTTAAACCCGAGCTACATTGTGAATATCATAGAGTAGATGGACATATGACACAAAATTGTAAAGATTTAAGATGTGCAATTCAAGATTTGATTGATGAGGGTCTTTTTAATATAAAGGAATTACAATCTACAACTGATTATAAATCTCCAGTAAACTATCAAACTCCTACACAACAAATACCAATAATCAATCAAGACATGGGGATCTCCCAAGAACCCCTATTCAATTATCAACAACAAGAAACCAATCAAATATTGCATGTTAATGTGTCCCATCATGATGATATTACTAATATTGTAACAAAAACTACAAATGAGCAACCTCAAGTTCAATCAACTCAATCTGATATTCAAGATATGGATTCCTCATTTGACCAACCTTCAAAACTATCTTTGGCTCTAGAGAATGATCCAAAATGGAATGTAAGCATAGAAAGCTCATATTTAGAATCAAAATCTCAATCTGAAATCCACTTTGATAGCCAACAACAAGTGATTAATCCTCAAGCAAAGATATCCCTTTTAGAAGTATTACAAAGTTCTCATAAGGAAACTTTGTTCAAGATACCTAGCCAACAATTTGTTCCTCATCATATTTTCTCTAAGAACATAATTAATGGTGTAAACCCTCTTGAGGTTAACCATATTTCATTCTATGATGAGGAGATTCCTTCCTCTACTCCACAAGAAGACTCATATCTTTACATTACAGGATCTAGTAAAGAAACACCTGTTAAAACTATCATGGTAGATAATGGCTCCTCTCTTAATTTATGCACTTATCAATTATTCCAAAAACTCAAATTAAAGGAAGAAGATCTTAATGAATCAAATGTTATTATAAAATATTTTAACAATGAAATTCAAGAAGCTCAAGGTACTATAATTTTTCCCCTCAATATTGGATCCAAGATCCTGGATACTTTGTTTTATGTAGCATATTGCCCTTCACCTTACAACCTACTTCTCAGAAGTCCTTGGATTCATACGATGAGGGTTGTCCCTTCCACTCTTCACCAATGTTTGAAGTTTGAACTTGCAAATAAAATTGTTACCATACATGGTGACCCAACACCATTTGAAGAATATTTAACGGTTGAAACATCAAGTTCTATACATTCTCTATTGTCACAATTATCTTCTATCCATCACTTTTCTTCATTCATATATGATCATCCTTGTTTACCAAATAACACCCATGCATATATTTCATATATGCTCCCTCCATCTTATCAAGACTTGGAAGATAGTGATAAGAATGAAGAACCTTCTTATCCTTCTGACATTTTATTTTGTAACATGATCAATTTTACACATATAAAAGTCAAATCTTTTGCTACATTATTCTACATTATAACAAAGCTTTTGTTATCACTACCTTTTATTCATCACCTTTTGTTCTTACCTTCAACACAACCAAATTATCCTTCAAAACCTCCTTTGATTTTGAAGCAACCTTAGACATGCTATACTCAAATAACCTTGTATAGTGTATATAGATCATCTTGTATATACCACCAATTCCATCATCTAAAAATTCATATAAAAATTAAAAAAAAATTAAAAAAAATAATAAATATAATAAAAAAAATCAAAATCATCAAAATCTTCAAAAACATCTTTATTTTATATACTTCTCAATTTTTGAAGTATTGCAGTTATATTTTCAATTATTTTGGATAAATTAGCATTTATTTGGAATCCCGCACTTTCACATTCACATGAATAAATATCTTGATTTTATTTGTTATGATTATTAATCTCTCTTATATCAAAGTCCACAATTGGAATTAAATAAAGTTTTGAGCATAGAGAACTGATCTTGTTATTTACTTGAACCAAGTATATCTTTTCACAATAAAATGATTTCATTGCACATTTCGATATGATGCTACATAGTAGAAGTGGTTTCTTGAGCGAAAAGTTTCCCCTGCTATCCTATCATGCACATGGTCTAGAATCTTTGAGAATTGACAAAAGGACAAGCTCACCCCTACCTAGAATAAAAATCCCTTGCTCTACAGCTAATCCGAGCAAGTATCCCTAGCATAGGAAGAAAAAGAAAAGTTCAAGAAAAATGAGAAAAAGAAAAAGGTTATTTTGAATCATTGTACTCAGCAATATTTCAGCATTATCTCAAATATCAAGCAAAAATACAAAAGTACAAAAAAAAAAGAGAAGAAAAAGAAAGCAAAGAAAGCGAAACAAGCAAAAGCAAAAGCAATAAAATCCCTTTCCCTACCCCTTGAAAAGAAAAGAAGGGTTGATGAGCTTGAATCCTTGGAATTCTCAATTATTCGAAAACTGTGAGGTAAGCCCCATAACAAGTGGTTTGTGCCCAACCCGCTTGGCCTTGGGTAACTCCTAGCGTGGTGATATGTCTGTCACATTAGCGACCTTATTTTGTACAGACCTATGTCTGCTTATGGATTAGCTAGCTCTTGATAACCCGACTTACATAGTAGTCTGGTACGGTTATATGCATCTAAATCATGGTTAATGAACACTTATTTGGTTAATTCAAATCACTTGTATCAAATTATCTTGCTCAAAATTGGTAAATGAACAATACAATCGCACACACATTTGTATTTGAGAGATTTTGTATCATTATGATAAATCAAGATTGGTAATGAACTCACATTTGCACATGAGGATTCCTTATAAATCTAACTTTTGTCTTTGAAATAATTTAAAATATTTCTGTAAATCTTTCCTGAATAATTTTATCTTCTTATTTCAGAATTTTTGTTTAGTATAAAGACAATTACATACATCTTCTCACAAAATTCAAAAATAATTTTCAAAAAATGCAATAAAGTTACATTTATATATAAAAAGTATAAAAAAAAAATTTATATTTTCTATTTATTTTCAAAAATTAAAAATGCATCTTGCAATAAAACCAACAATCTATTTTCTTCTTTGGATTTCGCGATGATGGTATAAGTCTATACCTAAATATTCTATGCCTAGCGCAAACCATCGTTCTAATTTTATTTCCCATTTATTTTAAAACAAAATTCATAAAAACATATGACTTGCATCATTATGTTACACAATTATGCTTTACAAACAAACAAACACTTATTCTATTTCATGTCATTATGTTCAAACTTCAATTTTGCAACCATGGTATAATTTCTAAGGAATTATTCAAAATTTTATCACACTTAGGAATTTATGCCTAGCAAAAATCATTTTTAAATATTTCATGCATAATATTTTCATGGAAATCTGAAAACAAATCACCATCATCATCATCATTTGCATCATCACAACAAAGTCTTAAGATAGTCTCTTAAGCACTCTTTTACTTTTAACAATATTTCTATACTGGGATTAGCTTGACGACCGAGTGAGCGGTGACTCCATGAAATGGTCTATAATAGCGACAATGTCCTTTGAAATTATTGTTAGAAGTCCCTTTTATTTTTATCAAATTATCCCACAAACAACCAATTTGTTTACATCAGATTATTTCATTTAAATTTTAAAAGCATGACATTCAAACCATAATATTTCCAAACGACATAATTACATGAATCATCAAATCAATCACATCAAAACATTAAAGCATCATACAAACACATAAGACAAGTCATATGATCAAAAATATCTCATCTATATATATATCAACAATATATACATCATCTCAAAACTGGATCGGTATGCCACAATCTGTACCTCGGCATACTCAATCCTCTATCAAAAATAATAAACACTATGTATCAATCTATGTAGTGCAGTCTGTAGCAACTAGCCTCGAGAACCCCTCGAGCTCTCAGCCTCATCTCCTCCCCCACCCTGAGGTGGACGAGGTGGCCCCATCGTAGTCTATGTGGTGCTATGAGTCCTGGACTTTGATCGTGATGATGTCCTCGATGACCTCATCATGATAGGCTCCGCAATGGGGGCCGACAACGGTAACCTCTGCTCCTCTGGCACCATATGGTGGTATAGCGTCTGATAGAATGTGATCTGGGCAATAGCCCATGCTAGGTCTCGAGTGCTCGCCCCTCCGCTCCATGCTCTGAGGCGTGCGACCTCATCTCTGAGCTGTGTGGCCTCCTCTCGGTGTCATGCAGCCTCATCCTGCAAGGACTGCACCTGAGCCTGGAGACGAACAGTCTCCACCCGGAGAGTAGCCATCTCGCTACTCTCTCCTACCTCGACACCCTTGCCCTTATCGGGCGATGGTGGCCTCTCTCTCCATGGAGAAGGGGGTCTCTCCTCCCTCCTCTCCCACTGTCATGGCCTCTACTGAGCCTATGGCCTCCTCTGCTCTCTCCTGCCATGACCCTGTGCCACCTCAATGGCCGCCTGGTACCGCCTCCCCATCCGACGCACAACTACATGAATCGGACCCTGAGCCCTCATCATCCGAGGAGGGCGGATGCCTACGTACCAAGCATCGTAGCCATCAACAACCCCTACATCATCCCCATCCACTGGCTGAATGGGGGCATCATCCACGTCCTCACTCTAGAAGCGCTACATATCTGGAGCCCCATTGACTGTAGTGTTATCCTAGATGGTCCAAGAAAACTCGTAGTCCTTGAGAGATGGGATCCCCTACTGTAGACCGAACTACCTCAAAACTCGGTCATAGCGGTGGAGCTCCACCTCTCTCCTCTCCATCCTCAGCCAACAGGTTCGCCTAACGTGAGCCAGCTCCTGTCCATCCTCGGCCCACCCTGGATGATCTCTCCAAGGCCTCCAGGTGATCTGGTCGGAGACAAGGTCGTCAAGTAGTCTCCGAGACATTGGCAGATCTATCCACCATTGTGACCCTCTCCGGAGCCACCAGTAGAAAACTCGGGGCCTCTCCCCATCAATCCCTATCAGTGGGAGCCCTACCGGCCTCCGCACCATGATGTGCTCCCAGCACCAAACCTGTAGTAGTGATGTCATGACCAGACATCGACCGCCCTTGTATACGACCCCATGCAGGATCCTATACAATCGACATAGTACAAAGCTCCCCCAAGCAAACCTGTACCCGTGGTCTCTCATGTCACAGACCACATCTATCAGTAGCCATGGTAGTCTACATCCACTCTGATGGCATAGCAGCAGACCACCTACCACCCCAGCCAAAACCTGTGTCAGTCTAGATGCCCCAGGCATCTGGCGTAGCGACTCGATGTTCACTCCGCCCTTCTCCAGGGTGAAGCTCGGATCTCCGCATAGTCGCATCATCACGTGGCCCTGATTGGCCATGGGAGTTATTAGCCATCCTTGTATGGGGATCCTCAAAATCCTCCATACATCCTCCAATGTGGGAGTCATCTCCCCTGTCGGTAACCGAAAACAAGAAGAACCCGGATACCACCTCTCTGCTAGGGCTGTCAATAGCCCCATATCTATAGAAACCTGTGGCATATCTGCCACATGCTGCAAGCCGACTTGAGCCAACTGATCTCGCTCTGCCTGAGATAGAGCGGCCAAGTCATCCCTCAGCCCATCGTATTTCCATTCTCGGCTCTTTAGTAATCCTCTCTGCAACATAAACAACAAAACAATAAAAATCATTAATAAAACAGTGATTAAAAATGCAAGTAAAACAAGTTCAATTTCATACAAATGATGATATCGTCCACTATTGGATGATATCGTCCAAAATTTGAGCAAATTCGTCTCCGATTTTGCAAGAGGGAATCATCCCTTATTGTACGAAATCGTCCCCATATCGTCGATTTCGCCCTTGGACGAAATCGACGATATCGAGACTTTTCGACAAATTGAGACGATTTCGTCCCGACGACGTCGACGGCCCAAAAATGGCCGCGATGCTCAAAAATCATTCAAAATTAATCTAAAAAGCATGAAATTCAAAATTAAAGCATTCTAAATTAAGTTTGGACCCTTACCCGTAGCCCGCATCGGACCTCTGTCGATCTGTGCACTGTCTCGACCATCTTGTCTGCAGAGCTCTAGAAACCAAGAAAATGAACAGTAACAATGAATTAGGGTTTTACCCTATTTTTCTTAATTTTATTCAAAAAACAATTAAAAACATTTTAAAATTTTGCTTTTTCGCATTTTTACCTCAAACGTTCGATTTGGGTAAAAACACGGAGGGGGCACCATAGTAAGCTATCGTACGATTCGACCTAGAATCGTCGCCTAAAAATGGGAATAATTTTTGCTTTCTCGTAGATCGAGAAGAACTCATCTTTAACGCATTTTCTTCAAAAAATTCGCTAAAGAGGGGGCAAAATGTAGCACCCTAAAATTGGCGCAGTAAACCTTAGCAAATAATTAAAATTACCTTAGTAATAATTCAAAATTTAAATTTTAACCCCAAAACTGCTCCAAAATCGCCTGCTACCCGTTTCCTCGTTTTTCGTGCCATTTTTAGGATTTGTTTTGACCGTTGGACGATATCATCGCCGATCAGACGATATCGCCTCAGATCGGACGAATTCGTCTGGAGCAGAACGTCCAGACGATTTCGTCCCAAAACTAATTTTTCATAATTAGCTTCTGTTTCAACGACGTCTCTAACCTGGGCAAAAGCGTGTCTGCGCGGTTAGAGACTTCCCCCATTGGAGATCTCCCAAATTGGGATGATCTCCAACCTCCCAACCTCCTTCCTATGCCTATTTAATCTTAGGCCCTCCCCTTGACATTCCCCTGGCTGAATTTTACTGCACTTCAAGTTTTACATGCATTAGAATGTCTTAGACTACTATTTGCCTTTGTCCCTTTTCAAATTTTCTTGCAGGAACTTTGTCATTCTTCAGCCGAAGCAAGCTCAGATCATCGTAGATGATCTTGTACGATCTCGGACGATCACGCCACAATTCGAGACGATTTCGTATTTTGCAGACGATTTCGACTACAGCCAACATTGGGGGCAATCAGTGCCCAGAGTTTGCATTTTTTTACTCTTTTTTCTACTGTTTTGCTTTGCATTAGTTAAGCTTATTATTACTTTGCATCTTGGAGTTCACCTCATGTAGCCTAGATGCATGATAGAGTCAAAGTTAGTCATTAAAACAATGCATTTTACTTAATTTGTTATCTAAAGTTGTCATTCTAACATTCATACTTTCATTTCTATCATTTTCCCTTGCTTTTGCAATTGTATTTTTTGTTCTTGGTATCCATTTCTGTAATTACAGGTCTCTGACGAATTCGTGACGATTTCTCAAATTAGAGACGATCTTGTCAAATTAGAGACGATCTCGTCAGATTAGAGACGATCTTGTCAGATTAGAGACGATCTTGTCAGATCAGTAGATCAGGGACGATCCTGTCAGATCAAAGACGATCCTGTCAAATTCTAGATGATCTTGACTGCTTCAAAAATTAGAACCTCCATCAGACATCCGGATCAGGTATGGCTTTTCTAATCTAGCATATTCTCTATGTTTTATGTTTAATTCTATTTTCTGTATTCATTTAAATCTGCATTTCATAATAGAATAATTTAGATTCATTTGGCCAAACCTAGGACTTGAATGATTAAAGGTAAAACTGAACACATCAAACACATTCCCAACCTAGGCGTGGAAACTGCCATTCAAAAGTTTCCTGGTGAACCCCACCATCCATCAAAAAATCACCCTTAATACCCCTCCCCCGAGAGGCGGGACCTTCAAAGGGCCTCTCAGTCCGAGGTATTGTCCCATCCTTCTCACATCCCCCTTCCGGGCACGGATCCTATAGCCTGAAGGTAAGGGTGCAAAAAATTTGGAGCGATACATTTTGGTGAACCCGACGTGAATAACATAGGCATCTTTCTGATTCAAAAATATAAAAAAAAACAAATATATATATATATATATATATGTATACAAAAAAAAAAGTAACAAAATCATCATTTCAAGTTTGTATGTTTTAGATTCAATTCTAAATAGTAGATACTAAATATTACTTTTAGAAGTACTAAAGAAACCATGAGTTTTTACTCAAATCAATATGAGCCCATTAGTAATGTTGGAAGAATTCAGCCAAATACATTTGTTGATTATGACCAACCTCATCCCTATTCAACATCACCTCCATCACACTTTTCTCATTTTTCATCCATACCCCAACAGGACAATCCCTTTTCCAATCCTCTTCATAACGATATTATCTATTCTCCCATATATCCATATTATGTCTATCAATCCACATACAATCCTCCTCCACCCTTTCAATATTCTTCTTTCAATACAACACATCCATTTCAACAAGAAAATACTTATTCTTCCAATTCTACCATGCACTCACCTCCTACTTCGCAATCTTCCTATCATCATTCTACCCATAATAAAGAAAGTAGAGGTGAGAAACCATTAGGCCCTTTTATGACTGAATTCCTAAGGCACGTATCAAAAACCTCTCGAAAACCTTCATCACGTAAATTTACTAAGCTCAATCAACCAATGGATATAATTCTCAAGCATTTACTTGATACAAATAAGATTGAACTCCCTTCCATAAGACAACTTGATACCACAGCAGATTGGTTTAAACCTGAGCTACATTGTGAATATCATAGAGTAGATGGACATATGACACAAAATTGTAAAGATTTAAGATGTGCAATTCAAGATTTGATTGATGAGGGTCTTTTTAATATAAAAGAATTACAATCTACAACTGATTATAAATCTCCAGTAAACTATCAAACTCCTACACAACAAATACCAATAATCAATCAAGACATGGGGATCTCCCAAGAACCCCTATTCAATTATCAACAACAAGAAACCAATCAAATATTGCATGTTAATGTGTCCCATCATGATGATATTACTAATATTGTAACAAAAACTACAAATGAGCAACCTCAAGTTCAATCAACTCAATCTGATATTCAAGATATGGATTCCTCATTTGACCAACCTTCAAAACTATCTTTGGCTCTAGAGAATGATCCAAAATGGAATGTAAGCATAGAAAGCTCATATTTAGAATCAAAATCTCAATCTGAAATCCACTTTGATAGCCAACAACAAGTGATTAATCCTCAAGCAAAGATATCCCTTTTAGAAGTATTACAAAGTTCTCATAAGGAAACTTTGTTCAAAATACCTAGCCAACAATTTGTTCCTCATCATATTTTCTCTAAGAACATAATTAATGGTGTAAACCCTCTTGAGGTTAACCATATTTCATTCTATGATGAGGAGATTCCTTCCTCTACTCCACAAGAAGACTCCTATCTTTACATTACAGGATCTAGTAAAGAAACACCTGTTAAAACTATCATGGTAGATAATGGCTCCTCTCTTAATTTATGCACTTATCAATTATTCCAAAAACTCAAATTAAAGGAAGAAGATCTTAATGAATCAAATGTTATTATAAAATCTTTTAACAATGAAATTCAAGAAGCTCAAGGTACTATAATTTTTCCCCTCAATATTGGACCCAATATTCTGGATACTTTGTTTTATGTAGCATATTGCCCTTCACCTTACAACCTACTTCTCGAAGTCCTTGGATTCATACGATGAGGGTTGTCCCTTCCACTCTTCACCAATGTTTGAAGTTTGAACTTGCAAATAAAATTGTTACCATACATGGTGACCCAACACCATTTGAAGAATATTTAACGGTTGAAACATCAAGTTCTATACATTCTCCATTGTCACAATTATCTTCTATCCATCACTTTTCTTCATCCATATATGATCATCCTTGTTTACCAAATAACACCCATGCATATATTTCATATATGCTCCCTCCATCTTATCAAGACTTGGAAGATAGTGATAAGAATGAAGAACCTTCTTATCCTTCTGACATTTTATTTTGTAACATGATCAATTTTACACATATAAAAGTCAAATCTTTTGCTACATTATTCTACATTATAACAAAGCTTTTGTTATCACTACCTTTTATTCATCACCTTTTGTTCTTACCTTCAACACAACCAAATTATCCTTCAAAACCTCCTTTGATTTTGAAGCAACCTTAGACATGCTATACTCAAATAACCTTGTATAGTGTATATAGATCATCTTGTATATACCACCAATTCCATCATCTAAAAATTAATAATAATAATAATAATAATAAAAAAAAAAAAATCAAAATCATCAAAATCTTCAAAAATATTTTTTGTATATACTCTCAATTCTTGAAGTATTGCAGTTATATTTTCAAATTATTTTGGATAAATTAGCATTTATTTGGAATCCCGCACTTTCACACTCACATGAATAAATATCTTGATTTTATTTGTTATGATTATTAATCTCTCTTATATCAAAGTCCACAATTGGAATTAAATAAAGTTTTGAGCATAGAGAATTGATCTTGTTATTTACTTGAACCAAGTATATCTTTTCACATTAAAATGATTTCATTTGCACATTCGATATGATGCTACATAGTAGAAGTGGTTTCTTGAGCGAAAAGTTTCCCCTGCTATCCTATCATGCACATGGTCTAGAATCTTTGAGAATTGACAAAAGGACAAGCTCACCCCTACCCTGAATAAAAATCCCTTGCTCTACAAACTAATCCGAGCAAGTATCCCTAGCATAGGAAGAAAAAGAAAAGTTCAAGAAAAATTGAGAAAAAGAAGCAGTTATTTTAGAATCATCACTAGCAATATTTCAGCATTATCTCAAATATCAAGCAAAAATACAAAAATACAAAAAAAAAAGAGAAAAGAAAAAGAAAGCAAAGAAAGAAAAAAGCAAAAGCAAAATACAATAAACTCCTTTCCCTACCCCTTGAAAAGAAAAGAAGGGTTGATGAGCTTGAATCCCTGGAATTCTCAATTATTCGAAAACTGTGAGGTAAGCCCCATAACAGGTGGTTTGTGCCCAACCCGCTTGGCCTTGGGTAACTCCTAGCATGGTGATATGTCTGTCACATTAGCGACCTTCTTTTGTATAGACCTATGTCTCGCTTATGGATTAGCTAGCTCTTGATAACCTAACTTACATAGTAGTCTCGGTACGGTTATATGCATCTAAATCATGGTTAATGAACACTTATTTGGTTAATTCAAATCACTTGTATCAAATTATCTTGCTCAAAATTGGTAAATGAACAATACAATTGCACACACATTTGTATTTGAGAGATTTTGTATCATTATGATAAATCAAGATCGGAAATGAACTCACATATGCACATGAGGATTCCTTATAAATCTAACTTTTGTCTTTAAGATACTTTGAAATATTTTTGCAAATTTTTTGGAATAATTTCATTTTCTTATCTGAGAATAGTTGTTTAGTATAAAGACAACTACATACATTATCAAAAAAATCAAAATCATTTTCAAAAAATATGCAATAAAGTTACATTTATATATAACTTTTGCCTTTCATGACGATGGTATAGTTCCAAAACCAAAATTGGAATTTTATGCCTAGCGCAAGTCCTCATCTTCATATTTTCTATTTATTTTCAAAAATTAAAAATCAACCATGCAATAAAACAATCTATTTTCTTCTTTGGATTTCGCGATGATGGTATAAGTCTATACCTAAATATTCTATGCCTAGCACAAACCATTGTACTAATTTTATTTCCCATTTATTTAAAATCATAAAAAACATATGACTTAAATCATTATGTTACACAATTATGCTTTAAAACAAACAAACACTTATTACTATTTCATGTCATTATGTCAAACTTCAATTTTGCAATGATGGTATAATTCCTAAGGAATTATTCAAAATTTTATCACACTTAGGAATTTATGCCTAGCAAAAATCATTTTTTTTTTAAATATATTTCATGCATAATATTTTCATGGAAATCTGAAAACAAATCACCATCATCATCATCATTTGCATCATCACAACAAAGTCTTAAGACAAGTCTCTTAAGCACTCTTTTACTTTTAACAATATTTCTATACTGGGATTAGCTTGACGACCGAGTGAGCGGTGACTCCATGAAATGGTCTATAATAGCGACAATGTCCTTTGAAATTATTGTTAGAAGTCCCTTTTATTTTTATCAAATCACACCACAAACAACCAATTTGTTTACATCAGATTATTTCATTTAAATTTTAAAAGCATGACATTCAAACCATAATATTTCCAAATGACATAATTACATGAATCATCAAATCAATCACATCAAAACATTAAAGCATCATACAAACACATAAGACAAGTCATATGATCAAAAAATATCTCATCTATATATATATCAACAATATATACATCATCTCAAAACTGGATCGGTATGCCACAATCTGTACCTCGGCATACTCAATCCCCTATCAAAAATAATAAACACTATGTATCAATCTGTGTAGTGCAGTCTATAGCAGCTAGCCTCGAGAACCCCTCGAGCTCTCAGCCTCATCTCCTCCCCTACCCTGAGGTGGATGAGGTGGCCCCATCGTAGTCCATGTGGTGCTATGAGTCCTGGACTCTGATCGTGATGATGTCCTCGATGACCTCATCATGACAGGCTCCGCAATGGGGGCCGACAGTGGTAACCTCTGCTCCTCTGGCACCATATGGTGGTATAGCATCTGATAGAATGTGATCTGGGCAATAGCCCATGCTAGGTCTCGAGTGCTCGCCCCTCCGCTCCATGCTCTGAGGCGTGCGACCTCATCTCTGAGCTGTGTGGCCTCCTCTCGGTGTCATGCAGCCTCATCCTGCAAGGACTGCACCTGAGCCTGGAGACGAACAGTCTCCACCCGGAGAGTAGCCATCTCACTACTCTCTCCTACCTCGACACCCTTGCCCTTATCGAGCGATGGTGGCCTCTCTCTCCATGGAGAAGGGGGTCTCTCCTCCCTCCTCTCCCACTGTCGTGGCCTCTACTGAGCCTGTGGCCTCCTCTGCTCTCTCCTACCATGACCCTGTGCCACCTCAATGGCCGCTTGGCACCGCCTCCCCATCCGATGCACAACTACGTGAATCAGACCCTGAGCCCTCATCATCCGAGGAGGGCGGATGCCTACGTACCAAGCATCATAGCCGTCAGCAACCCCTACATCATCCCCATCCACTGGCTGAATGGGGGCATCATCCGCGTCCTCACTCTAGAAGCACTGCATATCTGGAGCCCCACTAACTGTAGTGTTATCCCAGATGGTCCAGGAAAACTCGTAGTCCCTGAGAGATGGGATCCCCTGCTGTAGACCGAACTGCCTCAAAACTCGGTCATAGCGGTGGAGCTCCACCTCTCTCCTCTCCATCCTCAGCCAGTAGGTTCGCCTAATGTGAGCCAGCTCCTGTCCATCCTCGGCCCACCTTGGATGATCTCTCCAAGGCCTCTAGGTGATCTGGTCGAAGACAAGGTCATCAAGTAGTCTCCGAGACATTGGCAGATCTATCCACCACTGTGACCCTCTCCGGAGCCACCAGTAGAAAACTCGGGGCCTCTCCCCATCAATCCCTATTAGTGGGAGCCCTATCGGCCTCCACACCATGATGTGCTCCCAGCACCAAACCTACAGTAGTGATGTCATGACCAGACATCGGCCGCCCTTGTATACGACCCCATGCAGGATCCTATACAATCGACATAGTACAAAGCTCCCCCAAGAAAACCTATACCCATGGTCTCTCATGTCATAGACCACATCTATCAGTAGCCATGGTAGTCTGCATCCACTCTGATGGCATAGCAATAGACCACCTACCACCCTAGCCAAAACCTATGTCATTCTAGATGCCCCAGGCATCTGGCGTAGCGACTCGATGTTCACTCTACCCTTCTCCAGGGTGAAGCTCGGATCTCCGCACAGTCGCATCATCACGTGGCCCTGATTGGCCATGGGAGTTATTAGCCATCCTTGTATGGGGATCCTCAAAATCCTCCATACATCCTCCAATGTGGGAGTCATCTCCCCTGTCGGTAACCAAAAACAAGAATAACCCGGATACCACCTCTCTGCTAGGGTTGTCAATAGCCCCATATCTCTAGAAACCTGTGGCATATCTGCCACATGCTGCAAGCCGACTTGAGCCAACCGATCTCGCTCTGCCTGAGATAGAGCGGCCAAGTCATCCCTCAGCCCATCGTATTTCCATTCCTGGCTCTTTAGTAATCCTCTGCAACATAAACAACAAAACAATAAAAATCATTAATAAAACAGTGATTAAAAATGCAAGTAAAACAAGTTCAATTTCATACAAATGATGATATCGTCCACTATTGGACGATATCATCCAAAATTTGAGCAAATTCATCTCCGATTTCGCAAGAGGGAATCGTCCCTTATTGTACGAAATCGTCCCCATATCGTCGATTTCGCCCTTGGACGAAATCGGCGATATCGAGACGATTTCGATGAAATTGAGACGATTTCGTCCCGACGACGTCGACGGCCCAAAAATGGCCACGATGCTCAAAAATCATTCAAAATTAATCTAAAAAGCATGAAATTCAAAATTAAAGCATTCTAAATTAAGTTTGGACCCTTACCCGTAGCCCGCACCGGACCTCTGTCGATCTATGCGCTGTCTCGACCATCTTGTCTGCAGAGCTCTAGAAACCAGGAAAATGAACAAGAAAAATGAATTAGGGTTTTACCCTATTTTTCTTAATTTTATTCAAAAACAATTAAAAACATTTTAAAATTTTGCTTTTCCGTGTTTTTACCTCAAACGTTCGATTTGGGTAAAAACACGGAGGGGGCACCATAGTAAGCTGTCGTACGATTCGACCTAGAATCGTCGCCTAAAAATGGGAATAAATTTTGCTTTCTCGTAGATCGAGAAGAACTCATCTTTAACGCATTTTCTTCAAAAAATTTGCTAAAGAGGGGGCAAAATGTAGCACCCTAAAATTGGCACAGTACGACCTAAATAATTAAAATTACCTTAGTAATAATTCAAATTTAAATTTCAACCCCAAAATCGCTCCAAAACTGCCTGTTACCCGTTTCCTCATTTTTCGTGCCATTTTTAGGATTTGTTTTGACCGTTGGATGATATCGTCGTCGATCAGATGATATCGCCTCAGATCGGATGAATTCGTCTGGAGCAGAACGTCCAGACGATTTCGTCCCAAAACTGATTTTTCATAATTAGCTTCTGTTTCAACGACGTCTCTAACCTAGGCAAAAGCGTGTCTGCGCAGTTAGAGACTTCCCCCGTTGGAGATCTCCCAAATTGGGATGATCTCCAACCTCCCAACCTCCCTCCTATGCCTATTTAATCTTAGGCCCTCCCCTTGACATTCCCCTGGCTGAATTTTACTACACTTCGAGTTTTACATGCATTAGAATGTCTTAGACTACTATTTGCCTTTGTCCCTTTTCGAATTTTCTTGCAGGAACTTTATCATTCTTCAGCCGGAGCAAGCTCAGATCATCGTAGATGATCCTGTACGATCTCGGACGATCACGCCAAAATTCGAGACGATTTCGTATTTTGTAGACGATTTCGACTGCAGCCAACATTGGGGGCAATCAGTGCCCAGAGTTTGCATTTCTTTACTCTTTTTTGTTGTTTTGCTTTGCATTAGTTAGATTTATTTCTATTTTGCATCTTGGAGTTCACCTCATGTAGCCTAGATGCATAATAAAGTCAAAGTTAGTCATTAAAACAATGCATTTTACTTAATTTGTTATCTAAAGTTGTCATTCTAACATTCATACTTTCATTTCTATCATTTTCCCTTGCTTTTGCAATTGTATTTTTTGTTCTTGGTATCCATTTCTGTAGTTGCAGGTCTCTAACAAATTCGTCAGACGATCTCGTCAAATTAGAGATGATCTCATCAAATTAGAGACGATATCGTCAGATTAGAGACGATCTTGTCATATTAGAGACGATCTTGTCAGATCAGTAGATCAGGGACGATCCTGTCAGATCAAAGACGATCCTGTCAAATTCCAGACGATCTTGACTGCTTCAAAAATCAGAACCTCCATCAGACATCTAGAATCAGGTATGGCTTTTCTAATCTAGCATATTCTCTATGTTTTCTGTTTAATTCTATTTTTTGTATTCATTTAAATCTGCATTTTCATAATAGAATAGCTTAGATTCATTTGGCCAAACCTAGGACTTGAATGATTAAAGATAAAACTGAACACATCAAACACATTCCCAACCTAGGCATGGAAACTGCCATTCAAACGTTTCCTGGTGAACCCCACCATCCGTCGAAAAATCACCTTAATACCCCTCCCCCGAGAGGCGGGACCTTCAAAGGGCCTCTCAGTCCGAGGTATTGTCCCATCCTTCTCGCATCCCCCTTCCGGGCACGGATCCTTTAGCCTGAAGGTAAGGGTGCAAAAAATTTGGAACGATACATTTTGGTGAACCCGACGTGAATAACATAGGCATCTTTCTGATTCAAAAATATAAAAAAACAAATATATATATATATATATATATATATATATATATATATATATATATATATATATATATATATGTATACAAAAAAAAAAAAAGTAACAAAATCATCATTTCAAGTTTGTATGTTTTAGATTCAATTCTAAATAGTAGATACTAAATATTACTTTTAGAAGTACTAAAGAAACCATGAGTTTTTACTCAAATCAATATGAGCCCATTAGTAATGTTGGAAGAATTCAGCCAAATACATTTGTTGATTATGACCAACCTCATCCCTATTCAACATCACCTCCATCACACTTTTCTCATTTTTCATCCTTACCCCAACAGGACAATCCCTTTTCCAATCCTCTTCATAACGATATTATCTATTCTCCCATATATCCATATTATGTCTATCAATCCACATACAATCCTCCTCCACCCTTTCAATATTCTTCTTTCAATACAACACATCCATTTCAACAAGAAAATACTTATTCTTCCAATTCTACCATGCACTCACCTCCTACTTCGCAATCTTCCTGTCATCATTCTACCCATAATAAAGAAAGTAGAGGTGAGAAACCATTAGGCCCTTTTATGACTGAATTCCTAAGGCACGTATCAAAAACCTCTCGAAAACCTTCATCACGTAAATTTACTAAGCTCAATCAACCAATGGATATAATTCTCAAGCATTTACTTGATACAAATAAGATTGAACTCCCTTCCATAAGACAACTTGATACCACAACAGATTGGTTTAAACCTGAGCTACATTGTGAATATCATAGAGTAGATGGACATATGACACAAAATTGTAAATATTTAAGATGTGCAATTCAAGATTTGATTGATGAGGGTCTTTTTAATATAAAGGAATTACAATCTACAACTGATTATAAATCTCCAGTAAACTATCAAACTCCTACACAACAAATACCAATAATCAATCAAGACATGGGGATCTCCCAAGAACCCCTATTCAATTATCAACAATAGGAAACCAATCAAATATTGCATGTTAATGTGTCCCATCATGATGATATTACTAATATTGTAACAAAAACTACAAATGAGCAACCTCAAGTTCAATCAACTCAATCCGATATTCAAGATATGGATTCCTCATTTGACCAACCTTCAAAACTATCTTTGGCTCTAGAGAATGATCCAAAATGGAATGTAAGCATAGAAAGCTCATATTTAGAATCAAAATCTCAATTTGAAATCCACTTTGATAGCCAACAACAAGTGATTAATCCTCAAGCAAAGATATCCCTTTTAGAAGTATTACAAAGTTCTCATAAGGAAACTTTGTTCAAAATACCTAGCCAACAATTTGTTCCTCATCATATTTTCTCTAAGAACATAATTAATGGTGTAAACCCTCTTGAGGTTAACCATATTTCATTCTATGATGAGGAGATTCCTTCCTCTACTCCACAAGAAGACTCCTATCTTTACATTACAGGATCTAGTAAAGAAACACCTGTTAAAACTATCATGGTAGATAATGGCTCCTCTCTTAATTTATGCACTTATCAATTATTCCAAAAACTCAAATTAAAGGAAGAAGATCTTAATGAATCAAATGTTATTATAAAATATTTTAACAATGAAATTCAAGAAGCTCAAGGTACTATAATTTTTCCCCTTAATATTGGACCCAATATTCTGGATACTTTGTTTTATGTAGCATATTGCCCTTCACCTTACAACCTACTTCTTAGAAGTCCTTGGATTCATACGATGAGGGTTGTCCCTTCCACTCTTCACCAATGTTTGAAGTTTGAACTTGCAAATAAAATTGTTACCATACATGGTGACCCAACACCATTTGAAGAATATTTAACGGTTGAAACATCAAGTTCTATACATTCTCCATTGTCACAATTATCTTCTATCCATCACTTTTCTTCATTCATATATGATCATCCTTGTTTACCAAATAACACCCATGCATATATTTCATATATGCTCCCTCCATCTTATCAAGACTTGGAAGATAGTGATAAGAATGAAGAACCTTCTTATCCTTCTGACATTTTATTTTGTAACATGATCAATTTTACACATATAAAAGTAAAATCTTTTGCTACATTATTCTACATTATAACAAAGCTTTTGTTATCACTACCTTTTATTCATCACCTTTTGTTCTTACCTTCAACACAACCAAATTATCCTTCAAAACCTCCTTTGATTTTGAAGCAACCTTAGACATGCTATACTCAAATAACCTTGTATAGTGTATATAGATCATCTTGTATATACCACCAATTCCATCATCTAAAAAAATAATAATAATAATAAAGAGAAGAATTAAAAACAGTCAAAATCATCAAAATCTTCAAAAATATTTTTTATATATATCTCAATTCTTGAAGTATTGCAGTTATATTTTCAAATTATTTTGGATAAATTAGCATTTATTTGGAATCCCTCACATTTCACATCACATGAATAAATATCTTGATTTTATTTGTTATGATTATTAATCTCTCTTATATCAAAGTCCACATTGGCATTAAATAAAGTTTTGAGCATAGAGAATTGATCTTGTTATTTACTTAAACCAAGCATATCCTTTCACAATAAAATGATTTCATTTGCAAATTCCATGCTATGCTACATAGTAGAAGTGGTTTCTTGAGCGAAAAGTTTCCCCTGCTATCCTATCATGCACATGGTCTAGAATCTTTGAGAATTGACAAAAGGACAAGCTCACCCCTACCCGGAATAAAAATCCCTTGCTCTACAGCTAATCCGAGCAAGTATCCCTAGCATAGGAAGAAAAAGAAAAATTCAAGAAAAAAGAGAAAAAGAAAAATATCATTTTGTACTATCACAGCACTATTTCAGCATTATCTCAAATATCAAATACAAAAAAAAAAAAGAGAAAAGAAAAAGGAAAAGCAAAAAAGCAAAAGCAATAAAATCCCTTTCCCTACCCCTTGAAAAGAAAAGAAGGGTTGATGAGCTTGAATCCCTAGAATTCTCAATTATTCAAAAACTGTGAGGTAAGCCCCATAACAGGTGGTTTGTGCCCAACCCGCTTGGCCTTGGGTAACTCCTAGCATGGTGATATGTCTGTCACATTAGCGACCTTCTTTTGTATAGACCTATGTCTGCTTATGGATTAGCTAGCTCTTGATAACCCGACTTACATAGTAGTCTTGTACGGTTATATGCATCTAAATCATGGTTAATGAACACTTATTTGGTTAATTCAAATCACTTGTATCAAATTATCTTGCTCAAAATTGGTAAATGAACAATACAATTACACACACATTTGTATTTGAGAGATTTTGTATCATTATGATAAATCAAGATCGGAAATGAACTCACATACGCACATGGGATTCCTTATAAATCTAACTTTTGTCTTTAAGATACTTTGAAAATTTTTTGCAAATTGTCTGGAATAATTTCATTTTCTTATCTGAGCACAGTTGTTTAGTATAAAGACAACTACATGCATTATCAAAAAAATCAAAATCATTTTCAAAAAACATGCAATAAAGTTACATTTATATATAACTTTTGCCTTTCGCGACGATGGTATAGTTCCAAAACCAAAATTGGAATTTTATGCCTAGCGCAAGTCCTCATCTTCATATTTTCTATTCATTTTCAAAAATTAAAAATCAACCATGCAATAAAACTATTATTTTCTTCTTTGGATTTCGCGATGATGGTATAAGTCTATACCTAAATATTCTATGCCTAGCACAAACCATTGTACTAATTTTATTTCCCATTTATTTAAAATCATAAAAAACATATGACTTAAATCATTATGTTACACAATTATGCTTTAAAACAAACAAACACTTATTCTATTTCATGTCATTATGTCAAACTTCAATTTTGCAATGATGGTATAATTCCTAGGGAATTATTCAAAAATTTTATCACACTTAGGAATTTATGCCTAGCAAAAATCATTTTTTTAATATATTTCATGCATAATATTTTCATGGAAATCTGAAAACAAATCACCATCATCATCATCATTTGCATCATCACAACAAAGTCTTAAGACAGTCTCTTAAGCACTCTTTTACTTTTAGCAATATTTCTATACTGGGATTAGCTTGACGACCGAGTGAGCGGCGACTCCATGAAATGGTCTATAATAGCGACAATGTCCTTTGAAATTATTGTTAGAAGTCCCTTTTATTTTTTTATCAAATCACACCACAAACAACCAATTTGTTTACATCAGATTATTTCATTTAAATTTTAAAAGCATGACATTCAAACCATAATATTTCCAAATGACATAATTACATGAATCATCAAATCAATCACATCAAAACATTAAAGCATCATACAAACACATAAGACAAGTCATATGATAAAAAATATCTCATCTATATATATATCAACAATATATACATCATCTCAAAATTGGATCGGTATGCCACAATCTGTACCTCGGCATACTCAATCCCCTATCAAAAATAATAAACACTATGTATCAATCTAGTAGTGCAGTCTATAGCAGCTAGCCTCGAGAACCCCTCGAGCTCTCAGCCTCATCTCCTCCCCCACCCCGAGGTGGACGAGGTGGCCCCATCGCAGTCCGTGTGGTGCTATGAGTCCTGGACTCTGATCGTGATGATGTCCTCGATGACCTCATCATGACAGGCTCTACAATGGGGGCCGATAATGGTAACCTCTGCTCCTCTAGCACCATATGGTGGTATAGCGTCTGATAGAATGTGATCTGGGCAATAGCCCATGCTAGGTCCCGAGTGCTCACCCCTCCGCTCCATGCTCTGAGGCGTGTGACCTCATCTCTGAGCTATGTGGCCTCCTCTCGGTGTCGTGTAGCCTCATCCTGCAAGGACTACACCTGAGCCTAGAGATGGATAGTCTCCACCCGGAGAGTAGCCATCTCACTACTCTCTCCTGCCTCGACACCCTTGCCCTTATCGGGCGATGGTGGCCTCTCTCTCCATGGAGAAGGGGGTCTCTCCTCCCTCCTCTCCCACTGTCGTGACCTCTGTTGAGCCTGTGGCCTCCTCTGCTCTCTCCTATCGTGACCCTATGCCACCTCAATGGCCACATGGCATCGCCTCCCCATCCGATGCACAACTGCATGAATCGGACCCTGAGCCCTCGTCATCCGAGGAGGGTGGATGCCTGCGTACCAGGCATCATAGCCGTCAGCAACCCCTATGTTGTCCCCATCCACTGGCTAAATGGGGGCATCATTCGCGTCCTCACTCCAGAAGCGCTACATATCTGGAGCCCCGCTAATCGTAGTGTTATCCCGGATAGTCTGGGAAAACTCGTAGTCCTTGAGAGATGGGATCCCCTGTTGTAGACCGAACTGCCTCAAAACTCGGTCATAGCGGTGGAGCTCCACCTCTCTCCTCTCCATCCTAAGCCAACAGGTTCACCTAATGTGAGCCAGCTCCTGTCCATCCTCGGCCCACCCTGGATGATCTCTCCAAGGCCTCCAGGTGATCTGGTCAGAGACAAGGTCGTCAAGTAGTCTCCGGGACATTGGCAGATCTATCCACCATTGTGACCCTCTCCGGAGCCACCAGTAGAAAACTTGGGGCCTCTCCCCATCAATCCCTATTAGTGGGAGCCCTACCGGCCTCCGCACCATGATGTGCTCCCAGCACCAAACTTGTAGTAGTGATGTCATGACCAGACATCGGCCGCCCTTGTATACGACCCCATGCAGGATCCTATACAATCGACATAGTACAAAGCTCCCCCAAGCAAACTTGTACCCATGGTCTCTCATGTCGTAGACCACATCTGTTAGTAGCCATGGTAGTCTGCATCCACTCTGATGGCATAGCAGCAGACCACCTACCACCCCAGCCAAAACCTGTGTCAGTCTAGATGCCCTAGGCATCTGGCATAGCGACTCGATGTTCACTCCGCCCTTCTCTAGGGCGAAGCTCGGATCTCCACATAGTCGCATCATCGCGTGGCCCTGATTGGCCATGGGAGTTATTAGTCATCCTTGTATGGGGATCCTCAAAATCCTCCATACATCCTCCAATGTGGGAGTCATCTCCCCTGTCGGTAACCAAAAACAAGAAGAACCCGGATACCACCTCTCTACTAGGGCTATTAATAGCCCCATATCTATAGAAACCTGTGGCATATCTGCCACATGCTGCAAGCCGACTTGAGCCAACTGATCTCACTCTGCCTGAGATAGAGTGGCCAAGTCATCCCTCAGCCCGTCGTATTTCCATTCTCGGCTCTTTAGTAATCCTCTCTGCAACATAAACAACAAAACAATAAAAATCATTAATAAAACAGTGATTAAAAATGCAAGTAAAATAAGTTCAATTTCATACAAATGATATCATCGTCCACTATTGGACGATATCGTCCAAAATTTGAGCAAATTCATCTCTAATTTCGCAAGAGGGAATCGTCCCTTATTGTACGAAATCGTCCCCATATCGCCGATTTTGCCCTTGGACGAAATCGGCGATATCGAGACGATTTTGATGAAATTGAGACGATTTCATCTCGATGATGTCGACGGCCCAAAAATGGCCACGATGCTCAAAAATCATTCAAAATTAAGGGGAAAATCAGTTGACAAAAAAAAAAATAAAAAAAAAAAAGAAAGTATTTTTTTTTTTTTTTTTTTTTTTTTTAATTTAATAAATAAATTTTTGAAAAAGAGGAGAGATGTGTGTAAAGTCAAAGGGGAAAATTTTTTGTTAATATATGTAAAAAAAAGTAGCAAAATCATCATTTCAAGTTTGTATGTTTTAGATTCAATTTTAAATAGTAGATACTAAATATTACTTTTAGAAGTACTAAAGAAACCATGAGTTTTTACTCAAATCAATATGAGCCCATCAGTAATGTTGGAAGAATTCAGCTAAATACATTTGTTGATTATGACCAACCTCATCCCTATTCAACACCACCTGCATCACACTTTTCTCATTTTTCATCCTTATCCCAATAGGACAATCCCTTTACCAATCCTCTTCATAACGATATTATCTATTCTCCCATATATCCATATTATGTCTATCGATCCACATACAATCCTCCTCCACCATTTCAATATTCTTCTTTCAATACAACACATTCATTTCAACAAGAAAATACTTATTATTCCAATTCTACCATGCACTCACCTCCTACTTCCAAATCTTCCTGTCATCATTCTACCCATAATAAAGAAAGTAGAGGTGAGAAACCATTAGGCCCTTTTATGACTGAATTCCTAAGGCACGTATCAAAAACCTCTCGAAAAACTTCATCACGTAAATTTACTAAGCTCAATCAACCAATGGATATAATTCTCAAGCATTTACTTGATACAAATAAGATTGAACTCCCTTACATAAGAAAACTTGATACCACAGTAGATTGGTTTAAACCTGAGCTACATTGTGAATATCATAGAGTAAATGGACATATGACACAAAATTGTAAAGATTTAAGATGTGCAATTCAAGATTTGATTGATGAGGGTCTTTTTAATATAAAAGAATTACAATCTACAACTGATTATAAATATTTAGTAAACTACCAAACTCCTACACAAAAAATACCAATAATCAATCAAGACATGGGGATCCGCCAAGAACCCCTACTCAATTATCAACAACAGGAAACCAATCAAATATTGCATGTTAATGTGTCCCATCATGATGATATTACTAATATTGTAACAAAAACTACAAATGAGCAACCTCAAGTTCAATCAATTCAATCTGATATTCAAGACATGGATTCCTCATTTGACCAACCTTCAAAACTATCTTTGACTCTAGAGAATGATACAAAATGGAATGTAAGCATAGAAAGCTCATATTTAGAATCAAAATCTCAATTTGAAATCTACTTTGATAGCCAACAACAAGTGATTAATCCTCAAGCAAAGATATCCCTTTTAGAAGTATTACAAAGTTCTCATAAGGAAATTTTGTTCAAGATACCTAGCCAACAATTTGTTCCTCATCACATTTTCTCGAAGAACATAATTAATGGTATAAACCGTCTTGAGGTTAACCATATTTCATTCTATGATGAGGAGATTCCTTCCTCTACTCCACAAGAAGACTCCTACCTTTACATTACAAGATCTAGTAAAGAAACACTTGTTAAAACTATCATGGTAGATAATGGCTCCTCTCTTAATTTATGCACTTATCAATTATTCCAAAAACTCAAATCAAAGGAAGAAGATATTAATGAATCAAATGTTATTATAAAATATTTTAACAATGAAATTCAAGAAGCTCAAGGTACTATAATTTTTCCCCTCAATATTGGATTCAAGATCCTGGATACTTTGTTTTATGTAGCATATTGTCCTTCACCTTACAACCTACTTCTTAGAAGTCCTTGGATTCATACGATGAGGGTTGTCCCTTCCACTCTTCACCAATGTTTGAAGTTTGAACTTGCAAGTAAAATTGTTACCATACATAATGACCCAACACCATTTGAAGAATATTTAACGATTGAAACGTGAAGTTCTATACATTCTCTATTGTTACAATTATCTTCTATCCATCACTTTTCTTCATTCATATATGATCATCCTTGTTTACCAAATAGCACCCGTGCATATCTTTCACATATACTCCCTCCATCTTATCAAGACTTGGAATATAGTGATAAAAATGAAGAACTTTCTTATCCTTCTTACATTATATTTTGTAACATGATCAATTTTACACATATAAAAGTAAAATATTTTGCTACATTATTCTACATTATAACAAAGATTTTGTTATCACTACCTTTTATTCATCACCTTTTGTTCTTACCTTCAACACAACCAAATTATCCTTCAAAACCTCCTTTGATTTTGAAGCAACCTTAGACATGCTATACTCAAATAACCTTGTATAGTGTATATAGATCATCTTGTATATACCACCAATTCCATCACCAAAATAATAATAATAATAATAATAATAAAGAGAAGAAAGAGAGAGTCAAAATTATCAAACTCCTCAAAAATATTTGTTGTATATATTTCTTCTTAAAGTATTGCAGTTATATTTTCAAATTATTTTGGATAAATTAGCATTTATTTAGAATCTCTCACTTTTTGCAAACACAAAAGTAAATATCTTGATTTTATCTGGCATGATTACTAATCTCTCTTATATCAAAGTCCGCAAAATTCAATTAAATAAAGTTTGAGCATAGAGAATTGATCTTGTTATTTACTTAAACCAAGCATATCCTTTCAGAATAAAATGATTATATTTGTAATGTCCATGCTATGCTACATAGTAGAAGTGGTTTCTTGAGCAAAAAGTTTCCCTTGCTATCATATCATGCACATGGTCTAGAATCTTTGAGAATTGACAAAAGGACAAGCTCACCCCTACCTAGAATAAAAATCCCTTGCTCTACAGCTAATCCGAGCAAGTATCCCTAGCATAGGAAGAAAAAGAAAAATCAATCAAAATCATGAGAAAAATAAGCATTATTTCAGAATCATTTTGTACTCTCTTAGCACTATTTCAACATTATCTCAAATATCAAAGCAAAAGATACGGAAAAAAAAAAGAAAAATACAAAAAATAAAAATAAAAAAAAAAGAAAAAGAAAGCAAAGAAAGCAAAACAAGCAAAAGCAAAAGCAATAAAATCCCTTTCCCTACCCATTGAAAAGAAAAGAAGGGTTGATAAGCTTGAATCCCTGGAATTCTCAATTATTCAAAAACTGTGAGGTAAGCCCCATAACAGGTGGTTTGTGCCCAACCCGCTTGGCCTTGGGTAATTCCTAGCATGGTGATATGTCTGTTACATTAGCGACCTTCTTTTGTATAGACCTATGTCTACTTATGGATTAGCTAGCTCTTGGTAACCCGACTTACATAGTAGTATGGTACGGTTATATGCATCTAAATCATGGTTAATGAACACTTATTTGGTTAATTCAAATCACTTGTATCAAATTATCTTGCTCAAAATTGGTAAATGAACAATACAATTGCACACACATTTGTATTTGAGAGATTTTGTATCATTATGATAAATCAAGATCGGAAATGAACTCACATACGCACATGGAATTCCTTATAAATCTAACTTTTTTCTTTAAGATACTTTGAAATATTTTTGCAAATTTTTTGGAATAATTTCATTTTCTTATCTGAGCACAGTTGTTTAGTATAAAGACAACTACATGCATTATCAAAAAAATCAAAATCATTTTCAAAAAACATGCAATAAAGTTACATTTATATATAACTTTTGCCTTTCGCGACGATGGTATAGTTCCAAAACCAAAATTGGAATTTTATGTCTAGCGCAAGTCCTCATCATATTTTCTGTTCATTTTCAAAAATTAAAAATCAACCATGCAATAAAACTATTATTTTCTTTTTTGGATTTCGCGATGATGGTATACATCTATACCTAAATATTCTATGCCTAGCACCAACCATTGAACTAATTTTATTTCCCATTTATTTCAAATCATAAAAAACATGTGACTTGCATCATTATGTTACACAATTATGCTTTACAAATAAACAAACACTTATTTTATTTCATGTCATTATGTCAAACTTCAATTTTGCAATGATGGTATAATTCCTAGGGAATTATTCAAAAAATTTATCACACTTAGGAATTTATGCCTAGCAAAAATCATTTTTTTTAAATATATTTCATGCATAATATTTTCATGGAAATCTGAAAACAAATCACCATCATCATCATCATTTGCATCATCACAACAAAGTCTTAAGACATTCTCTTAAGCACTCTTTTACTTTTAGCAATATTTCTATACTGGGATTAGCTTGACGACCGAGTGAGTGGTGACTCCATGAAATGGTCTATAATAGCGACAATGTCCTTTCAAATTATTGTTAGAAGTCCCTTTTATTTTTTTATCAAATCACACCACAAACAACCAATTGTTTACATCAGATTATTTCATTTAAATTTTACAAGCATGACATTCAAACCATAATATTTCCAAATGACATAATTACATGAATCATCAAATCAATCACATCAAAACTTAAAGCATCATACAAACACATAAGACAAGTCATATGATCAAAAATATCTCATCTATATATATATCAACAATATATACATCATCTCAAAATTGGATTGGTATGCCACAATCTGTACCTCGGCATACTCAATCCTCTATCAAAAATAATAAACACTATGTATCAATCTGTGTAGTGTAGTCTGTAGCAGCTAGCCTTGAGAACCTCTCGAGCTCTCAGCCTCATCTCCTCCCTCACCTTGAGGTGGACGAGGTGGCCCCATCGTAGTCCATGTGGTGCTATGAGTCCTGGACTCTGATCGTGATGATGTCCTCGATGACCTCATCATGATAGGCTCTACAATAGGGGCTAGTAGTGGTAACCTCTGCTCCTCTGGCACCATATGATGGTATAGTGTTTGATAGAATGTGATCTGGGCAATAGCCCATGCTAGGTCCCAAGTGCTCACCCCTCCACTCAGTGCTCTAAGGCGTACGACCTCATATTTGAGTTGTGTGGCCTCCTATCGATGTCATGCAGCCTCATCCTACAAGGATTGCACCTGAGCCTAGAGACGAATAGTATCCACCCAGAGAGTAGCCATCTCGCTACTCTCTCTTGCCTCGACACCCTTGCCCTTATCGGGCGATGGTGGCCTCCCTCTCTGTGGAGAAGGGGGTCTCTCCTCCCTTCTCTCTCACTGTTGTGGCCTCTGCTGAGCCTGTGGCCTACTATGCTCTCTCCTGCCATGACCCTATGTTGCCTTAATGGCCACCTGGCACCACCTCCTCATCCGAGACACAACTGCATGAATCAAACCCTTAGCCCTTGTCATCTGAGGAGGGCGGATGCCTATGTACCAGGCATCGTAGCCATTAGCAACCCTTGTTTTGTCCCCATCCACTGGCTGAATGGGGGCATCGTCCATGTCCTCACTCTAGAAGGACTACATATCTGGAGCCCCATTGACTATAGTGTTATCCCAAATAGTTCAAGAAAACTCATAGTCCTTGAGAGATGGGATCCCCTGTTGTAGACCGAACTGCCTCAAAAATTGGTCATAGCGATGGAGCTCCACCTCTCTCCTCTCCATCCTAAGCCAACATGTTTGCCTAACATGAGCTAGCTCTTGTCCATCCTCATCCCACCCTGGATGATCTCTCCAAGGCCTCCAGGTGATCTGGTTGGAGACGAGGTCATCAAGTAGTCTCCGAGACATTGGCAGATCTATCTGTCGCTGTGATACTCTCTGGAGACACCAGTAGAAAACTCAGGGCCTCTCCCCGTCAATCCCTATCAGTGGGAGCCCTAAAAATCTCCGCACCATGATGTGCTCTTAGCACCAAACCTACAATAGTGATGTCATGACCAGACATCGGCCACCCTTGTATACAACCCCATGCAGGATCCTATACAATCGGCATAGTACAAAGCTCCCCCAAGCAAACCTATACCCGTGGTCTCTCATGTCGTAGACCACATCTGTTAGTAGCCATGGTAGTCTCCATCCACTTTGATGGTATAGCAGCAGACCACCTACCACCCCAGCCAAAACTTGTGTCAGTTTAGATGTCCCAGGCATCTGGCGTAGCGACTCGATGTTCACTCTGCCCTTCTCCAGGGTGAAGCTCGGATCTTGGCATAGTTGCATCATCACATGGCCCTGATTTTCCATGGGAGTTATTAGCCATCCTTGTATGGGGATCCTCAAAATAATTCATACATCCTCCAATGTGGGAGTCATCTCCCCTGTTGGAAACCGAAAATAAGAAGAACCCGGATACCACCTCTCTGCTAGGGCTGTCAATAGCCCTATATCTGTAGAAACCTGTGGCATATCTGCCACATGCTACAAGCCAACTTGAGCCAACTGATATCCCTCTGCCTGAGATAGAGTGGCCAAGTCATCCCTAAGCCCATCGTATTTCCATTCCCGGCTCTTTAGTAATCCTCTCTGCAACATAAACAACAAAACAATAAAAATCATTAATAAAATAGTGATTAAAAATGCAAGTAAAACAAGTTCAATTTCATACAAATGATGATATCGTCCACTATTGGACGATATCATCCAAAATTTGAGCAAATTCATCTCTAATTTCGTAAGAGGGAATCATCCCTTATTGTACGAAATCGTCCCCATATCGTCGATTTTGCCCTTGGACAAAATCGGCGATATCGAGACGATTTCGACGAAATTGAGACGATTTCATCTCGATGATGTCAAAGGCCCAAAAACAGCCGTGATGCTCAACAATCATTCAAAATTAATCTAAAAAGCATGAAATTCAAAATTAGGGCCTTCTAAATTAAGTTTGGACCCTTACCCATAGCCCGTGCCGGACCTCTGTCAATATGTGCGTTGTCTTGACCATCTTGTCTGTAGAGCTCTAGAAACAAGAAAATTGAACAGTAACAATGAATTAGGGTTTTACCCTATTTTTCTTAATTTTATTCAAAAACAATTAAAAACATTTTAAAATTTTGTTTTTCCGTGTTTTTACCTCAAACGTTCGATTTAGGTAAAAACACGGAGGGGGCACCATAGTAAGCTGTCGTATGATTCGACCTAGAATCATCGCCTAAAAATGGGAATAATTTTTGCTTTCTCATAGATCGAGAAGAACTCATATTTAACGCATTTTATTTAGAAAATTTTCTAAAGAAGGGGTAAAATGTAGCACCCTAAAATTGGCACATTAAACCTTAGCAAATAATTAAAATTACCTTAGTAAATAATTCAAATTTAAATTTCAAACCCAAAACCGCTCCAAAACCACCTGCTACCCATTTCCTCATTTTTCATGCCATTTTTAGGATTTGTTTTGTCCGTTGGATGATATCATCGCCGATCAGATGATATCGCCTCAGATCGGATGAATTCATCTGGAGCAGAACATCCAAACGATTTCATCCCAAAACTAATTTTTCATAATTAACTTCTATTTCAACGGCGTCTCTAACCTGGGCAAAAGCATGTCTATGCGGTTAGAGACTTCCCTCATTGGAGATCTCCCAAATTGGGATGATCTCCAACCTCCCAACCTCCTTCATATGCCTATTTAATCTTAGGCCCTCCCATTGACATTCCCCTGGCTGAATTTTACTGCACTTCAAGTTTTACATGCATTAGAATGTCTTAGACTATTGTTTGCCTTTGTCCCTTTTCGAATTTTCTTGCAGGAACTTTATCATTTTTCAGCCGGAGCAAGCTCAGATCGTCGTAGACGATCCTGTACGATCTCGAATGATCACGCCAAAATTTGAGACGATTTCATATTCTACAGACGATTTTGACTACAACCAACATTGGAGGTAATCAGTGCCCAGAGTTTGCATTTATTTACTCTTTTTTGTTGTTTTGCTTTGCATTAGTTAAGCTTATTATTGCTTTGCATCTTGGAGTTCACCTCATGTAGCCTAGATGCATAATAAAGTCAAAGTTAGTCATTAAAACAATGCATTTTACTTAATTTGTTATCTAAAGTTGTCATTCTAGCATTCATACTTTCATTTCTATCATTTTCCCTTGCTTTTGCAATTGTATTTTTTGTTCTTGGTATCCATTTCTGCAATTACAGGTCTCTGACGAATTCGTCAGATGATCTCATCAAATTAGAGATGATCTGGTCAAATTAGAGATGATATTGTCAGATTAGAGATGATCTTATCAAATTAGAGACGATCTTGTCAGATCAGTAGATCAGAGACGATCCTGTCAGATCAAAGACGATCCTATAAAATTCTAGACGATCTTGACTGCTTCAAAAATTAGAACCTCCATTAGACATCCGGATCAGGTATGGTTTTTCTTATCTAGCATATTCTCTATGTTTTAGGTTTAATTTTGTTTTCTGTATTCATTTAAATCTGCATTTTCATATAGCAAAATTTTAGATTCATTTGGCCAAACCTAGGAATTGAGTGATCAAGCATAAAAATGAACACATCAAACACACTATCAACCTAGGCATGGAAAATGCCATTCAAAAGTTTCCTGGTGAACCCACCATCCGTCAAAAAATCACCTTAATATCTCTCCCTCGAGAGGCAGGACCTTCAAAGGGCCTCTCAATTCGAGGTATTTTCCCATCCTTCTTGCATCCCCCTTTCGGGCACGGATCCTTTAGCCTGAAGGTAAGGGTGTGAAAAATTTGGAATGATACAGTGATATTCTCTATAAGAGTAGTAGCTGAGTTAACCTGTGCCTATAGTGTGGTCTTATCCTTCTCAAATACCTACCATCATGTCTATCCAGCACTCAATTGAGCTCATGCTATATCAAGAGAGGTTTCTCTCTATAAGATCTACTGTTATGTTGTCTACAACTCTGCCTATAGACTATGTACTTGGGCCTGCATCTGGTACACCTCATAATCTAGCTCATTCTCCTCACCCTCATCCTCCTCCTATGGCTCCTCTTGTACATCCATCTAAAAACAATCTACCTCAATCCTAGGATGCACTCACCATCCATGTGGGTCATAAAATACAACCTCAGTAGCTGCACTATCTCTAGAGTGGCCTAGAGTATTGCCACCTTGCCATAGCTTGGTGGTCCACCGAGAATCATAATCAGGTGTCATCCCAACATCTAATATCCATGTGTCTCCTAGGGCATCCTCATCATCTATCAAAGTCATGACCTAAGGCCATGCAAGTTGTGTCTCCACCATAAGGCAATGGTAGAGGACTAGCTCCTCAAGAATGTCTTGATGGAACCTAAACTATCTAGTCCCTTGGAAGAAGTGAAAGAACTCCTACACCTTGAGCTTACATCCAATAACCCAATGGTCATGCCTAGTCCATCTCAGATATTGATCAACCTCCACCCATGATGGGCAGTCCAAGGAGGGTTACCATATGATATGATTAGCCTGCAAACCTATAAGTGAATATATATAGTACTACAGATCCCCAGTGTGAGACCTACTTTGGTACATCTTTGACTTCCATGGCCAATGGGTACCATAGCACTAAGTTACTACTGCTAATGTTGTGATACCCAAGGGCAATCCTCTAGGGTGGTCTATACTGATATGATCCCATACCCATATTTGCAATAGTATGTTGCATCCTATACCTACTCATCCTCATTGTATGATGCGGTATATCTCATCATATAGATGGGCTAAGAGTGAACTCCTCCATGCCATGATGAGTAGCTTATATGTGGTTCTCCCAAGTAAATCTTGCACCATCACCAAGAGGTTCCAAGGGAACCTCACTCCTAAAGTATCTAGTTGAAGCACATTACAAATTATGTTCATCAAAATAACTTAGTGCTATGAGAATACATCCTTCATGTACTAGTAGGTCACTGACACCCTTCCATGCTCTATGTCCCCTAATGTCTCAATGTTCCTATCACCAAAAACCCTCTAAAACATAGTAGCCTTCACTGTGGTAGCCGAAGAGGTGATAGCCTACCCATTTATCAGGATCCTATAAATATGGTACATCCTTAATGTCACCATCATCTCCCTAGTTGAAAGATGAAAAGTGTTAGTCCTCACATCCTAGAAATGGGCTAACGCCATGATGTATGCCTGATCTGACCTAATGGTTGATAGTATTAGCACATTTCCAAGGCACAAGACCCCAAACCAATCTAGGTCCATGTGGATCAACTTAAGAAATAGCTCATAAAGTAAATCATGCTCCCATGCCTGCGTAGTCAAGGTCTAAGGAGAAGAAAACAAGGTACAAAATCAACTTCAAAATTCAAAAAAATCAAAAATTAACTTCAAAATTCAAACAAAATAAAAAAATCAACTTCCAAAAAAAAATCAATCAAAAAAATCAAAAAATTAACTCCAAAAATAAAAAATTCAAAAAAACAACTCCCAAAATCAAAAAAAAAAAATCCACTTCAAAAAAAAAAAAAAAATCCACTTCAAAAATAAAATAAAAAAATCAACTTCTAAAATAAAAAAATTCAAAAAATCAATTTTAAAAACAATAAAAATAAAAAAATGGGCTAAAGTTCTTAGTCGCTCAAGGCAATAGCAGTCGTCATTGTAGCAGTTGTTGTCAACAATGGCTAGTACCAACGGTTAATATTTTTACTGTTGGTGTTTGAACCTAGCTATTGCTAGCAACCACAATCCCCAATTGGAAAATTGGGAGTCATTACTACAAATAGAGGCTACGGGAAAGACCCCTTGTGAGGTCAGTTCCCACACCAAAAATGCCCCAAAAATTTAAAAACCCTCCCCTAAGCTACCCTAAAGATAAAATATACCTAGAGGCGAGGTTCATTACCAATAATTTAATGTTCATTTAACACCATTAATTAGTGAGGTTCCTTTTAAATGCTCAAATCATGAATAAGATATGGAGATTCCACCTTAGGAGCTCCGACTCCGCTACTAGTAAACACCTCCGGCTAATCTACCATGGTGGTAAGTGGTAAATTTGGTAGCGTTCCATATCAGTTACTCTCTCTCACCTCAGAGCTCTCACTTTCACTATTTTCTAGTTGGAAATAATGAATAGTAAAAACCCTAAATTTGCTTTTATATTTTCCATTTAACCCTCAACCATTAATGGCAACCACAGCTATAGATTAGGGTAACCCCAACCGTTGTTATCAATAGTGGCTAAGAAAATTGCAAAAATTAGTCACGACTATCAATAGCAGCTAGAATCCAACAATAAATTCTCCAAATGTTTCATCATAAGGAGCCTCAAAATCAATAATAATAATTATCTACCAGTCCAAAATTCTCAAAAATTAAAAAAAAAAACAAATAAATCAACTTTCAAGTATACCTCGTATCTAGTTATTTACCCTACACTTGGTGATTATAGCAACTTGCACTCCATGCAATCCGACATGATGAGTAAATTACCATAAGGCTATTTGAACCAAATTATTCATTGTAGACTTGACATGTCTTAACTTCAATCCTGAAGAAGACCATTGTGATCGGACTGCCCCACGGGAGTGAGGAATTCATTTCATTTCTACTATGAAATTCATCAGATCATTGAACATTGTGATTCACCATAAGCTTAAATAGAATTGATATCATCTTGATTTCCTAAGAAGGCCATTACAGTAAAAATGCTCTATGGATAGAGATGTATAATTACTATTAACGGTTGAAATCATAGTTGTAATAGGACTTGCCATATAACAAAGTGTACTAGTCTTGAATCATCCAAATTATTCATCATGGTCAAGTGACTCATCACTTTCATCACTTATCCTTTCCTCATCGACTTGTCACTTGAGGGGGTAGTCATAATATCAACATTCATAATAAAAATCAACAATTGATCACTTGATCATATAAATCACGTTCATCTTATGAATCATTGCTAACAACTATCACAAGATTTCCCATTTGTAGGGAAAAAAGCAAACATAGCAATTTAAAATTTTGGTATTCTATTCTTTGATCATTGTCATTCAAACAATCCGTTATGATTTCTTGTAGATCATGTCCAAATTTTTACTCAATTTAAGCCTTTCATTCATTGGAATCAATGATTATGAGATGTGCATCCTTTGTAGGATTGGGGCATCTAGCATTAACCAGATCAATGAAAATCAATAAACCTATAATATGGTTTTATGTGATCTATTTTTGTTGTGTCATATTTTCCCACAATTCATCACAAAAGGGGCATTTGTAGACACCTAAAACACATAATGTTTAGGAGACTACTCATATGGGCACCTTTTCAGACCATATGAATGAGATTGGACCTTTCCAAGACCAAGCAGTGGTTCTAACCATTCATTTTAGGCAATCTAAGCCTATTTAGCCTTAGCTACTAATGTCATCAGAAGCTAAGATCTCAACCATTTATGATAATAGTGGCTAGGGTCCTAGTTGCATTGAGCAACAACAACTAGCCCTCTAATGAACTCGACCATCTTGAGCTGAGTAAAATCAGTTGCAACTACTCAAATTGCAATGGTTTTGGAGCGGTTTTTGGTGAGGAAGCTTCCAGAGGATTCCTCCCAACTGCTCAGGTCAACTAATTCTTGATCTTGGCTTCCTTGAGAAGCCAATATTGGGATTTGGAGAGTCTATTTATAGACCCCCCAAAGAGGTAAATAGAGATACAAGTTGAATGCAACAAAGCCATTTTGAACTGGAGAGTAATTTGCAACCCTTAAGGAGTGCCAAGATGCTATCCAATTGGAGAATGACAACTACATTTGAAGCAATGGAGTTTCCAATAGCTTGAGGAGAAAGCTTACCATTTCATATCAATCCATTATGAATTCACAATAATTCACCCACAAATCTATGTTTAGACACACCAGTGACCCTTGATCATCAATTCAACAAATAAATTGAGCATCCATAGACCTAATTTCAAGAGTAGGATACTTTCCTTGAGCATCCATAGACCTGATTTCAAGAGTAGGATACTTTCCCCATGGTCGTTGTTATCAACAATGGCCCGCAAGCTTAGCTTCTGGACTCAATAAATACTAGCAGAGCCAGCTACTATGAGCATTATTGGCTAGTGTTTAATATTCTTAGTTCTCTAATTTATCCATAGATTTATATTTCTTAGCATACATTTATCTTAAATTAGCATAGATCAATCACATTTCATGCATTTCCATGTTTCATTTGTAGTTTAATAGGCATTGAAGAACACAAGCTTATACTAAGAGGGGGGTGAATAGTATGAGATAAACTTTTACTTTTCATTCCCAATTATAATAGTAATAATATCAATGTAGTAAATAAGAGAATGAATAAATCATCACACACATGAGACACGCAGATTTAATGTGGTTCATCTAAGGTGGGCTACGTCCACGGATAAAAATTTTCCACTAAATTTTCTTAATAAATCTATTGGGAACCAAATCCCTATTACAATTTTTATGGACCTATGTCCAAAGGAGAACCAATCCCCTATGCTCTAATGTGTGGATATCTCTCCATAGGAGATATCTTTCCCCTCTGCTCAGGTTCATAGAACTTGATCTAGGAGAACTCTTTCTCCTCAATTGGTTTGTGGATATCTCTCCACAAAAGAACTCTATATTCTCAACTGGTTCACAAATATCTTTCTATAGGAAAACTCTATCCCCTCTACTTTGGTTTGTGATCTTCTAGAAGACTTCTATCCCACTGCTCTAGCTTGTGGATATCTCTCCATAGGAGACCTCTATCCCCATTACACTGACTGATGGATCTAGATCCACTAGAGACTACTATCCTCTTTGCTCTATCACCTCCAAAGCCTGATATTCAACTCTATCTCAAATATGTACCAAACCTCATTACAAGGTTTGATCAAATCTATCTCAACTACTTTCTATATCTACTCAAATATACCCCAACCCTTAACACATAGCTTGATAAAATCAACAATCAATCCTACTCTCAAATCTACTCAGATCTGCCCCAATCCTTAACACAAAGCTTGATCAAATCAACAACCAAACATGATCTCAAATCTTCTTAGATTTACCCCAAGCCTTAACACAAAGCCTGATCAAATCAACAACCAAACCTGCTCTCTATTTCTATCTAAATCTATCTTCAAGTATTCTCAAATACTTTCTCAAATCTACCTTCAAGTCTTCTCAAAGACTTGCTCAAATCTTCTTTCAAGTATTCTCTAAGACTTACTCAAATTTGTCTTCAAGTCTTATCTAAGACTTGCTCAAATATGCCTCAAACACATGCTCAAAATACATGCAAAATCCTGCTTTAATATATGCTCAATATGTTCTATCCATATTCATTAATTCTATCACTTCCACATGTCTTACTTTCAACAAAATTGATCTCTACTTCTTGCAAAAACTCTTTTCAAAACAATCAAGACTAGTGCATAAATTTTCTCCACAAAATTGGTCTATATCTTTTGCAAATTTACTCTCAAAAACTTGTTCATTCACATTCACTAGCACTAGCACAAATGCCCAAAATGTCTCACAAATATGCACACACTTGGTCTCAATTCTTGCTCAAATATTTCCAATCATGAAGCACAAATAGTTCTCAAATTACTAATCAAGAATACATAAATTGATCACAAACCCTAATGCAATTGTTTCCACTTTCTCTCAACAGTGAAGCACATGTAGGTATCAAAACCTAATTCAAATCTTTCCAACAAGGCATACCAAACAATCCTTTTATATCCACCTTATATTCCATAAAACCTTGCTCAAAAATACACCTCAAAGAAGGAAATATATACCCATACCTCTTATTTTATTTGATGAAGATATGTCATTAAAAACCTATCTCACAAACAACCAATCCTTCTTGTGCCACTTCAAGGGTTAGATAGCAAGATACTTATTCAACACTTCAAAATTAATTTTTCTTCTCAAAAATATGTGTATAAGAAAAACTCTATCTCTCCTTTCCAATCTTCAAAAATAAACTTTCAACCTTTCAAAAGACCTTTTCACAATGTAAAATAATACAATTATCATAGACCACATTACATCCTTTTAAATCCTTTCTAAAAGGCAACAATAATATTATTATCCCTTTTATAATTCAAATGTCATTTCACAATGGTTCCCTTTTGCAAAAGATAATTCACAAGATTTTCCCTTTTAATTTTGCATAAACCAAAACATGATACTATACCTTATGTCTCCCCACTTATTAGTTTTAATGAGACAAAAGGTTAAATACCTCACCCTATTACTCCTCTCCACCATATACAATATTGCCAGTAAACAATAAGAAACCATACACCTTTTTACTTCACAAATATTAAATTTAATGAAAAAAAAGGTAAAATACCTTTTACTACCATTAATGAGACTTGACCCATTCACCTCGTAATACACAACACAACCTGTTGATCAATTGCACTATCAAAGTGCTTGAAACATCAGTGTACTAAAATAAAACTTAACTACTACTCAAGCTCAAATGAAAAGTTTCCTGCTTGTGCCAAGATTTACATCAACACTCCTCCTTGTATGTCGTCTATCTAACCAATGTTTGCTCCTCTCGAGATATACAGATGCATGAGTTATTATATGTCTCTATCATCTAATCAAAGCTCTTCTTGCTATATAACAAAATGTCAATATTTTCTTCCACTGTCACAATGAACTGTCGAAGTTTATAGTGTTTTTATTTGGAAGGTATTGCATTTCATTCTTCACAATTGCTCACTACCTCCTTATGCATTTTAATCAACACACTCCAAAAATACATTCACTACCATTCCCTTTTGAATGAAGTTACACTCGGTGTTCTATTGCTCTCATTGCACTTCTACAATGTTTAAGGACTTCACAAGATGTTTGTTGTTGCCTTCTGTGAATCATTCAAATTAGCTTTAGATCACAAAAATACTTCACACTACATGGTGATCTCCTTTCAAGATCATCATTTAGTACATCCCTATACTTGTTACCTCCAATCAAATCACACTAATTTTGTTCATTAACGGGTTTTCTCACATTCGTGCTTTAGAATATACATTTCATTTGTTGTTCATTTCACAAGAGATATCATAAAATGGCACATTCACTATTCACTTAGAAGACTTCTGTGAAACATAACAAATCACTCTTGAGATTATTTAAATGCTCAATAGGACATAACATTATATATCCAAAAATCTTAATCACATCAAAAATTTCTTTGCTTCTTTTATATAAAATTCTTATCAATAATTGACGATGTTGGTGTGCTAAATATTAAGGTTTTAGAACAATATTATATTCAATGGTGTCTTTTCCCAAATGGTGTTAGTTCATATCGTTAACAGTGTCAGGTTACCGTTGGCATCTATAATTTTGGCACATGGAGATACTAGCCATTGTGAAATGACGTTCATTTTGAGCCTTTGCCACCAAGACCCTTTTGATTAAAAACTTTTGTTTAATTATAATTATTTAAATCTTAAAATATTTAAATATTATAATTTAAATACTTTTAACCTTTCACCTTTGAGCCTTTTGCAATAAAATATTTTTCTCACAAAATGAAAGCTTTATATTTTTCTTGCTGATGACATCAATCCTTTGACATCAATGACAACTCAACATGCCCAAATTTCCAATAGCATCTTTGCTTACATTTGTACACTTCATGCTTTCCTTTACATGCTTTCATATACTAGGTTCCTTTATGCTTAATATGCAATATTACATCCACTTCTAGGTTCCTATATATGTTTCAAGCTTTACTTCACTCCTATTCATCAATATTTTAAGCAACTTTACACATCTTTATATATGTTCATGTATTATTTACATATTTTCTATATTTCATACATTTTCTTGGAAATCAACCTCATCACGAGAGGTCTCATGTGCTACTAATGTGATTTATTATTTCCTTGCATGTAGGTGACAGATTTATTTAGGATCCAAAGCATCAATATCACATTTCTTGACATACAAAATAGGAGGCAATTTTTTTTTTTTGGTAGATAAGATACTATAGCATTAATACCGAGTTTTACAGGTTGACCCAAAACCTTTTACAAAAATCAGCCCAAGGTTGTTGATGAACATATCCTTACTAAGGATCCTATATATGTAAAATCTACATGCCGCCAAAGCCATTACATCCGGTAAGGCATCTCATAAGCCCTCTTATAAGCAAATTAGTGGGAAGAGTGAAAGTCTTTTGCAATGTATCTCTCTATTTTGGAAGGGTTACAACTTTGTAATGAATTGTATCAAATTGAGGGATTCCCTAAGAGGGAAAAAATTTAACCTTGACTCACTATGATTAATAAAGAGCACTTCATTTGCAAATTATTTATTTATCTTGCAATAGTTACATTATCTTTTACTTTCAATTTTATTACATGTTTACAGACAGTTAGATGCATGATTTTCATTATTTACATTTACTAAAAAAATTTAGGGTTTTAGCCTCATTAAAGTTAAAATTCATCCTAGGAATAGTCCTTTGTTTGCCTACATTACTATTTGCCCTCCATTATTATTTAGTTATTCTTAGTTTAGATCTTAGTGAGGCCATACATAGGTGCATGTTCAATAAACAGATCAAACATTTCCACCCTAGAATTGGAGAGAGCCCTTAAACCATTCCTAGTGAACCCTTTGATTCCCCAATATCCTAAGTGTAGAGGAATCAACTTACCCCCATGGTCACCTTGGCTTTCAATGAATCCAATCGAGAATCATGTGATAAGGAAGTTTCCCCCTTTTATAGAAGGACTAATCAATTTTTTTGATGGAGTTCTTCTTTGTTGCATTTAACCATATGCTAATAGAATACTAGATGAATTTCATTCTAGCTTTTCTGGAGGTCACTATTTAGAATAGACTACTACAACTAAGATATTTCAATTTGGTTACTATTGTACCTCCATATTTGCATTCATATTTAAAATAATGAAGGCTTGTAAAAAGTGCTAAAGGTTTGTCAAAAGAAGGAGAAATCTAGCACTTCCTCTATAATCAATCATTACAAAAGAGCCCTGACAACAACGAGGACTTGATTTTATTGGATTTATCAATCTAAATCCATCCATCAAGTACAATTTCATCCTAATTACAACCAACTATTTTATTAAGTGGTCAGAAGTAGTAACAACAAAAAGGGTTGAATAAGACACTATGGTTAATTTATTGGAAAGATTGATAACAAGATTTGGCATCCTGACCATAATAGTGACAAATAATAGGCTTGCCTTCATAGGTGCTAATTTTATAGAATTTACTAGAAGATATGGAATCTATTTAAAGACATCATCTAATTATTACTTGTAAGGGAATGGACTTGCAGATTCCACCAATAATAACTTGCTAAGAATAATTAGGAGAATTGTTGGAGAAAAAAAAAAATTGTTAGTAATTAATGCTTAATCAAGCCTTGTGGGAAATTGCATCATAGTAAGAAATACATTAAAGGCTTCACCATCTCATTGGTATACAACAAATAAATTGTTCTACCTCTATATTTGATACTTTTAATGATCAAGTTAATAGATAGAGGAGAATTCCTAGACATAGAGCTAATTGAAGGTCGAATGGTGAAACTACAATTTTTAGAACAAATGGAGAAAGCCTAAGATATCCTTTAGGAACACCAATATGATATAAAGTGGTGGTTTTATAAGAAATATTTATCCTAAGACTATCATATTGTTAATTTATTTAACATAATTTGATTTATTTTGGTCTGGACCCTACCTAGTCATTACAAAATATGATGTGATGCATACGAGCTAGTGGATACTAACATCAAAATTTTGTCAATTTTGGTAAATGACCAACATTTTAAGAACTTCATTTAAAATCAAGTGGCACAAAATTTGTATCATATGTACATAGATATGCAAAATATAATAATCTATAACAATTTTTTATTGTTGAAAGATGATTGGCTGAAGCAAAGGCTATCCAGTAGCAATTTTGAAATGGAGCATACCCATTTGCCCAAAAACATAATGACAATAATTCTATTTTTTTTTTTTGGTAAATAAAAGTCTTTATTAATTGCCGGGTTTTGCAGGTTAACCCAAAACCTATTACAATATCTAGCCTTCTGCTGAGATTGTAGATCCTAGTCATCCTTGAAACTTTCTTACCAAAAATTGTATTGAATCCCCTACAACACCTTACTAACAAAGCACACCCATACCTAAACATAACTGTAAACATTACTTACATTGACAGGAATTAAAGTTTGGAACTTTGCACTTGTGAAACTTGTTGCTTGCGCATTTCCTATTCTCTGTCGGAATCTTCCAAGGCTTACACCCTGTAACCTTCATTTCCAATTTGGTATGATGTAGAGGGAAACCCCATAGTTATTACCATCTCCATGGGGAAAGAACACCCATTCATATTTATCCTTAACGGGTAGGTTTCTTTTCATGACTAATAATGTTTTCCACTTCACGTGGCACACCTTGTGTCCATGTCAGCAAACTACCAACATCAACACCTATGTTGGCTAATTTGTCAGCTGACCTATTGGCCTCACGGTACACGTGACGAGCCCTCATGTTCTGTCTTGCCGCAAAAAGGATCCTCACTTCATGGATGACTCCCTCGATTCTCCATGGAGGTTTTTTACCATTGGTTAACAGGTTGATGATGTTCATAGAATCACCTTCAATCATCAAGTTACCTTGATTTTCTTGGGCTACTTGCAACCCTCTCCAAAGGGCTCTAGCTTTTGCTTCATTATTAGTTATGATTCCCAATGGTTCAGCGAAGGCCTTGACCATATTTCCTTTATGATCCCTGATTATTCCTCCAGCTCCAGCTCTTCTCGGGTTCTCCTTGGCTGCACCATCAAAATTTAGTTTAAACCAAACCTAGGGGGTGGCTCCCAAGAAATCCCATTTTTGGGATTGGGCAAAGGAATGGAAGGTTTGTCCTCAATACCTAAGGCCCGAGCTAATTGTTTTTCTTGGGGAATAATTGAGTGGTTCTCATCCACTAAGGTGCTAAGGTTTTCTTTCGCAAAGACAATAATCCTATTGAGGATGGTTTTTGGGTTGTGAATGGTATCCTTAAAGGCTCTATGGTTCCTTTCTAGCCAAATATGCCAGAGAAAATGATGCCAACAAATTTTCCATAGGTGCTTAAGTTTTAGGCTAACAAAGGTTTGAGGCCATTGATGGAACACTTCGGATATAAGACACATACATTTTCAAGAATTATAAAAGGTCAATTTAAGAAAAAGCAAAGCATGCACAATCTACCATATTAACAGTGCTAATGATCAATAATACATTATACAAGCAAAGAGTCGAAGATTTATTTCACATAACAAGTTATCAAACTATTAAGAGTTTCTAAGCTAAAATAGTTTAAAATATTTCTAAGGTGAAGGCATTAGACAATTTAACATGTCAACAACATTTAAATTCTATAACCAAAATTGTAGAAGCTACCATAACTAGAGATTAGTGACCATGGTCAATGATACTAGAATTTCCTCTAAGAAGGGAAAATCTTAGAAAAGTATTGCAAAAGGAAATATGAAATTTAAAGAGCCAAAAGAGCTACAAGACCATATGATAAAATTATATAGAAATAAATTGTGAAGCTGATTTCTTTATTGATGCAATGCAATATATAGAAGAAATACAAGAATCTCATGTGGTTAAGTGGTTACAACAATTTTCCAAACATGGCCAACCACTTAACTAACATATAACAATCTTCTAAACAAAGGTGACAACTAACTTCTAGAAGACAAAGAAGATCTCTAATAACTAACTAATGCCCAAACCACTTAACAACCTATTTATAACATGGGTATACTATGCCTCACGTGAATACAAAGTGTAATGAAATAGGAAATGAATATAATAATAATAAATAATGAAATATTAACTTAGGCTTAAGTGGATAAGCCTAAGTATCCTCAACACTCCTCCCAACCATAGAAGCATTGGACCCCAATGCTCTCAACAAATTTGGAAATTCATGGGCCATATCATGGTGAGTAATACAATGAGCCATGTGTGGAAAGTGACCACAACAAGCAAAAAGGTATGAAATGAAAGAACCATATCCAATGTGATGAGTCTTCATCTCGAAGACTCTATCTAAAATGAGTGAAAGGTGACGATCAGGTGCCACTACTACTGTAGGACTGAAAACAAGATCAAGTACCAAAAGAGGATCCTAAAATGGTGTCTCTATAAAGTGGAACTTATCTAAAGGAACCCAAACTCTATCTCCATTTTGTGATAAGTGAGGATTGTGATGCTTACATACCACTCCCTACGGGATATCCTGCAAGTCCTATGGTATCTTTCCTAGAAGGCTCTATTGGTTTTCGATGAATGAAGTAATATTTGCTTGCTCCTCCATGTGTGCAATGGTGGGAGTGGGCAAAGCCAAAGGTAACTTCTATGGAACAAGTGGTTGTGTAGCTAGAGGTGTATCTGAAATGATACTAATGGAGTGAATGGTATCTTTCTCATGAGTGAGAATGATGGGTTTCTTAACCACTTGATCTTGTGATTGTTCATTAGGTGGGAGAGAAACTTCTTCATTTTCTTGTGCCTTAGATGGTGCTTGTTCTTCATTTTGTGTGGAACTACTGCTAGTAGGAGCTAAAATGAGTGCTTGACTTAGTGGCTTCCTTACTTGCCTATAACTTAACATCAAATTAGAAGTAGGTGTAGTGCTTTGTATCAAGTAGGTTTTATAATGCAACTCTAATGTGTAGGTGTTATTTTTAGCATGATAAATAGCATTCCTATAAAATTGATAGGGTTTATGATGGCAAGCCGGGATTCACACCACAAATTCACAGTAGAATCACAGTAATTTTCATTAACTTTCTTAATACAGTCATACAATAATTTTCCAGGCTCACAGTCTCTCTTCCCCAATCCCGACTTCACCATCCCTTTACAAGAAATTTTCCGAGTTTTTAACGAGGCCTCGATCCTCCAGGCAATCAATGCCTCCACCAAATATAATTTCAAATTCAAAATTCCCTCTTCCTGGATTTTCAAAATTTCAGTCTTAAACGGCCATCTGCCCGATCTACCAAGGTACCGGCATTAATGGTCTTCCTGCACTGGCCGCGTCGTTCTGACCGTCCTTGCACTGTCGGCTCCTCCATTAAACTACCAACTGTAAAATGTTACAAAGCCAAAAATGTCGAGAAGAAAAGCGCGGTCGACTCCTCCCTTAACAGTTAAAGTGACCCATAAATTAGCTTGTACACACGTGGCCGGCTGCGTGTTCATCCATCCAAGCTTCTCCCCCTGTTGCCACAAATTTGATCCACGTGCCCTTCACGACCGCCACGTGTCCAGCTTGGCTTTGCCCGGTCGTTCGTCATTTACCCTTGGTCTTGTTTGCCTTCTATTTTCCTTAAGTCTTGCGGTCCCTCGGCCACGTGTCGCCCCTTTACTGGCCGCGATATCGCGACAGGTCACGAAATCGTGACCTGTCGTGATATCGCGACCGAACTCCAACTTCACTGCTTCATTTGATAGACCGTCGCGATATCGCGACGTCGCGATATCGCGATGTCGCGATATCGCGACGTCTAGAGCTCCTCCTCCCCTTCTTTGTATTACCGTCGCGATATCGCGACGTCGCGATATCGCGACGAAACTTACCAAAGTTGCGTTGCCACATTTGGGGTCGCGATTTCACGACCCTCCTCCTTTGCCTTACAAAACTTTCCAAACACTTGTCTACAACTTTCGATATCGAGACATAGAGGTCAAGAGAAAGAACTTACAAAAGAGAAACATTGAAGTTGCGATTGCCCGACATGTCGCGATTTCGTGACCCCTCCCTCCTTTGCCTTACAAAACTTTCCAAACCAAACTTGCTCTACAAACCTTCCCCAATACTGAGAAATAAGAGGTCAAAGAGTAAAGAACTTAGAAAAGAAACTGAAACAATTTGAAGATGCAAGATTGCCCTACTGTCCCCAGATGCTCCTGCATCAGACACCCGGGGTAAATTAGAAGTGATCCTCACTTCTGTTTTGTTGGGGGAGGACCCAAGCAGTCAACCTCCGTCTTCGACAGCCAAGTTGCATCTTCAACAGGCCTGCCCTTCCATTTGATTAAATACTCAGATATCTTTTCTGCATTTACGGTGCTCCTTCCTTCACGGGTATCTAATACTTCCTCGGCCTCATCCGTGCTTGAAGTAGATCTTTGGAAGTTGCCATGGTTCCGGACTTCGCATTTCTGTACCTTCTCCCTCATGATATTCCACTAAATCCGAGATATTAAAAATTGGTGAAATATCAAGCCAACTTGGCAATTCCACTTCATACGCATTTCCGACTCCCGCTTTCCCAATATTCGCATGGTCCAAACCTTTTCATTTTCAATTTATTATAAGTCTTGGCGGGAAATCTCTCCTTCTCGAGATGCACCATAACCTCATCTCCAACCTTGAACTCCTTGAACCGCCGCTTCCGGTCTGCCCTTGTCTTATATTGATTGTTCATTTTTGTAATTTGTCTTCTTACTTCCTCATGCAGACTTTTCATATGTTCTGCAAATTCTTCTGCCTCGGCACTACACTTTTCTCTTCTGTCCAACGTTCTTAGTTCGGACACATTCCTCGGGCTGTTTCCATATACTATCTGGAACGGAGATTTATTTGTACTTTTATTAACTGAACTGTTATATGCAAACTCTGCCTGTGGTAAGACCAAATCCCATCCCTTGGGTTGATCCACTATCAAGCATCTCAGTAAATTGCCCAGGCTTCTATTGACCACCTCCGTTTGCCCATCTGTCTGTGGATGGTATGCTGAACTGAATTTTAGGTCTGTCTTCAATTTCTTCCACAGAGTCCTCCGAAATACCCAACAAACTTGGTATCTCTATCTGAAACTATACTTCTTGGTAGACCGTGAAGTCGTACCACTTCCTTGAAGAACAACCCAGCAATGTGAACTGCATCACTTGTCTTTTGGCAGGGAATGAAATGTGCCATTTTGGAGAACCGATCAACCACCACAAATACTGAGTCATTTCCCCTCTGTGTTCTCGGCAATCCAAGGATAAAATCCATGCTTATGTCCTCCCATGGTCTCTCAGGCACAGGTAATGGTTGGTACGACCTCGTATTTTGTTTTACACCCTTTGCCATCTGGCATATTCCGCAACCTTGCACAAACTTCCGCACATCTTGCTGAAGTTGTGGCGAGTAGTAATTTTCCTCAACCAAGGCAATGGTCTTATCCCGACCAAAGTGCCCGACCAATCCTCCGCTGTGCTTTTCTTTGATTAAATTCTCCCGCATGGAACTTCGGGAATGCACAACTTACTACCCTTGAACAACATTCCGTCTTGGATTAAGAAATCCAACCATTTTGTTCCGTCCATAGTAATAGGTATCAAGCAAGCCTTCCGGGGCTTCTGCAAAATCCGGATCTACGAGGCATGAGACCCTTCGGTTCTTCAAATCCCACTACTTCTCATCGTCAATCTAGTCGCAGAGTTTGCCTTCCGCTTAAGGCATCTGCAACTCTGTTTGACTTCCCACTTCTATGTTTCAGCACAAAGGTATAACTTTGGAGGAACTCCACCCATTTCATGTGCCTTTGGTTCAGTTTTGTCTGACTGTTAATGTATTGCAAAGCCTGATGGTCAGTAAACAGTACAAACTCCTTTGGTAATAAATAATGTCTCCACTTCTTCAGGGCCTGAACTATAGCATAAAATTCTTGATCATAGACTGAATACTTTCTCCGGGCATCATTTAACTTCTCACTGAAATAAGCAATTGGCTTGCCTCCTTGACTCAGTACAGCCCCTATTGCACTGCCACTGGCATCACAGTCCACCTGAAATACCTTGTTGAAGTCTGGAAGTGCCAAAACAGGCTGCTCTGTAACTTTTCTCTTTAATGTATCAAAGCTCCTTTCAGCCCCTGATGTCCATTTGAACTCCTTTTTATCTCCCCTCATTGTCTCTGTGAGAGGTGCACAAATATTCGCTGAAGTTCTTTATGAACTTCCTATAAAAACTGGCCAGACCATGGAATGACCTCACTTCTGTTGTGCTCTTTGGAGTAGGCCATTCAATGATGGCTCTCACCTTTTCGGGGTCCATCTTCAGACCTTCTGCTGAGATTACAAACCCCAAGTATACCAATTCCTTCTTGACAAAATTACACTTTTTCAAATTTATTAATAACTCGTTCTTCTCGCGACTTTTCAAAGACCCTCTGATATGCATCGGGTGTTCCTCCAGGGTCCTGCTGAATATCAATATATCATCTAAATAAACAATAACAAACTTTCCCGGAAATTCTTTCAGTACTTCATTCATCAGCCGCATGAAGGTACTTGGTGCATTGGACAGTCCAAAGGGCATGACCAACCACTCAAACAGGCCTTCTCTTGTCTTGAAGGTTGTCTTCCATTCATCTCCCTCTCGGATACGGATCTGATGATAGCCACTTTTCAGGTCAATCTTTGTGAAGTACTCAGCTCCACTTAAACAATCCATGATATCATCCATTCTTGGTAATGGGAATCCGTACTTAATAGTAATTTTGTTGATGGCCCGTGAATCTGTACACATCCTCCATTCCCCATCCTTCTTTGGCGCCGGACTGCAGGTACTGCGCATGGACTCAAACTTTCCCGAATCAATCCCTTTTCTAATAATTCTTGGACCTGTCTATTTAATTCCTCAGTCTCTACAGGTGTCATCCTGTGTACGGCTTTATTTGGTAGGCTTGATCCTGGTATTAAATCTATATGATGGCTAATTTTTCTCACGGGGGTAAGCCCTCAGGTACATTGTCCGACACAATGTCTGGAAATTCCTCCAGCAGATTTAGAACTTCTGCTGGGGTATCCTGGCATTCCTTCCCCCTAACTCTAGGGATTATTGCATAACATAAATGTTCATGCTTTAACCCGTTCAGAAACTCTCTTCCCTCAACTAAACAGACTCTGGAAATATTACATACCTTTTCATCTGCATCCTTCAAGGGCTTTAGTTTATGGCGTACACCATTCTTTGTCAATGAGTAGGTGTTGGCACGGCCATCATGTACCGCACTCCGGTCAAACTGCCAGGGTCTCCCCAGCAACATGTGGCAAGCATCCATGGGCAAGATGTCACACGAGGACCTCATCACAATAATTTCCAATGTTAAATTTAACAGAACATTGCTCGTTGACCAAAGCTCCGTGGTCCTTTTGTAACCATGCGACCCGGTATGGGTGTGGGTGCTTCTTCCTTTCTAATCGTAACTTTGTAACCATTTCCTCAGAAACCAGGTTATCCGTGCTACCATTATCAATAATGATATTGCAAACCTTGCCCGCACATTTACATCTAGTGCGGAATAAACTTTTCCTCTGGTCTGTGTCCTTCTCCTCATTCAACAGGACTCTTCTTACAATCATTGTTTCTCCTCTCTCCGCTTCTTCGGAATGCTCAGATTCAGCATCCTCCTCTCGCCACGGCGAGCTCGGCTGGGCCCTCGGGCCTCTTGTTTATTCTTTCTTGGTGTTGTGGACATTCAAATGCCCGGTGTCCTTCTTCACCACAGTGGAAACATGTTCCACGAAATACTCCTCTTCCAAATCCTCGTCCAGATCCACCCCGTCCTCTTGGGTAGTCGTTATGATCTCGGGGCTGATAAACATCTTCTTCTCTTTGTTCCTGGTTACTACTGGCTTCACCAGTCTTCTTCGGATCTTTGTACCTTTCTCCATTGGTCCTCCCACCGGGTCCTTCCACCTCGGCCTCTTCCTCTTTGCTTGCCTTCAAACCGCATGTTCAGCTTTTCTTCTACCTTCAAGGCAAATTGGTAAGCATCCTCAATGGTGTTTACTCGAACCAGGCTCAGTTCTTCTTGGATACCAAGCCTCAACCCATTAATGTAACGGGCTACCTTCTCTTTGTTTGCCTCTAAATGCCCTGTTCTAATAGAAATTTTGTAAAACTCTTCAGTGTACTCTTGGACGGGTTTTGTTTGTCTGTCTCCAAGCTCTGCATTTTTCTTAGCAGATCTAACTCGTAATCTGTCGGGATGAACTATCTTTTCAGCTTCTCCACCATTCTATCCCATCTCGTTATTCTCTCCTTCCCTTTTCTGTTCCTCTCCAACTGTATTCCTCTCCACCAAATGCTGGCATGACCCTTCAACTTAGTCTTAGCAAATCTGACCCGGTTAGGGTCTTCAACTTCCTCGTACTCGAAATATTCCTCTAAATCATTTATCCAGTCAATCACTTCTTTCGGATTTAGGTTTCCCGAGTATGTAGAAACCTCCATTTTAGGCTGCTTTCCAATCTGAGAGATGGCCTTATACAACCGGGCTTGAGCTGGATCCACAACTTCTTCTTCTTCCTCAGACTGTTCTTCCTCTTCAACTTCGTCTTCACTTTCCTCATCCCCTCCGGGTTCGCGCCTTCTGCGTAACTCTGCTTGCAGGGCTTGAACCTGCCTTTGCAAGGCTCGGAAGTCTTCGACCGGCACCACATCTCCTCCTCCGCCTCGGTTCCTTCGTGGAGGCATTCTATTTCTCTTTTTTTTTTTTTTTTGAAAATCTTTCCACAGATCCTGGTGTAACTGCCTCCTTCTCCGGCGATCTGTTACACTCTCAGGAGCTCCCGCTCTGATACCACTTGATGGCAAGCCGGGATTCACACCACAAATTCACAGTAGAATCACAGTAATTTTCATTAACTTTCTTAATACAGTCATACAATAATTTTCCGGGCTCACAGTCTCTCTTCCCCAATCCCGACTTCACCATCCCTTTACAAGAAATTTTTCGAGTTTTTAACGAGGCCTCGATCCTCCAGGCAATCAATGCCTCCACCAAAAATAATTTCAAATTCAAAATTCCCTCTTCCTGGATTTTCAAAATTTCAGTCTTAATCGGCCATCCGCCCGATCTACCAAGGTACCGGCATTAATGGTCTTCCTGCACTGGCCGCGTCGTTCTGACCGTCCTTGCACTGTCGGCTCCTCCATTAAACTACCAACTGTAAAATGTTACAAAGCCAGAAATGTCGAGAAGAAAAGCGCGGTCGACTCCTCCCTTAACAGTTAAAGTGACCCATAAATTAGCTTGTACACACGTGGCCGGTTGCGTGTTCATCCATCCAAGCTTCTCCCCTTGTTGCCACAAATTTGATCCACGTGCCCTTCACGACCGCCACGTGTCCAGCTTGGCTTTGCCCGGTCGTTCGTCATTTACCCTTGGTCTTGTTTGCCTTCTATTTTCCTTAAGTCTTGCGGTCCCTCGGCCACGTGTCGCCCCTTTGCGCCGCGATATCGCGACAGGTCACGAAATCGTGACCTGTCGTGATATCGCGACCGAACTCCAACTTCACTGCTTCATTTGATAGACCGTCGCGATATCGCGACGTCGCGATATCGCGATGTCGCGATATCGCGACGTCTAGAGCTCCTCCTCCCCTTCTTTGTATTACCATCGCGATATCGCGACGTTTGAAGACCCTCTCCTCTGCGTCTTAAAACCGTCGCGATATCGCGACGTTTGAAGAGTCCCTTCTCTGCCTCATGTTATTGTCGCGATATCGCGACGAAACTTACCAAAGTTGCGTTGCCACGTTTGGGGTCACGATTTCGCGACATGTCACGAAATCGCGACATGTCACGATTTCGTGACCCCTCCCTCCTTTGCCTTACAAAACTTTCCAAACCAAACTTGCTCTACAAACCTTCCCCAATATGAGAAATAAGAGGTCAAAGAGTAAAGAACTTAGAAAAGAAACTGAAACAATTTGAAGATGCAAGATTGCCCTACTATCCCCAGATGCTCCTGCATCAGTTTACCTAGCAATAGCCCATAACAATCCATATCTGTGACATCACACCTTACTTTATCCACAAAATTCTCACCAAAATCAAAAATCAAGGTGCAAGTGTGGGTGATGTTAGATGTGGAGTCTACATCTTTCCACCCAAGTGCATATGGTTGGTGATGTGGCTTGATGGGAAGTTTCAAATTCTCCACAACAAACTTCACAATGAGGTTCTTTTGTGATTCATTATCTATGATACAATCAACATAGAAATCATGTGTAAGGTGGGCTCTAGTGACAAACAAATGGTCATGACCCCCTTGAGCAAATACATTTGACATAAGGGTAACTTTTTTCAATTTGCCCTTTAAAGTAGGATACTCTTCTTCTGCCCCTGTAGCCACAATGGGACCATCATGCGGTTCCTCATGTGTAGGTTGTACAAATAGGGATTTCTTCTTAAATTTTTCTAAAGTAAAGAATTTGGATTTTACATGACCATGCTTTTTATAAAATTCACAATACATTGAAGAAGAAGGATCTTTAGCATGAAAATAAGAAGAATATGCTTTAGTAGAAATGGAAGGAGAAGAAAAATGAGGGGAAGAATGAGAATTTTTTTTCATCAACTGTTGATGCTGATTCCCACCTCTAGAAGAGCTCTCCTGTGATGAATGAGATTTGTGATATGCACCAACTTTCTCCTCTATAATAATGACATGATTGAATGCCACATCCAAGGTGAGGAAAACATTGAACTTTATTTCCCTAAAAATTTGATCTTGCAAGCCATGAGTGAATTTTTTAATCAAGTCCTCTTCTGAATCTTTCACATGAAGCATTACCCTTAGCCTATTGAATTGGAAAATGCAATCAGAAATAGACATACCATAGGCTTGTCTCAATCTATACCACTTGGTAGTGAGGTCACTTTGGTAGTTTGGTGGGAAAAATGTGTTTTTCAAAATTTGGATTAATTTTTTCCAAGTCATTATGGCATTATGGCTTTGTCTTTCTACAATTAAAACTTTTGGTAAGCCTATAAGTTTAACTATAGTAAATGCAACTTTTTTATAACAACCCAATTATACTCACTTGGTTGTCAAAACAAAAATTCAAAATTTTGCAGATATACCCAACCTAATATTAGTACTTTGGCATAGAGAATCACACTTCAAGAATATTTACCATTGTAGATGGTATCTTAAGTGCACAGGACCGACCAACTTCCCACGATAAGTTTACCATTTAAAATATATTTACTTCTCAAATTTTCTTTGATCTTGGCATGGGGTTGCCTTTCCAGGGCCCATAACACCTGGAAAGGTGGACGCACTAATTCCCCATCTCAAAGCATGGTGGACTAGGATTCATAACCCTACTCTTGTCCATAGTGGTCCACTGACCTGTCGAGTCTTTAGAGCTATGCTTTGAGTTAGCTTAGATATGCCAGTGCCTGATTGTGGACCTTCATCTAAGTTTTAATCAAGGTTTGCCATCACATGGCTTTCAGACCAAATGTTCTCAGATCCAGCTTCGGTTGATGGTAATGCTACCCATACCATCTACCACTAGACCTTCCAACCTCATGGACCAGCTCTCTAGTCATGAGTTATGTTGGTGATTCTGTAACCGAAGTAGATTCATGGGCATCTTCATGTACTACTCGTATGTTATCCTGGAATGACATCCCATTTGCCATCCTTTTCTCTCAACAACATAGAATCCTTGTTTTTTTTTTTTAATTGTTGGAGAACAAATAAAACCAATTCACAATAGTCACCACTATGAGCTATTGGAGTTGGGTGTAGTGTATGTCCTACTCGATGACATAGTTTATTTATGAATACTCAACCCTCTTAATAGTTTTAAGAGATATCAACCTTATCGTTGAATGTGTCATTTGGTTTTTGGTATATTGATCTCTTCATTCTTGAATGTTTGATAAAAGATATATCGAGCTTTATTGATTTATATCATAGATGCAATGTAATCACAAGCATTTATAATAACCATTAAGGTTTTAAACTTATATATGTATTTAAGCTTATAAAAGATAATCAAAATTTCTAAGTACTTATTAAAATATAGTTTATACAAAAGTCAAATTAATTTAAAATTTCAATTAATTTTCCAACTATCATATTGTTAATATTGACCATGCTCAATTAAATAAACCATTAATTATTTTTACCTTTAAAACAAATTATACATAAGTCACACTACTTTTTAGCTAATGAGTGACTACAAAAATTACATTTCAAATATCCATATACTAACATTCCACATCCTAAATTGTTTCAACCCTTCCATATAAGATAGATATTCTACCTAAAGAAATAATTCAAACATACTATGATTTAACATAATCATTGACCTTCAATAAGGAGAGTATAAAGATAATATTTTTATTAATAATAACTTGGTATTTCATAGACTATCATTGACCTACATCTCAGTTGATGAAATGCATAAGCCTTGAGAGAACTTTACAATGTATTTCATCACATTTCAATTATACTAGGTTTTTTTTTTTATAGAAGTTTGAGCCTATGGAATTTGTTCTTTGAATTTTTTTAGTTTTTACTACCTATAACTTATAATCTGACGATCATTATTCTTCAAGTTACATATGTTTTGATAAAAATAAACCTTCATTCATATGTCTACCTAAAACTAATAAGCTATTTGTGCTTATATCATCATACAAAGACAAATCATTTTCCAAAGATCTACAAATTTTATTAAAAGAAGTCCATACAAGAAATTACACCATGGTGGCCCAATTTATTTGTGCACCTTTACCATACTAATTTTACCATCTATTATTAATGGGATTCACTATATTTGTCAAATGTGTCATCTAATAAGAATTAATCTATGTTTTACCAGTATTCATTTACAATTTGAGGTTCAAAGTGGTAGTTTAGGATTACACATTTGCTGTAGTATTTAGACATCAACAACAATGCTGGGTTAGCCTACTTTGTCAATACCTTCTCTAAATTTCCCTGGCAAAGGTGGCTAAACATAATAAAATATAAACTTATCTAATTTATTGAATAATATTAAGTCAAAAAGTTAAACATGGCAAGACTAACATGGAGTACAATGCTTAATAGTATCTAATTTATTTTACTTTAAATTCTACCATCATCTAAATACAAATAATGTTTGCTTAGGAGTTATAAATATTCTCTCTAAAAACTTAATACAGTAAGTTCATTTACTTCTAATTTTTTTTTTTTATGATTAAAAGTTTCTCTATCCCTATAATAAAAATGTTAGTGGTAAAGGCCAGATGTCTACAAGTCTATTCTTGACGTCAATGATTCATGCATTCCATTTAATTATATTTTATAATAAATTTCTATAAAGTAACAAGTCCTCTATGGATTTTATAGCTACCAAACGCTTAAAATCATTAAAGAAATTTTGATAACAAGCAAGGTCATAAATGGAATATAACATTTGATATCAAATGAACAAGCCTCGCAAACAAGTGTTGTTGTACTTAAATACCACCCACCAAGGGCATTCTTGGGTAACCATTTAATGCTTAATTCACATAACATAATCCTCAGAGGCCACTATATCATCGTGACATGAATGATATTTGTGACACACATTCAACTAGGCTTATTCCCACCATCTATATGTCCTCTAGATATTTTCAAAGAGTGATGGAATAAACCTCAACTTCCCCAAAACCCAACGGAGACGAGGAAGAAGGGAGTGTATTGGATCAACATGGCTCAAATGAAAAATGCAATCTATATGAGAACAACAAGCCATTCCATCGATGCAAGTAGACTCTAGTTCTTTTTTCTCAGTTAATTTATGCATTATGAGTTCTAATTTTTAACATAGAGAGATTATTTTTAAATAAAGATAATATACAAGTCTATTATCTTAAGTAAAGAAGATATATTTTATCACCATACTACAATCTGACATACCACTCATACAAACATTCAATAACGATAATTTTCAAATCTCTAATTCAAATAAATTCATATAAATAATATTTCAGCAAGCCAACCTATTTTTCTTCCTTTTAAAAAAAATGTCGATAAGACTCTCCTACAAAGCTCCTTTTGCAAACTTCTCCCTTTCAACGATCGTTCGAAAAAATCAAAATGTGTCCCTCATTCTTGGAAGGTTCTTCTTTAAAAATAATTTGTATGCCATGAAGGAAAGACACATAAGCTTACTTTTACATACAAATATCTTGTTTTTAATTCGTCGGATGGAGGGGCATCCACACAAGTGAGCGAAGATGTCTTTTTAATTAAAATAAATTTATGTATATTATATATATTTTTCTTATAATTCATTTAGTGTAATGGTAATACATATATATACATTATTTATTATTTTTATATATTATTATTTCTCACTTAAAAATTATTTATATTTTTATAATAAATTTTTTCATTAGTATTATTTATTATGATTATATATTTTTTAATCATTAAAATAGTTTTTACTCTTTAGAAATATATATATATATATATATATAGAGATTTTAAAATTTCTTTTAATATTCAACAGTCAAAAATGTATTTTGTGCAGGCAAGCAAAATACAAGAACAAGCAACATGCCCTATATGATGATTTTTTTTATAGTGGGCTTCCATGTACCCACGAGCCACGGTGCCATAGGCATGACATCATATCCCACCTTACCTGATGCTTTTGACCACTATCTCTGCTAGGGGTGGGTATTTGCCTTGTCAGGATCACAAGCCATGGAGTGGAAACCTGCACCTGCAACCACAAATGCTTACAAAAGTATGACATTCTTTAGATAAAAATAATAATCAATTATTGGGGATGTTACATTCTCCCCTGCCAAAAATCAACATAGTCCCCTATGTTAGGAAATAAAACAATTTCTCAAAAATGAGCATACACTTATAGGCAGCAGCCATGGATTAAGCAAGCAAAATTTACATATAGCATTATCTCCTAAATATCCTGAATATATATCAAAATATCAAGTACATAAATATAATTATAACAATATCCAAATTATCTTTTGTTTATCAGTTTTTAAACAAGAAAGGGAATTGTTTTTTCATTGATGCTACATCTTCCTAGGTAGCATTTCTCTCTGAGCGGTGATCCCACTAGACTATACACTTCTCAAATATTCTTTTCCTCAGTTGTTTTGTTCTATACCCCAAAATTTTAACTGGTTGAACCTCAATTAGCTGCGGGTTTGATATATACAAATGAGATACATCTAGGACATGATATGGATCAATGACATATTTGTGGAGGAGGGACACATGGAAAACATTGTGGATTTTAGACAAGTTTGGTGGCAGGGCAAGCTTGTAGGTAACATGACTTATTTTGGCAATGATGTCAAAAGGACCAATAAATCTAGGGCTTAATTTGGTATATTTAATAGAACTTTTGGTCGGCTTAACTCTGAGAAAGACCTTATCACCAATGGAAAATTCTCTAAGGGTTCTCCTAAGATCCACATAACCCTTTTTATGATTTGCAACTTCATGAAGTTTCTAGAAAATTTCCTTTAAACTCATCTTCATTTCCTTAACAACATCAGGTCCAATCACTACTCGATCATCCAAATTGATCCCACATTAATGGTGTCTTGCACCTACACCCATATAGGGCCTCAAAAGGGGCTATGACCAATGTGGTATGATAGCTATTATTGTATGCAAATTCCACCAGGAAGAGATAATATTCCCACTTACTTTGGTGGTCCATACAGTACATACGTAGCATATCTTCCAGCACTTGATTGAACCTTTTGGTCCACCCATCCATATCAGGATGATAGCTTGTGCTTATATTTAGCTTTGTGCCCCAAGCTCAGTGTAAATCTTACCAAAATTTAGATATGAATCTCGAGTCTCTATCTGAGATAATTATTTTAGGAAAACCATACAACCTCATGATTTCCCATGCAAACTTATATGCTATTATAGGCGCATCATCACGAACACTACCTAATATAAAATGTGCTACCTTGGTTAATTTATCTACAATTACAAATATTGCATCATGCTCAAATCGATTCTTAGGAAGACCAACTATAAAATCCATAGAAATCACTTGTCATTTCTATTATGGTACCTCAAATTGGTATAGTTTTCCTTTAGGATGTTGAAGCTCAACTTTGACCTTCTGACATTCTAGGCACCTGCAAACATATTGAACCACATATTCCTCCATTTTGGGCCAAAAATAGTCCTTTTTAAAGTTTCCCTCATCTTTATTACACCTGGATGAGTATAATATGGTGCTTTATGGGCTCCCCGCAAAATGGTTCTTTTAAGCCCTTCATCAGTAGATACTATTATATGCCAGATCTTGTTTGATACTATAATCCATGTGTTTTCCTGATACCTATTCAACCTTAATATGACATTGGTTATAAAACTCATCATTTTTCTGCTTTTCTAGAATCTACTCCTTTAGATCATACTGATATTTTATAAGAGTAGCTATATATCTCCTCCTATTGAGGGCATCTTCTAGTTTATTTTCCTTTCCTTTGATATATTCAATTCCAAAATCATATTCATCCAAGAACTCCATCCATATTCATTGCCTGGCATTTAGTAGAGGTTGAGTAAAATTATATTTCAAACTTTGATGATCGGTTTTTAGTTCAAAAGGCTTCCCCAGCAGATAATGCCACCATATCTTAAGAGCATGGACTACAACAACTAGCTCTAAATCATGTGTAGAATAATTAATTTTATGTTTCTTGAGCTTCCTTGACTCATATGCTACAACCACCTCATCCTGCATCAGGACACCACACAGTACTTCTATTAAGGAATTAGTACATACTGTAAATGGTTTGTTGGGATCAGGTATCTATAGGATAGGTGCAGTCATCAATTTTTCTTTAAAAGTTTTGAAATCTTCTTCACACTGAGTCATCCACTTAAGACTTTTCCTTTTCTTTACAAATTGGTGATAGGAAATGCAACCTTTAAAAATCCCTCAAAAAATCATCGATAATATCCAACCATTCCCATAAAAATTCTTACTTTAGAGATATTAGTGGGGGTTGGCTAGTCTATTATGACCTCAATATTTTTAGGGTCTACCGCTATTCCTTCAGCTGATATAATATGCCCCAAATACTAAAATTGTAAGTATAAAACTCACACTTGGACAATTGACCATATAATTGGTTTTTCCTAAGGATTTCTAGTACTATCCTCATGTGTTGGTCATGTTATTCCATATTGTGAGAGTAGATCAGAATATCATCCAAAAATATCAACATAAATTGATCTAGCTATTCCCTGAACACACTGTTCATAAAATTCATAAATACAACTGGTGCATTTGTTAATCCAAAAGGTAATACTATAAACTTATAATGTCCATAGTATGTTCTAAAAGAAATTTTGTATGTATCCTCTTCTTTGATTCTTAGCTGATGATAACCTGACCTAACGTCAATTTTGGAAAATATTGTAGCTCCTCTTAACTGATCAAACAAATCATCAATCCTAGACAGAGGATACTTATTCTTTACTGTTATTTTATTAAGCATTATATAGTCAATACATAGTATTAGGAATCCATATTTATTTTTAACAAATAGTATCAGTGCTCCCCATGGTGAGACACTAGGCTTAATGTGCCCTTTTTCTAGCAAATCTTACAATTGGATCTTAAGTTATTGTAGTTCAAGGGGTGTCATAAAGTAAGGGTTTATGAATACCAGATTTTCTCTCGGCATGATCTCAATAGAAAAATAAAACTCCCTTTTTGGAGGTAATCTAGGTAGATCTTCATGAAAGACATCCCTAAACTCATTCAAAACTAGATATTATAGAAGCAAAGTGGAGATGGACTCATTTTATTCCTTTTTATTTAACTTGACCACATAAAGTCTACATCCCTTCCTTAAGGCTATTTTAACTTGCATTAAGGTCATCAGGTGGGGTTTAAAATATGCTCGACTACAATGGATACGAATTCATCAATTAGAGTCATCCATGAAATCCAACCACCTTTCCTCAAATTTTAATAAGGCTTTATGGGCTTTTATCCAATCTAATATGAGGATTATATCAAAGACCTATAGGGAAGACACATATAGGTGCCAATTAATCTTCCCCTTAGGTATATCTATTTGAGGGTCAAATACACATTGGTTGACCATATAGGTCTATCCTGAGCCATACTCAACTTGCCACCCTTTTGCCATAATCCCAGGTTTGACCAGTATGTACCTCAAAATACTATTTGAAATAAAACTATTTGTTATACCACTATCTATTAAAATTTGAACATATCTCTTGCCTAGTTTTTCTTTAATAAAAAATGGAGTAGCTTGTCCTAAAAGGTTAGGTTTACCTGTAGCAGTATAAATTATGTGTGGGTTCTCCTCAGTAGGATTATTTCAGTCAGCTCTATGTGGGCATAGTCTCACAAAATGATCTAAGGCTCCACAAGCATAGCATGTATTTGGACCTGCATTTTTTTGTTTATCTCCTTCCTTGTTCTAATTACCATTTTTTTATTGATCCTAATTATTATTCCTCTTCTCCTCATAGTTTCTATGATATTTCTGCCCCCTATTTCCTTGAGGTTTACCTTGTTCCTATTATCATTTTTGAATCGCCCACCATATCTAAACTTATGCTAATCTTTGCCCCAATTTTGTTCTAGGTATCTCTTGTTTTAAAATCTTCTTTTTCAATTTGATGATAATAAGCCTTTGCATTCTTCTGGCTTATTTATTCATAACGGGCAACATCATATGCAACTATCAATGTCTTGGATACCTTTCTTCCCACTGGTTGTCCATATCTGGGATGTAGCCCCATTGTAAATTTTTAATCCTTAATCTCCTCATGCTTGTCATATTCATGGGTGTACTTCAGGAGTTGTACAAATTTTTGATAGTTCTCTATTACAGTCATGTTGCCCTGGCATAAATTAGTGAATTCACCATATTTCTCAATATAAAACTAAGGTGTAAGAAAATGATCTTTGAATTCCATTTCAAATTCTTCCCATGTAATATCTACGACTTCCTTTTGGGTGATCTTATTATATGTGGTCCACCAGTCTCTAACTGGACCCTCCAAATGTACCACAACCCAAGTTGTTTTAGACTTTAAACAAAGGGGCTGAATTGAAAAGTATCCTTAGGATTCACTTAGCTAGTTGATGGATATTTCATGATCTCCTCTACCATAAAATTTGGAAATATCCAATTTCTTAATTTCCTTTTTCAATTCTACACCAACTTTTCTTCTTGAGGAACCTTCTGGAAACTTGCTCACACTTTCAGTTTCCTTTTCCTTAGCCAAAATATTAATAACTTTCTATTGTTGGGTAATTATTTCCTACTGCTAGGCCATATGTACCCTCTACTAATCCATATGACCACACATTTGATCCTTACAGATCTCCATATATTCACATTGTTGATTCAGTTGCTCCTACATCAACTGAATCATTTTTTCCATATTCATCATTGTGTGTAGCCTTTGTAGCTACTGTTTCTTTTTCTTTTTTGACCACCCACCATGGTACATAAATAGATTTCACCCTATTCAACTCTCTTACGAGTCATCTTAATCCCTTCCTTGGGACTTCTACAATTTCTTCTTGTAGGTTAACACTGGTCCTCGTCGAGGTCCTCGCCATTCTTGATGACAAAAGAGTTATGTTAAAAAACATCTCATACTTAATAGCCTAGTATTTCACAACCTAGGCTCTGATACCAACTGTAACTAAAGAACATGTGCTTATACTAAGAGGGGGGTGAACAGTATAACATAAAAATTTTCCCCAAATAGTAGCATCATCATTAATAAAATAGTAAACATCACACAAAGCATCACACACATGAGAGACATCATTTTTAATGTGGTTCACCCAATGTGGGCTACCTCCACAGAAAAATATTTCTTCTAAATATTTCTCAAATAATATCTTGGGAATCCTTCCCAATTACAATGTTTATGGACCTCTATCCAAAGGAGATGTTGATCCCCTAAATCTCAAGTTTGTGGATCTCTTCCATAGGAGAACTCTTTCCCTTTCTACTCTGGCTAGTGATCTTCTAGAAGACTCTATCTCTCTGCTGCACTGACTGGTGGATCTCTTTCCACTTGAAGACTCCTCACTCAGATCTATCTTCAATTGTCCTGGATGTTGGATCTCTATCCACTGAGACTCTATCCTCTGTACTCTGTCACCTCCAAAGCTCTATCTCAATACTGTACTAAACATAGTCTAGTCGGTCTAGCACAACTCTGCTCAATATCTTGCACTAAACATAATACATTCGGTCTAGTACAATTCTGCTCAATAGGTCCACTTAGAACCTTCTCAAATATGCTCAATAGGTCCACACAGAACCTGCTCAAATCTGCATAGCAAGCTTTCAAAAAGCTTACACAAAATAGTCCACAAGCCTTCTCAAAGACTTGTCTCAAATCTACTTAACAAGCTCACATAGAACTTGTCCAATCTCATAGAATCATAAAGAGAATTGTTAGAGACTCAATATGTTCTATACTCAATGCTTAATCAATATCTCAATTCAATCTCATAGAAGCATAAAGAGAATTGTTAGAGACTCAATATGTTCTATACTCAAATCCCAATCTCAACTCAAATCAGATATAGAATAGTTTGTTTCATGGAACTTGAACAACCACATGCATCCACTTGACTAGGCTCAATCAACTCAACTCAACCAATCACCTCAATGAACAACCCTTTCTCACAAACCCTAGTCCAAGCATGTATCAACCAACTCAAAATGTTTCCAACAATGCTCAACCACAAATCTCACATAACAATGATACTCATGTTCTTTTCTAACTCAAGTTCAAGTTCTTTGCATAACCAATTGGCTTCAACAACAATGCTTATAAAACAAGGTTTAATCACAACTCTCAATCCAGAAAACCTTGAAGCATTAAACCAATCACTTTCGAAAAGGAAACCACAATCAATCCTTTTCACTCCAAAGGTATTTTATAATCAACCACCATAATCAATCAATAGGAGAATGTGCCCATACCTTTTATGAAGATGAAGAAGCCTCTTTGGAAATCTGCCACAATCACAATATTCTTTTGCCAATCCTCACAAGGGTTAGAAGATCACAAAATAATCAACATTACTCCACTTCACAATAATATTCACCAAGGCTTTTAATTAAAAAACCTTCTTAAGAATTGATGCACAACTTCCTTATCACTCCTAAAACCACTTGTACCATAAAATAAAATAAATCAAAACATTGCATAACCTTGTCACTCCAAAACTTTTTTTACTCAAAAACCACTTATACCATAAAATAACTCAAATATTTTATATCCTTCCTTTCAACACTTTTGCACTTAAAAATAATAATCACAAAGCCTTCTTAGGCAATATCCCACATTAATAAAATATCAAACCTTAGCCATATGCAAAAATTAAATCCACTATACTCTCCATGAAAATCGACGCTTAACACAACCTTAGAAAATTCGAAATATTTCATGCACCCAAAAATTTTGGTGATCGAATTATGGCATACCTTGCAAAATGGCTTCGGGTGGTTTCGACCCCACGTTCCTCCTCGTCATGCGCCTTAGCGCACTCTCCACCCACCATGTGGGCTAGGCCTCCCACATGGAGGCTTTAAGCCTTTGAGACTTATATTTCCGTCCTCTCCACCTATGCCTTGAAACTTGCTCCCTTGTTCCACGTGTAGTGCGCAAACGAAATCGAAAGGGGGGAATCGACGATTGCAAAGGAGGGGATAATCGAATGCGAATAATATTTCTTGTCACCTACTTGGTTGATAAAATCAACCCCTTTAAATATTCAAACCTTTGCATGATAAAATATATGACGTCGGCGGACATGGCGGGAAAACTCTTTTATTTAATTTTAAAATTAAAATTTAAACTAAACCTTTAAAATTAAATTTCTCCATCACCGGGCACCTTTTTCGATGAAACGAAAAGCCAACTTGGGTTTTAAGAAAAACCCATTTCAAATCTGCCATCCATGGTTTTAAATAAAACCTTTCCTTGCCTTCCTTGGTTTTCATAAAAACCTTTTGCTAAGCTTCCCTTGAAGCTCCTTTTGGAACCAAATGCCATGCATCCCTTCTTGAACCTTTGATCAAAACCTTTGCTTCTCATGAAGCTCTTTGTGGAGCAAAATCATAGTGCTTACTTACATAGGTCCTTTTGACATCAATGACAACTTTTAGCTTAGGGACTCAAAATGTCCAACAATCTCCCCCTTTGTCATTGATGGCAACCCATATTCATTTTACTAAAACCTGACCTTATTTTTTGCTCCCCCTGGCTCAATGCTCTCTCAAATATCAAATCTCTCCTCATATCAAATCTCTCCCCAATACACAAATCTCTCCCCCTTTGACATCAATGGCAAAGGGTCACCTTTGGGGCTTGGGGCTAAGAATGAGCCTCTTAGCTTAGCCCCTCCCCCACCTCCACATGAGGTGGTTAATTCTGGGGTGGGAGTCTCACTCCCAATTTTCCTCGAAGATACTCAAAATTCTCCTTTGAGAGTGGCTTAGTGAAAATATCTGCTATCTGTTCCTTTGTAGTGACATACTCCAATCTGACCTGTTTATCTGACACCTGTTCTCTCAAAAAATGATACTTAATTGGAATGTGCTTCATCCTGGAGTGCATTACCAGATTTTTTGAGATACATATGGCACTGGTATTATCACATAGTATAGGAATGGGTTGATCATGCTTTATCTTGAAGTCTTCTAAAGTTCTCTTCATCCATAACACCTATGTACAACTAGCTACTACTGCAATATATTCTGCCTCTACTGTAGATAGTGATATTGAACCCTACTTCTTACTTAACCAGGAGACTAGACTTTCTCCAAGAAAGAAAGCTCCTCCACTTGTGCTTTTTCTATCATCAATGTTGTCAGCCCAATCTGCATCTGTATATGCTGTGAGTGTGAAACTGTCACTTTTGGGATACCAAAGTCCAAAGTCCATAGTCCCTTTTAGATACCTAAAAATTATTTTTATTGCTGCCACATGTGTTTCCTTAGGTGTTGCTTGAAATATTGCCACTAATCCCACTGATTGTACTATGTCTGGTCTTGTAGCTGTGACATATAATAAGCTGCCAATCATGGATCTGTATAGTCTCTGATCTACTTCTGGAGATTCATCATCCTTACTCAACTTACACCCTGTGACCATAGGAGTACTTACTGGTTTGCAATCTTCTAATCTGAATTTCTTTAACATCTCCTTGATGTACTTGGCTTGAGAAAGAAACACTCCCTTTCTTGATTGTGAAATCTGAAGACCAAGAAAGAAGGATAATTCACCAAGCATAGACATCTCAAATTCACTCTGCATATTCTTAGCAAACTCTTTGCACATCTTGTCATTGTTTCCCCCAAAAATTATGTCATCAACATAAACAACCACTATTAGAAGATCATTTCCTTCATTTCTAATATACAAATTACTATCTGCTATTCCTTTCCTGAATCCCTGTTCCTGTAGATACTTATCCAATCTTGAGTACCATGCTCTAGGAGCCTGCTTTAAACCATACAATGCCTTTTTTAATCTGCATACCTGATCTGGTGTATCTGCCAGTATGAATCCCTCTGGCTGTTCAATGTAGACCTCTTCTTCTAGAATCCCATTTAGAAAAGTTGACTTAACATCCATTTGATATACCTTGAAGTTCTTGAAACTTGAAAAAGCTAAAAATATCCTTATAGCTTCAAGTCGTGCAACTGGAGCAAAGGTTTCATCAAAATCAATTCCTTCTACTTGTGCATAACCTTTGCATACTAACCTTGCTTTATTTATGACAACTTGTCCATCTTCATTCAACTTATTTTTGAAGACCCATTTTGTGCCAATCACATTTTTGTCCTTTGGTCATGGAACAAGTTCCCAAGTTTTGCTTTTCTCAATCTGATCTAATTCTTCATTCATTGCTTTAACCCAAAATTCATCTTCACTAGCCTGAGAGAAATATTTTGGCTCAATCTTAGATAGCAAAGAAAAATTAGCTTGTTGAGATGGTTTTATTATTCTTCTTCTTGTCTGTCTTTCATCTGGATTCCCAATGATCTGATATTTTGGGTGATGTTTCTATACATACCTGGAAGGAGTCTTAGGAAGAAGCCTTTGTGTTTCTTCTTCATCATTATCTGATTCCTCACAAAATTCTTCTTGACAACCTCCATCTTCTTGGCATACCGTTTGTTGAATTGGCTCTCTAGAATCTATCTTCTCATCAACTGTTACATTCATACTTTCCACCATAGTACATGTTCTTTTGTTGTAACATTTGTAAGCCTTGCTTTTTGTGGAATAACCAAGAAAAATTCCCTCATCACATCTTGGATCAAATTTGCCCAAATTCTGATCTTCTCATCTTATGTAACATTTACTTCCAAAGATCTTGAAATGTTTTACAGTAGCAGGTCTTCCTTTCCAAAGCTCATAAGGAGTCTTGTGATGATTTACCCTTAATTGAGCCCTAGTAATTATGTATATAGTTGTAGATACTGCTTCTTTCCAAAACCCATCTGACAACTTAGATTCATTTAACATAGCTCTAGCCATGTTTTCAATAGTCTTGTTCTTCCTTTCAACTACTCCATTTTGTTGGGGAGTTCTTGCTATTGAGTATTCTCTCTTGATTCCATGTTGTTCACAAAATTCTACAAACTCATCTGAAGTAAACTCTCCTCCTCTATCAGATCGTAGACACTTAATCCTTTTGCTTATTTCATTTTCAACCAACTTCTTGAATGCTTTAAATTTTTTGAAGGCCTCTGACTTCTCTTTTAGGAAAGTTACCCAAACCATTCTGGAATAATCATCTACAAACAACATGAAGTAACTCTCACCCTGAATACTTTGTGTTCTGGTAGGACCACACAAATCAGTATGTATTAAACTCAAGGGCTCAGATGACATATAGCCTTTTGGTTTGTAAGTTGTCCTAGTTTGCTTTCCATGTTGACAAGGTGCACAAATTGTGTTTTGAGGTCTTCTTATTTTGGGTAAATCTCTGACTTCCTATTTATTGCTTATGTTGACTATGTTGTCAAAATTCAAATGACCCAATATTCTATGCCACAACCAACTCTCATCTTCTTGTGATAGAAAATATTTTTCCCCTTTGATCTCATTGAGCATGTATAAGTTGTTTGGGGTTCTTCTTGCATTTGCAATGATTCTTCCTATTTCTATTTTCCTTATCTCACATCTATCTGGATGGAAGGTAACCATATATCCTTGATCGTAAAGTTGACTTATACTCAGTAGATTGTGTTTTAACCCTTTGACATACAAAACATTTTTTGTTTTTGTTTTTCCATTGTCTAGACTTAGAGTGCCTCTCCCAACAATCCTAGCTGATCCATTATCACCAAAACTTATTGATCCTCTATTTGTTTCCTTTAGAACAATGAATTTGTCTTTGTCTCCTATCATGTGACTAGAGCAACCACTATCCAGATACCATTGTTCTTCTTTATTTTGAGCATGCAGGGTTGTTTGGACTAACATAGATCTGGCCTTGACATTCTTTCTTTCATCCTTCCCAGTTGTTGGAACTATTTTTCTAGACTCAGAAAATATCATTTTACACCACCTAGCCTTGTGCCCAAAATTATTGCATTTGTAACATATAACATCATCATCCATGAGAGGTGCAAAGGGATTGAAATTTCTATTGTATCTTGCATGATGAATACAGTGTGCAACTATATGACCATATTTATTGCAAGAAAAACAATGACCATGAAAGAAATTATGTAACCTATTTGGAGATCTTGGATATTATGAAGAAGTCATCCTCTTCTTGTAATTAACTCTTATCCAGGGTTCCTCTTTGCTTTCCTCCTTTCTGATGTCCTTTTCTTGCTTTTCCTTGTTTGAAGTTTCTGCCCTTTGGAAGCTTGATTCCTCTCTTTGTTTCTCATATTCTGTATCTTGTAGTATCTTGATCCCTTCCAGTTTATTCCTTAGGAGAACAATTTTTGCTTCCAATATTCCACATTCTATTTCCTTGGATCTCAATAGATCTGTCATATCTTGCTCAATATTCTTTCCTTCTTCTACCTTAATCTTGAATTCTGTAAGGTTCTGTATAAGTTCCACTCTTGCTTCTTCATCTTCCTGAATTTGTTCTTTCAAGTTTGAATTTTTCTCTCTAAGTCTTTCCAATTTTCTGAGAGCAGCAAATAATTCTTCTTTTATATCAAACCTACTCTCTTCTTCACTTTTTGAAGTCATGTGTGCTACCGAAGGATCCTCTTCCAAGTTGTTAGACTCTTTATGGAGAGATCGACTCTAATACCAATTGAAGAACATGTGCTTATACTGAGAGGGGGGGTGAACAATATAACATAAAACTTTTCCCCAAATAGTAGCATCATCATTAATAAAATAGTAAACATCACACAAAGCATCACACACATGAGAGACATCATTTTTAACGTGGTTCACCCAATGTGGGCTACCTCCACAGAAAAATATTTCTCAAATAATCTCTTGGGAATCCTTCCCAATTACAATGTTTATGGACCTCTGTCCAAAGGAGATGTTGATCCCCTAAATCTCAAGTTTGTGGATCTCTTCCACAGGAGAACTCTTTCCCCTTCTACTCTGGCTAGTGATCTTCTAGAAGACTCTGTCTCTCTGCTACACTGACTAGTGGATCTCTTTCCACTTGAAGACTCCTCACTCAGATATATCTTCAATTGTCCTGGCTATTGGATCTCTATCCACTGAGACTCTATCCTCTCTACTCTGTCACCTCCAAAGCTCTATCTCAATATTGTACTAAACACAGTCCAGTCGGTCTAGCATAACTCTACTCAATCTCTTGCACTAAACATAGTATATTCGGTCTAGTACAATTATGCTCAATAGGTCCACTTAGAACCTTCTCAAATATGCTCAATAGGTCCACACAGAACCTGCTCAAATCTGCATAAGCCTCTTTGGAAATATGCCATAATCACAATATTTTTTTGCAAATCCTCACAAGGGTTAGAAGATCACAAAATAATCAACATTACTCCACTTCACAATAATATTCACCAAGGCTTTTAATTAGAAAGCCTTCTTAAGAATTAATGCACAACTTCCTTATCACTCCTAAAACCACTTGTACCATAAAATAAAATAAATCAAAACATTGCATACTCCCCAAAACCCTTACCATAAAAAAACAAAACATTGCATAACCTTGTCACTCCAAAAACCACTTATACCATAAAATAACTCAAATATTTTATATCCTTCCTTTCAACACTTTTGCACTTAAAAAAAATAATCACAAAGCCTTCTTAGGCAATATCCCACATTAATCAAATATCAAACCTTAGCCATATGCAAAAATTAAATCCACTATACTCTCCATGAAAATTGACGCTTAACACAACCTTAGCAAATTCAAAATATTTCATGCACTCGAAAATTTTGATGATCGAATTATGGCATACCTTGCAAAATGGCTTCGGGTGGTTTTGACCCCACGTTCCTCCTCGTCGTGTGCCTTAGCGCACTCTCCGCCCACCGTGTGGGCTAGGCATCCCACATGGAGGCTTTAAGCCTTTGAGACTTATATTTCCATCCTCTCCACCTATGCCTTGAAACTTGCTCCCTTGTTCCACATGCAGTGCACAAATGAAATTGAAAGGGGGGAATCGACGATTGCGAAGGAGGGGATAATTGAATGTGGACAATATTTCTTGTCTCCTACTTGGTTGATAAAATCAACCCCTTTAAATATTCGAACCTTTGCATGATAAAATATAATATGTCGGCGGACATGGCGGGAAAACTTTTTTATTTAATTTTAAAATTTAAATTTAAATTTTAAATAAATTAAAATTTAAACTAAACCTTTAAAATTAAATTTCTCCATCATCGGGGCACCTTTTTCGATGAAACAAAATGCCAACTTGGGTTTTAAGAAAAACCCATTTCAAATATGCCATCCATGGTTTTAAATAAAACCTTTCCTTGCCTTCCTTGGTTTTCATAAAAACATTTTGCTAAGCTTCCCTTGAAGCTCCTTTTGGAACCAAATGCCATGCATCCCTTCTTGAACCTTTGATCAAAACCTTTGCTTCTCATGAAGCTCTTTGTGGAGCAAAATCATAGTGCTTACTTACATAGGTCCTTTTGACATCAATGACAACTTTTAGCTTAGGGACTCAAAATGTCCAACAAGTAACAACCTAGGTCTACTCACCTAGTTGTCAAAAAAAAATTCAAAAATTTTCTAGTTACAAACATAAATGTCACACATTTACATAGATATACCCAACTTGATATTAGTACTTTGGCATAGAGAATCACACTTCAAGAATATTTACCACTATAGATGGTATCTTAAATGCTCAAGATTGACCAACTTCCTGTGATAAGGATACCATTTAAAATATCTTTACTCCTTCTTGAGTTTTCTTTTATCTTGGCATGGTGTACACACTAATTCCTCATCTCAAATCATGGTGGACTAGGATTAATAACCCTACTCTTGTCCATAGTGGTCTATTGACTATCGATTCTTTAGAGCCATGCTTTGAGTTAGTGTAGCTATACTAGTTCCTAATCATGGACCTTCATCTAAGGTTTAATTAGGGTTTGCCATCGCGTGGCTTTTAGAATAGATATCTCAGATCTAGCTTCGGTTGATGTTAATGCTTCCCATACCATCTAAAATTAGACCTTCCAACCTCATGGACCAGCTCTCTAGTCATGATTCATGTTGGCAATTCTACAATCAGAGCATATTTGTGAGTATCCTCATGTACTACTCATATATTATCCTAGAACGATCCCATTCTACCATTTTTTTCTCTCAATAGCATAGAACCTTTGTTATTTTATTTCAATTGCTGGAGAATGGATAACATCGATTTACAATAGTCGCCACTACGAGCTATTGGAGGTGGGTGTAGTGTACGTCCTACTCGACGACACAAGTTATTTATGAATACTCAACCTTATTAATGGTTTTAAGAGATATCAACCTTCTCGTTGAATGTGTCGTTTGGTTTTTAGTATATTGATATCTTCATTCTTGAATTTTTGATAAAATATAGATTAAACTTTATTGATTTATAGCATAGACACAATGTAATCACAAAAATTTATAATAACCATTAAGGTTTTAAACTTATATATATTTAAGCTTATAAAATATAATCAAAATTCTTAAGTACTTATTAGAATATAGTTTATATAGAAGTCAAAATAATTTAAAATTTCAATTAATTTTCCAACTATCATATTTTTAATATTGACCATGCTCAACTAAACAAACCATTAATTATTTTTACCTTTAAAACAGACTAGACATAAGTCACACTAGTTTTTAGCTAATGAGTGACTAAAAAACTTACATTTCAAATATCCATATACTAACATTCCACATCCTAAACTATTTCAACCCTTCCATATAAGATAAATATTCTACCTAAAGAAATAATTCAAACATACTATGATTTAACTTAATCATTGACCTTCAATAAGGAGAATATAAAGATAATATTTTTTTTAATAATAACTCGATATTTCATAGACTATCATCAACCTACGTCTCAGTTGACGAAATGCATAAGCCTTGAGAGAACTTTACAATGTATTTCATCACATTTCAACTATACTAGGTTTTTTTTTACAGAAGTTTGAGCCTATGGAATTTGTTCTTTGAATTTTTTTAGTTTTTACTACCTATAACTTATAATCTGACGATCATTATTCTTCAAGTTACATATGTTTTGCTAAAAATAAACCTTCATTCATATGTCTACCTAAAACCCACAAGCTATTCATGCTCATATCATCATACAAATACAAATCATTTCCCAAAGATCTAAAAATTTTATTAAAAGAAGTCCATACAAGAAATTACACCATGGTGGCCCAATTTATTTGTGTGCCTTTACCATACTGAGTTCACCATCTATTATTAATGGGATTCACTATATCTATCAAATGTGTCATTTAATAATAATTAAGCTATATTTTACCAGTATTCATTTATAATTTGAGGTTCAAAGTGTTAGTTTAGTATTACACATTTGACATGGTATTTAGACATCAACAGCAATGTTGGGCTAGCCTACTTCATCAATACCTTCTCCAGATGTCCCTAGAGAAGGTAGCTAAACATAATAAAATATAAACCTATCTAATTTATTGAATAATCTTAAGTCAAAAAGTTAAACACGACAAGACTAACATAGAGTACAACACTTAATAGTATCTAATTTGTTTTACTTTAAATTCTACCATCATATAAATATAAATAATGTTTGCTTAGGATTTATATATATTCTCTCTAAAAACTTAATACAGTAAGTTAATTTAATTCTAAACAAAATAATTTGACGATTAAAAATTTCTCTATCCCTATAGTAAAAATGTTAGTGGTAAATGCCGGACGTTTACAAATTTATTCTCGACATCAACGATTCATGCATTCCATTTAATTATATTTTATAATAAAATTCTATAAAGGAACAAGCCCTCTACGGATTTTGTAGCTACCAAACACTTAAAATCATTAAAGAAATTTTTGATAACAAGCAAGATCATAAATGGAATATAACATATGATATCAAATGAACAAGCCTCATAGACAAGTGTTGTTATACTTAAAGACCACCCACCAAGTGCATTCTTGGGTAACCATTTAATGCTTAATTCACATAACATAATCCCTAGAGGCCACTATTTCATCATGACATAAATGACATTCACGGCACACATTCAACCAAGCTTATTCTGACCATCCAGATGTCCTCTAGATATTTTCAAAGAGTGCTGGAATCAACCTCAATTTCCCCAAAACCTGACAAAGACGAGGAAGAAGGGAGTGTATTGGGTCAACGCGGCTCAAATGAAAAATGTAATCTATATGAGAACAACAAGATATTCCACCGATGCAAGTAGAATCTAGTTCTTTTTTTCTCGGTTAATTTATGCATTATGAGTACAAATGTTTAACACAGAGAGCTTATTTTTAAACAAAGATAATATACAAGTCTATTATCTTAAGTGAAGAAGATATATTTTATCACCATAATAAAATCTGACATACCACTCATACAAGCATTCAAGAACGATAATTTTCAAAGATATACTTCAAACAAATTCATATAAATAGTATTTCAGCAAGCCAACCTATTTATCTTTTTTTTGAAAAAAATTCTAATAAGACTCTCCTAAAAAGCTCCTTTTGTAGACTTCTCCCTTTCGGCGATCATCCGAAAACATCAAAACATGTCCCTCATTCTCATAAGGTTCTCCTTTAAAAAGAATGTGTATGCCATGAAGGAAAGACACATAAGCTTACTTTTACATATAAATGTCTTGTTTTTAATTCATCAGATGGAGGGGCATCCACACAAGTGAGTGAATATGTCTTTTTAATTAAAATAAATTTATGTATATTATATATATACTTCGTTTAGTGTAATGGTAATATATATATATATATATATATATATATATATATATATATATATATATACACATTATTTATTATTTTTATATATTATTATTTATCACTTAAAAATGACTTATATGTTTTATTATATATTTTCCCATTAGTATTCTTTATTATGATTATATATATATTTTAATTATTAAAATAGTTTTTACTCTTTACAATATATATATATATATATATATATATATATAGAGAGAGAGATCTTAAATATCTTTAAATAACCAAAACAAATCACTAATTTAATTCAGTAGTCAAAAATGCATTTTATGCAAGCAAGAAAAATGCAAGAACAAGCAACATGCCCTACATGATGATATTTTTATAGGGGGATTCCATGTACCCACAAGCCACGGTGCCATAGACACGACATCATATCCCACCTTACCCGATGTTTTTGACCAATGTGTCCGCCAAAGGTGGGTATTTGCCTTGTCAGGATCACAAGCCATGGAGTGGAAACCTGCACCTGCAACAACAAATGCTTACAACAATATCACATTATTTTAATAAAAATAATAATCAATTATTGGGGATGTTACATTGTTCATCCTCAGGAATTTCAGCATAAGAAAACAAAGTTTGTATATCCAAAATCCATGTAGATAAGACATCCGGATTCCTAGATCCATCATATAATTTGATCTCATATTTGGCTTTACTTGCATGATTGTGATGAATTTTTATATCTCCTAGATTTAATTGCACCACAATATCTTTAACCTTCTCTACTAAAATATCTACTGTAGTAGTAAGGTTTTCCATGTTTGATTTGAGGTCTTGGGCTATATTTTTATGAGTATATGCCAGACTATGAGTATTACAAAATGGATGCAAGAATTAATCTAAGCTTAATAATTTAAAAAAAATTCCTAATGCAAGAGTTTCCTAGATTTTTACAATCATTTGCCTTCCAAATTTTTCAAAAATGGGCTATTTAAAGTGCTTTTAAAAAATTAAATCAAATTTTGCAATTACAAATTAGCACTAAAAATTTGAAAAATTAGCCCTTACAATACCAAAAATTGGGTTAGGAGGCAAAATTTTTATCAATCTACAGAAATTTACAAAAAATTGTAAAAACATTTTCTAAGAATAACCAAAATGAGACAAAAATTCACCTTGTTGATTTGGTTTGCAGGTTTTGGCACCAAAAATATTGAATTTTTTGCACCAAAAATGTATTTTGAAATGGGTGGTCAGCCGTGGTCAACCCTCCTCTACTGAATAGTCTACGACAACAACACGAACTAATGCACCTCATAAATTGAAACTAGAATAAAATGTCACATGGTGTGTAATGCTTGCATCTCCAATTGGCACGTGCACATAGAAACGCTCGCAAGGGTGACCACCAAGTGGTGGCCACCTACCTATATGTGTGCTTGGGATTATAAAGCCTACTTGGTTCCTCACGGGACCAATGTGGGATTAAAGCGGCCATAAAAAAAAATTGTGCTTCCCACCTATTTTCACTGATGATCGGCCGCAACGTCGAAAAATTTGTTGGAACAAAAATTAAACCATAAACCTTAGTCTAAAATGAGCTAATATTGCTGGAAATCGCACAAATATTCTAGAAATTACCTTGCCTATTGGAGAATTTTTTTTTATCATGCTAAAAAATGTCAAGAGGATCGCATCTCGTCATTGAAAATTCTAAAATTGTCAGAGATGCCAAAAACTAAGGATCCACTAGGAACTTGTTTTAATTTCCATATCGCTATTCTTATCATGCTGAAATTCTTCATCTATCACCATTAACAAGAACCCCATCACCAAATCTCTATTGACGTACATCAAGGATTCATAATTTTCATCGGAGGATGCCATCTACGTGATCGCATACCTATATCAATTGTAAATTACACTCTGAAACCATGATTTGCCATCGGGGGGTTTCGAATCCTGTCGACAACTATTAGCAATATCACCAAACACAGAATTGCCTAGAAACTGTTGCTCTCAAACCAAAAACTGCTTGACGCTACTAGAAAATTTTTAACCCTTATCATTTCACATCTTCCAAAGAATCAACTTGCGCATTGCAAATTATTGTGCACCAGAATTTCACAAAAAGTCATTGGAATTTTTGAGCCACATGTCATATTTCTATTGTCTAGCATTTAGGTTTCTATTCTCCTCCATGATTGGTTGATTTAAACCTTTGGGAAAGATTAATTTTTCTACTAAAATAATTTTCATCATTTGTGTGAGATTTCTATCACCTACGATCTATGTTTTGTGAAAGGAAACAGTGATCGATCAATCACGTCGGGGAGTGGCTTATCTATAGGGTAGGGAGCTCCGTATGGATAGTGGTGTTGGCCAAAAAATAGTGGGGCCATCTGCTATTGTGGATCGATTGAGTTGGTCGAGTGGAGGACATTCGTTGTTGCCATTGTAGCCGTGGGTTGCTTGCCAACAAGCTGCAGTGTGGCCTATGAGGTATGGCCATCGAGGTTGGAGTTTCCAAGGTGGGGAGGGAAATTTTGATGGTGTAGGTTTGTGTGGGTCATCAAGATGTGACTACCCCATGTATTTTCCACTGCAGTATAACGATCACCTTGGTGAGCCACCTAGAATGCATATTTTCATTCAAAATAAGCCAAAATGAACATTTGTTTGACTTTAAAATATTAATATTAATGAATATTAATATTTTTAACTACATTATGATTCCTTTTGATAGAATTAAGGCTCTTTTTATGCCTAAACTTCATGCAGGAACAAGGAGTTTCTATGGTAACTCTCTGAAAAACATGCAAATATCTCCTTTCTTGGCCACAATTTGCCCTTAACTTTGAAACTACTCCTTCAAATATTCAAGTAGCAATTTCTACAATCTCCAAATTTAGATAATTTCCAATTTATTGCCTCCAAGGGGTAATCTGATTTACTATCAGGGGTAATTGGTGTAGGGGTAAATTCTACCCTCTGCTACCTCAGCTTCACCTAATGTTGTGGGTGGCCTCAAGCCAATTTCCACTAACACCTTCCTAGGATCTGATGCACTAGCAATCTCACTAGACACCTCACAAAGAAGTGGCAGTTTGCCTTCCTTTTTGCAAAAAATAAATCCCTAGCTCTGATTACCAATGATATAGAAACCAAACATGAAGCTGATTTCTTTATTGATGCAATGCAATATATAGAAGAAATACAAGAATCTCATGTGGTTAAGTGGTTGTAACAATTTGCCAAACATGGCCAACCACTTAACTAATAGATAACAATCTACTAAACAAAGGTGATAACTAACTGCTAGAAGACAAAAAATATCTCTAACAACTAACTAACACCCAAACCACTTAACAACCTATTTCTAACATGGACATATTATGCCTCATGTGAATACAAAGTGCAATGAAATAGGAAATAAATATAATAATAAATAATGAAATATTAACTTAGGTTTAAGTGGATAAGCCTAAGTATCCTCAATAGAAAAATTGGTGACATAGAGCTCACTCTAAAAGCTAAATATAGAAGTCTTAGAGATGCAATGGAATAAAATGTCATGCATGTTTCAACTAGCAATGCAAGTTCTACTACATAGCCCTATTTTCAATCATTGTACATGCCTAAATTTATGCACCCCTTATCAAAATTAGTATTAGTAGTGGTAAAATACTACAACCCAAATCGAGTAGTCCAAAATTCAATAGGCCAAGTAATTTAATATCTTACAATTGACCTTTTTACTAATGCATTTACAATAGGTGCTCACCTTGAGGTAAACCCTAAACCCTTTAATACCCAAATCCAATATTAATACCCTAATTACCTCAAGGATAGATGCAAGAACCTAAAAAATTGGCTTGGCCAATAGTTATATAAACCTGTACCTAGTCAAAAGTTGCCTAAGTGCCCAATCTATCTTGCCAAATTTTAGCATCTAGATTATTTTCCATGTTAGCTATAGTCGTTGGCTTAGAAATAGATAAATAAGTCCATGATTACCAAATTTTCATGGCGTACGCTATCATCAATCCATGCAATTATGATGCAAACCACCCTAATCCATTGGAAACACCTATTTTCTTTTATTGGGCCCAATTCTTATGCATGAAAGTGCATGAGAAACTAATGGAATTGTAAATTTCAAATTATATAGTATTCAAATACCCTTCACATATAACTTTGTTGTTTTTGTACTACACAATAGATAGTATGCCATAGTAATAAACAAGTAGAACCCACAAGGAGACCATAAGGTAGTAGTGGACTAGACAAACCTCATTAGGGATTCTAGCTCCTATTATGAGTTTATTAGGTAATTTTTGGGTCCAACATTGAAAAACACATATAAAGATTACCCTGGCCATCTCAAAATATAGTAGAGAAGCTCTATACTCCCCAATACGAACTTGGAGACTAGTAATTCCTAAAAGAGGATACTATGATAAAAATATATGGACTTTTTGGAAACCACCTTCTATTCCTCTACTATGTAAAATATTGGATATTTTGCATGGGATTTTGTTGCCAAGTAGATGAATAAAATGCAACATATGGCACCAACATAAATAAATTTGGTACTTATGAAGTGTCATTTAGTTTTGAGCCAATTCTATTAACAGGACCAAGACAAGATGAATCTCTAAAATCTAGACTCAAGCATTTCAAACTACACGTAATATTGCATAAGTGGAAATATGATGTAAAAGGTAGGTTAAGGCTAAAATAATAAATTTAAATTCATCCAATCCTCCTACATTAAATAATGTTTTTCAACTTGAAATAAATATATTCAAGAATAATTTTAAGGAGCAAGAAATTTTTAGGACATAAGTAAGATGTAGGATTTGCCTCCTTAGGAGCAAGATGTTGTTATGACATAGTGAAGTTATTCAAACCAAAGAAGAATAAATACTAGGTTTTAACTCAAGACCTAATAAAAGCAATGGAAATTAAACTAGGTTGGCTAGTAGAAAAATCATAGAATGGTGGATGTAAATGCAAATGCACCCTACAAAACTCAAAATATGGACTTGCCTTAAACAAGTACTCTTTAGATAGATATGATGCAAATGTAAATGCTTGAAAGCTAGAGAAGATAAAACTCATCCTATAATAAAAGGGAGTGATAAGGAGTAAGAATAACAAATTTAATAAATGGATTTTGGAGAAGAATGTGTTGAAGAAGAGGTGTTAATTATATAAGAAAAACAAGTTTAAGGCCCAAGAGCAATAATTAAAAAAAAATAGAGACTATTGGAAATAAGCCCATAGTTGCATCAAGAGGATCCTCCTTTCACACCAAATTATTTTTAGGAAGGTACATACATGAAAGGGGTTAAAATAACTACAAATATGGGCTATGTTGGAGGAGGATTAAGAAGAACATCATCCAAAATACTTGAGCCCCTACAAGTAGAGTAGAGACCACAAAAACTAGATATTAGAGCTAGCACCAATAAGTCTAATTAAATGATAGTACATAATTTGTATCAACATCATCTAAGCCATTGATTCACCTAAAACATGTATTAGTGGATGAGACCATGCAAGGATTAGGTCAAGCTATAGACAAGAGCAACAAAGTAGATATTAGCTTGAATTTATATCTATAGTAGACACAAGGGAAATGCCAAGCAACACTTGAAGCTAGTGTTAGCCACCTAGGAAAAGGAGAGGTAAAATGACTTGAGAAACAAAATTCTAATCCCTCTACTCTTCTAAAAGCATAGAAAATAGCAAATAGTAAAATCTTTCATTTGAATTAGTATGAGAACAAATAAAGAAATATAAGAGCTAATATGCCACTCTAGAAACATAGGAAGTAGCCACATAATCTCAAAGGCAATCTCAAATGGAAGGAATAAGTACATTTTCTCAAATCCCTTTTACTACTTGTACTCTCTCTATACCTAGAAGTATCATCTCCTTTTCTCTTTCGCCACCACATTCCCTATCACAACAAATCATCCAAAAGGAAACAACACATAATCCACCTCCCATCATATTTATCTCACATTTATAAACTCCCATGAGTACTACTCTAGTGATTCAAAATCCCCCTTCATCTCCATTTCCCATACTCCAAACCATATTCACTATATCACCACCTCTCGATCATCCTATCATAAGCATACTCAACTAGTTTAAATAGATGGACCAAAATGCTCAAAAATGGTGGGATGAAAGGCTACCAAAAAAATAAAATAATAGGGCACTACCAATGCTAATGAGAATGGTCATTCCATTTACCAACAAGTAGATGAGGGCAAAAATTATTCCAAAGGTAGACAAGCCTAAGTCCCAAATGACACCAATCGACTATGACATAGTGCTGCAATAAGTGTACATTGTCAGAGTCCCAATAGAAGATATTTTCCATAGTACTCAAATCCAAGTTAGCACAATGTACCTTAAATGGGATAAGATAAGAGGAACATGTGATATAATGAATAAGAATATAAAACACCTAGAGAAAATGGTAAAAGAAGAGCAAAATGAGAAGTCCTTGTAGAATTAAGTCAAGCAATTAGCTTTATCAATGTTTCTCAAGAGAAGCACAAATCTTATGCTTTATTCTTTTCTTGATCTAGGTATTGTTGTAGAGTCTATATTTGATCCTATATAACTTGAATCATGTCATTATTTTCTTGCAATTATTCATAGTTGGAGAAAAATCCTCCAAAAGTCACTAGAAACATATTCGATCATCAATTATATGATCTTCAATATACAAGTCATAGAAGCAATACATGCTAACATCATAGAGGCTCAATCTAAGCTAGATAATAAAATATAAGAGTCTATTGTTAGAATTGCAAAGATAAGTTTTAACCAACCACTAGCAAATATCATGAGTAGAGACTAGAATGTAATAATATATATTTCACAAAAATTGATAGAAGGTAACAAGATAGTGTAGCAAGGTTGGGAGATGGTTGATGAGCTATAGATAAAAGTAGAGAAGATGATCTCTCCAAAAAATAAGGTCAAAAATATTGGATTTTTAGGAATTTGGGATGAGCAAAACTAGTTTTGCAATATTGAACAACTCTAAATCCAAATTGAGTTAATTGCTAACAATGAAGAAGAATTCAATAAATGGTAGGAACATATCAAAGAAGCTCAAGTTTTAGGGTTTTTGAGTGATCTAGATGCAATACAATCAAAACTCTAGGATATGGATAGAAGATACATAGGATTTTAGGGTTCATATGACAAGATATTTCAATTGAATGCAATTAATTACAAGGTCTAAACAATTAGATACCTAGCTCTAGAAACTTGAAAAATAGTCTACAAAATATCATAGACAACAAAAGATACCTCTACTGATCAAGAAACCAATGAGGTTGAACAAGAATGATAACTAGCTAATACCAAGCATGAGTGATAAAGGCAATATGGAGCCATAGCAACCTCAGTTTCCAAGATTTTATAAATTACACATGGTTAGGAGATAGATGTCAATGCAAGATCAAAACAAAAATGTACTAGGTTTGCAACATGACATCTTGATACTTTGATAATAAAAACAAACACAAGGTATCCAAGCAGGAAAAATCCTACTAGAAAAAATTTATTGGCTATGCAAAAATTGAAACACATAAGTAAACCCATAACTTAAGATACAAATGTTTGGGAAAGTATGCCAACTCAAAAAAGGACACCCATAATTATTATAAATATTAGCTAGCATAAATATTAATAAAAGATAAAAAAAATGTATGCCTAAGACAAGGTAAAGTAGTATTTTAGCTTAATATTTTTGTCAAGTATCTAAACAACCATGTATATTTCAAGAGCTCTAGAATAGACCTATGCAATGATTGAAAATTTTGAAGAAGAATATCTGCACAATTTTTAAAGAAGAAGAATATTGAGAGCAATGGAAGGATTTAGTTCTTGAGTGCTTGGAATATTTACCTAATGAAATTTACCTAGACCTGAAGCAACTCCTAGCTATGATGGACTATGCTGACAGGAATTTAGAGGTGCCACTACCCAGGTATCTTCATTTCCATTCCTTTCCCTTCTTCTTCTCACATTTTCCTTCTCTTTCTATTTTTACTTTCCTCTCCCCTACACTCTTATCCCTTCATCTCACCATTGTCTATAGTCCATTAAATCATTTTATTATCCATTTATTATAGCTCCCACTCCCTTGTACATACTATTTACTACAACCTTCCATCATCCCTCATAACCTTTGGTACTTTTATTCCTTCATATTCCATATAAAATCCTATATTTTGTATGCAAATGGGATGGAGAAAAACTAGAAGCATCTTATAATGCATGTGTTAAGACCTCCATTAAGGTTATAGAATCCTTAATTATTTAGAACCCTAGCATTCACCTCCTTTGAACCTTCATTATTGCCTTCACTTTCTTCCATTCTATAGTTCTTCTATTTTATGATTTTTTGATTCTACACCCAATAGATAAGGCTCTCCAGATTCTTCATTCCTACAATCAAAAATCCCTAGGAGGCACCAATAATATGGGTCAATGTAATTTACCACATTTGTAAGTCCTTGCAAGTCAAGCCAAATTTCTATTTTGCTAAGATTTTGTTAAATATTACTAAGGCAAAACCCCAAAAGTTTGGTTGTGGAGCATCATAGCTACACAAACAAATATTCAAAGACCTAAATGCACAAATCCAAAGCCAAATTCCAAAATTACTAAGTGTTTTTAAAAGGTTCAAGATTTTAAAAAGAGCAACAAAGCAAGGTGCATTTGGCCGGATTGAAAATATGACTAAGTCCTAAAAAACTACAATAATGCTCTAGCCTAGGATTGATTTATTTTAAACTTTCCTAGTGATGACATCACACAAAGCTTTAGAAAATTCCAAAATAAAGGAACAACACAATCCTAATATTGACTAACTAAATAGTTTCCAAAGGCCTAAACCTAGGATGAACATAAAGACATAATTTCCAAGTGCTTACACTAGCATAAGTCCTACCAAGGCCTATGAAGGTCAAATATTGGAGTGAAGAAATTTTGGTATTTCCTAGCACTAACATTACACCAAGCCTAAAAAAAATTAAGAACACATAAATCTAGGAAAGCAAAGAACAACCTAGGAAGATACAAACCCATGTTGTCCAAAGGATGATGTCAAAAAAACCTTCTCAAAATTCTAACTTTACCTCTAAAGCCTCGATCATGGCCAAAAGAGCCTAACACCATTGTAGAATCCCATAAATGAGAAAATATCACCTGGACACGTCCCTTTTATTAAGATCATACTTGTCAAAAGTTGTAACTACCTAGATGCCTCTCAACCACCCAAAGCAAGGCCATTGAGTTGAAAGTGATATTTTTGATAAGTTGTTGTAGTAGCCAATCATGCTTATAGAAGGTGACAATTAAATATCTATGAAATTTCTAAAGGTATGCATGAGCAAAATATTGAAAAAGAAATTTGGACTGACCACATTAGCAGAATGAAATTCAAGTAGTTGGTTGATATAGAGCATGAAAGTGACATCGACTCCCATGAGCATGCTAAATAGGTTATATCCTAACAAACCTATAACTAATTGTATTGTAAATCTTGATCTACAATATTAAACATAAAAATTATAAATAGCCAATACACCTCAGAAAGAGGGTCAACTCTATAGCATTTTGCTTGTCATATACTATATACTCTACTTTGTAATCAATCAAAGTAAAAGTTGTTTGGCCTCCATTGGTGCTATAATTTTAAAGTTTTTATGCATGAATTATGAAATTTAATGCATTTTTTTTATGCTTTATGAATAGTGAATTCTATTAAAACAAATTCTACATAATTGGATTGCTAATTGGATTATCTTTTATAAGGAGCTTGGAATGCTTAAAGTATGTAACCTTGAGAAAAATAAAATATGTAATGATTTTATTATTGTTTGGTCTATTAAGCTTAATTTTAGCTTATTTGTAATAATAGTGATGCATTATATTTCATTATTATTATGCTATATTCCATCCATATTTTCAATATTTTATGAACCCTTTAGCCTCTTATGACCCACATTTCTATCTCTATTTTAAATTTTTTTATTTAACTACCACAATATCTTAAGGATTTAGCCTTATCTAGAGGTTGAGTTTAGGATAAATACTTCTCATCCAATTCTGAGATATGTATTTCTAGATTAGAAATATTTCGATCCAAGATGTACGAGGCTGTAAATTGTATTAATATTTTGACTAGACATGGTAAATAGGTAAAATCTATTCCTATGTTATTTCAAATAGGTTTTATGTGATATTGGATTTAATTTTACATTAAGTTGTGATTATTTGGTTTATAAGCATTATACTAATAAAAATATATACAAAGATACTGACTTGTATGTCTTTAAGTGTTGATGTGTCAAAAATAGACATTGTACCAAAAATAAACAATGCACAATAATTGTCTAGCATAAAAAACTACATTAAAAAGGATAAAAATATAGCAACCAACTATAAATAAGATGTGGAAACACAAAATAAAATCTTGTAGCAACTTTAATGTGGATGCATCTATATAATATGAAGAGGTATAAAAAATAAATTTGCATTTCTAATGTGTGTGGAGGTGCATCCGTATGGAATGGAATGGAAAAAATTGCAAATGAATTTGGATGGAAATGCAAATGGGAAATGTTTTTCCTTTTCCAACTATTGTTTCCACATGGCAAAAATGGACAAAAATAACTTTTTCACTTTTCCCATGTGGCATAGGAAATAACTTTGCTTTCCAGCCGCTATTTTCATGAAAATTCTTGGAGCTGCTAAGGTTGCCAAGTATGTATTTTACCATTTCATATTTTTATTTCTAAGAACTTTTACATGGGAGAGAAAGTGGAAATTTTTGTGGAATGCATAATTTTTCCAGATATTTTGTAGATAAAATGAGATTCTTCTAAAATCTTGGATTAAATTTGTGTTGTTGGTTTCATTAATTCCTCCCCAAATATTTTTATAGAATTATCTAATTAGTTCTAAGATATGAGGTAGTTAGTTTCAATATATAGGGGATATTATTCCTAAATAAAAGGAGTGTAAAGTTCAATTGATGTGGGGATGGAGCAAAAGCCATGGAAACTTTCAAATAAGGACCTCAAGAAAATGAAACATAATCTAAAATAGCTAATGGTAATTAACTGTTGGTGGGTCTAGAAGAGGGTAGAATGTATGAAGTAAAAAATTTGAAGATTATCTCCTTTAGTTCTCAATATCCTCACTGTCATATGGGTGGAAAGAAATCCTCTTCCAATTCTCATAATGAAGGAACTTAAGAGACATAAATGGCCTTATGAATCAAATATTGGTGGCATCTATAAGAAAAGTTCTTCTGGTGTAGGAATGGTTAAAGTTAATTTTTTGTTTTATTATGGAATGGTTGGTTCCTTGGCTAGGCAGGAGCTTTTTATTTTTTAGCTAGTTTTAGATGAGATCGATTCTCGTTGTAGATCCAATATAGTCTCCATGTTAAGTTTTTTTATAGAATGGGTGAGGTCTTTGTGGTTCCTATTTTAGGGGCTTCTTTTATTAGTTGTTGGTTAGTGGGTGATTCTCTTGCTACTTGTAATTTTGATCCTATGCCTTTGCTATGGGAAGTTAGTGCTCAGATGGATTCTAGGCTTGATCTCATGCTATCAGGCTTGGGTAGGAAAATCTCAAATTTGAATTTTTAATTAAAAAAAAGTGGGATTTCATTTGGAGTGGGAAAATAAATAGTTATTTATAGTTTTAGTCTATTGGGATGGAGTCCTCAAGAGGTTGAGTGGATCTACTAACTGGGTGTGCAGATCTAGGGATTATTTTTCTACAATTTCATGTTTTTCCCTTGGGAGCTCCTAGTACAAACCTGGTGAGACTCCTATTTCAAGTGTAGATCTAGTTTGGGAGAGTTTTTTGTGGTTCCTTGCTTAATGGCCTCGCTATCCAGTTGTTAGTGGATTTTCTTTTGGTACCTTTCAACCATTTTGAATTTTTCTTTAGTCTTTGTTTTGTAGTTTCTAATTTTTAGCTGATGTTTTATTTGATGCTTTTTCACCACTTTTTCAATTTTGATTCTATCCCTTTGGCAATAAAACATGGTTTATTAAAAAATAATATTAAGATATGGAATGTCAAATATTTTGGTAATATTTTTAAATAAAAAAAAAGACATTGAATCCAAGCTCAAAAATTTACAAGAGATAATAGAAATTAATGGAATGGACCATGATTCTTATGTGAAAGAAAAAAATTACTTTCTAATTATCATAATGCATCAAAAAAGGAGGAGTCATATTGGTTTCAAAAATATAGAGAGAAATGGCTCAAGGAAGGAGATAGAAATTCAAAAATTAATTCATGCTACAATAAAAAAAAAGTATGTTCGTCATATTAAAAATATTATAACTCCAGATGGAAGAAATATTGAGGATAAAGAAGATATAAGGAAGGAAGCAATAAATTATTTCAAAAATATTTTGTCATATTCTAGGCAAGATAAGGAGGCACAAGAAAAACTTCTACAAAATATTCCATCACTTATCACTCAAGGACAAAATGAAAGCTTGATGAAGAAGATTTCTATGGAGGAGCTCCATGAACCAATTTTATCTTTCCATACTAACAAGGCACCTGACCCCGAAGGATTTCCTGTAATTTTTTTCAAAAGGTTTAGGATTTATTGAAGAATGATATGTTAGATGCAATTGAAGAGGCTCAAAAAAGAAAGGTTATAATACATGAGATCAATGCTACTTGTATTACCTTGTTTCCCAAGAAATATGATACAAAATATTTTGATAACTTTCATCCAATAGCCTTTGTAATATGATTAATAAAATCATTTAAAAAATTATGGCAAATAGGTTAAAGGACATTCTAGGGTGTTTTATCTCAGAGGAACAAGGTGGATTTTTTCAGGGTAAACCAGGTATGCTTTTGAAATTAGATATGAACAAAGCATATGATAGGGTTTATTAGAATTTTCTACATGATATTCTTAGAAAGTTTGGCTTTGATTATAGTTGGTGTGAGTGGATTAAATATTTTTATAGCACTACAAAATTTTCTATTTTGATCAATGGTTCTCCCGCTGGGTACTTCAAGCCATCTTGTGGACTTCCTCAAGGTGATCCTAATGCTCCTTCTCTATTCATTATTCTAGAAAAAGCATTAAGGATATCCTTTTCAAAGGCAAAAATGGAAGGAAAAATCAAGGGTATTCAAGTTGTAAAAAATGGCCCCTTCGAATCTCATCTCCAATTTGTTGATGATAATTTTCTTTTGGGCTATCCCTTAGTCACTGATGACATGGAGTTAAAATCAATATTATCATGTTATGATATGGCTACTGGTAAGTTGGTAAATACTTCAAAATCTAGTATATTTTTAATTAATACTACCCTAGATTTACAAAAAATTATTGTGAATATTTTAGGGTTCAAAATTGAAAATTTTCCATCGACCTACTTAGGTATTCATTTGTCTAATAAAGGGAATACAAGAGAACTTTGGATATCTTTTTTGGATAGAATGAAATCTTGCTTGGTAGGTTGGAAAGTATTTCTTAACCATGGCAGGAAGGCTACAACTCATAAAGACTTTACAATCCATTCCTATTTGTATGATGTCACTTTCAAGACTACCAATAGGTATTGTAGCAGAAATGGATAAAATTCAAAGAGACTTTCTATGGAAAGGTTGTGAGGAAAAATTTAGGTTTCCTCTTTGTAAGTGGGATAGGGTTTACAAAGGAAATAAAATTGGAGGAGTAGACTTGCGAAATTGTAGAATTATAAATTTGTATTTAGGAGCAAATCTTGGATGGAGACTATTCAGAGACCAAAAAATAATTGGGTAAAAATATTACTTCAAAAATATATAGGTTATCTTGATGTAATGAAATTGTTTAGGAAAATAAATCTACCCAAAGGATTATCAACATGGAACTTCATATCATAGAGTGTACATTTGATAAAGAAACATAATATATGGTTAGTCAATGAGGGGAGTTATGCAAATTTTTGATTGGGTGCTTGGTTGAAGCCTTATCCTCTTATCTTTGACTCAAAATAGAAACTATTGGCTTAAGCGTTCATAGCATGTAAAGGTCCAAACATTAAAGATTATATTATTATGAGAAAAAACTCTAGAACATGGATTTCTTTTAGTAACCTAGTTGAAGGAGAGGAACTCAAACAAATTGCAGATGAACTTCAAAATATGATTCGAGAGTTTTATTTACCAATTTTTTCACGAAAGGATTGGAATTTATCAAAGGATTGTGGATACTCAGTCAATTTGGGTTATGAGGTTTAGAACAATTAAAATTTTCTTCTCCCATTGATTTTCCTTGGAAGAAAGTTTGGTCATTAGAGGCTCTCCCTAAGGCCTCAACATTAGGTATTCTTTGGAGGATTGGCCCTACCATTATTTATTGTAATTTATGTCTTGAAAAGAATAATAGAGTTTTTAAAAATAAATATCAAAATCATGCCCAAGTTTGGAACCGTGTTAGTGTCTCTTTTGCAGAATGTCTAAAAATATGGTGCTCATAATGGGAAGTCTAAATTGCAAAAAAAGAAAAAGAGGTGCTAATAACTTGGCTACAATATTTGAACATACATGGAAGAGTCATCTAGGATAATGCAATTAAAGCAAAGGATCTGCTTCGATCTATGGTAAAATAGAAATTTCCAAAAATTGGGTTTATCAAAATAATATTTGATGGTGCTTCTAAAAGAAATCCAGGAAAATATGGTGGAGGTGGTGTTTTTAGAAATAGTGAAGGAAAAATTCTCCTCACTTATTCATAATCATATGGAACTTCAACTAAAAACTATGTAGAGGCTAGGACACTTCTTATAGGGATTAAAATTGTAGTAGAAAAATTATGGAAATATATTTCAATTGAGGGGGACTCAAATTATCATCAATGCTATTAACAAAAATGGATGTGGGGACTAGATAAAAAATAGTATTATTATTGATGTTCATTATCTATTACTACAGGCAATCTCCTGGCAGTGTGAATATATTTATAGAGAAGGAAATCAAGTAGTAGATAAATTAGTAAATTATGGTGTTGATATTCATATTGGTGAATTCCAAATTTTAGAAGGCAACTGGCCAAATGAGATTTTATGTTTTAATCAAAATGATGTCAAAGAGTTTATTGTGGAAACAACACTGAGGAAGTTGAATAATATATTTAAGATTAAAATAGTCATGATAAAAATGTATGCTACAAAAAATGTAATATTTTGGTATCGTGATGGGAGTGGCCCCTAATAGAATCCACATATAACCTATTAAAAAAAAACATGGTTTGTTTCTCCTAACTTTATCTTAGGTGGTAACTGCTTTTCAGGTTTTGGTGTTCCTGCAGCTACTTTTTAAGTTTTGGTGTTCTCGCTTATGATCTTTCTTTTCAAGTTTTAACCTATACTTTTGGAGGCTTCTTGGGTGGGATCCATGTCTCCTAGTTCTCTCAAATCTCCAAGATCTCTACCTTCTTTGGAATCTTGTCTTGTTCTATTTAGATCTTCTATTTCTTGTTGTTAGTGGGAGCTTGGCTTCTTGGTCTTCTGGATGGGTCTGATCCTCTTTGGTTTCCATTTGGTTTCTTCTTAGAAGCTAGTGCTTCTAGTTTTAAAAGGTTTGGGGACCCTTTCAAAACCCCTTCTTTTACATAATAAATAAAAAATGAGTGTAACATTCCACTTGTATTATCCATGTTAATTATTAGCAAACATTAATAAAGTGTAGAGATGCTCCTAATAAAATAGAGGTATAAAGTGCCACTTGTATTATCTATACTAATTCTTAGCAAGTGCTTGAGAAAGTGTAGGGATGCTTCTAATAGAATAGGGATGTAGGTGTTACCAGTACTATTTATACTAATTCTTAGAAAATGGATGAGAAAGTGTAGGGATGCTCCTAATAGAATAGGGATATAGGTGTCACTTGTATTATCTATGCTAATTCTTAGAAAGTGGTTGAGAAAGTGTAGAGATGCTTCCAATAGAATAGGGTATAAAATGCCACTTCTATTATCCATGCTAATTCTTAGCAAGTGGTTGAGAAAGTGTAGGGATGCTCTTAATAAAATTGTAGTTAAGGCATATCTATCTATGCTAATTATTAACTTATGTATATTTTTTAAGGAAGAACAAAGAAGAAAATAAAGAAAAGGAGGATGAAATGCATTTGAATTGAATATTTTGTGAAGTGGTGATTTTCTCCTATTCTTAATAAATAATGCTTTTGTCCTTTTCTCACTTATGTGTATTTTTAGTTTTATTTTAAATTAATAATTACTTTCCATTGGGATGAGAGGTAAGGGCCCACTCCATCAACACAATAAAAAATATTATTTCTTGTAGATATAGTTCTAGAATAATTAATTAATTTTCATTTTATTTATTTTAATGTATTTTTAATCTTTTTTAATTTTTTAATTAATTTGTAATTTATCTTTATTTGTGTATTGCTTTAATTGTTTATTTTAATTTTTTCCAATTAGTTTTATGTAGCTACTAGATTAGATTTTATTTTCTTGCAAGCATGATAATTTATTTTTTTGTGGGTGTCTTAATTTTTTTTACTGTGTTATTTAATTTCAATAAGTGTGATTAAACCTTTTGCAAGTGCATTTAAGTTTTTGCAAGTATGATTTTTGTTTAAGTAAATAGGAAACCTTAAAATATCCTATATCGAGATATTTTTCCTTGCTCTCTAATACATACAACCATTGGATGCCACTTAAGATTCATAATTTAAAGTATGGGAATCAACAACACTCGTTGATTTTTGGTGTCATTATTGGGGACATGGAGTTACTAGAGAATTTAGTCATTCAACATTGTCCTTCTTGAAGATCTCATTTTATTCAAACCATTGAGATAGTGTTGTGTTTAGAAAAAAAAGGGAAATATGAGGAACACTAAAGATAGACTTTGCATAAGGATAGTTGTGTTGTCAAAAAATGCGTTAAGGTATTTGGTTTGCAATGTGAAATAAATCAAATATTAGGTCTTTTAAGGATCAATGGCTTTTTATTTCATTTATTTTTAAAAAGTAGTTTTATTTTATGTTAAATTAGAATGCATGAATAAATTTAGAAATAAAAGAGGATGATTTTTATTCAAAACCCTTGACAAGCCATAGAAAATAGATTTTGACATTAAGAGGTTGAACAGAATAGTGAATTTTCCATGGCTAAGACAAACACATGAAAAATATCTATTAGAGAACAACCATAATCAAATTTTGAGTTTCTAGAGCTTGGAAATAACGAGGAACAATTAAGTACCTAGTATTCCCCTCGGTCTAGACAAGTCAACATCTTTCTAAGTTTAAATTTTTATAAGAATTGTTGGGAAAATATTATGATGAAAGGGTAAAGTAACACATTTTTATTGGACAAGGTAAAAATGTAGCTATAACATTTACATATATTATTTAGTTAGATATTAAGATAGAAGACCCTATGAAAAATATTTTACTATTTGTATTGCCAAATATTAGGGGAATTGCATAAAAAAATCTTGACCAATTCTTGTTGGAATTAAAAGTACTTTGTCACCTATGATTTATACACAAATTAAAATTATTCCTATCCACTCTTAAAGACTCAACCACAATAAGCTAAGAAACCTCTATTCCTTGCACAACATTTGGATAATACAAATAATAATAGACATTCATCACCTACATATGCCATCAAAACTAGAAATCATAGGCAAATATAAACATTATAGAAGAGACATTTTCCCATATAGGTGCTAAAAAAAGAATAATTGTAAGTCAAAACATTCAAGATAAATCTAAATTTCGATACTTTTAAGTCTTTATTTTCAACAATGGATGTGCATAAGCCATTCTTGAACATCAAGGTATATATTTTACTTTTTTATTGATGATTAGTTTAAATACCATGGTTATGCATAGTGGTAAATATTCACAAATTGGGTGACTATTAGGATTTTCAAAATTAGAAATTGGCGAATATGAGGACCCTCAACGTTAGTCCATTCACCACAATATATATCCAAACATAGGCATATTTGTACTTGTTGGAAAGCTCTTTTCAAGACTGATCTAATGGTGGTGTTTTTATGAAGTTATAAGGTTATTTAATAGGTCAAAATTTATCCCAAATATGACCTTAATTTTTAGGGCTTCAAATGCCCCAAATTTTGGTGTGAAGATGATTGATTTTATTTGCTTAGGATTCACCATGATTCACCTTGATTTTTATTAGGATTCACCATTTTTTACAAGTACATTTTGAGTCCAACCCCTTATGCATAACCCTGTTAAATACTATGCATAACTATAAATATATACCACGTTTAGTTTGTTAGTGTATATAATGTAGACTCAATGATATAAAAAATAAAATAGATGATCCTTGATGTTTAGAAGGTATTCTAGTACTCCAAACTATCATGTGTTATATGACTATGTATCTAGAGTATGAGAATATTTTGGTGCCATAATTCTAGAAGTCTAGAAGCTAGAATATGATAGGCACATCAAAGAGAACACTAGAATAGTTGGAGCACTAGTGCATCAAAAATTTCTAGCACTAAAATTTACACCCAAAAAAATTAAACCAAAATACTACAAAGCACTAGAACCTGATAGCCACATTAGTTAGAGTATTGAAATAGTCAGAGCATTGGTTTACCAAAAATATTGCACAAGAATCAACATAAAAAATGTTGCACCAAAATTCTATAGTGTTGGAAGCTGACAGCTACATTAGATAGAGCTTCAAAATAAGATGACATTAGTGCACTTGAAAATACCAATAGCTATGTCAATTTTCTAGATAATAAAAACTTGATTGTGAAAATCCCTTGTGGACACACAACCAAGGTAGAATATGGCTAAAAATAAAAAATAACTTCTTCTATTTAAAAAAAAAGGTTTATAGTTTTTAGCATAAGGCCATGATTCCTTCTAAGTTGAAGAGGTATGTTATCCATTAGTATTCCATAATAGAAGGGATACATCATCACATACATGTCTATAAAATAAGGATGATGAGGTCATACATCAATTTTAGTTGGGGAAGGAGTAATGAGGCCAACACCTCATTTTGAGCAATAAGGAGGAAAAGCTTGTTAACTTTTGAATCAATTTCAAGGTCACTATATCATTATAACACTACAATACTAAAATTTTATAGAGTGTTAGAAAAGTGCCAAAATGCTAAACTAGAGTATTTTAGTATCATTTTAGTGCTAGACTACAGTGCATAAAAAATTGCACCAAAAGAGATTATGCTTAAAAAAACTACATTAGAATCTACATAAAAAATGTTGCATCGAAACTTCATTCGATGCTAGAATGTCAAATCCTTTTTGCATGCCAAAATAAATTTTTAATGATTAAAATATCTTTGAGGGACTAATAGACCAAGGGTTGCATAGAAACTAGTTTTTAGTGTGCTTCTCTTATTAAAAAATAGCCCCAGTTGTAAAAATAACTTGTGGACATAGCCAAGGTTGAAGATGATTGTAAAATAGAAATGGAACCTTATTTTGTTAAAATAATATAAGTATACATATCAAGGACAAGCCAACTTCCAATGATAGTTCCATCATTGCTCTAGAGTCTTACTTTTATAACCAAATTTATGACAACAATGTTGAAAACTACCTTAGGGGAACATAGAGCTATCTATGATAACAAAGTATGCATTTTCTATTCACTATTACCTAGTTTTATTATTATTCATAATTACATATAGTCCACATCATATATATCACACATTATACTATGGAGTGCCTTGGACATTCAAAGTTTAAAAGGGCCATTAGTTGATTTTTCTACTAAAAAAATGTTTTATGATGCTTTTTAACAGTGTCTAATCGGCACAAAAATATTTCCTATGCCCAAACAACGTTAGAATCACTTTTTCACCCAACCAATGTCAAAATATATTTGCACTCCACAAGTGCCAAAAATATTCTAACACCCATTTTGGTGTTTGATGCCATGGTGGCACTTTCCTAGCCCTTACTATTAAAAAAAAAAGAAAATTATTATTGAAAAAGTAAAGGATTATAGAAATGGACATTTTTCTCTTCAAGTTGGGGGGAGAAAAGAAAACATATTAGCATAATTATTATGCACCATGTTATCATTGCAATACAAAAATTAAATAAAATATGCATGAGGACATGCATCTATTTATGTTGGGGGGAGTGATAAGGCCTTTAAATGACTCATTTTATGTAGTAAAGTAACAATTTTTAATCTCTTAATGTGCTGATAAAGAATAATTAACTATAGACTAGGTTGTAATTTGTACTAGTATTTTGACTGGACATGGTGAATAGGTAAAATGCATTGCTATGTAATTTTAGATATATTTTATATGATTTTGGGTTTAGTTTTACATTTAGTTGTATTTTTTGGTTTATAAACATTAGAATAATGGAACCAAATAGAAAGATGATGCCTTATAGGTCTCTAAGAGTTGATGCATAAAAAATAAACATTGGATAAAATATAGATAGTGTGTCAGAAACAAGTAATGCACCATAAAAATTTAGTGCCAAAATTTATGCCAAAAATATTTGGAACCAAAAACTATGTCAAAAAATATGGAAAGACAACAACCAACTAAAAATAAGACACATGGTAGCACAAAATAAAGTTTTGTTAGAACTTTCATGTGGATGCATGCATATAAGACAAAGAGGCATGGGATGGATAGAATTCCAAATGAGTTTGGATGAAAATTCACATAGGAAATGTTTGTCCTTCTATAGTTGCTATTTCCACTTGATTGAAAAGGACAAAAATAACTTTTTCACTTGCTGCCCATATGACATAGGAAAAACATCTACTTTCTAGATACTATTTTCATGAAAATTCTTGGAGATGCTTAGGCTACCACGTATCCATTTTAACTTTTTATTTTCAATAACTTACATATGGAGATAAAGTGGATATTTTTATGAATTGAATAATTATTTCCATTCATTTTATAGATAAAACGAGAGTCCTCTCAAATATTGGGTTAAATATTCTTAGTTTCAATAATTCCTCCTCAAATATTGGGCTAGAATTATGTAATTATTTCCAATATATGAGGGAGTTAGTTCTAAGATATGAGATATTATTTTCAAATAAAAGGAGTATAAATTTCCATTTATATTATCCATGCTAATTATTAACAAGTGATTAAAAAAGTTTAGAGATGCTCTTAATAAAATAGGGGTGTAAAGTACCACTTGTATTATCTATGCTAATTTTTGGTAAGTGGTTGAGAAAGTGTAGGAATGCTCTTAATAGAATAGGGTGTAAAGTTCCACTTGTATAATATATGCTAATTCTTAGCAAGTGGTTGAGAAAATGTATGGATGCTTCCAATGAAATAGGGGTGTAAAGTTGCTATGTGCATTATCCATGCTAATTCTTAGCAAGTGGTTGAGAAAGTGTAGGGATGCTCCTAATAAAATAGGAGTAAAGGTGTATTATCCATGTATATTATTAGAAATTAGTTAAGAAAGTATAAGAATATTTTCAATAAAGCACATGTGTAGTTAAACACCACTTGTATAAAAACATGCCTAGATTAGTATAATATTTTTAGTGAAGGACAAGGAAGAAAATAAATAAAATGAGGATGGGATGTGTTTGAATTGAAGATTTTGTAAAGTGGTAATTTCCTCCTATTTTTAATAAATAATATTTTTGTCCTTTTCTCACTTATGTGTATTTTTAGTTTTATTTTAAATTAATAAATACTTTCCATTGGGTTGAGGAGTAAGATCCTACTTCATCACCACAATGAAAAGTATTATTTCTTTTTTTTTGTTTGTGTAAAACATCCCAAAAGGGATACCACTTTTAGGTAAGAACCAACGAGGCAGGGGTATTTCTTTTACCAAAAATACCCAGGGCTTGCACCTATTCTAATACCTCTGACACACTCAAGGAGCATGTATAAAACATAAAAACAAGCACACACAGACATAAATAGACACAACCAAAGAAAAAAACACCTTCGACACACTCAAGGAGCATGCCTAAAATACAAAAAAAAACACACATAGACATAAACAAATACAAAACCCCCCCAAAAAAACATGAAACATAGAAAAAACCACAAAAATAGCAAAACACAACACTACCATAACAAAAACAACCAAATGAAACAAATACACTACAAAAAAAAAAAACATAACACGAACCACATAGATAAAACCACAAAAAACAACATAACAAAACACAACCAAAATAGAAACAATAAAATGATATAAAAACACCACAAACAAAAAAAAAAACAAGCCAATGGAGCTATTGACAAATTAGACCATGTAAGATAACACTAAAACTAAACCATAGCTAAAAAAATTACTAGAAATAAAAAAAATTGCTTAGCAAATTACCCATAGCTTTCGACATTACCATCAAGAGACTATAGGATAGCACCCATCTATTAAACCCTTAGGATTAAGGCATCCTCATCCTTTTATTTGTATCTTGCTTCATTCTAGCTAGGACTATAGGATGGTTACTTAGAACCATGATACTACTATTGGAATTTGTATGGTCTTTTTGAGGATCCATTTTGTTTGTAGTTTGAATCTACCCTTTGGTTTTGCACTTGGGTTGATTTTATACATTGTTATTTTTTTATAGTTTAAAGTTGACTAAGATGGCTATCTTTGACTATTATTTCTCAACATCAGGGCAAGCTCTTTTAGTGTTTTCTCATCATGCAATCCTTCCTGTTCCCTCTCTTCATCCAATTGTGTTTCCATAATTACTATTTCCATTTGACCATCCTCATCATCTGCTTGCTCATCCATGGAGATAATTTCAAAGGTGTTAGGTGAAATTACTATTTTCTCTTTTGTTGCTATTTTTTCCTTTGTGCTTTTTTTTTAGAGATTTGAAACCTTGAAAATTCTCCATCCTCTTTCTCTTTGTTAGGGACATTATATGGAAAATACTTGGCTAGATGGCCATATTCATGACATATTCTGAATCTAAATGGAATATTTTCATAATCTACTACTTGCTCTCATATTTCTTCCCCATATTGTAAAGTAATCTTCTCTAGAAGTGGTTTTTCAACATCAATCAAAACACAAATACTTGCATAAATCATATTCTATAAGTTTAAAGTGCTATCATAATTCATCATGAAAACTCCTACAAAATTCCTAATTGTTGTATTCTAGTATTCTATCAGAAGACCAAATAAACAGACCCAAACAAGAGAAATTGATGGTATTTCTTCCTTAGCTTTGAACTTGGTATGCTAGGGCTTCATGAAGAGCCCTGCCCTAAAAAAAACCAAGGCCTCCCTTGAAAAATATTCTTCCTATCTTCTTAATTAGAAAAAAAAATATAGAAGTAGCCATTAGGGTAAGTATTAATTTGGAGCTCACATTTAGTGCTCTAGTTTTTGGCAATCCATTGCTTGAAGGTAGTAAGAGTCGGTTGAAATCCCATGAATTGATAAATTAGTGCTCTCCTCTCCATTTTAGCTATTCCTTCCTGGATATCTATTATTTCCAACTTCACTAATGGGGATCCATTAGTTTATTTCATGCAACCCATCTCTGTTTTTCTTGAATCGACCTTTGGTATCCTTAGTGGTTTCCTTGCCAATCATTCATTGTGTTTCCCTCCTGTTTGAGGTGGTCCTTCATGAGTAGCTTCTTTAAAATTCATTTTTGGCTCAATGCATGCATCTTTTTTGAAACCCTTCATTTCAAAATTGAATAAACCCTACTTTCATCCAAGCAAACAAATCCTAGTTTTGTTTGATCAGGACCCTCACACCAGCGGATGTATGAAACCCCATCCCAAATAGGCAGACTCATAAAGAAATTTTAGTCTCACAATGACACTGAGAGGGGGGGTGAATCAGTGTAGCTCTTTAAAACTTAAATCTTCAACTCTTAAATCTGAAACAATGAAAACTCAAAACCAAATAAAGCAAATATAACAAGATAACATCATACAACATAAGATGTACCGAGGTTCACCGATTTGGCTACTCCTCAAAATGACTATTTGGACTCCCATCCAAATCTAGCCTTTGCAAAGCACCAAATTTACAATCAATTTACCAGCACCCACTGGAAGGAGCACCAACCCTTGATTTACCAGCACCAACTGGAAGGAGCACCAATCCCTGATGCCAAGCACCAACTTGGACTTCAATTTTGAAACTAGAAGATTGACATAAAAATACCTTCACTTTTACAAGACCATGACTGGTCTATTGCTTACCCAACATCGCCCACAATTCACAAAAAACACACACTCATCGCACTTCACAAAATAAAATCCCCTCAAAAATTCTCCAAGCAACACTCCTTTTATAACTATCCTTTCTCTTTGTAACTCCAATTGTAACTCCTTTCATATTCTCATATGCCACTTGTCAATTGTAACTACTTCTTTATGTAACTCATTTTGTATATATTGAGAAGGCATTTCGTCAAACACGTCACATGCAAAGAATTGACACCATATTCTCCTACCATGACTGTTCATTTTCTCCTTCATGACTGTTTTTTTTCTCCTTCACTGACTGTTCGTTTTCTCCTTCGATGACTTTTTGTTTTCTCCTTCATGATTGTTTATTTTCTCCTTCGATGACTGTTCATTTTCTCCTTCATGACTGTTCATTTTCTCCTTCATGACTGTTCATTTTCTCCTTGCATGACTATTCATTTTCTCTTTGCATGTCTATTCATTTTCTCTTTGCATGACTGTTCATTTTCTCCTTGCATGACTGTTCATTTTCTCTTTGCATGTCTGTTAGTTTTCTCTTTGCATGACTGTTCATTTTCTCCTTGCATGACTGTTCATTTTCTCTTTGCATGTCTGTTCATTTTCTCTTTGCATGACTATTCATTTTCTCCTTGCATGATTGTTCATTTTCTCTTTGCATGTCTATTTGTTTTCTCTTTACATGACTATTCATTTTCTCCTTGCATGACTGTTCATTTTCTCCTTGCATGACTGTTCGTTTTCTCTTTCCCTTATGCATGCATGTATTTTGGTTTCCAAAAAATGCTTTTCATTTCTATTTTGAGGCCCTTCGTTTCCTTTTCTCCTTCTACTATGCATGCATGTGTTTTGGTTTCTGAAAAGGCTTTTTGTTTCTATTTTGAGGCCCTTCATTTCCTTTTCTCCACATGGGCATGCGTTCGCTTCTTTCCATGTGTAACGACCATATTAAATGATTTCACATCATTAAAGATTCCTTATGGGTCCACGTCACTATGCAGTCTTCAGTTTCACCATCCTGGTGTTCATCACTAATATCAGATGCACTGTCAACTACTCTGTTCCTTTGGCAAAAATGCAACATGTCGTGATATTGTGACACTTTTGTTTCTCTATCTGCCTGCCCTTTTTGAGTCACAAAAATGCGACATGTTGCGATATCACGACACTTTTGTTTCTCTGTCTACTTGCCCTTTTTGAATCACGAAAATGTGACATGTCACGATATCACGACACTTTTGTTTCTCTGCCTGCCTGCCATTTTTGAGTCATGAAAAAGCGACATGTCGTGATATTGCGACACTTTTGTTTCTCTGCCTACCTACCCTTTTTGAGTCACGAAAATGCGACATGTCACGATATCGTAACACTTTTGTTTCTCTGCCTACCTGTCCTTTTTGAGTCACAAAAATGTGACATGTCACGATATCGTGACACTTTTGTTTCTTTGCCTGCCTGCCCTTTTTGAGTCGTGAAAATGTGACATTTCATGATATTGCGACACTTTTGTTTCTTTGCCTGCCTGCCCTTTTTGAGTCATGAAAATGCGACATGTCGCGATATCGCGACACTTTTTCCTTCTTGCTCTTTCTCTTTGCTTTGGCTCACAAAAATACAACATGTTGCGATATCGCGACACTTTTTTCTCCTTACTCTTTCTCTTTGCTTTGGCCTACGAAAATACAACATGTCGCGATATCACGACACTTTTTCTTTTTGCTCTTTCGGTCGCGAAAATGCAACATGTCACGATATCGTGACACTTTTTTCTCTTTGCTCTTTCGGCCATGAAAATGCAACATGTCGCGATATCGCGACACTTTTTTCTCCTTGCATTTTCTCTTTGCTTTGGACAGCGAAAATGCAACATGTCGCGATATCGCGACACTTTTTTTTCTTTGCGGTGTTTTTATTTTTCTTTGATCTTTAGCATATGGGCCACTTTGATCTTCTTGGAAAATATGCAAAAATATGGGTAAATGATCGAGAGCCAAAATTACTAAGAAGAAAAATAGTTGTATTTTATTCAAATGCGGCAAAGAATTACTGTTACAACAGAATATTACAGTCACAGCAGAATTTTACAGTAGTCGCAGAAGAGTTGTGCTCTACAGTATCTTAATTCTAGAATTACAGAAATATATTATCGTTCCCAAAGTTTCCAGCCCCCTGTGCATGCCTTTGCTCTCCTTTATAAAGGTTCTTAGGTGATGCTCCATTTCTAGTTGGCGGCCCTTCGTTTACTCTTCTAGAACCTTTCGTTTCACCTCCCTATGTTGCTTCATCATCCAAATATTCAACATGTCTCCCTTTTTGACTCTTCATCTTCAACTTGTCTTTCGGTGCAAAAATACGACATGTCGTGATATCATGACATTTTGGCTTCCCTATGCTCTTTCTCCCTTTTAGTCATGATATCACGACATGTCGCGATATCGCGATGTTTTCTCTTCATCTCTACCTTTCTTGCCTTCAGGTCGTGATATCACGACATCTTCCTTTGGATGCCTCCACTTTTCTGCTCCGATCGTGATTTCGCGACACATCGCAAAATCATGACAATATCCTCAGCACCTTCTTCCTCTTGCTATTGGTCATGATTTCATGACATGTCACGAAATCGTGACATTCTCATCGCCATCACCTTTCGGCTATTTTTGGTCACGATTTCATGACCCTCCGTCTACTGCAACCTCTGTTCTTTACTTTGGTCATGATTTTGCGACCCTCTGTCCATCGTAGCCGCTGCTCTTTGCCTCAGTCACAATTTCACGACATGTCATGAAATCATGACATGTCACAATTTCGTGACCCTCTGTCCGTCGTAGCCGCCGCTCTTTGCCTCGGTCATGATTTCATGACCCTCCGTCCATCGTAGCTTCGCTCTTTGCTTTGGTCACGATTTCGTGACATGTCGCAAAATCATGACATGTCATGATTTTGTGACCCTCTGACCTCCACGCCTTCTGTTGTCTTGGCGAGGTCGTGATTTCATGACATGGTGCAAAATCGTGACATGTCACGATATCGCGACCTTCTGCCCGTCGCATCTTCTTTCCCTATTTTGGTCACGATATCGTGACACTTTTTGTGTCGCGATATCATGACACATATATTATTTTATTTTATTTTTTTTCTTTGCAAAACACTTAGAAAAATTTTGTTTGATGCAAGATTGCTCTACTACCACCGGATGCTCCTACATCAGACACCCGAGGTAGATTGAGAAGTGATCCTCACTTCTGAACTATTAGAGGGAGACCCAGGTAGTCAACCTCCATTTTAGACAACCAAGTTGCATCTTCTACCGGTCTGCCCTTCCACTTGACCAAATATTCAAAATACTGTCTATTTCTGGTACTTTTGCCTTCTCTTGTGTCTAGTATTTCCTCTATCTCATCTGTGGTTGGAGTAGATGTTGGAATACTCCACAAATCTGCACTTGGTGCCTCACTACTATCCCCTTCATGGTATTTCACCAAATCTAAAATATTAAACACGGGTGATATGTTTAACCCACTTGGCAATTCTACCTCATACGCATTGCTCGAATCCCATTTTGCTAGGATTCTACATGGTCCAAACTTCTTCATCTTTAGTTTGTTATAGGTTTTAGCAAGAAATATTTCTTTTCTCAGATGGACCATCACTTCATCTCCCACTTTGAATTCCTTAAACCGCCGCTTCTGGTCTGCTTTCGTCTTATATTGCGTATTCATTTTAGCAATATGCCTCTTCACTTCTTCATGCAGGTTCTTCAGATGCTCTGCAAAATCCTCAGCCTCGGCACTGCACTTTTCCCCTGTATTCAGCTTCCTTAACTCAGAAACATTTCTTGGACTGCTTCCATATATTATCTGAAATGGAGATTTGTTGGTACTCCTATTGACAAAATTGTTATATGCAAACTCCGCCTGTGGAAAAATCAGATCCCATCCTTTGGGCTTATCTCCTATCAAGCACCTCAATAGGTTACCCAAACTTCTGTTTACCACCTCTGTTTGCCCATCTATCTATGGGTGGTATGCTGAACTAAATTTCAAATCTGTCTTTAGTTTCTTCCACAGGGTTCTCCAGAAATACCCAACAAACTTGGTATCTCTGTCAAAAACGATACTCTTCGATAGACCATGCAACCGTACCACTTCTTTGAAAAACAAACCTGCAATATGCACTGCATCATTAGTTTTCTGACAAGGAATAAAATGTGCCATCTTTGAAAACCTGTCAACTACCACAAATATGGAATCATTTCCCCTCTGTGTCCTTGGTAGACCTAGAATGAAATCCATGCTGACATCTTCCCATGGTTTCTCCGATATAGGTAATGGCTAATATAATCCGGTGTTCTGTCTCACACCTTTCGCCATCTAACAGACTCTACAACTCTGCACAAATTTCTGCACATCTTGTTGTAGTTGCGGCCAATAATAATTCTCACTCACAAGGACAATGGTCTTATCTCAACCAAAGTGCCCAACCAATCCTCCATTGTGTTTTTCTTTGACTAGGTTTTCCCTCATGGAACTTCTTGGAATGCATAACTGGTTTCCTCTTAACAACATTCCATCTTGGATCAGAAAATCCAACCACTTGGTTTTGTCCAAGGTAACTGAGTGCCAAGAAAGCCTTCCAGGCTTCTACAAAATTAGGATCTTTAGGGTACAAACCCTTCAATTCATCAAATCCCAACACTTCTACCTTCATTTCTGTCAGCAAAATCTGCCTTCTACTCAAGGCATCTGCAACTCTGTTGGATTTTCCACTCCTGTGCTTCAACACAAAGGAATAACTCTACAGAAACTCAACCCACTTCAAGTGTCTCTGGTTCAATTTTCCTTGGCTATTTATATATTGTAAGGCCTGATGATCAGTATATAACACAAACTCTTTTGGTAGCAAATAATGTCTCCACTTCTTTAGGGACTAAACTATTGCATAGAATTCTTGGTCATACACTGAATACTTCTTCCTGGCCTCATTGAGTTTCTCACTAAAGTAAGCAACAGGCTTGCCTTCTTGACTCAGCATAGCTCCTATGGCACTGCCACTAGCATCACAGTCCACCTAAAATACCTTGTTAAAATTTGGAAGTGCTAAAACAGGTTGCTCAGTGACCTTCTTCTTCAACATATCAAAGCTCTTGTCTGCTCCTAGGGTCCACTTAAAGTCTTTCCTATCCCCTCTCATTATTTTCGTAAGGGGTGCACAAATACTGCTAAATTTTTTGATGAATTTCCTGTAAAAATTGGCTAGGCCATGAAATGATCTCACTTCGAAAGTGCTTCTTGGAGTAGGCCATTCAATGATAGCCCTCACCTTTTATGGGTCCATTTTCAGACCTTCAACTGAGATGACAAATCCTAGGTATACCAACTCCTTCTTCACAAAATTGCACTTCTTCAAGTTGATCAACAACTGTTCTTCCCTCAGCTTCTCAAAAACCCTCTTGATATGCATCAGGTGCTCTTCCAGGGTTCTGCTGAATATCAAAATGTCATCCAAATAGACAATAATAGACTTTCCTAAAAACTCCTTCAGCACTTCATTCATCAACCGCATGAATGTGCTTGGTGCATTGGTTAGTCCAAATGGCATGACCAACCACTCATACAAACCTTCTCTGGTTTTGAAAGCGCTTTTCCACTCATCTCCTTCTCTGATCCAAATCTGATGGTAGCCACTCTTCAGGTCAATCTTGGTGAAGTACTGGGCTCCACTAAAACAATCCATAATATCATCCATCCTTGGTAATGGAAATCTATATTTTATGGTGATCTTATTTATAGCTTGGGATTTTGTACACATCCTCCACTCCCCATCCTTCTTTGGTGCTAGTACTACAGGTACCGCACATGGACTCAAGATTTCTTGAATCAGTCCCTTTTTCAAAAACTCATGGACTTGCCTTCTCAGCTCCTCACTTTCCACAGGAGTCATTCCGTGGGCTGCCTTGTTGGGTAAACTAGATCCTGGTACCAAATCAATATGGTGACTGATCTTCCTCATCGGTGGTAAACCCTCAGGCACATTATCTGATATGATGTCTGGAAATTCTTCTAACAGGTGTTCGACCTCTAATGGAACATCTGTGTACTATTCTTTCTTAATAGTAGGGATTAATGCATAACACATTGAATCCCTCTTCAGACCATCCAAAAACTGTCTTCCATCCACCAGGCAGATTCTGGCACTACTGCAGACTTTCTCATCCAATTCTTTTAGTGGCTTCAATTTGTGACGTACTCCATCCTTTGTCAGAGAGTACGTATTTGCATGCCCATCATGCACTACACATATGTCAAATTTCCATGGTCTTCCCAATAGCAAATGGCAAGCATCCATCGGCAAAACATCACATAGGACCTCATCTTGGTAATTCCCAATGTGAAATTTGACCAAGCACTGTTCACTAACAAGTGCTCTGTGGTCCTTCTACAACCACGCAATCCGATATGGATGCGGGTGCTTCCTCTTTCCCAACTTCAACTTAGTAACCATCTCTTCTGAAACTAAGTTGTCTATGCTACCATTATCAATGATAACATTGCAGACCTTCCCTGCACATTTGCACCTCGTGCGAAATAGGCTCTTCCTCTGTTCTGGTTCTTTTTTGTCATTCAACAGTGCTCTTCTCGTCATCAACACTTCTCCTCCTTTTGCTTCTTCAGAGTGCTCTGACTCAGCTCCTTCATCTACCACATTAGCTTTGGCATGACCCTTGGGTCCCCTATCCATCCCATCTTGGTGCTGGGGACACTCGTATGACCGATGTCCCTCTTCTCCACACTGGAAATAGGTTCCACAAAATGCTCCTCTTCCATACCCATGTCCTGGTCTACCTCTTCCTCTTTGGTAGCCATTGTTCTATTCATGTGGGTGGTAGGTATTCTCCCTTTTTTGTTCCTGGGTTTTGCTTGTTTCGCCAGTCTTCTTCTGGTCTCGGTAATTTCCTCCACCGGTTCTTCCACCATGATCCCTTCCTCTCTGTTTGCCTTCGAATCTTCTGTTTAGTTTCTCTTCTACCTTCAAGGCCAACTGGTATGCATCTTCTATGGTGGCTATTCTGATCAAGCTGAGTTCTTCCTGAATGTTCATTCTCAACCCGTTGATGTATCTGGCTACTTTCTCCTTATTAGCCCCTGAATGGCCAGTTCTGATGGAGATCTTGTAGAATTCTTCTGTGTATTCTTGGATAGACTTGCCTGACTACCTCAGACTCTGCATCCTCCTTAAAATATCCAACTCGTAATATGCAATAATAAACTACCTCTTCAGCTTCTCCACCATTCGGTCCCATCTGGTTATCTTTTCTTTTTCGTTCTTAATTCTTTCGAGTTGCACTCCTTTCCACCATAAACTAGCATGGCCTTTCAATTTTGTTTTTGCATACTTGATTTGGTCTAGATCTGCCACCTCTTCATACTCAAAGTATTCCTCCATATCATTGATCCAATCAATCAACTCTTCTGGGTTGAGATTCCCAGAATACGTAGAGACATCAAACTTCGGCCTCTTCCCGACCTGAGATAGGGCTTTAAGCAATCTAGCTTTAGAAGGATCCAATGTTTCTTCATCATCTGATGGGTCATCAGTTACCCAGGCTTCATCATCACTATTGTCTTCTCCTTTTGGCTCGACCCCTCTTCGCAACTCCTCTTGCAAGGCTTGCACTTGCCTCTACAATGCTCTGAAATCTTCGTCCGGCACCATATTTTTTTTCCATGACCACGGTTCTTTCTTGGAGGCATTCTGCTCACTACTCTCACAAAGCTCTTCCACAGATCCTGGCGCAAGCTACCTCATGTTTGGTGCTCTGCTTACACACTCAGAATCTTCTAGCTTTGATACCACTTGATCGAGAGCCAAAATTACTAAGAAGAAAAATAGTTGTATTTTATTCAAATGCGGCAAAGAATTACTGTTACAATAGAATATTATAGTCACAGCAGAATTTTACAGTAGTCGTAGAAGAGTTGCGCTCTACAGTATCTTAATTCTGGAATTACAGAAATATATTATCGTTCCCAAAGTTTCCAGCCCCCTGTGCATGCCTTTGCTCTCCTTTATAAAGGTTCTTAGGTGACGCTCCATTTCCAGCTAGCGGCCCTTCGTTTACTCTTCCAGAACCTTTCGTTTTGCCTCCTCGTGTCGCTTTGTCATCCAGATATTCGACACGTCTCCCTTTTTGACTCTTCATCTTCGGCTCATATTTCAACACGAAAATATGACATGTTGTGATATCGTGACATTTTGGCTTCCTTGCGCTCTTTCTCCCTTTCAGTCACGATATCACGACATGTCACGATATCGTGATGTTTTCTCTTCATCTCTGCCTTCCTTGCATTCGGGTCATGATATCGTGAAATCATAACATTCTCATCTCCATCACCTTTTGGCTGTTTCATGATGGTCATGATTTTGTGACCCTCCGTCCGCTGCAACCTCTGTTCTTTGCTTTGGTCACAATTTCGTGACCCTCTGTCCGTCGTAGCCACTGCTCTTTGCCTCGGTCGTGATTTTGTGACCCTTTGTCCACTGTAGCCACTGCTCTTTGCCTCGATCATGATTTCATGACCCTCCGTCCGTCGTAGCTTTTCTCTTTGCTTTGGTCACGATTTCATGACCCTCCGACCTCCGTGCCTTCTGTTGTCTTAGCGACGTCACGATTTCGCGACATGTCACGAAATCGCAACATGTCACGATATCGTGACCTTCTGCCTGTTGCATCTTCTTTCCCTATTTTGGTCGTGATATCATGACACTTTTTGTGTCGTGATATCATGACACATATATTATTTTATTTATTTATTTTTATTTTAGTTTTATTTTTTTCTTTGCAAAAAACTTAGAAAAATTTTGTTTGATGCAAGATTGCTCTACTGCCATCGGATGCTCCTGCATCAATAAACATCCTCATAAGCATTTAACATCATTGTACATACTCTAATTAACCTCTAAACTCCTATCCACTGCATCAATTGATCTATCTGACTATGTTGACAACAATGACAATACTGTCGTTGCACCTTGCTCAACAATCTCCCCCTTTGGAATTGTTGGCAACACACGTGCAATTTCCTGTAACTCTTCTCCCCCTTTGACAACAATATCAAAGGGTTGCTGCAAACTCCCCCTGAGTCCATGCATGACATTCTCAAGAAAAAATTATTACACTTAGAAAAAATCACAAACATGAGCAAAAAGATAAACAAATACACAAATTGTCCCCCTGAGAATGTGGTCTCGATAGCTAGTAAATTCTTGGGAAACGTGACCACTCCCAATTTATTGCGAAGGTACTCAAAGACTTCCTTGGGCAATGGTTTTGTGAAGATATCCACTACTTGCTCTATTGTTGGAACAAAATCCAACTTAACCTCACCTTCCGCAACTTTCTCCTTCAAAAAGTGATACCGGATAGCAATATGTTTTGTACGAGAATGCATAACCGGATTCTTTGAGATGTTAATGGCACTGGTGTTATCACACTTAACTAAAATTGGCTCACTGAAGTTAATACCAAGATATTTTAGGGTTTGTTTCATCCATAATACATGCATACATGTTGTCGCTGCAATATATTCTGCCTCTGCTGTGGATAAGGAGATTGACTCTTGTTTCTTACTGTGCCACGTGACCAACCTGTCTCCAAGATAGAATGCACCTCCATTGGTAATCTTTCTGTCATCTACACATCTTGCCCAATCTGCATCTGAATACGCAATAAGGGTGAAGTCCTTACCTTTTAGATACCATAACCCATACTCCATAGTACCCTTGAGGTACCGAAGAATCCTCTTCACTGTTGTCACATGAGTCTCCTTAGGACTAGCCTGAAATCGTGCTACCATGCATACTGCCTGCAAAATATCTGGTCTGGTAGCTGTCAAGTATAGTAAGCTCCCAATCATAGATCTGTACATGGTTTGATTAACATGTGGAGATTTGTCATCCTTGCTCGATTTGCAACCTGTCATCATGGGAGTGCTAACTGGCTTACAATCCTCCATTGTGAACTTTTTTAGTATCTATTTCACATATTTAATTTGAGAAATAAATATGCCCTTCTAATTTTGATTAACTTGCAACCCAAGAAAATACAAAATTTCACCAATCATTGACATTTCAAATTCTTTCAGCATCTTATTTGCTAAATATTTACACGACTCATCTTTGCTGCTGCAAAATATGATATCATCTACATATACAACAAGAACAATAAGATAGCCATTTTCTATTTTGATATACAAATTACTATCCACCATACCTTTCTTGAACCCTTGTTGAGTAAGATAGTTGTCTAGCCTTGCATACCATGCTCGGGGTGCCTGTTTTAAGCCATATAATGCTTTCTTCAACTTGCAAACCAATTTGGGATCATCACCAAGTTGGAAACCATCTGGCTGCTCAATATAAACCTCTTCTTCAAGTTTCCCATTCAAAAATGCTAATTTCACATCCATTTGATAAACTTTGAAATTCTTGTAAACTGCTAAAGCCAAAAACATTCTAATTACCTCTAGTCTAGCCACAGGTGCAAAGGTTTCCTCAAAGTCAATACCTTCAACTTATGCATAGCCTTTACATACCAATCTTGCTTTATTCCTGACTACCTGTCCATCTTCATTCAATTTGTTTTGAAAGATCCATTTAGTACTGATTATATTTTTATTTGGAGGTCTTGGTACTAACTCCCAAGTTTTGTTTTTCTCGATCTGATCTAATTCTTCATTTATTGCCTTCATCCAAATTTCATCTTTGCTTGTGTTAGAAAATTTTTTGGGCTCAATGCTGGATAATAGAGAGTAGTTTCTTACTACTCTTCTTCTTGTCTGAACACCAACTGTGGGGTCTCCCTGAATATTTGTACTCAATTTGTATTTTTGTAACTTCCTGCTCATGTAGCCGCTTTGAATGCAATAATAAAATGTGAGCTTTCTGATTTTGCATGTGAATTAAATATTTTCACCAAAACATCATAATAGATCTAACAATATTCACATCAATGTGTAGTACAAATACACACTGCTTTTATCGAAACACATATATGCAACTAGGGCAACATTCTTTCACTAAACCAAATTATCAAAATTGTTATAATCCATAACTTTGAACAATGGCAGTAAGAACCATCAAAAGCACAACACTGACATATAGCAATACTACAAATGGTGACAACTCTCAATTTAATCACCACCCTTCATGGTACCTCCACAAACAACTACATGAACTAAAACACACTTTGACAACTATACGAAAACTCCCCCTAACTACTTGCCTTTCATCCTCAGATAACCAAACAAATACATAGGAGCATTAAAATAAAACTTTAAGATTTCTCCCCCTGAGGATGTGCTACCTGGAGTTGCCTAGTGCAATAGAGGAGTAGTCTCCTTCAGTCCAAGGAGACACGATTTCCTTTCTTCTTTCTTTCTCCACTCTGGTTTGATTACAGCTTTGGGCTCTTGTTTTGACTTTTCTTTTTCAGTAGCTTGTGCATGTTTTTCGAGAAATTTTCTTTTTTGTCTCATTCCATTTGGTTGAAATTTTCTTCCCTAAAATTGATTTGATGCAAATGTACTTCGACAATTTCTTGCAATGTGCCCAAAATTATGACAGTTATAACATTCTACTGCATAATCCATCAAAGGTGAAAAAACATTTCTACTAGGTGGTTGTCTCTTGTGCATCCTTGATGGATGATTATTTTCCTTTCTTTGATGCACATGATTTCTTCCCTGTCTGTGTTGCATTCTTTGTGTCTAATGAAATCTACTGTCTTGCCTTAGATTAGATACAAAAGTTCTTGGACAAAACCTTGCTATGTGCCCATGACCATTACATTTAAAACATTGCACATGGTGTTCAATCAGAAAAATAGATGTATTTCTACCAGCATAACTCTTTGATCTATTATTCAATCCACAATAAATTGCCTTGTGACCATAATGGTTGCATCTAAAACAATAGCCATTAAAATCATTATTATGAATAAAGTGAGAGTGATAGAACCTCTTTTGTTGTGGTTGCTTTGTTGTAGATCTCCTTTGAGATTTTATTCCTTTTGAAGATTCAACTTCAAGCTTTTCTTGCTTTGATTCTTCAACAGTGGACTTCTTCTTCTCTGCAAATTTAGAATATGAAGGTTGTTCAGCTTCACATCCAAGACCAAGCTTACCCATGGAGCTTCTTTGTTGCCTTATCATTTTATCTAGAAACTCTGTGCTCTTCTCAAATTTGAGATTTGTATTGACATCTTCTAGTTGTTTCCTCAATAAAACAATCTCCTCTTCTTGTTTGCAGCAAAAAATCTCTTTTTCATTGATCTGTGACCTGAGAGTTTCTTCAATCCTTTTGGAATCTTCTACTTGCAGCTTTAGATCACTAATAACTTTGTTAGATTCCTCTTCACGTTTGCTATATACATCACCTTTATCATCCAGGTGTGACTTCAAGGCTTCTTCTATTTTCTTGGTTTTATGAATTTGTAAGAAGAGATCTTCAATATTATCCCCATATTCTTCCAACTTTTTGGATAGTCTTTTGTTCTTTTTCCTCTCTATATCCAACTCTTCAAGTGCAGCGATCAACTCACCTTCTAGATCTACTTCAACCTCAAGGTTTTCATCACATACTTTAGAATTCACTTCTTCTATCTTTTCTAGTTCAATTTTCTCTTCCACGAGAACTAAAACTGACTGAGATGCTTTATTTGAGGAGGATCTATTCTTCTTACCCATTGCATACTAATCCAAGATCAACCCTAGCTGATTTAGCCCGACAAGGGAAACTGGCTCTGATACCAATTGTTAGTCTCACAATGACATTGAGAGGGGGGTGAATCAGTGTAGCTCTTTAAAACTTAAATCTTCAACTCTTAAAGCCAAAACAATGAAAACTTAAAACCAAATAAAGCAAATATAACAAGATAACATCACACAACATAAGATGTATTGAGGTTCACCGATTTGGCTACTCCTTAAAATGACTGTTTGGACTCCCATCCAAATCCAGCCTTTGCAAAGCACCAAATTTACAATCAATTTACCAGCATCCATTGGAAGGAGCACCAACCCTTAATTTACCAACACCAACTGAAAGGAGCACCACCCCTTGATGCCAAGCACCAACTTGGACTTCAATTTTGAAACTAGAAGATTGACATAAAAATGCCTTCACTTTTATAATACCCTGACTGGTCTATTGCTTACCCAACATCGCCCACAATTCACAAAACACACACACTCATCGCACTTCACAAAATAAAATCCCCTCTAAAATTCTCCAAGCAACACTCCTTTTATAACTATCCTTTCTCTTTGTAACTCCAGTTGTAACTCCTTCTTTCATATTCTCATACACCACTTGTCAATTGTAACTACTTCTTTATGTAACTCATTTTGTATATATTGAGAAGGCATTTCGTCAAACACGTCACATGCAAAGAATTGACACCATAATATCCTACCATGACTGTTCATTTTCTCCTTCAAGACTATTTGTTTTCTCCTTCGATGACTGTTCATTTTCTCCTTCGATGACTGTTCATTTTCTCCTTCATGATTGTTCATTTTCTCCTTCGATGACTATTCATTTTCTCCTTCATGACTGTTCGTCTTCTCCTTCATGACTGTTCATTTTCTCCTTGCATGACTATTCATTTTCTCTTTGCATGTTTGTTTATTTTCTCTTTGCATGACTATTCATTTTCTCCTTGCATGACTATTCATTTTATCTTTGCATGTCTGTCTGTTTTCTCTTTGCATTACTGTTCATTTTCTCCTTGCATGACTGTTCATTTTCTCTTTGCATGTTTGTTCATTTTCTCTTTGCATGACTGTTCATTTTCTCCTTGCATGACTATTCGTTTTCTCCTTGCATGACTGTTCGTTTTCTATTTCCCTTATGCATGCATGTGTTTTGGTTTCCAAAAAAGGCTTTTTGTTTCTATTTTGAGGCCCTTCATTTCCTTTTCTCCTTCGACTGTGCATGCATGTGTTTTGGTTTTCGAAAAGGCTTTTTGTTTCTATTTTGAGGCCCTTTTTTTCCTTTTCTCTACATTGGCATGCATCCGCTTCTTTCCATGTGTAACGACCATCTTAAATGATTTCATATCATTAAATATTCCTTATGGGTCCACGTCACTATGCAGTCTTTAGTTTCACCATCCTGGTGTTCATCACTAATATCAGACGCACTGTCAACTACTCTGTTCCTTTGGCAAAAATGCAACATGTCACGATATCGTGACACTGTTGTTTCTCTGCCTGCCTGCCTTTTTGAGTCGTGAAAATGCGACATGTCGTGATATCATGACACTTTTGTTTCTCTATCTGCCTACCCTTTTTGAGTCATGAAAATGCGACATGTCACAATATCGTGACACTTTTGTTTCTTTGCCTACCTACCCTTTTTGAGTCATGAAAATGCGACATGTCGTGATATCATGAAACTTTTGTTTCTCTGCATGCCTGCCCTTTTTGAGTCACGAAAATGCGACATGTCACGATATCATGACACTTTTGTTTCTCTGCCTGCCTACCCTTTTTGAGTCCTAAAAATGCGACATGTCACGATATCGCGACACTTTTCTTTCTCTTCCTGCCTAACCTTTTTGAGTCCCAAAAATGTGACATGTTGCGATATCGTGACACTTTTGTTTCTCTGCCTACCTGCCCTTTTTGAGTCACGAAAATGTGACATGTCGTGATATCGTGACACTTTTTCGTTCTTGCTCTTTCTCTTTGCTTTGGCTCATGAAAATACAACATGTCGTGATATCACGACACTTTTTTCTCCTTGCTCTTTCTCTTTGCTTTGGCCCACGAAAATACAACATGCCGCGATATCGCGACACTTTTTCTCTTTGCTCTTTCGGCCACAAAAATGCAACATGTCATGATATCGTGACACTTTTTTCTCTTTGCTCTTTTGGTCGTGAAAATGCAACATGTCATGATATCGTGACACTTTTTTCTCCTTGCATTTTCTCTTTGCTTTGGACCGCAAAATTGCAACATGTCGCGATATCGCGACACTTTTTTTTTTGTGGTGTTTTGCTTTTTCTTTGATCTTTAGCATATGGGCCACTTCGGTCTTCTTGGAAAATGTACAAAAAGGTGGGTAAACATCCTCATAATAATTTAACATCATTGTACATACTCTGAATAACCTCTAAACTCCTGTCCACTGCATCAACCGATCTATCTGACTGTGTTAACAACAATGAAAATACTGTCATTGCACCTTGCTCAGCAAGAAAAACTCAAATGATAGATTTGGAAGAATGGTGGTCTGCGTAGAATTTAAATGTGAAAAACCCTAGATCCACATCACTTATTTTATTTGTGATAGGAGCTATTGAATTGGTTTGCACCATATTTTAATTATGAGGACTAAATGACTGAAAAGGATTATTTATTGTAGATATGTTTATTGAATAATTAATGAACTTTTATTTTATTTATTTTAGAGCCATAATATTTTAATTTGTAATTACTTTGTATATATATATTTAATAGGTATAATTATTTTATATTCAAAAATGCAACACTATAGCTATTGCTTAAATAAATGGATACACAAACACCATAATTGCACAACAATGAAATATATATTATATTAATGAATGGGGGAGCTTATAAACTTTGTTGTTACAAATCAGGATGATGCATAATCCTTGTGATACAATAATACAATGTTCAAGGTTCTCTGAAACCCTAGTAGCAAAGCCATAATGTCTTCAATCGTACTCTTGATCCCAACAGTGGTGAGTGGTCTTCGTTCTATCCAATACTAGGTCACTCTAGCTTAATCAGTTACTCAATGCTAATGGATTTGCAGACCTACAAACATAACAACAATATCAAGGGTTAGTAATACCAGTGAGGGCTCCACTGTGTGAGACCCTCAGACATTAATAAAAAACCCTAGCTATTGTTAACTTGCAATGCATACAAAATTTGAAGATAATAAAACAAAATAACCAAAGTGATTTACCTTACTTGTCTTCTGATATGTGATGTCTGATGCAGGTGACTGGTGTAGTGATGCCCTAGTGTCACGTCAATATATAGGGTTTTTTGAGATATTTTTTGCTCCAATAAATATGAAATTTTGTAGAAATATCCTAGAGATCATCAGTAAACTACCCTTAAAATTTTGGCTCAATATGACTCTAGATGAGTGATATATGGCCAAAACATTCTGAGGGTATGTAGGAATGACAACAGGACGTTTCAGGACTTAGAGAAATCATAAAAGACTTAGGAAACTTAGTACACTCAAAAAATTAGGGTTTGAGCCATAAAAAATAGCTCCTACTTATAATCTAGCCTAGGGCATGCTAGGGTTTCAACGACACTAATCATGTGGTTGAGATTAAAACACATCCAAGGGTGGATAATAAGTTTAGGGTGTGAAATGGATCAAGGTGGATGGACGGATGAGATTAAATGAAATTTGATGGTTGTGGTTTATTTATTCATATAAATATATATTTATTAAATATATATATAATATAGTATTAAAATATTATTATTTAAATATATATAAAATATATAAATAAATAGGTAAAAATGGCGAGAAAGCTATGATGAAGGGAAAATGGTTGGATTTTAGTGGTGGGAATGGTGAGAAGGTATGTATGGAAGACAAATGGCTAGATTTTGGTGTCTACAGATGCCCCTTTTGTACCATGTTGTGTGAAGCACAATATGATGCAAAAATATGAGACACCTGCTCGAGCTTGGCATAGATGTAGCTTCTCTTTCCTGTTGGAATGCAGAATGAACTTGAAGATAAAAAGAATAAAAAATTTTGGAGTTGTTGCGTAGCTTTCCCCCTCAATTGGAAAATGAGTTGTAGATGAATCTCATGAACAAATTGAAAATAATTTATGGAAGAAATTTTGTGCAAATAATGGAATGGGAATGGTGGAATGTGTTTTTGTTTTTTCCCCAACAGATGAAGGGTTGTGGGAGAAAATGGTGATGATGATTGTGTCTATTTTTGCCCCAATAGATGAAGGGTTTTTGTTCTGAATATCATGATCATGTAATATGTATCCCATCATGGGAAAATCATAATCAAATTTTTTATTACCCTAGATTTGGGGTGATTCCATGATTTGGAATAAATTTTGATGTATGTCATCATTGATAAGCAATATGAAGATGCTGAAGAAAAATAAAGAAGCCATAATTGGAGGGCCTTCTAGTGATTGTAGAATAATTCCTCTCACTAGAACCAATCACCCTATCTAGTGCCAATCACTATTATGACTTGTCATGGAGTTTTTGAATGAAATGATTTGATTTTTGTCCATGTTTTAAGCCCCACAGACTAGGCCATAAATGACACTTTTAAGAAAATTTCAATCTCGTCAAGGTTTCACTTGGATTGTGAGTGACAAAATTTTACTAAGCTTTCAAACTAGGAGATATGAAATGATTATGATGACCAAGTGTTCTTATGGTTATTCATTCATCTTACCGTATTGCATGGATGCTAATCGTTGCAATCGCCAAGTATATAGAACAAACCACTAGATACGAGATTCACTTGTAATTTGGAACATTGTAGAAGAATTGATGATGAATGAGGAAATTTTATGGAACAATGTTGATGAAGAAATGTGATGATTTCACAAAATTTAGAGTTGATTTGTAAATGTTGGAGATTTTAGTGGTTTATTTTGTGCTTTTCAAACGAAGATGATTGATTAATTGGTTAAATCAACTCCAATTTTCATGAAATTTTATGGGATGATGAAGAATATGATGTAGAATGGTCGATAGGTGGTTTTGTGAAAATTTGGGCCAATTTGATGCATTTTGTAACTTGATTTGTGCATTTTATGATTTTTGGTCATGAGCAATGAATATGCGTCCAAACTGATTTTTGTTTTTATAGAACCTTATTTTATGATGAATTTGATGTGTGGATGAAATTTGGTGAGATTTAGAGGTAATATACTATTTTTATCGATTTTACCTTTATGTGATTTTAGCACCAAGTGTCCTATTGCTTTTGTGGTTCCCGTAGACACCCTGTAGCGCTTGGGTGCACCAGGAAATGCCCCTGCATGCTTGCGGCTGCCACCATGCATTTGAATGCACCTGTAATAGCTATAAATAGCCTATAGGTTGGATTGTGAAGCTCCTTTGTGTGTTCAAGATATTGAGAAGTTGCGTCTTAGGAGTGGAGTGGAGTGGAGATTGAAGTAAGGCTAGTGGAATTTGGCATGAAAGCTATGGCGATGGAGGTAGCGAATGTTGTTGTTGGAGCTGAGGCACAATTTGCCCAAGTAATGTTGCTAAAAATATTTGTTTATTTGTGCAAAATTTTTATTTGTTGTTGGTTTTTATTTTTTTTAAAATTAATACTAATGCAAAAATATTTTTTGCTACATTTGATGGATATAGAGCCTCAACATCGGTTTTCTCTATTCGTTCTTGGGATGAGGAAGAAGATTTCAAAGATGGATTGAGGGTTGTTGAAGAAGGTGGGGTTGGAGGGGGTGGCTCGGTTGGATGTGGTGAGGGTGGATGAAGGGTACCTCTCGGCTTTGGTGGAGAGGTGATTTTCGGATAGGGGGACCTTCCAATTGTCGACTAGGGAGATTACTATTACTCTTGAGGATGTATATCACATCCTCTAGGGCCGAGTCATCTAGGCATGCTGAGTCTAGGTAGAGTTCTAGGTCTAGGGATCCTACTAGGTCACAAGGGTCTTCTCATGGACATTATCTTAGTGCTTAGATGCACTTTTTGTATATGAGCCTTGGTGCTCCATTGTATGTAGCCTTTTTGGAAATCATTGTATATGTGATATTATATATATATATATATGGCTTTACATTTTTGTGTGAATGTTTTTATGTATGCAATGCATGTTTATGAATATTTTTATGGATGCCTTATGGATGATTAATGCAAGATAAATGGTATATGAAATTCAAGCTATATGATGTATGTATGCATGATGTTCTATTGATCATTTATATTTCAAAATATTATTGGTCATTTTTTTTCATTGTTGTTTAATCGGGGGCACCAAACTTGGTGGTATTTAGGTAGGATGATCCGTGAAGAAGACATGGATGTTGACATGGAAGAAGTTATGGAAGTTGATATGGAAGAAGAAATGGAACTTGATATGGAAGAAGATATGAATGTTGATATGGAATACTGAATGATTTTTAGAGACTCAAACATACTAGTGATATCAACCAAACTCACTAAAGTTTGTCTAATTTTCTTTAGGACCAATGTGTGTGCAATGAATTCATGTATCAAATCTTGAGCATGGCAATTACCCTAGACAATCATGAAATAGTGTGTGTGCAAGTGAATTTCATTAACCCATCTTGAGTAAATTGAGCATGACCTATTATGGAGAGGACCAAGAAGCTATCTTGTTCGTATGTGCGGTCAGAGGTCTCTCTTTTTGTAAGAGAGACATGTTGCCCCGCATGAGCTTACTCCACTACCAGTCAAGCATCTATAGCTCCAGTGGAGGCTCACTCCATAGTCCAATAATCTGATATTTTAGGCCTTGGGGATGACTACCTAACCTTTTGAGGGGAAATGTAGTATGATCCTTACAACTTTATGGATTTGTGGTGTGTGAGTGGAATTTGGAGCTTTGGGGAATTGGATTCTCAATCGAAGTGTGATGAGAATTTGACCCTATCCTTACTACTCTATATTTTGTATTGGAAGTAATTGTGATGGTGGTGAAAACCACTATTTTTGATTTTGGACTATGTTGCATTATGGGACAAGCGAGGAATACCCTTTTCACTTCAAGGTGTAACCCAATTATGGTATTATATTTCTTTGACACAAGATATTTTTAATATGTGAAGATGTGTATTTGGTTCAAGAATGTTTTTGGAATTAGTTGTCAAGACTCAAGATTTTCTTAATGTGATAAAGTGATTTGGTCCTAAAGAAAACCAAACATATTTTTGGAGTTTGCTTAAAACACTAGGAGTGGCTGAGTGACCAAAAACCTAGGGCATATGGACTTTGTAAAAATGGAATATTGGCTTAGGAAATTTAGAGTAAAGTGCATATATGCCTTTCTAGATGCCCTTGATTAATGTAACTTGAATTTTTGTTTGACCTTTTCATCACTCCTAATAAATGATTTTTAAACATGGGGGAAATGAATGCAAATGGGTGATGCAAAATGTAATGAGATGTTGAAATGTAGTGGAATTTGTGAATTCAATGAAATGTATGCAAATTAAATGTATGTAAATACCATGTGAAAATGTATGTGAATGCAAAAGTGAATGCAAGTAGGATGTATGCAAATGCATATGGCATGCAATTTAAAAATTTGTTTTTATTTGTTTTATTTTGTTTTTAGCCATGTATGTACATATATAAACATCACATTAACAATAAAATGTTTTCAAATAAATAACATTAAGTGGTTCAGGCTCCTCAACCCCCTCTAAATCAACAAGTCTATAAGTACCATAACCCACTTTCTAAGACATAAATATAGAAAGGGACCCCCAAACGAGGAGGAGCTAAGACTGGTAGAGAAGCTAGATATTGCTTGATATCATCAAAGGCTTTTTGACATTCATCTGTCCAAACAAATGACACCCCATTTTGTAGTAGGTGGTTTAAGGGCCTAAATTTATCAAAAAGTTGCATAGTGAAATGTCAGATAGATTGGATCTTTCCTTGTAAACTATGCAATTCTTTAATATTTTTTGGGGGAGGCATTTCCATGATGGCCTTAACCTTGTTTGGGTCCACTTCAATGCCTCTTTTGGAGATAATAAATCCTAGAATTTTACCTGAGGTAACACCAAAGACACACTTTTTGGGATTTAACCTCACCTTAGTCTCTATTAGTCGATCAAATATTTTCTCCAATACACCAATGTGCTCTTGTCGAGTTTTAGATTTAGCCAAGAGATCATCTATATAGTCTTCGATAATCTTATGCATGTATTCATGGAAGATGTAATCATGGCTCATTGATAGGTAGCACCTACATTTTCAAGTCCAAATGGAATGACCTTGTAGCAAAAGGTCCCCCAAGGTGTGGTGAATGTTATTTTATGTTGATCATCAGGATTATTCGAATTTGGTTGTATCCTAAAAAACCATCCATTAAGGAAAGTATTTCATGGCCAGTGCAGGTATCAACAAGATTATTAAGTTTTGGAAGAGGAAAATCATCCTTAGGACATGCCTTATTAAGATCTCAAAAATTAGTGCAAATGTGTATCGACTCGTTAGGATTATGAACGAGTACCATGTTTGAAAGCCACTCAGGATAGTCAATAGGAATAATGAAGTTGACGTCTAGGATTTTTTGAAGCTCTTCCTTCACTATGAGGGCAATGGTAGGATGCATCCTTATAAGTTTTTGCTTGACTAGTTTGGCATCAGGATGTAAGGTGATATTGTGGACCACAAGGTTAGGGTCAATACTAGGCATGTCTTTGGAGGACCATGCAAACACGTCCTTCTTTCTCTTGAGGAGAGCAATGAATTGCTCTAGTTCATTGGATGATAATATTTTTCCAAGTTTGACAATATATGGATTGTCATGATTTGAACTAAGGTTCACTTTGATGGTATCTTCAATGGACATATGAGAACCTTCCTCAAGTTGATGGTATCAAGTTCACATTGAAATATTGATTGTATCAAAGGAATTTTTCATCTCCCCAAATTAATAATAAAATATCTCTTTCATTTGTGCAATATGTAGTTCTTTGAGTTCTATTTTATCTTTCTAATTTTAGTGTCGTGCCTTTTACTCTACAATTACTTCGTATTTTGATTTACTTATTTATTTTAATTTTCCAAGCTAGTCTTATGCAACTGTTAGATTAGAATTTATTTTTTTGCAAGCATTATAATTTTTTTGTGTTTATTATTTTTTTTGCAAAGTGTATTATTAAATTTTGTAAGTGTGATTTTAATTTTTGCAAGTGTGATTTTTGTTTAAGCAAGTAAGAAATCTTAAAATATCATAAATTGAGATATGATTCCTTGCTCTCTAGTGCACACAACCATTAGATGTCATCCCAGATTGACAATTTAAAATACAATAATTAATGACACTCATCAAACCTCATGAATTTATTTTAAGAAGGAAAAATATTGAGCCAGACAACGTAGTAGAGAATCAAAACTACCAACATGCTACTTTTGTATAAACTTTGATTCATTTCTCTATATGATGATCTCTAACTAGATGAAACAAATGCCAACTAGTAAAATATTTTTCAAGGGCATGTGCTTTTGTTTTTTCTTAGAATATTTAAAGAACTAGAATCTCACTATTGATGAAGTGAATGGTCTCATATGATATAAATACCCAGGTTACATATTACTTTAGGTCAAGTTTAAAGAATAAACCTTAAGATTTATTAATAAATATTACATTTAAATTATCTTTCTAAGGTGGAAATGGCCCATATGACTATAACATTTTCTACAAATAATTACACTATAAAAAGGGTTGGTCATGGTCTCAAGTGAATCTTAAACCACTAAAACATTTAATTCGATAAAAATGGATGTGGGGATTGCTTAAAAAATACATGATTTCTTACATTCATCAACTATTTTTGGATATGATATCATGGAAATATTAGTGCACCTATGGATAAGGAAATAAAATAGTAGATAATGTATCCAATTATTGTGTTGACCTTCACCTTGGAAAAATTCAAATTTTAGAAGGCAACTGGCTAAGTGCGATTTTATCCCTTATAGTAATTTGAGAAATATGAAGAAAATCTTTGATAGAAATAAAATTTAGATATGTTTTTTTATTGGAGTAGCTCCCAACAGAAGGCATATATAACTTATTTAGTTAAAAAATCATATTATTGCTTAATTAATAAAATTTTATATACAAAGGCTATTATATATATATATATATATATATATATATATATATATATATATATATATATATATATATAATAAAATCATCATGGTAACATCTTCTATAATATGTTTTTGTTATATAATAGAAATCCTAAGACAATTTTTTATCCCAAAAAATAACTTTCAAAATATAGAATATCATGAATACATTCTTATCTATGAAAGTGTGTATAATAAATATTCTATATCAAATTAGTTACATTAAAAATATAAATGTCATTGAATTTTTTAGCAAATAGATATCTTACATCTACTACTAAATTATTATTATCATTATTTATCATATATTTTAATCAAAAGTTATTCTAAAATTTATTAGGTATTTTGTCACACTTTTTTCATAGGCCTCTCAAAGAGAGAAACATAAACATGACCTTGAAATAAATATCTTTAAAGTTTATATTTTTGATAAGAATTTAAATATTTCCTAACTATGCATTCTTGAGAACATGTTATCAAGACCACACCTTCTATGCACATGTTTAGGCAATGTACACTCTATACATTTGTCTATTTGACATCCACAATTATAATTTAGTCTTAATTATATTTCCTTCATATTGAAGTAAACAAAGATCACTAGAAAATAATACTTCTTTTGCAAACAAAATCTATTCAAAATATATTCCTATTTCATTTGTAAAAAAAATATGATGAAAATTGGATTTACAAAATTCAATATAAATAATTCTTAAACTTACAAACATACCTAATTTTGTGAATGATAAATAAATCTTTGTGTAAAGATGTAGATTTTACTACAAGTCATGCCCAAGGTTCTTTTGGGGGGCTACTTTGTTTATGGGACCCAACAAGAGTTGATATTTTTTTGGTTTTCTCTTCCAAATGAATTATTAATATTCTTTTTTGTTGCAAGTTTTCCAATAGAAGATGGATTCTTTCCAACATTAATTTTATACCTAGAAAATAGAACATGTTTGCTAACTCCTTGGCTACTAAAGGTTCCAATTTTAGTCCTTCTTAAAATATGGTATCATCTAAAAATAGAAGGTTCAAACTGGTTTTTCAACCTATAGTACCAGATAGACAAATTTTTTGATAGGTTTTTGAAAGTGATGACTAGATTATTGATTTCATAATAAGGGAGGCTTTTTTATCCAATGTATAGGAGGATTTTCCTCATAATATAGATCAATAGGATGTTATACAATTAAAAAACAATCATATCCCTAGGGTTTTGGTCACCCTAGAAAGCCTCTTTGATAATGAGGATAGAACAAAATCTAGATCTATGGAGATCAATAAAAAAAACTATAAAAAATTTGAGATTGAAAAGGAAAAGAATCTCAAAGTTGGTATCTGTTGTTCTCAAGAAGAGGTAGAGGAGATCAAATCCCTGCACTCTAAATAGTAAGACATTTTGGCTTGGTATTATTAATATCTAAAGGTATATGATAAAAAAGTGATCCAACATACTATTGAGCTAGAACCTGATACAAAGCCTTTTAGATAGAAGCAGAGACCTATAAATCCCAATATTTAATCCATAATGAAAGAGAAATTGCTCAAATTATTGAAGTCTAAAATTATATACCCAATCAAGCATTCCATATGGGTAGCTAATTTGGTCCTCATCAGAAAGAATAATGGAGACATCCATCTTTGTGTAGATTTAAGGAATCTCAATCAAGCATCGTGAAGGACCACTACCCTCTCCCTTAGATTAAATAAATTTTATAGATTGTTGTAGAGGCAAAGAGGTTCTCATTGTTAGATGGTTTATCTGGATATAACCATATCTAGGTAAAATATGAAGATCAATTCAAGACAAAATTTACTACAATGGGGAACTTTCACTTACCAAAGGATGTCTTTTGACCTATCCAATGCAAGGCCACCTTCAAAAGATCCATGGATTATGCTTTTGGAGAGCTAATCAATAAGGTCATTCTCATATACTTATATGATAAGACTATGTTCTCTCATAAGAAACAAGCTCATTTGGAGCACCTGGAGAAAGTATTTGAGAAATGCAGAGAATTTGGAATCTCTCTGAACCCAAAGAAGTCATTTTTTATAGTACATGAAGGGACACTATTAGGACATGTGATTTTGAATGAAGGAATTTATATAGACCCAGATAGGGTAAAGTTAATTCTAGCCCTCTCCTTACCTACGAACAAGAAGTCCTTGCAATTTATTTTTAGGTAGATTAAATTTGTAAGGAAGTTCATCTCATACTTCGATCGAATAGTAAAGCCTATATCAGATTTGCTAAAGAAGAATGTTGATTTCAAGTGGATGGAAGTAATGAAATAAGCTTTTAAATCCATTAAACAAGCTATTGCCATCACCCCAATCCTGGTGAACACTAATTTCAATATTTTGTATGCTTATGGAACTGAAGAGAGCTATGTAGTTGTGCTTACTCAAAGAATGATGATGGAAAAGAACATCCCATATTTTTCTAGAGTCAAACCCTACATGAGTATCAGACCAAATAAAAATTTATTTAGAAATAAGTTTTTATAGTAATGAAATCATTGAAAAAGTTTAGACAATACTTGGCTCAAAGTAAAACTCTTGTTTATGTGGTCCACCTAGACGTAAGAAGATTTATTTTACAAGAAATACTAGGAGACAAAAGAGTTGGATGGATTACTAAAATTTAGGAGTATGATGTAGAGATCCATCCTACCAAGCTATTCAGAGGCAAAGCACTATGTCAAGGGTTTAAATAAAATGTAGTTACATAACAAATGTTATCTTGTTAGCCAACAACAATAGATCAAGATGAAGAGTTTTCATAAAAAAGGTTAGATTGGGTTAAACAGATGACCAACTATTTCCAAATAGGAATCTATCCTCAAGGTCTTAACCCATCATAAAGGAGGAGATATAGGCTTCAATACTTGAAGTATGTCCTATTACCAAAAGGATTATATAAAAAAATCTTGATGGAGTCCTCCTAAAATTCTTGAAAGATGATAAAAAATAAAAGGTCATTAAAGAATTTCATGGAGGATTATATGGAGGACATTTTTTAGGGAGGGTCACAACTATGAAAATTATTAGAGCAAGTTATTATTGGCCTTCAATTTTTTTGATACCTTTAAGGTAACAAGTACATGTTATGAATGCCAGAGGTATGTGGGAAGGAATAGAAATGCATCATTCCCCTCAAACCTATTCAAGTAGAAGAACCTTTTTAACAATGGGGACTGGACTTCATTGGAGTGATAAATCCCAACTACTTAGAAGGACATAAGTATATCCTGATTGCCAAAAATTATCTTACCAAATGGGTTGAATCCATTCCCACCAAAAAATTAGATCAATAAGTGGTAATTGAATTCATGGAAAGCTTGATCACAAGGTTTAGTATCCCCGAAGCTATAGTAAGTGATAATGGTATAAATTTTATAAGAGATAAATATATTGAGTTTGCACCCAGGTGTTGTAGGTGACTTGGAGAGGAGAGGACAATCCTCCAAGAGAGGTCCCATGTTCAAATCTCCACCCTACCCAAAAGTTGAATTAGGTATCCAAAATCTAATTGATAATGCTGGTGCGGGTAGGTTCGGGTGTGACTCCTAGGTGACTTTGACGGTGCAGAATCTTCTGTTCATGGTCTCTTAGACCAAGGCAGCTCCGAAAGGGGTTTTTCACTTAAAAATATATATATTATATTGAGTTTGCAAGCAAATATGGTATAAGTTTAAAAAAACTCATATAACTATTACCCTCAAGGAAATGGGTTAGCTGAGTTAACTAACAAAAATCTTCTTAGAATTCTAAAGAGATCATTTGAGGATAAAAAAATAAGTTTGCATTTACTTTTAGAGTAGGCTCTATGGATAGACATGATTACTATCAATAAATCTATCAAGACTATCCCTTACAAAAAATGGCTAATAAATTCAATTACTATTCATTTTGTAAGAAATGCAAATTTACAAAAAAGAGCTAAAGAAGTAGTGAGACGATGCTACTAAACAATGAAGAAGAGCAAATTTCCAAAGAATTTTCTTACAAATGGCACCAAAAGTAGCTCAAAAAATTGTCCAGTAGGTGACTATTGAGTTAGAATGCTACTTGGATAAAGCAGAGGTAGTGGTAGACATTAACATGACATGGGTGAGAAGGATTAAGCTTGAATTATAACTACAAGTACTTTTAAGGGCTACCAATTTTATTTCAAGGTATTATAGCTATAAATTCCTTCTTGTCATTTTATATTTGTGATTCAGTTCACCATTGCCTTGAATTAATATCTATAATAGCAAAATATTATGATCCTAAAATAAAAGCAATAAATGTTAGAAATAACTTATATTACATTATTTGGGTTATGTAAATGTACCTTCATTGGTACATACTTAGGACATTAGATTACTTTAAGGGGAAGTTATCTAGTTACTTCATGCAATGTAATAAATGCACAAGTGTCAATATGCAAGCTATAAATGTGCAAGGTGTCCCTTATAGAGCTAGGTAGAGTGTTGGCCAGGGAACTTATCTTCCTATATAAAGGGCCATAGATATAGAAGAGATAATACAATAGTTTTGGATTACAATAGTGTAGGATAGACAATAGTTTAGTGTGTGTGAGCTATAAGCTCATAGCTCATTCATTGAGCAGTAGCTTGTATCAAGGAGTGTTCATTTCCTCCATAGCTACTATTGTATGCATTTCCATCATTTCTATTTATAACATATTTTAGTCATCTCACAAATTTACTTTATTTTTTATTATTCTACATCTTGTGAATGTTATCTCCTATTGCATGTTGTATCAAAAGCTAACAATGGTATCAAAGCTATGGTAGATCAATAGAAAAATCACCATTATCATTGATCCTAAGTTTTTTTTCAACCTGATGCACCATTGGACCAGTCACTGTAAAAATTTCTCAAAAGAGTCTAGGTGATAGAATTAGGGAGAGCCACAAGTGAGGACTGAATGAAATCTTAGTTTCATAAATACTAAGATTGCATATGGCTAGATTCTTTCCACAGATTTGCAAAAAAATACGTGAATACTAGGACTCAACATTTGATCCACTAGTTTGATGAAACAACTAGTGAAGATCATCTAAGAGATCTAGAAATATTTGCCTGAAGTTTCTTTTATTACAAGGAATTAATTCTTAGATGATTGGAACACCTCCTATAATAAAAATCTAGGATACCTCAACTTCATTTCCCAAAGGTCGAAGTGCCTTCATAGTACAAATATTAGTTGTTGTAGAAAGGAGAATACTTCAAAAGAAACTTATGGAAAATAATCATGGTGAAGTTAGAAGACAGGAGATATCCATTGCTGTATTGAAAAACTTCACATAAATAAAAAAGCCACAGAAGCCTAGAAAAGGCCACAAAATATTTGATATTAAAGAAAATGCTATAGAAGCCTTGATACTGAAACATGCCACAAATGCCTTTATCTTGAAGAAGACTCCAAACTAAAGTACCTAAATCAAAATAAAATTTTAGTACTAATATTTTTTTGTAGGTAAAGGAGATCTAGTAAGTTAGGAAATCTTCCTACAAGAAATTTAGGAAGAGCAGACTCTTCAAAATAAATCCAACACCTGAAGAAAAAGAGATCGGGAGGTGATATCATTGAAGAACTTCCAGATAGGAAGAATAAATACTAGGAGAGTCCTTATCAAATCTAGAAGTAGCAGAATCAAATATCCAACAGAAGATCTCACCATCAATAATTCCTAAAGTAGAAGGTTGAATATAAGATATCAAGGAAGACCAGAAGAAGCTGCAAGATCAAATACCTTGGCGATGTCTCGACTAGAATCTAGTAAAAGGCTAAGAGAGCCTTCCCAAAGAAATAATCAAAGGATAACTCACTGGAGAAATCCACTACTAAGGAGAAGACCCTAATGATTAAGGACTTAATATAATTGTTGACATCCGATAACAAGGCCAAGAGGAGGATAATTTGGTAAGGAGTGCCAAATCCAAGCAGAAGAAGAATCCAATGAAGACCTCGAGATATTTAAAATCTTGAGAATAAGATCCTTCTTGAAATCAAAATTAGATAAGAACACTTGAAGACAGAAGAAGCTAGATAGAATCAGAAGATTGAAGATTACCTCCCATAGTAATAGGAAACCACTTTAGAGACATAGAATTCTCCAAATATATAGTAGAAGGAGGAGACCACAAGTGGATAACAGAGTCACCAAATCTTAGGTTAATGAAAGGAAGTTTAAGAGTATAGTTTGGTAAAGAAGGAGCTATTCAAAATAGTCTACAAAGAGATGCAAGATATTACTCAAGGTAGCAACTTGGTGATCTAAGACACCAAGATCTACATCCACTATATAAGCGACAAAGAAGCTAAAAAATATTTCAAAAAAAGGTAAGCAAATATTGGTGCAAGTAGATTCATTAATTGGATTACTTTTCAAATTTGTTAAAGCACCTTAATCTAGATTAAAGTTACAACCTAAATTACAATATTTAGAAGTACAAAATAAAAAGGTTCCTTTTAGAGGTTCATTTGCACATTATGAGTTTATTAAATTCCAAATATTAATTTATCTATCAACTACCTATTATCCACTTTGGAAAGCAAAAATATTATTGAATCCTACAATACAAATTGTAGTGAATTTATTAAGTGCATTTTATTGAGAGTGAATTGGAGTGATAAGGTGTAATTTGTTAGTGCATTTAAAAGTAGAATTTGTTAGATTCATTTTAACTATTATTACTCTCAAAAGAAATTAATTTTGTGCTTTGAAAAAGGCTAAAAAATCTAGTTTGGATCATGTGTCTAAAGACACTCTTAAAAGCACAAAAATTTACAACTCTTAGTGGCCAATAGAATCCACCGAAATTGGTTAGTACGTACAAAGAAAAGCTAACCAAAAAGAAGCTTCAAATATTGAGGCTTGGTGAATCTCAAATCCAAAGCACTAAAGGGATTAGTGCAACTAAAATAAAGCTTCTATTTATAGCATTTATAAGGCTTGGATTCACCATCAAATGTCCAAGCAAAGAGGGTAAGGAGTCTATCCAAAGAGACATACTCAAAACCTTCATATTGCACTCATAAAATCTGCTACAAAATCAGAATATCAGGCCTACAATAGAGTGCAAGAAAATATGCAATAAAAAGGGTTTTATATACATATAAAGGTTACATGATATTGAAATTCTACAATACATCATATGTAGGGACAAGAGCAGATTTTAAGGTACCTCAATAGGAAAAATAGGTACATGAAAATCCATCCAAAGAAGGGTCGAAAGATTAGTGCTCTTCAACCATCAAAAGGGCATACTCTTTGTGGATGAACCTGCAAGACAAAGGAAGCTCATAAAAGTGATTTACATAAACCAAAGTAATCTTAACAAGGACATCTATGAAGGTAAAAAGAAGAATATTATTTATGTAGATAGAAGAGAGGTCATCCACAAAGAAAGAATGTCAAGCTTCCACTCCTACCAAGGTGAACAGGTAGCATAACAGGGAGCACATTGAAGGTAAGAAGAAAAATAGAAGGATAGATGCTAAATTGAGAGTAACATCCACAAAAGGAAGAACTATCATCCATGATCAAATCTCCAAGATGCCTCATGAAGCCACTTGCAGAAGAATAGGTTGCTTGCTGCCCAAGAAAAAAATTAAGCTAAGAAGGAATATAATCAGAGTTACAATCTTCGAAGGTCTTACATCAAAAGTCTCATGCAAGAAGACTTAATGCCACTTGGCATAATATTATCAATTTTCTCTCATTTCCTAATGCTCAAGATACCATCGAAGGTGAGTTATAAGTGCCAGAGAAAATTCTCATTTGTTACAAAGGTGTAACGTGCACCATAGAAGCATTACAAGAAGATATTGGCATTACACAAGTGACAACACTCTCAAGAAATGGAAAAGACACTTTTCCACCCTTGAACCCTAATAAATTTAGTCTAATTTCAAAGACATAATAGGGTGAAGAGGAGATAAAATTGCAATCAAAAGAAAGGAAGAAATATCGCAGTCAAATTAGTTCTAGCATAGTGTGGAAGAAATGGAGCAAGGAGCATTTAAAGCTTGATAGAAGAGGGATATATTACTGGCATCATACTCTCCAACATTGAAGAACAAGCCCAACATTTTCTCACTCAACCATACCACACTTGGCCCATCTAGATTCGTCAACTCAAGCACCACAAAAAGGGTACATAAGAGGACTGTTATACTTAGTCAAAACGAACACTACTCAAGTGTGAAGACAAAAGAGCCAAGGTAAGTTTAATTATCTCATTTAATTATGCTTTCTAAAATTTGAGATATAATTCTATAATATCAAGGATAAATTTTAATATTATGAAATCAAATTATATAGGAGATAACTTACCTAGATCAAAGTAATATTTGCAAAAAAACCTTGGAGATATAAGGAATTTTACTTAGGTTTAACTATTTAATATTTTGCAAATATTTTTATCTTTTCTAATTTTCCAAATTTGGGAGTCATAAGGTCTATTACATCAAATTGATTTATTGGAAATTATAAAAATTAAAATCAAATCTCAAAGGGCCATTATAAGAGGATTATTAAAACATTTTAAAGGTTGGAAATTTATAATATTTACTTGTCTCAAATCTTCTAAAATTGAGACAAAAGATCCAACATTAAAAGCTTTTTAAATTTGGAAAAAGTTCTTAGTTCAATAGGAGCAATAAGGATAATAGAAGAAAATTTTGGTATTTATAAAACATTACAAAATAAACCAAAATTGAACTAAAATTTACAAAAGCACTTTATATCTTATCCAAAACATACTAGGGAGTCATAAGGCATTCTAAAAAACCTAAGAATTGGTATTAGGGAACTTAAATGGCTTCAAATAAATTCTTCCTAGTAGAATCTCAGCTACTCAAGGGTCCTAATTATTTCTCCTAGAAGAATAAAATGAAATCTATTTTGTTATATGAAAAACTTTGGGATATTTTCAAAGGGAAAGCTCAGATACCTACTTTAGATGATATTTAAATCCTAAAGTTATTATAAAATGATTCAAAGGCTCTAATGATAATAACCTTTGCTATCACTAATGAGATACAACCTTATATCAATTAAAAATAGTAATCCTTAGATGCATGGACAATCCTAGAGAAAATTTTTAAAGGAAATAATAAGGCAACTATTCTTCATCTTCAAAGTCAACTTCATTCATTAAAGATGAACAATGGAGAAAGCATAGAAATGTTCTTAAGGAAAGTAGTAGATATCAAAGGGAAATTATTTACCTCGGGAGATATAGTTAAGGATGAACTTCTTACTCAAGTAACCATGAGAGCACTTCTAGACAACTATAAACATTTGGTAACATATTTACAAGTTCTAAGTAAAGATACTTCTTTTGATGACTTAGTCAATATTCTACAGGAATATGAAGTGGAAAATACAATTAAAGATGAGATGTCTAACACTGCATTTGTATCTAAATATATTCCACAGGGGAAAATTGCTTCTTCATAAAAAAGGATGAAAACCATGGTACGATAGGTATTTTTAGATATGCAAGAGAAAAGACCACACTACCAACTATTGCAGGTTCAATTCTAAGAATCAAAATCAAGGAAATCATATGAACAATCGGAACTAATTTCAACCATGACAATATCAAAATTCTCATCAACAATAATTTCAATGTCCAACCAATTATCCCCAATTGGAGTATCAAAAAGGAAATAAAAAATGACATCTAGCTCAGAAGATAGAATAAATTGAAGAATTGGGAGAACCAATAGATGATTATGAAATCAAATATCTTTCAGCAAGAATGATAGGTTTTAAAGAAACTAATAGCTTAATTGAATATGTTACATAAATTAGATAAGAAGAATCTGAATTCCAGATTCAAGAGGAAGATCCACATTGAAGACTTAAATATTCAATACCCAAATATTATAATACAAGGGGGTGTTAGAAATAACTTATATTACATTATTTGGGTCATGTAAATGTACCTTCCTTGGTACAAACTTAGGACATTAGATTACTTTAGGGGAAGTTATCTAGTTACTTCATGCAATGTAATAAATGTACAAGTGTCAATGTGCAAGCTGCAAATGTGCAAGGTGTTCCTTGTATAACTAAATAGAGTGTTGGCCAAGGAACTTATCTTCCTATATAAAAGGCCATAGATATAGAAGAGATAACATAATAGTGTAGGATTACAGTAATGTAGTATATATAGTAGTGTAGTGTGTGTAAGCTATAAGCTCAGAGCTCATTCATTGAGTAGTTAATTTTCTCCATAGCTACTATTGTACTCATTTTTGTCATTTCTATTTATAGCATATTTTAACCATCTCACAGATTTACTTTCTTTCTTATTATTCTGCATCTTGTGAATGCTACCTCCCATTGCATGTTGTATTAAAGGCTATCATTTAAAATGGCTAAGGGTAAAATCTTGTTCAATATAACCACTAAAGCCTGTCAAGATTTGTTTGCCATAGGCATAGACCCTCTTGTAATCCCTAAACCCTTTGACTCATCAGAGCAAGCCAAGCATTACTCATTATAAGGACATGCTCATGATGGTGAACCTTTTAGAAAGTGGGTTTACAACCAATTTAAAACAATCAAGTCTAGGAGTACTTTGCCAAAAAACCCAATTGCCATTGAAAATTTTGCTTATCCAGAGCTTTTCATGATGTTAGCCTACTTAGAGGGTTTAGATCTTGGACAACATGTAAGAGATTAGAAAATAGCCATTTTTTACTACATATCTAACAAGAAAATGTATAAATATTAAACATAATATGAGGGTATAAAACCAATTTACTTTTATTGGCCCACATATCTCTCTAAGAGGATGCATGAACACCTAGTCAGTATGAAAATAGAGTCAAAAAATCCCTCCTTTCGACACTGTTAAAATTTAATATGGATGTTCTCTAGAGCTTTAAGGCAAATGATTCCCTGGATTCCTATGGTATATAAGAATGATAATGGAGACCCCCTTCCATTTTATCAATGGACCAAACATTTGAGAAATATAATCATATTACATATTCAACATGGAATTTTTAGGGTCAACTCTGAAGGTTATGTATGGACAATGCCCTAGGATTCCACCTCTTACTAAGGAATTGTTGCATGTAGATAATGTCAAAGGAGATTGGTATATCCTTATGAAGGAAACTATCATCATACTCTATTACTTCACTGGTAAACCTTTCTTGCTACCTCATTTTGTTATCGATCGACTGTTAGCTTTGGAATATTTGAGATAAGCCAACTTCATCAATGTCAATTTCGATACCGATAAAGGAAGGAAGGGAACTATGATTTATTCCTATAATGTGGATGTTATAATTATAAATATAAAGGGGTAACATGAAAAAATCACTCAATATTTGGAGAGACTCAATATTTTATACATCCCACAAAGATGGAGATATGACCCTAATGACAAGTTCTTGGAAATAAATACTGCATATGGAGAAAGGGCCCTCAAATTTGATAAAAATTCATGATATCATTTTGAAAAGGGTAGAAATAAAAATGAAAATGCTCCAATGGAATGGAATTTTAGCAAAAATGAACAACTTCCCCCATGGAGAGATTTTTATGAGCAAATAGTTAATTATGACTCTAAAAACAATAAAATCCACCAATTGAAAGAATCTAAAATTAAAGAAATAGAGGGTAAGAATGGTTGGGACAATGGTAAAATTGTAGAATGGTGGTATATGAGAGTTGAAATAGGTACAAAAAATGCTATATTCGAACAAAAATTGGACACTGATTTTTCTAAGCTATATGAAAAGAACATCAAAACATGGAAGGCCAAAAATAGCAGGAAATTGGTGTTCAATTATAAGAAATCAGAAATAAAGGGAAAGAGGAAAAATCAAGTAACATCATATTCCCATTCACATTCACAATAAGTGAAAGAAGTTGTGATAGATGTTCCATAAATGTTTGAGGGAACCCAAACTATATTTGAGCCTTCACAAGAGCAATTATAGCAATACTCTATGGGTGCTCAAATCATGAAGAAAATGTATTATTTTGGTGGTGGTTTGGGTAAAGATAAAATGGGGAATATATAAAATGTCTTGGCAAATAAAATATCAAAGCATCTAGCCTTGGGTGGAGAACCTCATTTACGAGAGTCAAAAGGAAAGAAAAAGGATGATAATTTTGTGTTCACTACTATAAAATTCACCACTGCATCTGCAACAGAGCATTCCCTTATTTTTGAAGTTGCATCACAAGAAGCACAACATGAAGGGAGTACTAAGAAATATAAGCCTACAATTCCTATCATTTTCAAGAGAAAGGCTAAGGATTTAGTAGGGGAGGCTAAGAAGGAGGTCTGTAATAAGAAAAAAAATGGATCCAAAGAAATTTTTTGAACAAACCCCAATATTAGTTGTAGAGTGATAGGTTCAGCAAACACAACATCAAAGTACAAATAATATTTTCCAACAGACTACTTCGGTAGGTGAAGGTATTATTTATATCCCTTCTTCTTTTCCTCTTCACCCAAAAGGATCTCCCTCCCGTTATCAAGAAAATTTGGAATAGAAGGCATCCTCTCCTCCTCATAATTCACCACCCGTTTCACCAGTCATTATAGGGTATCAAACTAATACATACCCTCCACATTCATCAGAAGTTCCAGTAACATCATCACCTATTTACTCACCTCCACTCACAAATTCATCACCGTTGGTAATGTTAGAAGGGCAAACTCCTCCATATCCCCCATATCATTCCATGGTATTAACATCCATCACCATGTCTTTTCCATATATAACTTATGCAATAAGCATAGACTCCACTATCCTCATAACTGCTCCCCTCTCATCAATACCTAATTCATTCTTCCCTTAACTCGTGACTGCTTCCACTCCTACAAATTATCCCACAATAGCATCTTTGAAAAAATAAAATAAAGTTTCATAGAAAATCCAAGATTTATGGGCCGAGAAATTACCCAAGCCTTCAAAACATACGTCTAGATGAAGAAAAACCATGATTGTTGATCCGATGACTAGGCAAAGGATAGCTAGGTCCATCACTCCTCTTGTTAGCAAACTAGAAGAGGATATGACTATAAAATATTACCAACTGGAAGAGCATACAAAGGATATCAATCAATTGTCAATGGAGGATGAATTAGTCATAGCTAAGGCTCACCTTGAAACTTTTTATGTCAAGATTGACATCTACAAGGAGCAATGTAGAAAACTAGAGGAAAATATTGAGAAGCTGGAGAAAACTATCAACAATAATAAAAAGGTGGAAAAGGCTATAAGAAATGAGATCAAGAGTTGGCAGAGTAAATATCAAGAGGCTATAAAATTTAAATACCATGTTGAAGATATAAATAAAAGGAATGAAGCTCAGGCCAAGGAAATACAAGACTTGAAACATCAACTCTAGATTGAAAATGCTAGTACTATATGTTTCTCTAAAGAAGCGGTCAAATATTTTAGGAAGTAGATATGGTCTAGAATCATTGAGAAATGTTTAAAAATCCAACCTATAATAGACAACATGGATGATGCCAACCATTTGCTGCAAGCGACCAAGGAAGATCTGGATAACTTCACTAAGGAGCTACAGCCTGTGGTGATACTAGAAGAGTAGATCTATAAATTTTTTTAGAATAGAATCTATTTCAAATAAGGTGTATAAAAATTCTATATTGGCCACTAAAATTATGATTGACAAGAATAAGTTGCTCTAAAAGGGCTGGTTACTATCAGATAGAATTGAGGGAAAATTGTAAGAAATTGTAGATATCCACCAAGAGATGATGCAGTATGGTTTTGGAGGACTCTGAATTGAAAATAAGACCTTATTGATAGAAGAGGACATTCAAAATAATATACCCTCAATAATATAATATGATTATGAAATAGATGCTTGGGAAGAGCTGATTAATTAAGAACAGGTCTCTCAAATGATCAAGGATTTGACTAGGCTCAAATATTTAATGGAGGAATTGGTGAACAAAGGTAATTATATGTCTTATGAAGAGAACTCTAAATTGGAGTATGTTCATAAGAAGCTCAAAGAAATTACCAATCCTACTGATTCAGCTTGGATCCAAGTATTACAGAACCTAAAGCAGGTGATCCATTTGTTTGGAGTAGAGCCATAAGTTGAGGATAAAGAAAAACCTCACAAGAAGAAGAATAGGCTAAAGAAGATCAAGATGAGGACAGTGGAGGAGAATAATAAGAAATAAATGAAGAGGAAACTCACCAAAAATAGGAGAATCAATTAGAGAAAATTATGGAGGATACTGAAGAGGTACAAGATGAACAACTTGAAGTGCAAGATCAGTAAGAGAATTCATAGAAGTGAAATCTTTTTTGTATCACATGCAAAAAAATGAGACTATGTTTATATTTTTGTAATTAACTTTGAAATTGTCAAAAATCAATCATAAGGCATGAATTTGTGGCAAGGAACATGAAAAGGTCATGAAGATATTTTTCAAGGGAAATTTTGATCTAATTAAGGTTATAAAATAAAAATACTTTTATATAGCTAGAGTGAGGTTGGGATTACGAAAGGAGTTGCAAAGTTTTGTTGCATCCTGCATGATTTCCATATGAACCATTACTCTCTGAGTATCTTCATAAATATCTTAGAGGATGATGGTTATATTGAATTCATTCTATGAAACATGGCTCATCAAATACTGGAGTCTATCTCTTTCTTCTTATTCCTTCTCACCTCCCATTACATACACTCTTTTATTCACTTCATACATTTCTTATTTCAGTAATATTCCTTCATTCATCTATATTACTTTGTTGTTATTTCTTTTTGTCAATTATTTGAATCCTGATACCCAATGGATAAGGTTCTAAGTTATCTAGCTTTGTGATCAAAACCTCCTAGGAGGCACTAGAATTTAGGCCCAAAATGGCCACATACTTAGAAAATTTTTGCAAAATTTTCTAAGTCATGAAGAAAATTGCTCCACCCTATGCTAGTAGCATAGAGCACGATGTTCTACCTCATGGTCAAAGAATTCAATCTTGTACTTAGAAATTTTAAGATCATGAGCTACAAAACAATCAAAACATAGTGGGTCATAGCAAGTTCTACACCGTGAAATACAAAGCAATGTTCCAGTCCGTTGTCAACTCAATCAAATTAGACATATATACTCTCCAAATCGTTATTCACATCACTCTACCCCACATAGGTTAAAATATGTTCTACACTATGCAACTTAGTGTAGTGCTCCAACCCACAATCAAAGGGGTTAAATTTCACAAATGAGCATTTTAAATCATGGGCCATAGCATGATTCTACCTCGCACGAATCATTGCAAAGGTTCTATCATGCTTGGCTCAGTGCAGTGCTCTACCTTGTGATCAGTATTGATCAAACTTGCAGATGGTAGTTTCAAATTATGGGCTATGATACGACTAGGATGTTGTTCTATGTCACAACTCAAAATAAGAATAATTTGATCCAAATACAAAGATATTAGGCCAACACATGGTTCCACCCCGCATAGCTCAGAATATTTTTTTCAATGAAAAAGCCTTTGCTCTATCCCACGATCAAAGTGATAAACTTGTATGAACAACATTTGTAAAGAGCGGGCTATGACATGGTTCTATGCCACTAAGAATATTAATAAGGAAATGCCATGACATAGTTCTATACCATGGAGCTGACAATAAAGTGAAACACTAATCTCAGCCATTCACGAGAAGATCAATGGTTTGTTAGTTCTAATGCTCTCTAAAACACATAAAAGCAATAAGTCTAGTTAATATGACTTGGTCAATCAAAGTGAACTCAAAGGTGAAGTAATGAATAGATAAAGAATCAAGAAGTGAAGATAGTTGTAGATCTATGGTTGGATATTGTCTACAAGAACAATGAATGGTTTGGATAATGGTTTGGCACAATCTGGAGCTAAAAACCATGAAATTCAAGCAAATTGTAGAGGGCAAGTTGTATAGGAGTGCAAGATCATATTATTTCTTCTTCCTTCAAAAAAAATAAGAGGATTCCACTTCATAACATAGCTGATCTAGCATTTCAATTCCTTGTAATGTTCTATTTTTCTTCAAATCTTAACATGTAAAACTATAAATAGAGGTCAAACCCTTATTTTTTAGGGCCATATCTAGAGTTTTTTCTTGTCCTACTGTGTAAATACTTTCTACAAATCAACAGAAGGAACATTACTTAGATGTTTGCCTTAGGCTGGTGTCTTCTATATCTTTTGGGAGATTTGAACTGTGAATGCATTTTTTCTACTATTGCTATGGTTAGTCTATTCTACTGATATTGGATTACTAACTTAGAGCACTTTAAAATCTTTCATGATTGAATATATGCTTGGAAGGGATTTATTCTATTAGTCTAAATACTGATCTAATTCTACTATTTGGTTTATAAGTATTGTAGATGTTTAAAATAATTTCTTGAAGCATGCCTCTATTTTTTTTAATTGATGAATATTATTTGTTTTGAGTGTTGTTAATCACAAGTGTGGGACACTAGAAATTGATTGGCAAGGATTTTTCCTGTATATGCCTATGTTGTTAGGTTTATTCGACCATTGTTTAATCATTACGTTTCTAACCCTAAACACATTTCTATCTCTATCTTTCAAAAATTTAACCAAGATAAAATGAGTTAACATCCAATCAGTTGATAAGGTATACCAACCTACTCTAGAGGTTGGGTTAAAGTAATATTTAATCCATCCAATGTTGGGGTTTGTATTGTGATTAGTGGGTGCACATCTAATCAGGACATTGAAGATAATAGTCACAATTTTGAAATTTCCTTGATGTTAATTCAGATCCCAACAACACCTAGATTAGGATTCTTACTATCAACCTGATCATCTTATTGAATAATCTAATTAGAATATAAAAGATTTCACTTAATCCTAATGTTGGTATCCATCAGGAGGAAGAGAAAGGATAGAGGAGAAAAATTCTAAAAAACACATAAGAATATTTTTAAGATGTTTTTCATATTTTTTAATTCTAAGAAAAAAATTTAATGGTCTTGCTTAAAGTTTTCAATAAGAAAAGTAAAAGGAAGAGGCTTCCTACCTTGGACACTAAAATGTGTTTTCATGTTAGGTTCACCAAATATGTAGAGGGGGGAAACTTCCCTACCACGTATAATTCTCGGTTGGATACGTTGGGAGCCAACCTGATCACAGGGGTGTGTTATATTCTCTACACTTAGGGGCTTGGGGATCAAAGGGTTCACCAGGAATGATTTAAGGACTCGCTCTAAGTCTAGGGTCGAAATTTTTGATGTTTATATTAAGAAAACACTTATGTTTGACCTTTCTAAAAGCTAATCTATGAAAATGAAAGAACAATGTAGGAAAAACAAAATTTCAAGCAAAAAAAGACTAACCCTAGGATGATTTTTTATTTTTGATGATAACTAAACCCTGAATTGCAATAAAATAAATATTTTCTTCTTTTGAACAAGGTTTTAAGAGAAGGCACAAACAAATTTAATCTAGAGCGCAAACTATATGCTTTTATTATTTCAAATGCCTAGAATGTAAACAAATATTTTCTCTTTATTTATGATCTAGATTTTTAAAATTAAAATGAAAAAAGTAAACAACAAACAACCTAAGAGATTAATTTAGAGAACTCATCTGATTCGATGGTTGACCTTAGATGTGTCCAATAAATTTACAATCTATAAAATATCTTTGTGAACCCTATAAAATTTGATCAACATCTGGGAGCCTACTTAGGCCATTGTATTACTAAGCTTGGAGGCATAGCAGTCAAGCCTCCTTGGTCCTTTTAGTTGATCGTTCGAAAACAAAAGCGATTGTTGACCTTTTTGGAAATAAACAAGATAAGATGCAATGAAATGAAACAGTGCAAAAAATAGAATGCAAACAACAATATTACAGTCTAAATAGAACATGCAAGTTCACATTAAGGGTTTAGGAGTGAAAATTTGCCACCAAACCTGACAAAACTAAAATTTCACCTCGTAAGGGGCGATCACAATTTTGGATTCCACAAAAATCATGCCCTATATGGAAGGGAATGATTTTGCAACATAAATGTAAAAAGGATATATGGATGCAAAATTGAATTCAAAATGTAAAATAAATGATTTTATAAATACCAAAATGTAAGAATAAACCTGATAATAGTGAAAGAACAGAGAAAATGATGAATACCTCCACAAAATTGTAGACTCCTCCTCAAGGCTCCACACTTATCCACCAAGAATATAAAACCAAAATTAGAGCAATAGCCAAAACACTAGAGAACACTTGATCTTGTTATAAGACTTGCTTGTCAAGAGAATTTATCACTTGAAATATCATTCCTCAAAACTTAGAATCATTTTAGAAAAATTCTAGGAGAAAAGAACGATCCAAACCCTCTATTTATAAGAGGTTTGGAGAGAAAAAGAGTGGGAAAATGAAAATACAACCTTGGGGAGGGTCGACGTCCTGAGAGTTGGCCCAAAAATAGGGTTTTCTAAGAGAAAATCCTATCTTGCTAAAATTGCACCCCATAAGGAGCGATCACAATTTTAGGAAAGCTAGGAAAAAAGGGAGAAAAATGGGAAAGGAGGCCCAAACTTGTGCTTAGACAATTTTAAGGACCTTCTCAAGGGTTCTAGGAAAAATGACTCACTTGGGTGGGTCAATTTTCCATGTCTACATATATATATTTAGTAAAAACACTACATTTACATGCTTTGTCATATCAATATATGTTTGATCCCATATTGATATATTCACATCATTTAAAATATGACATGGATTTAATGTTTTCAACATGTAGTTTAGTAACTATTATCTATGTACTATTACATGTGCTCCATGTTCAAAAAATCATGTCATGAAGGATAACTATGGTTAATTAAGAAATGGTTCTATTATACTACTTATGATAGGATTAATATTAAACAATTCCATCATCCATCACCCATCATATAATGATATTGTTATATTCCAAAAGATATAAAACAAATCATATAAAGTTTTGATATTTTAGATACATATACCATATAAAAGATGTGTTTTTTGAAAAATCTGTAGACACCAAATTACAGCCAATAATCCTCCATACTAACCATCCCACCACCCACTTGTCCACCATACACCTTTCCTACCATCCATTTAGCCACTTTTAGCCCTTATTGCCATCAAAAGGCCCACTTTAGCCCTTTCCCACACCATTCCCTAATCCAATGGGCTTATTTAAATATTATTTTATATTTAATATAATATTTAATATTATATTTAAATATATTTATTATAAAATATGTATTTATAAACCCAATTAACCACAACCATCTGATCTAATCTAATCTCCACCGTCCATATTCATTAATCCATGCCACATCTAAAGTGTAATCTCAGCCTTAGGATCTGATTTAATCTTAGCCACACGATTAAAAGTGTAAGGCTAAAACCCTAAGTAAACCCTAAGCTAGATTATAAATGAGAGCACTCATAATGCTCAACCCCTGGAATGTTTTTGTGCCCTAGAGATACTATTGAAGAAATCCTTACGAGATAGAAGGTTACAGAGATCTGAAGACCACCATTGCCAAATCCACTTAGGAGAGTTGATCCATAGCCTTAACTTGCCCTAGGATTCTTTCATTCCAGCCATTCCTCATAGTCTACCTCCATCTACGTCATTCATCCTCGTTGTCCAAATCTATCACCATACCCGATCTACTGTAACATAGGTGCACCCCCGAGCCTACTGCATCGATCTGCTACTACTGCTAGGGCATCCAATCAACTAAAAACCATAGAAGGATCATCATTTAAGCAAGGTAAATTAGTTTATTTGTTATTTTATTATGCAATCTATAGGTTTTCATGTGCTATTTTGATTTATTAATAGTTAGGGTTTTACTAATATCTGAGGGTCTCACACTGTGGAGCCCTCACAGATGTTACTGATATCTTTGGCTATTTGTGTATTTGCATATCTATAGGTTATTATTATTTCTAGATAGTTTTTGAAGCTTGAGTGGCTTGGCATCGGATACTTGAAACCCACTCACTCTATTGGGAGCGAAGCACTCTGAAGACACTCCACCATTATAGCTAGGGTTTCGGAGAACCTTGGCAATCAGTATTTATTGTATCATAAACATTCTGTCAAGACATAATTCATTGTACAAAAGGAGTTTTTTAGGTCCCTCCCATTATTCAAATATAATCCATTTTATGCAATTGTCTTTATTTTGTCAAATTTGTTTATTTCTATTATTGCATAGTGTCGTGTTTTTTGCTTCACAAAATCATTTCTAATATAAACATATTTTTACTTTTATAGATAAAAATATGATAGATGTATTCTTCTAATAATATTTACTACATATTTTTATAATAATAAGGTTTTATATTAATATTTGAGGATCCTCTTATACCTATGGATAAGAATGTATATCAAATATTTCATGCATCATCGTATTCTTGATGTATTTTTAAAATCTATTACAAAATAATTTTTAACCTTAAAAATTCATTTAAAATTATTTGTAATTATTTATTGTGAGTAGTGAATGTCATGACATAAAATTGCTAAACATGAGATAAGCATAATATTAATAATCTTATATTATAAATTAAAAATATAATGGTTGACATAAATTTTGAAACAAGATTAAGTAATATCAACAAATCATATAGGTCATGGGTATTTTCACATCTTCATTCAAGGTTCATATTGTAGGAATTTTGATACTAGACATGCAAATCATTACTAAAATATCAAGAACTGATTGCTTATTCCATGGGATCAACTTTGTATAAATAGAAAAGTTTATCAATGTGAGTCATTGGATTACAACAACTTAACAAATCTAAACTAGTCTAAACTGAGAGTTCACCTAACTCATGGAAGAGTGGTAACTCAAGTAAGACTATCCTAGTAGAACTTAAGAGAACAAATATTTATTCTAACACCCCCCCTTAAGTGATACTAGGGGTGAATGTAATAACAGGTGATGAGTCCCAACAACAAGGCCTGATGAGGTACTCATGAAAAATGAACTAACATATTTTAAGAATAAGAAGAGAGGCATGTCTTCGAATGACGAAGATTTTCCTCTTTTGAACGTAAAAAAAATGAGTCCCAGAAACAAGGCCTAATAAGATACTCATGTACAATGTACTTACATATAGGATAGATGGTGAAAAAACCACATGGGGAAAAACCATCTTCCAAGAAGAAAAAATAATAAGAAGAATAGAGAGGTGAAAACCTCTATGCACTCTTCTAAAGCAACTTATTAACCCCAAGTTTCTCTTGCAATTGAATGAAATACAAATAAGGAAAGGATTTAGTGAAGATGTTTGCAATTTGATTTTATGTGAGAATGTACTCCAAGTTTAGATCCATTTGCTGAATATGTTGTTGAATGAAATGCATGTGAATCTCAATGTGCTTGGTGCATTAATGATCAACTGGATTGCACAAAATATGAATTGTGCTCTAGATTGTCACACCAAAGGGTAATGGGTTGGTCATAGAAAAAAAAACCAAATTCTTTTATTATCTGATGAAGCCAAAGAGCTTCCTAACTGGCCAAAACAGTTACCTTGTATTCGGCTTATGTAGATGATAATTCTACTATTTGTTTTTTGCATGACCGAGAAATAGGTGAAGAACCAAGACAAAAAACATAGCCAAAATTAAAACATCTATCTTCAACTAAACCTTCCCAATCATAATCTGTGTAACCAATTATATTCATGGATTTTACCTCATATAAGAGCCCAAAGTGAGTAGTTCCTTATAAGTAGCATAGGATTCTTTTTGTTTTTTTCCAATGGTTGAAATGAGGTTGATGTGAGAATCTAGATATGAAGCCAACATCATATGAAATATCTAGGCGAGTATGAGTGAGGTACAATAGAATTCCTACAAGCTATCGGTAGAGAGTAGCATCACATAGAGGGGAATTTCAGGAAGTACTTAGAGTGACTCTAGATTGAAAAGGTGTGGAAGAAGGCTTACAATTAGTCATCTTAAACCGCTGAAGAAGGTCTAGAGTATATTTTTTTTGACACAATGAAATTCCTGTATCTATTTAAGTTATATTAATACCAAGGAAGTAATGAGCTAAACCCATATCAGCCATCTCAAATTTCTCAGAAAGGGATTTTTTTATAGTCTTGATGTGAGAAATATCACTACGAGTGAGTAGTAGATCATCAACATAGAGAACAAGTATGGTGATATTTTCTTCATCTCTCCAAATGTAGACTGTGGCATCAGACTCACAATGAGAAAAACCTAAGGAAAGAAGGAAGGAGTCTATTTTTTCATACCAAGCTCTAGGAGCTTGTTTGAGACCATAGAGAGATTTCCTTAGTCTACAAAAAAGGGAGGAGTCTTGAATAAATCCAGTAGGTTGTTCCATGAATATTTCCTCCTTTAAGTCACCATGCAAGAAAGCACTTTTAACATCCATTTGAAAAACTGGCCATTTTTGGGAAGCAACAAGTGCTAGAACCAACCTAGCAGAATCCATTTTTGCAATTGTTGCAAAGGTTTCAAAATAATCAATGCCTTCAATTTGTGAAAAACCTTTAGCTACCAAGCAAGCTTTGTGTTTGTCAATTTTTCCATTTGGTCCATACTTAGTTATATAAATCCATCTGCAGTGAACCAATTTCCTTCCTTTAGGTAGAGGGACTAGATCCCAAGTTTTATTTTTTATTAAGAAAGAAAATTCATTTTCCATGGCATCATCCCATTCTTTTATACCAATTGCTTATTTTAAGGGTTGAGGATTTATGGAAATGGATTTAAAAACAAGACCAAAACCCATGGGATTTGTTATTCTGGATGGTGGAATATTTTGGATGTAAGGATTGGCCTCTTGAACTGTGGTGTGGGTCCATTTTGGTATTGTTGAAGGGGTAATGGGTGTGGCAGGACTTTGAGTTGGAGTTTTAAGTATAGGATCCTCATTTTGGTCATCTATCTCAAGTATGGGATCATAATTATATTGAGGCTCAAATATTGGAGATGGATCAAGAGAAATAATGTTGGAAGATGAATATTGAGGATCTTTATGAGGGAATGTTTCATAAAATTGAACATTTTTGTAAAAAATACCTCATGAGTTGTGGGATCAAGGAGCCTGGAGGTTTTCATTTTCTCACAATAACAAAAAAAATAAGTTTCTCTTTTTGTCTAGAGCCTTCCTCTTTTTCTTTGGAATGTGTGCCCAAGTAGTACATCCAAAAAAATTTAAAAAAGAGACATCAAGTTTTGAGCCAGTCCATGCTTCCTCTGGAGTCAAATGTGTTAGTCTTACAATGGCACTGAGAGGGGGGGTGAATCAGTGTAGCTATTTAATTTCAAATCTACAACTCTTAAATTTGAAAATGAAAGCTTAAAACCAGAAACAACAAGTATCACAAGAGAGCATCACATAACACAAGATGTAACGAGGTTCACCAGTTTTGGATACTCCTCAAAAATAGATTGCTTGGACTCCCATCCAAATCTAGCCTTTGCAAATCACCAACTTTACAATCAATTTACTAGCACCCACTGGAAGGAGCACCAACCCCTAATTTACCAGCACCAACTGGAAGGAGCACCAACCCCTGATTCCAAGCACCAACTTGGATTTCTATTTTGAATCTTAGATTGACATAAATATGCCTTCACTTTTACAAGACCCTCACTGGTCTATTGCTCACCCAACCTCTCTTTCAATTTAGGAAACACATATTCCTTCTGCGCACTGACAACCGCTCTCTCTCTGCTGCACTCTCTCAGCTGCTCTATTTCAGCCGTGCTTTCTATACATCCTTTTTCGCAGCACTTTCCCTCTGCTCGAAAACACTTTGCTTTGTTTTTTTTTGTACAGAGCTCAATGCTCTCTTACAACACACAATAACAACCTACTTTTCTCAGCACATTTATTCTTTTATCAGGCACCTTCCCTATTTATGGTGGCACACTTTTCAATTTTGAGCCAAAATTTACTTCTACACGCAACTGCCCTCGCGGCACATTTACTCTTTCAATAGTGGCACTTTAACTCTTTACGGTGGCACTCTTTTCAATTCTGAGCTGAACTTTACTTCTGCACGCAACTGCCCTCGTGGCACATTTACTCTTTCAACAACGGCACTTTAACTCTTTACGACGACACTCTTTTCAATTCTAAGCCAAACTTTACTTCTGCACGCAACTGCCCTTGCAGCGCATTTACTCTTTTAGCAACGACACTTTAACTCTTTATGGCGGCACTTTTTTCAATTCTAAGCCGCACTTTACTTCTGCATGCAACTGCCCTTGTGGCACATTTACTCTTTTAGCAGCGGCACTTTAACTCTTTATAGCGACACTTTTTTCAATTCTAAGCCGCACTTTACTTCTACACGCAACTGCCCTCGTGGCACATTTTCTCTTCCAACAGCAGCACTTTAACTCTTTATGGTGGCACTCTTTTCAATTCTAAGCCGCACTTTACTTCTGCACGCAACTTCCCTCGAAACACATTTACTCTTTCAGTAGAAACACTTTAACTCTTTACGGCGGCACTCTTTTCAATTCTAAGCCGCACTTTACTTCTGCACGCAACTGCCCTCGTGACACATTTACTCTTTCAGCAATGGCACTTTAACTCTTTACGATGACACTCTTTTCAATTCTAAGCCGAACTTTTTCTTCTGCACGCAACTGCCCTTTTATAACAATATTTTCATCTTGAAACCCTAAGTCTTCTGTAACTTCCATAATCCCGCATGCAGCCTATTAATAGCCACTCCTGTAAGTAACTCCTTTCTGACACACTATTCTTATACACAACCTATTAATGGATTTGTCTCTTTAATTGGGATTCTCGGTATAGCCACCGCTCGACGAATTGACTCCGTAACGGACCCTGTAACTGTAGTAATGACTTCTATTTACTGTCACTGTAACTGCCCCTGTACCTTCCATTCTGACTTTAGTTTACTGTTCTTATTCTAGCTGCATGATTTTCTTCTACATCGGCCCCTGAACTGCCGTATGACTTCAGTTAACTCTTCTTATTTTAGCTGCATGTATTTCCTCTGCAATTGCATCTGTAACTGTCATTTTCCTTCAGTTAACTTTACTTCGACTGGGTTCTTCTTTTTGCATGGCGAAAAACAATATGTCACGATATCACGACATTTCTGCCCTTTTGACTTTTTCTTGGTCGTTGACCGTGAAAACATAACATGTCACGATATCGCGACACTTTTCGCCTCCTTGTCCTCTTCTCGGCTTGCACCCGCGAAAACATGACATGTCACGAAATCGTGACATTTTTGCCTTCTTGTCCTCTTCTCAGCTTGCACCCGCGAAAACAAGACATGTCGCGATATCATGACACTTTTCACCTCTTTGTCCTTTTCTCGGCTTGCACCTGCGAAAACATGACATGTCATGAAATCGTGACACATTCGTTGCCTTGTGCCTTTTCTTGCCTTGACCTCACGAAAATAGAACATGTCGCGAAATCGTGACACTTTCGCTTCCGTACTCTCCTTCTTTCCTTTTGTCGCGATATCGTGACACTTTTTCTCCTTGGCGCTTTTCTTCTCATTGGGTTGCAAAAACCCGACATGTCGCGATATCGCGACACTTTTTCTCTGCAAGCTCTTTCTCTCGAACCTATCGTGAAATCACGACACATTTTCGTCTGTACTATCTCTCTTGCAAATTGTCATGAAATCATGACACTTTTCTTTGCGAGCTCTTTCTCTTGAACCTGTCGCAAAATCGTGACAGTTTTCTTGCATGTGCCTTCTCATCGAACATGTCGCGAAATCGTGACAGTTTTTCCTGTATGCGCTGCTTCTTCGAACATGTCACGAAATCGTGACAGTTTTCTTACTTGCCTTCTTTGCTTCCAACATGTCACGAAATCATGACAATTTTTCTTGCACTTTCTCTCTCTTCCAACATGTCACGAAATCACGATAGTTTTCCTTGCGCTTTCTCTCTCTTCTAACATGTCGCGATATCGTGATAGTTTTCCTTTCTTCTTAACATGTCACGATATCATGATAGTTTTCCTTGTGCTTTCTCTCTCTTAAAACATGTCACGATATCGCGACAGTTTTTCTAGCTTCTCAACATGTCGCGATATCACGACAGTTTTCCTTGCGCTTTCTCTCTCTTCTAACATGTCGCGATATCACGACAGTTTCTCATGCTTGCTCAACATGTCGCGATATCGCGACAGTTTTCTTACTTGTCTTTTTCTTTGAGCTTTTGCCTATGGGCCACTTCGGTCTTCTTGGAAATTCACTGTGCATGCTCTGTATGACCTCTGAACTCCTGTCCACTATATCAGAATGGCTTCTGAACTTTCTGTCCACTGCATCAACCGATCTATCTGTCTGTGTTGACAACAATGACAATACTTTTGGCTGCACCTTGCTCATCAATCTCCCCCTTTGGAATTGTTGTCAACACACGTGCAATTACCTGTAACTCTTCTCCCCCTTTGACAATAATACCAAAGGGCGGCTGCAAACTCCCCTGAGTCCATGCAATAAATGCTCAGGAAAAAATTGTTACAGTTAGCAAAAACCACATATATGAGCAAAAAGATAAACAAACACATAAATGCTCCCCCTGAGAATTTGATCCCGATAGCTAGTCAATTCTTAGACTATTCTTGGGAATATGTGACCACTTCAGTTCATGCTGTCTTCTGAGCCTCAACCCTCTGTTGCTCTGCAATCTCAAACTTGTCCACTGTTAGTGAAGGCATACACTGATCGTATATATATCCAACTTTTTGTTCTGTAATGCAAGCAGCATCTACATATACATCCTGGATATTCTCAACAAGCTTGAACCTACTGATAGTTGTTTGTCTTTCTCTGTAGTGAGAATCCAGCAGACTACCTCAATCCACCCAGCCACAACCAATTTTCTTCTTCTTGTACAATCAAGCAAGCTCCTCCTTCAAAAAGTGATACCGGATAGCAATATGTTTTGTGCGAGAATGCATAACCAGATTTTGCGTGCATCATGTTGTCGCTGCCATATATTCTGCTTCTGTTGTCGATAAAGAAACTGACTCTTGTTTCTTACTGTGCCACGCGACCAACCTGTCTCCAAGATAGTATGCACCTCTGTTGGTACTTTTTCTGTCATCTACACATCCTGCCCAATCTGTGCCTGTTGTTAAAAATCAATCCACAAGCCTTCTCAAAGATTTGCCTCAAATCCGCTCAACAAAATCTCAGCTCTTTCTGGATTGCTTAGATTTATTCCTGCAAACAGACTTCACTTGTACCGACTTTTGTCCAACACAGTACTGACACTGCGAATCCACTGTTAACTTTGTGCAAGCACCAAACACTGTATCTCAGCACAACCAAATCCCTTTTTATATTTACAACCTGATCTATGTTTTTCTACAGTCACCGCTGGTCACACCTTACTTTCAACTATGCAAATCAGGAGAAGACATTTTGTCAAACACTTCACGGCCAACCATAGTGCACCTTACTCAACCTCATACTTCTTAAACTCGGATTGGCATCTTATCAACAGTTAAAATGAAACTGTCTTGTGAATTAAGCATTTTCACCAAGGCGTTATGAAAGATCTAACAATCTTCACATCAATGTGTAGAACAAATACACGCTGCTTTTATCGAAACACAAATACACAGCTAGGGCAAACATTCTTTCACTAATCAAATTATCTGAACTGTTAGAATCCATAGCTTTGAACAGTTACAGTAAGAACCATCAATAGTACAACAATGACAAATAGCACTACTACCAATGGTGACGACTCTCAACTTAAACACAACCCTTCATGACACTTCCACAATCCACTACATAAACTGAAAACACACTTTAACAACTATACGACAATCTCTCGACTTCTTGCCTTTCATCCTCAGATAACCAAACAAATACATAGGAGAATTAAAATAAAACTTTAAGATTGCTCCCCCTGAGGATGTGCCACCTGGAGTTGCTTAGAGCAATGGCGGAGTAGTCTCCTTCAGTCCAAGGAGACATGATTCCCTTTCTTCTGTCTTTCTCCAGACTTTCTTGAACTTGGGTTTGAGTTTTTCAACTATATCCCTATTTTGCACCTTTTCGTGAACTTGACCATTTCTCTTGTGGGGTTGTCTCTTGTGCATCCTTGATGGATGATTATTTTCCTTTCTGTTGTGCACATGATTTATTCTCTGTCTATATTGCATTCTTTGTGTCTGATGAAATCTACGGTCTTGCCTTAGATTAGATACAAAAGTGCTTGGACAAAACCTTGCAATGTGCCCATGGCCATTACAATTAAAACATTGCACAGGGTGTTTACTCAGAAAAATAGATGCATTTTTATCAGCATAACTCTTTGATCTATTATTTTGTCCACAATAAATTGCCTTGTGACCATAACGGCTGCATTTAAAACAATAGCCATTAAAAGCATTATTATGAGTAGAGTGAGAGTGATAGAACCTCTTTTGCTGTGATTGCTTTGTTGTAGATCTCCTTTGATATTTTCTTCCTTTTGAAGATTCAGCTTCAAACTTTTCTTGCTTCGATCCTTCAGTAGTGTGCTTCTTCTTCTCTGCATTTTTGGAAGATGAAGGTTGTTCAGCTTCATATCCAAGACCAAACTTAGCCATGGAGCTTCTTTGTTGCTTTATCATTGTATCTAGTAACTCTGTGCTCTTCTCAAATTTGAGATTTATATTGGCCTCTTCTATTTGTTTCTTCAATGAAACAATCTCTTCTTCTTGTTGGTGGCAAACAGTCTCTTTCTCATTGATCTGTGACCTGAGAATTTCTTCAATTCTTTTGGACTCTTCTACTTGCAGTTTTAGATCAACAATAACTTTGTTAGATTTCTCTTCACGTTTGCTGCATTCATCGTCTTCATCATCCAGGTGTGTTTTCAAGGCATCTTCTATTTTCTTGGCCTTGTGAACTTGTAGGAAGAGATCTTCAATCTCATCCCCATATTCTTCTAACTTCTTGGACATTCTTTTGTTCTTTTTCCTCTCTATACTCAACTCTTCAAGTGCAGCGATCAACTCACCTCTTAGATTTACTTCAGCCTCAGCCTCAAGGTTTTCATCACATTCTTCAGAAATCATTCCTTCTACCTTTTCCAGTTCAGTTTTCTCTTCCACAGGAACTGAAACTGACTGAGATGCATTTTTGGAGGAGGATCTATTCTTCTTACCCATTGCGTACTAATCCAAGATCAACCCTGACTGATTTAGCCTAAATTGGGAACTTGGCTCTAATACCAATTGTTAGTCTTACAATGGCACTGAGAGGGGGGGTGAATCAGTGTAGCTATTTAATTTCAAATCTACAACTCTTAAATCTAAAAATGAAAGCTTAAAACCAAAAACAACAAGTATCACAAGAGAGCATCACATAACACAAGATGTAACAAGGTTCACCAGTTTTGGCTACTCCTCAAAAATAGACTGCTTGGACTCCCATCCAAATCCAGCCTTTGCAAAGCACCAACTTTACAATCAATTTACCAGCACCCACTAGAAGGAGCACCAACCCCTAATTTACCAACACCAACTGGAAGGAGCACCAACCCCTGATTCCAAGCACCAACTTGGATTTCTATTTTGAATCTTAGATTGACATAAATATGCCTTCACTTTTACAAGACCCTCACTGGTCTATTGCTCACCCAACCTCTCTTTCAATTTAGGAAACACATATTCCTTCTGTGCACTGACAACCGCTCTCTCTCTGCTGCACTCTATCAGCTGCTCTATTTCAGCCGTGCTTTCTATACATCCTTTTTCGTAGCACTTTCCCTCTGCTCGACAACACTGCTCTATTTTTTTTCATACAGAGCTCAATGCTCTCTTACAACACACAATAACAACCTACTTTTCTTAGCACATTTATTCTTTTATCAGCGGCACCTTCCCTCTTTATGGTGGCACACTTTTCAATTTTGAGCAGAACTTTACTTCTGCATGCAACTGCCCTCGCGGCACATTTACTCTTTCAATAGTGGCACTTTAACTCTTTACGGTGGCACTCTTTTCAATTCTGAGCTAAAATTTACTTCTGCATGCAACTGCACTTGCGACACATTTACTCTTTTAGCAACGACACTTTAACTCTTTATGACAACACTCTTTTCAATTCTAAGCCAAACTTTACTTCTGCACACAACTGCCCTCATGGCACATTTACTATTTCAGCAATGACACTTTAACTCTTTATGGCGGCACTCTTTTCAATTCTAAGCTGCACTTTACTTTTGCATGCAACTGCCCTTGAGGCACATTTACTCTTTCAACAGTGGCACTTTAACTCTTTACAGTGGCACTCTTTTCAATTCTAAGCCGCACTTTACTTCTGCACACAACTGCCCTCGTGGCACATTTACTCTTCTAGAAGCAGCACTTTAACTCTTTACGACGACACTCTTTTCAATTCTAAGTCGCACTTTACTTCTGCATGCAACTGCCCTCGCAGCACATTTACTCTTTCAACAACGAAACTTTAACTCTTTACGGTGGCACTCTTTTCAATTCTAAGTCACACTTTACTTCTGCACGTAACTACCCTCGTGACACATTTACTCTTTCAACAGTGGCACTTTAACTCTTTACGACAACACTCTTTTCAATTCTAAGCCGCACTTTTTTTCTACACGCAACTGCCTTTTTATAACAATATTTTCATCTTGAAACCCTAAGTCTTCTGTAACTTCCATAATCCTGCATGCAGCCTATTAATAGCCACTCCTGTAAGTAAATCATTTTTGACACACTATTCTTATACGCAACCTATTAATGGATTTGTATCTTTAATTGGGATTCTCGGTATAGCCACCGCTCAACGAATTGACTCCGTAATGGACCCTGTAACTGCAGTAATGACTTCTGTTTACTGTCAGTGTAACTACCTTTGTACCTTCTATTATGACTTCAATTTACTATTCTTATTCTAGCTGCATGATTTTCTTCTACATCGGCCCCTGAACTGTCGTATGACTTTAGTTAACTCTTCTTATTTTAGCTGCATGTATTTCCTCTACAATTGCATCTGTAACTGTCATTTTCCTTCAGTTAACTTTACTTCGGTTGGGTTCTTCTTTTTGCATGGCGAAAAACAATATGTCACGATATCACAACATTTTTGCCCTTTTGACTTTTTCTTGGTCGTTGATCGTGAAAACATAACATGTCACGATATCGTGACACTTTCTGCCTCCTTGTCCTTTTCTCAGCTTGCACCCATGAAAAAATGACATGTCGTGAAATCATGACATTTTTGCCTTCTTGTCCTCTTCTCAACTTGCACCCATGAAAACAAGACATGTCGCAACATCGCGACACTTTTTGCCTCTTTGTCCTTTTCTCGGCTTGCACCTGCGAAAACATGACATGTCATGAAATCGTGACACATTCGCTACCTTGTGCCTTTTCTTGCCTTGACCTCGCAAAAATAGAACATGTCACGAAATCATGACACTTTCGCTTTCATACTCTCCTTCTTTCCTTTTGTCGCGATATCGCGACACTTTTTCTCCTTGGTGCTTTTCTTCTCATCGGGTCACAAAAACCCGACATGTCGCGATATCACGACACTTTTTCTCTGCGAGCTCTTTCTCTCGAACCTGTCATGAAATCATGACACATTTTTGTCCATACTGTCTCTCTTGAAAATTGTCGCAAAATCGTGACACTTTTCTTTGCGAGCTCTTTCTCTTGAACCTGTCACGAAATCGCGACAGTTTTTCCATATGGTCCATACATAGTTATATAAATCCATCTACAGTGAACCAATTTCCTTCCTTTAGGTAGAGGGACTAGATCCCAAGTTTTATTTTTTATTAAGAAAGAAAATTCATTTTCCATGGCATCATCCCATTCTTTTATACCAGTTGCTTCTTTTAAGGGTTGAGGATTTATGGAAATGGATTGAAAAACAAGACCAAAACCCATGGGATTTGTTATTCTGGATGGTGGAATATTTTGGATGTAAGGAGTGGCCTCTTGAACTATGGTGTGGGTCCATTTTGGTATTGTTGAAGGGGTAATGGGTGTGGTAGGACTTTGAGTTGGAGTTTTAAGTATAGGATCCTCATTTTGGTCATCTATCTCAAGTATGGGATCATCATTATATTGAGGCTCAAATATTGGAGATGGATCAAGAGAAATAATGTTGGAAGATGAATATTGAGGATATTTATGAGGGAATGTTTCATAAAATTGAACATTTTTGTAAAAAATACCTCATGAGTTGTGGGATCAAGGAGCCTGGAGGTTTTCATTTTCTCATAATAACAAAAAAAATAAGTTTCTCTTTTTGTCTAGAGCCTTCCTCTTTTTCTTTGGAATGTGTGCCCAAGTAGTACATCCAAAAAAATTTAAAAAAGAGACATCAAGTTTTGAGCCAGTCCATGCTTCCTCTGGAGTCAAATGGCCAAGAGCTTTATGAGGTGTGTGGTTTTGAATATAATTTGCACAATTAATTGCTTTAGCCCAAAAAACTGTTGGAAGATATCTTGAGTGGAGCATAAATTTTGCCATCTCTTTTAAAGTTTTGTTTTTCCTTTCTGTAATACCATTTTGGTGAGGATTATGGGAGACTGAATGTTGATGAATTATGCCATGAGTTGAGAGAAATATGGAGAACTCATTACTGAAGTATTCCCCCCCATTATCTGTACGAATTTGCTTTATTTTGCAAGTGGCTTGATTTTAAACTAAGGATTTGAAGATTTTGAAGTGGGATAGAACATCACTTTTATATTTTATAAAGTATACCCAAGTTCTTCTTGAGAAATCATCAATGAAGGTTAAAACATATTTTGCTTCTTTGAAAGAAGGCTCTGGGAAGACCATTAAGTCACTATAGATTAACTCTAGAGGGGATGAGGCTCTTTGAGAACCACTTTGGTGAAAAGGATCTTGATGTTGCTTTCCAAGAGCACATCCAGGACATACTCCATCAATAGAAGAGACTTGTGGCAACCCTGTTACCATTCCATGAGTATTCAACTCCTTTAGATAGCTATAATTGAGATATCCAAACCTTTCATGCCAGATTTTGCTTTCAAGATCTCCATGTGCAACAAAACAGGAGGCTCCATCTAAATTTTTGAATCCCTTGAAGTAAAATAGGTGAGTGTTATGATCAATATCTCCTTTTGCTATGAGAGAGTGAGGTTCTTGAATGTCTCTTATCTCAACTCCTATTGGTGAAAATAAAATTGTTTTACCTTTTTCAAAAGTAAAAATTTGATAGATGGAAAGGAGATTTATTCAATTTTTGGGACATAGAGAACATTATTGATATAACCACCATCAATGGATATGTCACATTTTCCTTTGACTAGGATAAAGGATGAGTCACCAAATTCTATGCTACAAGTTGAGCTTGAGGAGATTGAAGTGAATGTCTCGTGTGTAGAAGTCATATGATGAGCTGTCCTTTAATCCATAACCCAGTATTTTGATGAAGATTTTATAGCTTTACCTTGAACATTTAAGGCTTTTCCTATATATTTCTTGATGTCATCCTTCATTGCTGCCTCTAGTTGTTGTAGTCTTTTCCAACATTTGTTCACAAAATGACCATCCTTTTTGCAGTGTGTACAAGTTATAGGGTTTATTTCTTTCTTTTTGAATTTTTCTTTAGTGGAGGTGGATGCTACTAGTGATTTTTAGGAAGAGGGAGAGATTTCATATTTTGTAAGTTTCATTTCCTCTCTAGTTAGCCTATCACAAAACTCCTCTAAATAGGGAATTTTAAAACTTGTACCAAGTGCATATTTTGTAGACAAAAAGGTGGTTGCAAAAATTTGAAATGCTCCATTTAATTTAGAAAGAATAAGATAGATGCATTCTTATTCTATTTTATTCTTACCACTGCCTTTTAATTGCATGAGGAATTCTTTAAATTTGGTGAGAAAGTTAACAATATTGTTGAAGTATTCAGGAGATAATGTTGTTAACTCTGCCTCTAGCTGCATTGACCTTATTTGATCCACTTTACCAAACAAGTTCTTTAGTTTCTCCCAAATCTCAAATGGAGTTTTACATTCTGAAATGTGAAACCATAATGTGCTTATAATACCCATTGTTTCAAATATTTCATATTATTTTCAAATTCAAGCTGCTTCTATTCTATCAAGTGTGTGAGCCCTTTTTGAGAAATGATATTTAATACCTTTGGTTTCCATGTGTGATAGTTATGAGGGGTGAGTGGGTCAATTGTATTCATTTTTTCCAAAGAAAGAATTGCAGTGAACCATAATTCCCCCCTTTAAGTGCAAGAAAATTTAGAAGACAATGATGCACTCCCATTTAATGAGAACAATGTGGTGCAATGAATCAAGACCAGAAAAAAAAATCCCTATTGATAGAAGGTAGCAGAAGCCAAACCATTATATCAAACTCTTCAATATACCCACCCTTACGTGAGGGAAACTATAAGCAATTGAGGAGAGCGATACGTGGAACATAGGTGATTTGAAACATGAATAATATACCAAACCTTTATATCGAATCTTCTCAATTACCCGCCCTTACGTGAGGGAAACTATAAGTAATTTAGGAGAGTGATACGTGGAACATAGGTGATTATTAAAATAATTGGGTCAACTTTTGATATTCTCCTTGGAAATTTGCACTTAATATTTTTTTGTTGTATATTATCAAGTGTTTTAGAGATTAAAAATAGATGTGCATCTAGAGAATGTAGTAGATTATTGAAATAGGGAGATGCAAGCAACAACATTGAGTGGCCAAGATAGTGCCATAGAATGACTCCACCACAAAAAAACTATCCTTCAATATTTGCCACACAAGGAATGCAACAACAAAGAAAGTAACTTCCCTGAGAAATGCCAAAGACCAAAAAAGGTGCAAGAAGCAGCACCAAAATCCCCCCCCAAAAAAAAAAAACTTTGTATTGATATGAGTTTACAATTTGACTCTTCACTTTGATAGCCTGAACAGGCTGAAGAGAAAGGAGAGGAGTCTAAAAATGTATGAAGGTTACAAAGTTTTTCATCAAAGAAAAATTTTGTAGAGGAAGAGTTTTTAGAGTAAAAAAAATATGACTCTTTTACAATATATTATTTCCAAAGGAAAAATAAATAAAAAATACAATAAATCTAGTGGTTTTATCTTAATATTCCTATGGTAGAAGCTTGTGATGAGTGAGCTCTCTTGAGTGTAGGTCAAAGGCGACAGTGGTGGCGATAGATCTGCAAAAAAATAACTGCTCCTCTAATGGATTTGAACAGTATTAGTGACATGGTGTCAAATGATTTCATAACATTTTTTTTGAGAGTGAAGCACAGTCACATATCCAGTGAGATTGCATTAGGAGTTGCAATATATATTTTGTAGTTAAACACTCCACAGAACTAGCTTTCTCCAAAGTGAGACTTCGACAAAGTTTCACATCCAGTGAGATGGTGTTATGAGATGCAATGCATCTCTTAGTTTAGCATCATCAATCTCTCCATAGCACTATCATGGGTTAGCATACTCAACGTACGTAGTAGACCTTAGCATGGCTTCTTAGCAAGACAATGATTACAAGGATGTAAATTGATAATTTTCCAAAGTTGCCAAAGTAGAGGGAATAAATAGATGAAGCTACATAGATTATGAAAAATTAACTCAAGTAGATCTTCAGTTAGGGCATCCCACCAAAAGGAACTAGGATAGCCATTGAAAATATTGGTTAGACAGAGAAGAAAAAAAATGTATTGGGAATGATAGACACGTGTCACATAGAGAAAAGGATGATTACATGCACACTGTGGATTTATAGAGTGAAGGTAAAAAAAATGAAACCTTCTATTGTGCAAAATATTTTTTGTGGAAAGTATCCAAAAGACAATTCAATAACTCAACGTATATTCTATAACTGAAGTCGATGCCTCCCCCAAATTGATACGCTTTTGGTTATGAGTTTTCACACAATAACGAGTTAATTTTAGTGAAGTGCCACATCGTATCGCTTTTTCTACTCATTTATCAATGCACCTTCAATGGTTTGAGTAGGATTTACCACATATTTTCTTGGCCTTCGTATCGAGAATATATCATGTTAATTGCACAAAGAAACCAAATAGTGAGGATGACTCAGATTTGAGGAACGAGCAGAGTTTTTTGTGTATAATCTTACAGGATAGCGCATGAGGTCGACGGTTCTAAAGTTTGACATAGTAAGCTCAAACATACATCAGATGCTGCTAAAAATACTACAACAGCATGGGTAGCACAATAGTATGATTGGTTTATCACAGTAAGCTCAAACATCCTCACCGTCAGCGACATTGCTTGACGAGTTTCGTGAATAGTTTTAAAAAGCTCTTTGGACACTGTTGCCAGTTGTTCAAACCAGATTTTTCTTGAATGGCCTGTGAAGACTGTTAGAACATGCTTCTAAAGGAAATTGAAGCATGTACTTTGCATGATATTTATACTTATAACAAAACCAATTTCTTTAAATCTTCAAAATGAGAATTAAGGCTTGAAATGTTAGTAGTAATACCACAAAATTACATTCATGCAATGAGATATACGCAGAAGGTAAATTCAAACACTTTTCAACAAAATAAAATAATTTTGTTGAAAAAAATGACTTATGAATAAAGAGTATGACTACTTTTAACTCTAAGCAAGTTTTTGTAGTAAAAAAAACTTATCCAAATAAGGTGAACCAGCTCTATGAAAACCTGAATGCAAGCAAAATCTAGCCTAGCTCTGGTACCATGTAGGAATTTTGATACTAGACATGCAAAGCATTACTAAAATATCAAAAATTGATTGCTTATTCAATGGGATCAACTTTGTATAAATAGCAAAGTTGATCAATGTGAGCCATTGGATTATAACAACTTAACAAATTTGAACTAGTCTAAGCTAAGATTTCACCTGACTCACGGAAGAATGGTAACTCAAGTAAGACAATCCTAGTAGAACTTAAGAGAACAAAAAATTATTCTAACACATATATCATGAGTAAAATTTAACATTGTTTGGGTTTGAGAAAGGAGTTAGTATAGTAGGGTGTGAATGTGAGCAAGGAGCAAGCCTCAATTTTTTTGGTCTATATCTTTGTGGAAATTAAAAAATAAATAATTCTTATGAGGAAAAGCTAAGTGCCATGGATGGAAAGTCATTTATGGAAGTACTAGCTAGAAATAAGGATGTGCTAGATAAAGTATGGACTCCTTAGTTGGGTACAAGAGGAATAATGAATCTATGGTAATTCCTATGTAAGCAATAAATGTTACACCAAAATTGAGTATCAAGGATAAAATAATCAAACATGATATAATGGTTTGTAAAAGTAGAGGTTTAATAAGTAAGTTGCATAAATATTTTCAAGGTTTTGGATATTCAAGATCAAATCAAATGGAAATGGGAATTAAATTAAATTTTATCCATGAATTTTCTTCTCAAAAATATTTTTCTTCATTGTCTTCTCTATTTTTAAGGCCAAGGATAAAGTAATATGTAATGGTCCTTTATTTGTTGGTGAGATATAACCTATATTGAAGTATATGAAGTGATAATTTTTCCATGGAGATAGAATAATTACAAGAATTCTAGTGTGGGTTAAGATTTTTTAAAATAAGGGGATTTTAAATAATATTGGTAATGCTCTATGGGGGTTCATCTAGGATGGATAATGAGCAAAATCATGCTATATATACCTCTACATGTGTTGCTATGTATATTCTAAAAAATTACCAAAATATATTAATATTAAATCTAAATCAATAGAATTTAATCAAGTGGATTATGTAAATGTTGCATTCCAAGACTACAAATGTTATGAGTTTAAAAACATGTCAAAATATTTCAAAGTGAAAACTATGGAGAAAAAGATGGAAAATTTTGATCATGAGATAAACTTGAATATGAAACGAGTAGATTATATTGTAGTAAAATTTAGGTTATATCAAGGATTTTCCTCTCCCAATAAAGTGTCAAAGACTCCCTCTATATCATTAGATGTTTAAAGCCATCACATTTCACTTGGATCAGCCGTTATAAGGAACAAATAATATTACAATGGATGAGAAACTATGATGTACAGTTAAAACTTGAAGGAATTAAAGGTGTGAAGATAAATTTTAAAATAAAGAAGGTAGATGATGTAAAATGTAATATAGGAAAATCATCTTTATATTCCTTAAATTTTATAAATCCTATCCTTGAAATAAAAATGGAAGTATTATCGATTTTATCCTTTGCACTTTAAGGATTTCACAAGCAATATAATAAATAAAGAAGTATGGAGGATATATATGCCAATTTATATTTTTTGGGGAAGCATAAGAAACTAATTATTATGAAGGATGGTCCTTGAAATTTAAGGCTTTTAGAGAAATATAAAGAAGAAAGTATTTTTTGAGGCTATTCCTTATACTTTAGGTTCTCTAGGACAACATAAACATATAAATGATAAGTTTGATTATGAAAAATCTAGAAAATCCAAAGAGATTAATGAGGATAAAATTTTTGATGAGAATGAAAAAAGAGAGGAAAACCTAAAAGCAAAAATGAAGAGAAAATTTAACTCAAAGGGATACTAATATGGGAAACCAAAAATAATAATTTAAAGTGCTAACAAGAAGTGGATAAGATCACAAATAAGAATGAAAAGTGATGATACAAATGGTATCTTGAAGTCTTCTAAGTATGAACAAGACCCTTAAAAAATAGTTATTAAGGAATTAGTAGGTTGTTATTGTCCTTGGTTTATTTTAATACAAGAGACAAAAGTAAACAATAAGGAATGTAAGGATGCATTCACAATTATTTAAAATATGTGGTATTGTCTATAATTTTTTTGCTATAGGAGCCTCAAGATGTGTTATGATGCAATAGGATTGTTGCAATCCACATCGTGCAAAAACATCATAGGATTATTGCAATCCACATCATGCAAAAATATTGAGCCTAAGAAAATTTTATGTTTTTTTAAAGAAAACCAAAGACTTACATTATTTTGGATACTTACTTTTTCTATATCCACATACACAAAAGGTTTTAATTCAAGAAAAAAATAGTTGAAATATAGGGAAAAAAAGACAAAAATAAAGCAATAATAATTTCGAAAGAAAACTCTTCATAGTTTATGCAGGGTTCTGCGTAAAGGGTCAGCCCCAAAATGTATTTATAAAAATTTAGCGAATCGGTTTCAAAATCTAGGTGAATAGTGTCGAAACATATGTAGAAGGTTCACTATTATTAGGGGCAATGTTGGAAATTTAAACTTAAAATGGTAAAATTATTATAAAATTGGGGTGAATCGACCAAAAAAAAATTTGCACCCAAAAATATTTGGCTAATGGACCCTGCTCAAGGATCCTAAATATTAGCCAATTCCAAATTTTGAAAATCCTAATTTTAGCCAATTTTGCAAAAATAGCCACTATGCATAACCTTGAGTTTATGATTTTTTTTTTTAAGTTGTAGCCTTGGTGTAGTACAAAAAAAAAAGAAGGAAAATAATATTTTTCATTGGAATTTACAACCCTTGAAAATATATATATATATATATATATATATATATATATATATATATGGAAATTTTCTTCTCACTAATTACCAAATCAACCTATTAAAGGAACTTCAAAAATGTGAGGTAGAGAGTTGAGTGTAAAAGGATATGCAAAAGAATACCATCAAACTGGTCATAGTAAAGTAGACCAATAAAATTACAAGATATATCAATGGATTGCAATTGAATAGTCAAGATGAGATCATCATGGTAGAGGAATATTTGGTAGATAAATAAACCAATAAGGTATTAGACGAGGAAGTTGGTGAGGAGGTGAGTTAATTTCCTCACATATAAAATAGACCATTTAATAGAGAAAAAGAAAATTACAACCAAGGAAGTGGAAAATCATTTGATAGTACTTACTTTTGATGCAATCAAGCTAGTCATAGGGCCTTTGAATGTCTTCAAGTTTATAAATATGAAAATTAGAAAAGTAATGAGGCAAGCATACAGATGATGCAAATAAAAGAAGAGTCAATAGAATCATCAGTTTATATGGAAGAGCCTAAGCAAGGAGAGAACCTTGTATTTAATAATATCTTATTGATCTCGAGAAAGAGAAAGAATTGGAGCAAATAAAAAATTATTTCAAACCATTTACAAGTTAGGGGATAAGTGTTGTAAAGTGATTATTAGAGTGGTGGCATTGATAATTTGGTTTGAAGTAAAATGGTAGAGAAAGTTGGATTAAAATAGTGTGCATCCTAGTCCTTATAAGGTGTGATGGTTTCATAAGGGTCATCAGTTGATAATGATGAACAATATCTAGTTAATTTTATATAGTCTTATGAGGATGAAATTTGATGTGATGAAATACTCATAGACTTTTGTTGTGTCTTTTTGGGAAGATAATGGAAATATGACATAAAGGTCATTCATTAAGGAAGATAAAATATTATAATAATTAAAAAAATGGTTATAATTATGATATATTTGAAGAAAAAATAAGATATATTAGGCCACAATAATAAATTTCTTTAGTAATAAGAAAATGATTATCAAGGCTAACAAAGAAGACAACAAATTGAGTGCATAAATAGGTAAAGAAAAACATATAGATAAAGAAAAGTAACAAAAAAGAGAAAAAATAAAAGGAAAGAAATAAATAAGTCCAAATATATATGGAATGAAATAAGGAAAAAAAACCCATAGAAAGAGGCTAAACATTGGCTCTAGTATGCATATCTCAGTAATGAAGGGTGAGTAATAGCGACAAAAAAATATAGAAAGTTTACTATATACGATAAAAGCAACTCCATTGAATTAATGTTTAATTTAGAAAAATAAATGAATATAACTCCATAAAAGTAAGCATGATACAGGGATTAGCCCTTCCAAGATAAAGATACTTCAAGAATATCTTAAGGAGAAAAAACAATGCTATGCTAGCAATGGGCAATCTAAACCTATTCAGCCTAGTTTAGCAAAATGATATAATATAATGGTAGAATATCCTTCAAATATCTAGTTTAATGCAACTAATATCTTGAATTCTTCTAAAACTAAAACATTTAAACTCTTGTCATTCTATTTGATCCCTATAATTGATAATTTCCAATTGAGGAATTATATAATGGATTTAGGGTTGTAATGGTGATGCCCAAAGCAAATTGTGAAGAAATGGGACTATCATACACAAAGATTACTATAATTTTCATTTAAATGGATGAAACTCAATAAAAAGTCATAATTTTTATTATGACTATTGCAGAATGTGCAGTTCTAGTAGTAGTCTACGAAGTTATAGTGGTTGACCTTCCTCCATACTTTGGTATGTTATTTCCTACAAAATTCATCTATAAGCTATCAAGATATGAATAATTGGAAGTTACTGCAATCATATAAAAGTATCATGGGATATTAAATTAACTATGTGTTACACAAAGTGGATGATACTCGTGTAGTAAATTGGAATGAACAACATAAATTTATGGATGATGAAGTTTCATAAGATGATCAAATTTCTAAGATAAACATGTTTATCAATGTACTCCAAGAATATAAGAATCACAAATTATTTTTGGATATACCAAGCTATGAAACTATTTGATACCCAAATAACCAACCAATATTTCACCTCTAACAAACCAAAAAGTAAAAGGTCCATATGGCATGAGGATTATGTATTTTTATTGCAAAATAAAAAGAGACAGCTATTGTACGTATTTGCTTTATATACCCATAATGAAGGTAAATTAATTCTCCTATATGTTATTATTTAAATTCACCAATAATATGGTTGTGTATGAAGCATTGTGCACTAGTTTGAGGAAAGCAAAAAAGTTGAAAATTGACAATATCAATGTGAATTAGTGCAAAGAGTAAGAATTTACTATTAGGTAAAGAGTGCACTGAAGAAGAAATCTACTTATTCAATTATATTCATTAGAAATACGATTAATACCATTTTCCAATACTATGAATATTTGAAGGCATATAATAAAAATATCATAGAGAACACCATAAAACTAAAAATTGGTATAAGTCCTTTTGTACAAAAATAGAAACCTATAAATCCCAATATCAAAGAGGTTATGAAAAATGAATTAATGATACTCCTATAGGCCCAAATCATATTTCTAATAAAACACTCCATTTGGGTGGCTAATCTTGGTACTAGTCTATAAATATGATGGAGAAATTAGATTCTACATTAACTTTAGAAATCTAAATAGGACATATATAAAACATCATTACCCTATACTTATTATTTATTAGATCTTATAAAATATGGCAAGGTCACAGATGCTATCACTTTTAGATGGTTTCTCAAGGTATAATCAAATCTAGATCAAAGATGATGATCAACACAAGATAACTTTTACCACCAAATGGAAAATATTCATATATCAAATGTAGGTTTCATATTCTAATGAGATATGAAAATCACCTTCTCAAAAATAATTAGTAAGATCATTATTATATACATTGATGATTTAACTATCTTTTCAAAAGAAATAAATAAGCATATTGAGCATTTAGATAACATTTTTTAAATGTGTAGGTAATTTGACGTCTTAGTTAATCCTAAGAAGTCTATTTTCATGGTCTAAAAGTCAAATTATTAATATATATATATATATATATATATATATATATATATATATATATATATTAATAATTTGACTTTTAGACCATGAAAATAGACTTCTTAGGATTAACTAAGACGTCAAATTACCTACACATTAATATATATATATATATATATATATATATATGGCATCAAAATATGGCCTAGCTATAGATCTTGATAGGTTAAATTCAATACAATACCTCCTCTTACCCATGTCTATGAAATGAATCCCTTTTCTAGATCAAAATCTGTTTTGTAGCTAAATTCATAACCAATTTTTCACATATGGTTAGGTCAATCACTAAAATATTAAAAAATAATATAACCCTACTATGGACTGAGGAAGGTATAAAAGCTTTCCAATATGTAAAATATACCACCACCAAATCCCTAGTCCTTTTCCAAATATTTTAAGCTCTACATTTTTGGTATAGATGAAATTTTAGTAGTACTAACCCAAAAATGATAAGAATGAAATGCATTCCATTTATTTTATGAGTTAAGTCTTCCACAAATATGAAGAAAGGTACAAATTCATAATGAAATATTTTTTTACCATCATCAAAACCCTAAGAAAATTTAGGTACTACCTATCACAAAGTAAGACTACCATATTCGTAGTCCATCCCAATGTTTGATCTATAATGCTTCATAGTGAACTAGGAGAGAAAAGGGTTGGGTGGATAAATAAAATTCAAGAGTTTAACATAGATATTAAGCCCATAAAACTCTTCTAGGATAGATATTTATGTGACAATATAACAATATTTACTCCAAAGGATCAATTTTCCCTAGCAAAGAAGCAAAGCCTAATGATCAGACATGATGGATGGGAGAAATCAATAGATACATGGTTATTGGACAAGTACAAAATGGGTTGATATCTAAAGAAAGAATCTAATTTAGATGGAAGGTAACACACTATGCATGGCTTGATAGTTTACTATTTAAAAAAAGATATGATGGTGTCTTTCTAAGATGTGTCAAAGAGAGGATAGAGACCCTAATTAAACAATACCATGATGAGGGAGGAAATTGTTCTACACTAATCATAGTACACAATTTCTTAGGAGGATGATATTACTAGTTCATCATATTTCCTAGATAATTTTTATGGATCAAGAATTATAAATTCTATTGTATATTTATGGAAAGAAGAAAAGTGACAATTCCCTTAAAATTGATCATTGTCATCGACCCTTTTGAAAAATAGGGTTTTACCTTAATTAGTAATATTAATCCCTTATCTAGAGAAATATATGGATGGATTCTAATTAAAATTGACTATTTCACCATATTAATGGAAGTAGTGCCAATCATTAACTAATCAAGATGTAGTCATCCAACTACTAGAGGATATAATTACTAGGTCTAGAATACCATCCATGGTAATCACCAACAATGATACCTCATTCCTAAGATTAAAAGTGATGAAATTATTCTTAGAATACAAAAACATATTCAAATGATTACATATAGGATAATTGTAGTTCAAAATGACTACATTTGGAGAAATAAGGTGATAGAATTTAAGAAATTTTGAAGTTTTACATAAGGGTGAAATTAGGCATGACATCTCAATATGTTTCAATGCCATGAGTGCTAAAGCCTATAAAGTTCTAAGTCCAAAACAAGGTACGATATTGCAAAATGTCAGTACTGTGGTCACCGAGGTTCAAGAAACTTGAAGGAAGAAAGATGTCACAAAACAATGGCTTGTCACTCCATCATGATCGTAGAGGCTTGGAAGAGTTTAAGATGGAAAAGTAATGACTTTTTTGCTTGTTTTCATGTCATGGTCACGAATTATTGAAAATATCTAAGGAAAAAATAGGGTAATACATCATGACACATCTCCTTGTCATGATTGCTAAGGCCTAGGAAGCTCAGCAAGTGAAAAATATCATGACATCACAACAGGTTTTCATGTTGCAACCATAGAATCTTTGAAAGTGCTAAGGGAAAAATAAAGGTGTGAAATCATGACATGTCCCCACATCATGGTTGCAAAGACTATAAAAGGCACCAAAGAAAGAAAGGGCATGACATTGCAACATGTCTTTGCATCATGGTCACAAAATATCAGGAAGCCCAAGGACATGAAAAGGGATGCGACATCATGACATGCCACTATGATACGACCATGACAACTTGCAGAAAGCCAAAAATTTAAAATATTTTAGCCTACTAGCATCTATGATAGATCAACGATGATATATGGTTTCAATAATGAATAATGGACCATATTTAAGCTCACCTCCACTACCTTTCCACTTGAAAAACATAGTTGATAAGTAGCCATAAAACAAGCATGTTGTCCTAGTTTAGATTAGTGATTTTGCATGGTATCCTTGTCAAGCATCATCTAACATTTTATTGTAACATTTATTCAAATAAAAAAAAAATTGTATTTTTCAAAATATTGAACCATAGAAAAGTTGTAAATAAGAGCAATGTCCTCTTGTGAAGGGGTCGGATCTTAGGAATTTACAAGTTGCTTGTATGAAGAGTTCTTGAAGAAATCAATATAGCTTAGATATTTTTCTGGCCTCTGGCTTACCATTTTTTAGAATATGTATGTATGAGTGGGTGAATATTTCTATTTTAGTTAGATGAATGTGTAGACCATTAATTTTGCTTTCTAGATTTCTACATATACTTATTCAGTGGTTCTAGAATTTACATCTACTAGATCAAAAAATTATTGAAGAATATTATTCTGTATTTGATAAAATTGGTTGGTCTATTAGGAGGTTTGAATGTTTAATTTATTTTATGACCTTTGTGCACTCCTTGATGTTGCTTAATTTATACCATTTTAAGTTTTAGCCTCAGATACATTTATTTCTTTATGCACCCTCATCTCCCCATTGTAGATTTTAGCTAGTTAGAACCTTATAGGAGCCAACATTCTCTAGAGATTGACCTTCTCTAGAGATTGAACTTGTCAAGCATCAAAGCTTGATTGGTCATTCAATGTTGACCAAGTCTTGGGCATGCAATTTACCATAGGTAAATTTTGGACCAATAGTTTTTGGCACACCCGGTGGGACCAAATCCCATTACTCACATAGGTCAAAGATTTGGTATTTATCTTTGCACTGTTTAATTCAAAATAACTTGGCAACTTTGTTTAAAAGAAAAAATATAGAAAAGACATTTGCATCCATTTTTTGTTTTGTTTGCTTTACATGATCACTAGACAAAAGGCTAAAAACTCAGAAGAACCCATAAAGTGTTTGTAACTGCATCTGGATAGATTTAGAACTTGTCCTACTTTGTCCTTTGGATCAACATCATTTTTAGTACTCATTATATTGTAGACTAATACATCCAATAAATAGTCAACTAATATAGCCAATATTATCCCTACATTCCCTTTCAATATAGTAGCAACAATGGTTGTCAACCAGAATTAAAATGTTCAAAATTACCCAACTTGGTACAATATAGGTCCCTTGAATTTGGACAATATAAATCCTATCTCCCAAGTAACACTTAAAGCTTTGCCAAAACTATGATGGTACTGGCAAGACCATATATGAACATTGCTAGGATGTTGCATCATTAGCTACTATTCATAACATTCAGGAAGAAGATGTAATGATAATATTGCTAGTTATATCACTAAAAGGGAAAATGTTGTATTGGTATAGAACTCTTCCAGATAAAACTATAACTACATGGGCTAAGCTTGTTGGAAAACTTGTAGAAGAGTTTAATGAGTAAGAAAATCATTTATTATTGCTTACACAATTTACTATAATACAAAAACATCCCCAAGAAGAGATAGTAGATTTCAACATCATATTCAACCATCTTTGGAGAAGAGTGTCTAATAGCATCAAACAAACAAATGAGCAAGCAATGTATTATTATCTAAGGATTTTCAACTCAAATCTAGGCATGATGATAAGATAGTCTCATGTATTCACTTTCCCTCAAATTTTTTAGGAAGCTTTGAAAGTAGAAAAATACCTTATTGTCATTAGGAGGTTTTCTCCTAAAATAATAATGCTCATATTCCCAGAGTTTCTTGAAGCATTCGGTATGAACATATCATAACCTACTACTACCCTTGCATTAAATATTCCTAGATGGCTTGAGCGACCAACCATCCCCACTTTTCTAGATCCTCCTACAATTTTGGCTTTGCCCCCTAACCTTGTAGTACCTACTTTGCTAGCTCGTAATCCCCAACTTATGGTTCTTTAAGAAATGCAAACTGCTATGAATAACTTGACCAATAAAAATCACTTCAATGAAAATGAGAGAAGATAAAAGAAGCTTTCAACCAAGAATATTCCCATAGGTAACAAGATATCAAGATACCTCAACTAGCAAGTATCTAGAGAGCTCAAGCATAATGTATGCAAATAAAGAGAATAAACCTTCCACATCCTTATCCAAATCATATTATTGGTGTTCTACATGCAATTATATACATGGTTAAATCTCGTGTATGATTCACCAACACCACATTTATAAGGTGGCCATTGAGAAAGAAAAAAGAGCTCAAAAATGCCAAATAAATATTATTAGAAAAATGGGCCATAACTTTATGATGTCATCATTGTAACAGGTTGTGGTCTTGACTAGATCAAGGAAGAAGTCCTTTTAAGTTGATCCCAATGAACTAAGCCCCATAAAAGTACCTTCATAAGTGAAATATCAGGTTGAAAATGAAACTTCCCATGGTGCAACACCTCAAAATCTAGCTCAGAAGCAAAAAGTGGAAACAAGCAAGAATGATGTTGCATAGTGAAGCAGAGTTGCATTAAAAAAAATACATACAATCCACTGAAAACCAGAAATGCTAAAAGGAGCCAAATATTTCCATTAATTTCATGCTAAAAATGAGGATCCCAAAAGAAGATCCCTTTTACCATTTCTAAAATTCCCACTTATGCCATATTTTCCCCTTTTTTCCCACCTAAAACTTGAAATTTCAAATTTGAAATTTGGGGCAACTTGCAAAGGTCATAACTTCGCGCTCGTTGACCCGATTGACTATTACAACATATTTTCAGAAATGGCATGAAATGAGCTAAGTGAGACAAAACTTATATATTTATGCCAAGGCTCATGTCTAGCCGAAAATCCTCAAATTAGACCTCTAAGACCTTTAAAAATTTCCTGTAAGAAAAACTAGTTTTACTAGTTTTTACTAGTTTTTACAAAATTAAACAATTACAATATTTTTTGGGTGATGCAAGATCACTTTTACACCATTGGATTCTCCTGCATCACATAGAAGGAGGTTGCAACTTAGGAACAAGTAAGGGATAAATTGAGATACCCCTATTTGACTAAGCATAAAAGAATAGAAGCAAACCAAGGATATAGGAGTAGATATGATCAATCTTAAACAAATAAAGATAAATAGTTTGATGCTTTGGTTTTCAATATTGTGGAAGAAATAAAGAAGATACCATCAAATATAAGCATGTATGATGCATTGTTGCTTTCAAGGCATATCAATTTTCTACAAACATCCCTCAAATAAATCAAAAACATCTATAAATCCCATTCTCACTTGAATCTAGATCAATCTAGTTCAACACAAGCAATAGGAAAAATAGACTCTCTCCTTCCTATTTATCACTACAAATAGAAGGATGGGTGGTACATAATTGCATGATAGATTTAGGTGCATCTACTATAGTGATGCCTAAAGTTGTATGTGATATCATGAGGGTGGAATATACCAGAAGTATTTTAAGAGTACTATAGCTAGATAGAACCCCAATTAAGACCATGGGAGTGATCAAGGATATCCTGATAGTGTTGCATTGAATTCCTTAGGTTACAATCATACAAGAAGTGGTCATAGTCAACTTGGAGCCTTATTTTTGGATGCATCTTTCAAGGGAGTTCACAATTAAAATAGGAGGGTATTTATCCCTTGACTACTCACATATGGAGATCCCATACAAAGGTAGAAGGATCAAAATATTCAATGAAAATCCTTCTTCCTTTCATATTGAGAAAATTGAATAAGACAAAAAACATGCTAATAATGTTAGTATGCTTACTAAAGAGATTGAAGTATTGGATCTGATGGAAGAAGTTCTAGAAGAACTCCAAATGAAAGATCTTTTTTCTGTAGAATATTTCAATTCCATCATTGAAACATGGATTGGGACCTATTCAATCACAAAAACTAAATATGTTGACACACCCACTTTGTAAAAATAAGATTAACCCACAAATCAGATTTGGAAACTATTCTTTGATGGTGCTAGATGTAAAAATAGGGTTGGAGCAGGTATAGTGTTAATCTCACCAACTGGGGTTGAAAAAGTATTTTCATATAGATTAACATGGAGCTACACAAATAATGTAGTAGAGTATGAGGTACATTTTTTAGGTCTAAGAAAGGCAGAGAAGTTAGGGGTCAAATAGTTGTAGATATATGGATATTTAGAATTGATAGTGAACCAAGTCACATAAAAGTGTATTAGTAAGAAAAATTACCTCAAGGCTTATCAAAACAAAGTGTGAGATCTATTTGAAGATTTTGAGGCTATGAATATCAATGCTATTACTAGGGAACATAATACTCATGTTGAATTATTAGCATCTATAGGAGACTATTGCCCAATAACCAATGTCCACTACACTAAAAAAGAGCTTTAGCGATGGCTAAAATAAGGTGGTTTTTTATGGCAGTAAAAAACTATCCTAATAGATCATAAGAGGGTGGTTTATAATTGTCTTCTTAAGGTGACCCTAAGAGGGTGGATTATAACTACCCTCTTAGGTCATCCTAAGATGGTAATTTTAAACCACCATCTTAGGGTGACCTAAGAGGGTGGTTTAGGAAACCTTAAGAAGGCAATCTAAAACCACCCTCGTAGGGTCTCAATGAAAAAAAAAAAAAAAAAAAAAAAAAAATATATATATATATATATATATATATATATATATAAAGACCACAGGAAAAGTGAGATGAGCATTTTCTTTTGAGAGAAAACCCGCATAGATGGAGTTTGGATAGAGAGCTCAAGCTATGTCATTCACTCATATGGAGTTTGGATAGAGAGATAAATCTAGGGCATTCAATCATATGGAGGTTAGATAGAGAGCTTGAGCTAGGGATAGATAAAGAGCTCAAGCTAGGGTGTTCACTTAGATGGAGGTTGGATAGATAGCTTAAGCTAGGGTGTTCACTTAGATGGAGGCTGGATAGAGAGCTTGATCTAGGGTGTTCACTCAGACAGAGGTTTGTTGTAATCACAATGACACTGAGAGGGGGGGTGAATCAGTGTGATCTTTAAAATTTCTAAAACATATGGTTTTAAATCCAGAAGCAGTTTAAAGCAGATAAAAGAGATACTAAATGCATCAAGAAAGCATCACACATAACACAGCAATTTAACGAGGTTCACCAATGTGGCTACTCCTCAAAAATGGCTGCTTGGACTACCATCCAAATCCAGCCTATGCAAAGCAACAACTTTACAACTTTTTACCAGCACCAACTGGAAAGAGCTTCAACCCTTCAATTTTTTTGCACCAACAGAAGGGAGCACCGACCCCCAAGACACCAGCTACTACTGGAAGAAGCACCAACTTCTTATGCCAAGCTGCAACTTGGACATTACATGAAATAATAAAAACTTACAGCAACAATACTTTCACCTTATTACCCAGTCTGTAGTTTTCAAGCACTCTGCTTTTGCTGCGCCAAAGCTTTGCACAACCAGTCTACTACACGATTCACTTTCTACGCACAGCAGTCATAAATCACACCTTCTATAGCTCTCTATGCGCTAACACTTCGCAAAGATTCGATACGCCCTCTTTACTGCAACTCCAAAGAACTATCACTTCGCTCACGCTTTGAATCGAAACGACTTGCTCTCTGCTCGACGCGAACTTCTTTCGCACTACTCACTCTCTCTTTAACCTCGAAACAGCCCCCCTTTTTATAGAAGAGAATTCAAGATCAATTCTTAAATCATAGTCGGCTGTAACCCTAGGACGTCGGCTACAAACCCTAATGATGTCGGCTGCAAACCCTAGAATTTTTTGGCTGCTAAAACCTGGTGATTGTCGGTTGCAAACCCTAAAAACGTCCGCTGTAAAACCCTAGAAAATGTTGGCTTCAAAACCCTAAAAATGTCGGCCTCGATTCAACTTTGTCGGCCTCAACCGCTACTGCCACCTCTGTCACCTTTTTGTAACTGTTGTCGCGAAACACAAACATGTCGCGATATCGCGACGCTTTTTGTAGCCGTACGCCTTCATATCCTTGCTGTCGTGAAATCGTGACCATTTTGGCCTTTGATAGCTTTGCCATCGTTCTTGTCACGAAATCGTGACACTTCAAACTTTTGCTTACGTCATCCTCATTCTTGTCACGAAATCGCGATGCTTCCGACTTCCAGCGGCTTTTCTTTCACCCTGTCATGAAATCGTGACACTTTCAATTTTGCTGACGTCATCCTCAGCTTTGTCGTGAAATCGTGACACTTTCAATTTTGCTGACGTCATCCTCAGCTTTGTCGTGAAATCACGACGCTTCGCTTAAGGCTTTTCTTTCACCCTGTCGTGAAATCGTGACACTTTCAATTTTTTTGACGTCATCCTCAACTTTGTCATGAAATCGTGACGCTTTCGGCATCCGTACATTTCTTGCTTCATGCAGTAGCGAAATCGCTACAACTTTGTGCCTTGTGCTTTCGACTTGCTACATATTTGAGTTTAGCGCTTTTGACTGGTAGCGAAATCGCTACACCTTCGCGTTGTGCTTTTTCAACTTGTAGCGAAATCGCTACACCTTTGTTTTGTGCAAATTTGACACGTAGCGAAATCGCTACACCTTTGCTTTGTGCACTTTTGATTCGTAGCGAAATCGCTACACTTTTGAGTTCTGCATTTTTGACTTGTAGCGAAATCGCTACACCTTTGCACTTAACGCTTTCTCCTTGCTTTGGCCAACGAAAATTCAACATGTAGCGAAATCGCTACAGTTTCTCGACTTAGCTTCTTGGCCTCCAACATGTCACGAAATCATGACAGTTTGCCTTGCGCCTTCTCTCTCCTCATTTTCGTCGTGAAATCATGACATTTTTGGCTACGCTTTCTCTCTCCTCACTTTCGTCATGAAATCGTGACATTTCTCACTTTCTCTCTCCTCACTTTCGTCGTGAAATCGTGACATTTCTAGCTGCGCTTTCTCTCTCCTCCGACTTGTCGCGAAATCGCGACAGAAAACATGTCGCGATATCGCGACAGTTTTCTAACTTGTCTTTTTCTTCAAATTTTTTTTGTCTTCTGCATCTGAATGACTCCTGAACTGTCTGGCCACTGCATCATTAGATCTAGCTGCCTGTGTTGACAACAATGACAAACTTCTTGCACCTCCTTGCTCAACAATCTCCCCCTTTGGAATTGTTGGCAACACCTGTGTACATTCCTGTAACTCTTCTCCCCCTTTGTCAATAATACCAAAGGGCTACTGCAGACTCCCCCTGAGTCCATCCTCACAATTCTCAGGCACAATTTGTTGCATCTGGCACAAATTATGATCATGAGCACAAGAATAGTCAAATACTCAAATGCTCCCCCTGAGAAAGTGATCTCTGTAGCTAGTCACTTCTTAGGGAGTGTGACTACTCCTAATTTGGTTCGAAGGTACTCAAACACTTCCTTGGGCAATGGTTTTGTAAAGATATCTGCTACTTGTTCTGTGGTTGGGACAAAATCCAATTTAACTTCTCCTTCTGCAACTTTCTCCTTCAAGAAATGATACCTTATAGCAATGTGTTTTGTCCGTGAGTGCATTACTGGATTCTTAGAGATGTTGATTGCACTGGTGTTATCACACTTAACTGATATTGGTTCACTGAAATTAATACCTAGATCTTTCAAAGTTTGTTTCATCCACAAGACTTGTGTACAACATGTTGCTACTGCAATATATTCTGCCTCAGCTGTAGATAAAGAAACTGACTCTTGCTTCTTACTGTGCCATGCAACCAATCTGTCCCCCAAATAGAATGCACCACCACTGGTACTCTTTCTGTCATCAACACATCCAGCCCAATCTGCATCTGAATATGATATAAGAGTGAAGTCTTTGCCTTTTGGATACCACAACCCATACTCCATGGTGCCCTTGAGATACCGAAAAATCCTTTTTACTGTTGTCACATGAGTCTCTTTGGGACTGGCCTGAAATCTAGCTACCATGCAAACTGCTCGTAGAATATCGGGTCTAGTGGTCATTAAATATAATAGACTTCCAATCATAGATCCGTACATGGTTTGGTCTACAGGTGGAGATTTATCTTCTTTACTCAATTTGCAGCTTGTTGTCATGGGAGTGCTGACTGGCTTACAGTCCTCCATAGTGAACCTTTTTAGCATTTCTTTCACATATTTGATTTGGGAAATGAATATGCCTTTCTCATTTTGATTAACTTGTAGCCCAAGAAAGTAAGACAGTTCACCAATCATAGACATTTCAAATTCATTCTGCATCTTATTTGCTAAGTCTTTACAAGATTCATCTTTGTTGCTGCCAAATATGATATCATCTACATAGACAACTAAAACAATGAGATGCCCACCTTCTATTTTTACATACAGATTACTGTCCACTAAACCTTTCTTGAATCCTTGTTGAGAGAGATAGTTATCTAGCCTAGCATACCAAGCCCGTGGTGCTTGCTTTAATCCATACAGTGCTTTCTTTAATTTGCAGACAAGGTTAGGATCCTCACTAATTTGAAATCCATCCGGTTGTTCAATATAGACCTCTTCTTCGAGTTTCCCATTTAAAAAAGCAGATTTTACATCCATCTGATACACCCTGAAGTTTTTGTGAACTGCTAAGGCCAAAAACATTCTAATTGCTTCTAATCTGGCCACTGGAGCAAAAGTCTCTTCAAAATCAATGCCTTCGACCTGTGCATATCCTTTACAAACCAGTCTTGCTTTGTTCCTAATGACCTGTCCGTCTTCATTTAATTTGTTTCGAAATATCCATTTGGTGCCGATTACATTCTTGTTTGCAGGTCTAGGTACTAATTCCCAAGTTCTATTCTTTTCAATCTGATCTAACTCTTCATTTATTGCCTTCATCCAGCTGTCATCTTTGCTTGCTTCATCTATGTTTTTGGGCTCAATGCTGGATAAAAGAGAGTAATTACTTATTACTTTCTTTCTTGTCTGAATGCCAGCTGTGGGATCTCCAATTATTTGGTCTCTAGGATGATTTTTCTGCCAACTGCCCATTTTGAATTTTTTGTTTTCTTGCACCTCGTCATCTGATAAGTTATCTGCATCAACCGTAGACGTATTTTCTGTTCCATGCACTTCATCTCCTTCAATGACTTCTTCGTAGATTGGGTAGTTTTCTTCAAAGTTAACTGTTTGTTTCCTCCCTTCATCGAATTTAACATCTGCACTGTCCACAATTTTCTTGAGTCTCTTGTTGTAGCATTTGTAAGCTTTGCTATTTGGAGAATAACCAACAAAAACACCTTCATCTGCTCTATCTTCAAACTTTCCAAGGTTGTCATCAGTTTTTCTGATGTAGCACTTACAGCCAAATACTTTGAGATGTTTTGTTGTTGCTTTTCTACCAAACCACAACTCATAAGGTGTTTTGCATTCATGAGTTCTTAACATATACCTGTTTTGAATGTATACTGCTATGTGAACTGCTTCTTTCCAGAATCTATCTGCTATTTTGTTTTCTTCCAGCATGGTGCGTGCCATTTCCTATATAGTTATGTTCTTTCTCTCTACTACACCATTCTGTTGGGGAGTTCTGGCTGCTGAATATTGTCTCCTGATACCATGTTTTTCATAGTATTCTGTAAATTCATTCGAAATGAATTCTCCTCCTCTGTCTGATCGCAAGCATTTAATCCTTTTTCTTGTTTCATTCTCAACTAGCTGTTTGAAGGTTCTGAACATTTCAAATGCTTCTGTTTTATCTTTTAGGAAGAATATCCATGTCATTCTGGAATAATCATCGATACACAACATAAAGTATTTGTCGCCGTTTATGCTTTGAGTTCTCATGGGTCCACATAGGTCAGTATGAATAATTTCCAAAGGCCTGCTAGTGTGGTACTCTTTTGTTTTGAAAGATACTCTGGTTTGTTTTCCCTTCTGACATGAAGCACAAACACTGTTTGAAGGTTTCTTAATGGTTGGAATATCTCTCATTGCTTGTTTAGAGCTGATTTTCACCAAATTATCAAAACTTATGTGTCCAAGCCTCTTATGCCACAACCAGTTCTCTTCTTCTTGTCCAATAAAACACGTACCTTCTGAAGTTTCTGAGAGTGTGTACAGATTACCAGACGTCCTTGAACCAGTTGCTATCAATTTCCCACTCGTTTATTTTTTTGACTTCACAACCCTGCTTCTTGAAGACTACTTCATGACCTTTATCACAGATTTGACTAACACTTAACAAGTTATGTTTCAAACCATCCACAAATAAAACTTCTTCTGACTTGATTTTCCCTTCACTAATTTTGACAGACCCTTTTCCTATTATTTTGGCTCCATCATTATTTCCAAACTTCACAGAGCCACCCTCATATTTCTGTAGTTTTTCAAATTTCTGTTTATCACCTGTCATATGGCTTGAGCAACCACTGTCAAGGATCCATGGTACACATTTATTCTGAGCTCTAAAAGTTGTCTGCACTATTAGAGATTCCTTTTCTTCCCTGAGCTGTTCTTTCTGTTTCCATTCTGTTTTAACTGTGGTATTGGGTTCTAGCTTGGATTTCCCCTTTTCAGAATCTTGCACATATCCTTCAAAAGAAATTCTATTTTGTTTTGCCCTATATGGTTGAATTCTTCTTTTCTGAGATTGATTTGAAATAGAAATACTACGACAGTTTCTAGCAATATGTCCAAAGTTGTGACAGTTAAAGCATTCTACTGCATAACTCATTAGAGGAGCAAAAGCATTTCTGCTAGTGAAACTTCTTGGACCTATATTATACTTGCAATCAACAATTTTATGCCCATAACCATTACATTTAAAGCAGAAACCATAGAAATAATGATTGAACCTGAAATATGGTCTTGGCCAAGTTGTTGCAGGAGCCTTAGATCTTCTTTTCTTTTGATGTGTGACCTTGGTAAAGCCATCATTGTCAGCTCCTATTTCAGGACTGGCATTACTGCTTTCTTTTGCCTGATTTGTTTTTCTTTCCACAGCCTGTTTCTTGTCTTTACTCTTTTCACATTCAACATTGCTTGCCTTTGGTCCATTTGATGATTCTCCTTCAGTAAAGCCCAGACCGAATTTGATACCTGTGGATCTTTGATCGCTTAGAATTTTGTCCAGCTTCATCGAACTTTCTTCACGTTTTAAATGACAGCTAATTTTTTGATCCAGACTCTTGTATCTGTATTCGAAGACTAACATTTTCTTCTTCCAATTTGCAATAGTAATCTATCTTCATGGTTACCTGTACTTCAAGATCTTCGGACATTTTCTTGTACTCTTCTGTCTGTGTTTTTAGACTGGCTATAATGTCATTTGCATCCTCAAGTTTCCTTAACAGTTTTTTATTCTTTCTTTTCTCAGATTTCCATTCCATAAGAGCAGACACCAGCTCACCTTCTAAATCAACTTCAGCCTCACCTTTTTCAATAGATACTTCAGAGTTCATTCCTTCTCTCTTTTCTATGTTTTCTGCCTCTTCTGATTCGTCTATTTCAAATGCCATAAAGAGAGCCTCACCTGTTCCTTCTTCAGAGTCTTCACTAGAACTGTCCTCTGAAGATTCTGCATTTCGGGAGATAAAGCTTTTCTTTTTGAAATTGCCTTTTCTGAAGTTTGTTTTCTTCCTCCATTCACCTCTTTCTTGATGCTGAGTTTCTTCACCTTTGTTCTTGTCATTGAGAGGACATTTGGTAGCAAAGTGTCCAATGCCTCCACAATTGAAACATTTAAAAGGTAGCTTCCCTTTGTATTTTCCTTTTCCTTTTCTCAGCTTTCTTACAAAATTTGCTTCCATTTCATCTGAAGCATCCTCTTCTTCAGATTCTTGTTTTGTGCTTTTGCCTTTTAGGGCTTTGAAAGTTGCTTCTCTATCTGTGGGATTGGACCTTCCTATTCTCATTTCAAAAGCAGTCAAAGAACCATGCATCTCATCCATACTAAAATGATTTAGATCTTTGGCTTCTTCTATGGCAGAGACTTTAGAATCAAATCTAGGAGGAAGCGATCTCAATACCTTTTTCACGATAGCAAGATCGGTTAATTCTTCGCCAAGACCTCTGATTGAATTGGTGATCCCATTGACTCTTTGCATGAAAGTCTCTATGTTCTCATCATTGTCCATCTTTAAAGATTCGTATTGAGCTCGATGTGCTTGAAGCTTGGCCTCCTTGATCCTATCATCTCCTTCATGAATGTTCTCTAGTTTATCCCATATATCTTTTGCTTGATTCACAATTTATGACCTTGACTAGCTCACTGTCCACTAGTCCACACATGATAGCATTTTTTGCTTTTGAATCATATTCAAATGCCTTTTTACCTGCAGTGTCTGTTGGAGCGGTGGCAGGAGCTTTGTAACCATTAACTACCGCACCCCAGATGTCAAAACCCAAAGCACTGAGATATGTCTGCATTCTAATTTTCTAGAATGCATAATTAGTCCCATCAAACAATGGTGCTTTGTTCGAGGAGAAACCTTCACCACTTGCCATTGCGTAACTTCCAAGATCACCTTAGCTGTTTAAGCCTGTTCAGGAACCTGGCTCTGATACCAATTGTTGTAATCACAATGACACTGAGAGGGGGGGTGAATCAGTGTGATCTTTAAAATTTCTAAAACATATGGTTTTAAATCCAACAATAGTTTAAAGCAGATAAAAGAGATACTAAATGCATCAAGAAAGCATCACACATAACACAACAATTTAACGAGGTTCACCAATGTGGCTACTCCTCAAAAATGGCTGCTTGGACTACCATCCAAATCCAGCCTATGCAAAGCAACAACTTTACAACTTTTTACCAGCACCAACTGGAAAGAGCTTCAACCCTTCAATTTTTCTGCACCAACAGAAGGGAGCACCGACCCCCAAGACACCAGCTACTACTGGAAGAAGCACCAACTTCTTATGCCAAGCTGCAACTTGGACATTACATGAAATAATAAAAACTTACAGCAATAATACTTTCACCTTATTACCCAGTCTACAGTTTTCAAGCACTCTGCTTCTGCTATGCCAAAGCTTTGCACAACCAGTCTGCTACACGATTCGCTTTCTACGCACAGTAGTCATAAATCACACCTTCTGCAGCTCTCTATGCGCTAACACTTCGCAAAGATTCGATACGCCCTCTTTACTACAACTCCAAAGAACTATCACTTCGCTCACACTTTGAATCGAAACGACTTGCTCTCTGCTCGACGCGAACTTCTTTCGCACTACTCACTCTCCATTTAACTTCGAAATAGCCCCCCTTTTTATAGAAGAGAATTCAAGATCAATTCTTAAATCATAGTCGACTGTAACCCTAGGACGTCGGCTGCAAACCCTAATGATGTCGACTGCAAACCCTAGAATTTTTTGGCTGCTAAAACCTAGTGATTGTCGGCTACAAACCCTAAAAATGTCCGCTGTAAAACCCTAGA